>HG995385.1:29750493-30432026 GCA_905333075.3 Atethmia centrago | reverse complement strand
AACACATCAGCTCCGCGACAAAAATTCACTAAAATTAGTCGCGTTGAGATACGAGCACAAAAAAGTTATCAGTGGAATTGTGAAGTGTTAATTCATCAGGATCCGTGTGGGCAAGTGTCTACCACCTCGGGTTTCAAAGCAGGACCCCTGGAACTTCAGCGGTGAATAACTCAACAAAGGTCAGTCGAATCGTTCTACTAACAATAATCCCGAGAGTCGCGGCGGAGCTCTATCCAGCAACACCAGGATCAGCAGAATCGGACCAGCAGGTTGGAAGATATTAAAGTACAAATATCGTAAAAAATCGTGAAAACACGTGGTTTTATAGTGAAAACCAACCTCACTTTTCCTCCACGTGTTTCTTATACACGAGGCGTGACGTACCACCAGCCATCCCAGCCACTACTGGAGACTCCGAAGCCGGCCGAAGAATCCGCCTTCAAACCAGCGACCAGCGTGACGACTCCACGACCCAACACCAGGTTAGCCCCGAGGGAACTCCTCAACCCTTAGTCCCACCCCCCCCGAGTTTGGACTCATCTGACTTGGACCTTCGGGACCTTGTCTGAGCCACTTGAGGTTCCCTCACCCCCCACCTGCACCACCCCCCCCACCCCCTCCAGCTACCCTACCCCTCCTTATCTTCCCCACCACATTACCTTCCCCCTCCACTCAAGAACTGAGTAAGGGTACCCCCTCCAAATTTATACCCCCCCCCCAACACCCTTCCCTCACCCCCCCTCAATAGTCTTCCCACGAGACCCCCCCCCCCAACCCCCCTCCTTCACCCCCCTTAATAGTCTCCCTACGAGAACCTCCCCCCCTCCCCACCCCCCGCTTTAGGCTACCCTCCCCCCCCGCGGGCTAACTTCGCACCCGTTGGAGCTAGAAAGCCGAGATTGGGCTCATTTGAAAGGGCGTGCAACGCTCTTTAAGTTGGCTCCAACAGAAACCCAGACTTCTACACCCTACACACGCAGTCACACGTTGACACCACCGAATTCCACTGAGGACCACCACCAGTGCCCCACAGAGTTCAAGTCATCGAGCTCTAGCAGTTATCGGGCTCCTCATCGGACAGCAGACGCAGACCACCAGCAGAACATCCGTGAGTCCATCTAATAAGTAAATATTTAGAGTTTATGATACACAGGTACTAAGTCACCGTAATTTTAAGTTAATATAAGTCAGAACAAAAAACAGAAAACCATGTCTTCCAAACCCACCACCTCCCGCAAAACAACCACGGAGGTCGCAAAGCCGCCTAAGTCGTTAAGGGAAAAGCTTCTTAAAAATACAGCAAAGTCGGTGATCTCCGAGAAGTCGGCGCATCCATCGCAGAAGCCACAGCCACCAAAGGCAGCGTCGGAGCCGGACGTGACGACCAGGACTCCACCACTGACATCAGTCCATTCTCCGGAAGATCGTAGGAGAATCTCGGAGATAGTCATCAACTGGGAGCAGTGCGGCATCTCCCCACCCAGCCAAATCATCTCGGACGAGGAAAGCTCAGTAGCGTCTACAGCCAGTCAAGCCGACCGTTCCGAGGGTGGACGGCAGAGCCTCCTTTACCGAACACCGAGAAGAGGCACGGGAGTGGAGATGGACTTGGCCACCAGAGAAGCCAACGACCTTCTCCAGAGAGGTAAAGACGCCTTGGAAGCAGCGGGTAATATGAAAAGGGAGTGTAAGGCCACAGCCCATGAGTGCCTGCAGGGCCTGTACGAGACGGCTCTGTCACTGGCAGACTCGAGAGCCCGTCACAAGTGCAACCTCGAGAAGGAGCGCTCTCGACACGCAAAAGAACTTTTGCGGGTCGAGAGAGCTCACACTCGAGAACTTATGACATTAAAGACCGAGCTCTCCCTCATGCGGACCGACGTGACGGAAACGAGAAAAGAGGCGAAAGGCATCCGTGAATGGCTGGGTCACGAGACCCTTGAAGCCTTCAAGGGCATCAAGGAGGTCAAAGACGAGGTCGCAACAGCAAGCCTCCGAAACCTGAAGGAGCACGAGAAGACGAGGCAGGAAAGTGCAAAAGCCCCTGGGGATCCCAAGACCGATGCATTGGGGGCTGGGCTTTCTCACCTCGAAAAATCTTACACCAGCATCTCCAACCAGCTGGACGTGCTCCGCAAGACTCTGGAGAAACTCAAGGAGGACCTCGCCCAGCCACGAAACACCGAGACGGAACCGAGTAGCCGGGAGACAGTCCTTCTCACGACCACCACATTCGAGGAGGCGATAGTCAAACTAGAAACTCAAATACAGGCCATTGCCAACAGGCCAGTGGCCTCTCCCCCACCACCACAACCACCAATCAACCTAACACAACACCTTAACCCAATCAAGGAAAGGCTAGAGCTCGTCTCAGCAGACCTCCGCGTACTGCGCGACAAAGAACCACCAGTCCAAGCGCCATCGGCGCTGAACCTGGAAGCGGAGCTTGCAGTCGGGGAGGTAAAGAAGAGCCTCCAGAACATCGAAAAGGGGGTGGCCGATCTGGGCAAAGCGGACAGACCGCTTCAACATCAGCAGGGCCCAAAAACCTTTGCCCAGGTCACAAGTACACCTAAGCCCCCCAAACCACCCACACTACCTAATCACACCCTGATCGTCTCGTCGACGAATCCTCAGCACACTGGGGACAACGTGATCGAGAGGATCAGGACCGCCTTGGACCTCAAAACCAGCGGAGCCCGAGTCGACAACGTCCGGAAAGCGCGTAACCAGAAAGTGGTCATAAGGTGCGCTAGCAAGACAGACCTTAACAAAATAAAGGACCAATTTCAGTCGAACGCAGGGCTAAAGGTCCAGGAGCCGAAACCCCAAAACCCCCTCGTCTGCATCAAGGGAGTGCTGTCTAGCTACGGCGACGGGGAGATCATAGATCTCCTAAAGGCGCAGAACAAACACCTTCTGCAAAACGTCGCTGTGGATGGGCAGACCCTAAAGGTGCGCTATAGGAAGCGCGCGAGAAACACCCACGAGTGCCATCCCGTACTGGAGCTCTCCCCAGAGCTCTGGAAATGCTTCACAGCAGTTCCTAAAGTCCACGTGGGCATCAAGCGATGCTCGATTGAGGACCAGTCCCCCCTTGTCCAGTGCACGAAGTGCCTTGGATATGGACACAACAAGTCCATATGCAAGGCTGCGAAAGAACTCTGCAGCTACTGCAGCGGAGCGCACAACGCGAGGGACTGTCTCACTCGGGCTGACGGCAAACAGCCCACCTGCGCGAACTGCAAGGTAGCCTACGGGACGGGCAGCGACCTGGCACACACAGCGTTCAGCGAAGACTGCCAGGAACGCCAAAAATGGGATGGGATAGCGAGGTCACGTGTTTCCTATTGCTAAGGGCGACCAAGATAACACACACACTAACCAACCAGTCACTCCCGAAACCGCATCAAGACCGACAGCAAGATTGAGATTCATCCAAGTCAATCTTCAGCGCTCCAAGCTGGCCACAGAGGAACTCCACAAGGCGGCCCAGGTAAGGGGAATTTCAGTAGCACTTGTTCAGGAGCCCTATGTAGGAAGAACAGGTGTGATGAAACAAAACCCCGGCACTCAAGTCATCCAGTGCAGTCTCAACCGCCAAAAACCAGTCAAGGCAGCGATCGTTGTTTTCGGTAACAACTTGGAGGTCATTCACGACCCCCAGCTTGTGACCGAGAACATCACCGCTGTTCTGCTGAAGGTGGGTCAGCTCAGCTTTGGAGTACTCTCGGTCTATTTCGAGGGTGACCAGGACATAGCACCGTATCTTTCTGAGACACAACACACAACACACAAACTCAATACACAAAACATCATAGTGGGAGGAGACGTGAACGCGTGGAGCCAGTGGTGGGGAAGTGTTTCCGAAAACCATCGCGGGGCAGCGTACAGTTCTTTCCTCGACGAGTGGGATCTCCACATCCTAAACACAGGCCAAACTCCGACGTTCGAGACCTACAGAGGAGACAGGTGGTGCACGAGCATTGTCGATGTGACGGCATGCAGCCTGTCGCTGCTAGGCAAGGTCGAGGAGTGGCGTGTAGAAAGAAGTCTTACAACTTCAGACCACAACGCAATAACCTTCTCGATGCGACTAGAAAAGGCCTTGGAACCTTTAAGGCCGATCTCGACGCGCATCTACAACACAAAGAAGGCAAAGTGGTCCGACTTCAGCACCCACTTCAAGACCAGCCTGGCAGATGGAGACCTTACACCGGTCAGAGTCTTGGACGCCGCGGACCCTGAGGATCTGGAGACTATCATAACTACATACACACAAAACATCCACCGCTCATGCGAGAATGCGATCCCAAAACTGGGATCGCCCAAACACGACGCAAAGCCTCCATGGTGGAGTCCTTCTCTAGACCGTCTCAAGAAAGACGCAACGACGAAGAAGAGAAGGATCCGAAACGCAGCCGCAAGCCGGAGACACTTCACCATCCAAGAGTACGTCTTGGCGAAACAAATTTACACACAATCAGCAATGGAAGCAGCCACGGCCAACTGGAAGGAGTTCTGCTCGAAGCAGGACCGAGAAAGCATGTGGGATGGCATCTACAGGGTATTAAGGAAAACAGCCGGAAGACAGGAAGACGCGCTTCTGAGAAACACCGCAGGTGAGACGCTCAGTCCACAGCAATCCGCGGATCTTCTGGCACAAACCTTCTACCCCGACGACTCAGCGGATGCAGAACAGCTGTACCACACTGATCTGCGGAGGCTAGCGGAGGAGAAGAACCCCCAAGGTCTGTCTGCGGACGATCCGCCCTTTACGACTGCGGAGCTGGAAATGGTTCTCCAGAACCAAAATCCGAAAAAAGCCCCCGGTCCCGACGGATTAACAGCAGACATCTGCACAGCGGCAATAAACTGTGATAGGGAGGTGTTCTTAGCGATAGCCAATAGGTGCCTGTCGCTGTCACACTTTCCGAAGCAGTGGAAGGTCGCCCACGTGTGCATTCTCCGTAAGCCAAAAAAGGACGACTACACCAGCCCAAAGTCGTACCGGCCAATAGGTCTGCTCTCGGTCCTAGGAAAAATCGTCGAGAAACTCCTAGTAGGTAGACTCCAGTGGCACTTCCTCCCCACTCTCAACACAAACCAGTATGGTTTCATGCCGCAGCGCGGAACCGAGGACGCCCTCTATGCTCTAATGGGCCACGTACGAGCCGAAATCAAAGCCAAAAAGATCGTGCTTTTGATATCATTGGACATAGAGGGGGCCTTCGACAACGCGTGGTGGCCAGCACTCAAACGACAGATGGTAGTCAAGAACTGTCCCAAGAACATATACGCTCTCGTTACCTCATACCTGGAAGACCGGAACATCAGGGTCAACTACGCCAGAGCGACTAGCGAAAAGGGTACCACGAAAGGATGCGTCCAGGGCTCAATTGCCGGTCCGACGTTTTGGAACCTTATCCTAGATTCACTCCTACACAAGATGGCGAGTATGGGAGTATACTGCCAAGCCTTCGCAGATGACGTTGTCCTGGTTTTGTCGGACCTAACATCCGGTCCCCTGCAGCAATCAGCCAATGACACGCTAGACATAGTATCGGAATGGGGCGTCCAAAATAAGCTACGTTTCGCCGCGCACAAGACCAATGCGATGGTGCTAACGAGAAAGCTGAAGTACGACGTTCCAGTACTGTACATGTCAGGCACGAGGCTGGACCTGGTCGAAGAGGTCAAGCTGCTGGGTCTCACAATAGACTCAAAACTCACCTTCAACGCGCACGTGTCTGCAACCTGTAAAAAGGCTGCAGACATCTACAAGCAGCTGGCATGCGCAGCAAAGGTGACATGGGGTCTCAACAGAGAGATAATCCGGACAATATACGTGTCGGTGATAGAGCCCATCGTGATGTATGCAGCAAGTGCGTGGGCCCCCGCAGCTGAGAAACTGATGACAAGAAATCAGTTTGACTCACTGCAAAGGGGCTTCGCGCAGAAGATCTGCAAAGCATACCGCACGGTGTCTCTAACATCGGCACTTGTTCTGTCAGGCCAACTCCCCCTAGATCTCCGGGTAATCGAGGCCGCAACCCTGTTCAAGATCAAAAAGGGCCATTCCCAAGAGTTCATACCGCCGGGCCGCGAGCTGGAGTGCAACGTGCACCACTCCGATAATCCCCACCCAGCGCAACTCACAACAACAGAGTATGCACGCCTAGAGGACTTCACTCCCGAAACACTGGAAACCCATCAAGTAATCGGTCCCCAAATCTATACGGACGGCAGCAAGATAGAGGGGAAAGTAGGAGCTGCCCTAACTTGGTGGGAAAACGGAAAGGAGTCAAAGTCCAGCACCTTCGGCCTGGAGCCTCACAACACTGTCTTCCAATCGGAAATGTACGCTCTCTTCAGAGCTGTCAGGATGGTGAGAGAATCTACGGCGACCTCCGTAAGCATCTTAAGTGACTCAAGATCGTCACTTGACCTGCTGAGGAGTCCGTCTGTCACTCACCACCTGGCACTTCAAATCAAGAGATGCGTCCGTAAGATCCGAGAGGAGGGCAGACAAGTGAAGCTCTTTTGGCTCAGGGCCCACGTGGGAACTACCGGGAATGAAAGAGCGGACGAGCTGGCAAAGGAAGCAGCCCAAACAACCAGAACAGCGGACTACAACAAGGTCCCCGTGTCGTTCGTCAGGAGGAAGATACGGGAGGAGACTATAAGGAAGTGGCAAGCGCGATACGAGTCCTCAAGTACAGGAGCGGTCACAAAAGTATTCTTCCCAGACGTCCTAGCGGCGAAAAGGATACTCAGAGACTTAGCTCTCTCACCGGTTCATGTACAAGTCCTAACAGGGCATGGAGGATTCTCAGCGTATCTCCACCGCTTCCATCTCAAAGACAGTCCCTCGTGCGTCTGTGACCCCAGCTGCGAAGAAACAGTCTGGCACCTGCTCTTCGAATGCCCAAGGTTTAGTCACGACAGAATGGAGCTGGAAGTTAAGATCGATACCCAGCTAAGCCAGTCCACACTTCAATCCATCATGGGGAGACCGGCTACCAGAAAACCATTCTTGGCATTCGCGAGTAAAGTCGCTACTGTTGCAGCAGAGGCCAACAAAACAGATGCATCCCCGCGAAGACAAAACCAACCATCGTCTGTCCAAGTCACGACCACATCGACATTCACAACAACGACCACACAAATAACAACAACAACAACACAAAGCACAACACTAACACCACGCACCACAATACAAACAACAACAACAACAACACAAAACACACCACGAACACCACTCACCACAACACAAATAACAACAACAACACAAAACTCAATACGAACACCTCTCACCACATCACAAACCACAAGCACAATCCAACACCCAACACCAGCAGCAGCACCAGTGGCAGCAGCAACAGAAGCCAGCCTACAAACAGTCCCTAATACCATGCCCATCACGCAATTCCTGGCATGCGGAGCAGGCGGAGTCCCCGGCGTCAGGCTGCGACCCGTCCCCCTATTCATGAACAGGGAAGGAGAAAGGTTGGGCATAAGCTTCTGCATAGGCACAAGCCGAGCTAGGGCCCGTATACACATCTCACCAGGCCTTGCTGCTCTGATCAACGGAAGCACCACTAAGACCAGCATGAAAGGCAGCAAATACGCTGCACTGCCTCAAGTGGACGTAGCCACTCACCGATGCCGGCTAGTGCGAACCAAAGGAAAGACGATCGCACTATTCGAGTGGGGAGTGGAGACTCCATTTGCTCAGGCAAGCATGGTGCTTCAAAAGATTAGGGAGGCAGGAGAACCTACGGCAATCACAGCCCGTACGATCAGTGTCGACGCAATGATGGTCGGCGGAGAAAGAGGAGACGTTGCAGACCGCTTTGGTTGTTTAAAAGCCTCAGAACATCACGAGGTAGTTGTCTACGAGGACAGAGGGGAAACTCTGAGTTTTCTCAAAGCCCCCAGGCAACCAACAGCCAATGCAACGAGCCCCACAACAAATCCGACCACTCAAAGCGGTTCTGAGAGGGCCCAGCAGAAGGCTGCCGCCGAAAAAGCTGCAAAGGAGCAGGGCAAGGCAACTAGCCCGGAGGACCGGGCCAAGTCGAGGAGTCGCCTGAAAGCCTTCAGCACTTTCCTCAACGCTCTGCTCCCAAGCACCAGCCGCACATCACCATCACACAAGCAGGAATCAGCAGTGGAAAGGTTCTTCAGTAAAAAGCCGCAAGAACCACCCCAGCAAAAGCCTATTCCAACACGAGCCGATAAAGGGCAAGTCAGCCCGCCGACCCTCGCAGTAAATTCGGGTACCACGGACCACGTAAAGAGCGCCTTCCTCGAGTACTTAGCAATCGTGAGAGCGACCAAAAAGGTCAATCTCATGACATGCAGTAAGATCCTGCAGACTTTCCAGAGAAACACAGAAGGTCTACTAAGGGTACTACTCGAGGAAGCAGAGGCAGCAGTGTACGACAACGTCACATCTCAAGTCATCAAAGGGAAAATGACGGGTTCGTACATGGCAGCCTACAGCGCGAAGTGTGGTTTTGTGGCCCTGGACGAGGAAGAAACAGAGCGCTCAGGCAAACTTAAATTCAGAGCACCTGACGACGACCCGATACTGGTCACCGCCAAATGTACCAAAATCATGTTGGACGACAAGATCCTTGAAATGGCGCAATCCATTTTGAGGACTTCTGACAGTCCGGCATCGCAGGAAATTTGGGCGGTGCCCAGTATCAGGTGGGTAAACGGAGTTCCGGGTTGCGGCAAGACAACCTGGGTGGTCAAGCAATTCGATGAGGAGAAGGACGTTGTAGCTACCACGACGACTGAAGCTGCCAAAGATCTCAGGCAAAAGTTAGCGCACCGCTTAGGAGATCGAGCGAAGACAAAGGTGCGCACTATGGCCTCAATCTTAGCCAACGGGTTCAAGCCGCAAGAGAAATGCTACCGCCTCACGGTAGACGAGGCTCTTATGAACCATTTTGGGGCCATAGTCATGGCGGTAAAGTTGTCTGGAGCAAGCGAGATTGTCCTTATCGGAGACGTAAACCAGCTTCCATTTTTGGACAGAGAGAACCTATTCGAGTTAAGGTATACCCGTCCAAACTTGGTGGCTGGCATCACTCAGGAGCTGCTTTGCACACACCGCAACCCTATGGACGTGGCGTTTGCACTGAGCGAGATATACTCCGGTATATACTCCTCCAAGTCGTCGCTGTCGCGGGTCCACTCCCTGCAGGTGAAAAGTTACACAGGCGCACACATACCGAGCACCGCCCTAAACACCCTATTCTTGGTTCACACGCAAGAGGAGAAAGCTTCTCTGGCGAGCCAGGGATATGGGTCCGGCGAAGGATCGCGCCTGTTGACCATACACGAGGCCCAGGGACTGACCTACGACAGCGCCATCATCATCAACACGAGGTCCAGGAGGATCCAAGTTCACGACAGCATCTCTCACGCGGTAGTGGCGGTGTCCAGACATACAGTCAGTTGCGTCTACTACACCGACGACGCCGACGACGCCACGGGCCGCTTTGCAAAAAGGGCGATGGATGCGCCGACTAAAATGGTCGTCGACTACAACCTAAAGACGGCCATGCAGCATCGAGACAGCGCTGTCGTAGAAGCCCTGCTAGGGCTAGCGAAATCCCTGGTCAGCAGACCTCACTAAAACACCATCTAACAAGTCACCATCCAAACTCCAACAATCTCCAATAACACTACCAAACCCAAATAATCCTAACCACAAAACATAACCTAACTGTAAAAAAAAAAAAAAAAAAAAATTATATACGTAACTTAAAATGTAAAACTGCGTGGCAGAGTGAGTCAGTCATACTCACGTAAATGTCCCGCCGATGGCGGCGCTGCACGTCCGGTCGTTGAGTTCCCTAAAAAATGGTTGAGCTAAGCGGCGCGGAGGTGTACGTCATGTCCGTGAACGGGCGCCGTCGGTCGGGGCTGGTCGACTTCACTGCCACGCAGTCATCCCCTTTTAAAAGTTGTAACAAAAAGTAAAAGTGTGAAAATAAGTAAATACATCTAAGTAGTAAATATAGTAATAGTAATAGTAAATCCAACAAAAAATTGTAAACATCTTCTTTGCATTTCGTATACCTTGTAATTGTAATGCCTGTGTATTATATAAAAAAAAAAAAAAAAAAAAAAAAAAAAAAAAAAAAAAAAAAAAAAAAAAAACACCTTATAATGATAACAAAACTAATAATAATAAACATGTATATCTGCATGCGCATGAGAATATCTAATAAAAAAAAAAAAAAAAAAAAAAAAAAAAAAAAAAAAATATATATATATGTATCGATGGACTCACGTAGAATTAAGTTAGTTAATTAGTTAAGCATAAGATCCTGATGTCCAGTGTAGGAGCTAAATAATTGTAAATCGAAATAAACCTATAAACAATAAAACAAGTAAAAAAGAGCGCGGACCACCATGTCCGCGGTAGTAGACTCATTTATAAAAAAAAAAAAAAAAACCTAACCTAACCTAACCTAACCTAACCTAACCTTTTTTTTTTTTTTTTTTTTTTTTGCCGGGGTGGAAAATCCTCATGGATGTCCTCCGCCCTGGGGTAGGCAGAGGGGTCTGTCAGACTCTTACTGACTAAAAACCACCCCGGTGTTCCCGTCCCACACTTGCACCGGGGATCATGGGATCTAATGCGACTTCCACGATCCCCAGCTAGTGCCGGCCCGCCTCTGCGGGCCACCTCAAGTCTGGGGAGGGTGAGGTGTTTAAACCCCCCCCACAACGTCTGAAAGGGGCGCGCGTGGAACACTACGCGCCGCCACCTCGGGTCCAGTGTGATGGGGGGCGGCGGACGTCCCCAAGTCCGCCGTCCCTGGACCCATTTAGGGGGGCCGGAAGAGGGCGTTGTCTGCCCTCTGCCGACGCCCGGTGCGCCTGCTGCGGGCCGGGTGAGCGGAAGAGATCTCCCGCTCCCGTTCCGCAGCCTCCTTCTGCGACACGACTGTTTCGCAGAAGGAACCTAACCTAACCTAACCTAACCTAACCTAACCAAAAGAACTACTAGACTATATAACACAAAAAAAGCTAATTGGGAACTTTTTTATGAAAAAATCGACCAATTAAAAATAGACAATAGAATAGATATAGAACAGTTGAAACAAATAAATAACAAGGAAAACTTAGATAATACAATTAGAAAATACACAGTAATAATAACAGAAGCATGTAAAGCATCGATACCAGAGAAAAAGGAAAACCAAAAACTCACCATGCCGTGGTGGTCCGAAGAACTCGAAGCTATGAAGCATGACGTCGCTACCAGGAAGAGAAGAATCCGGTGCGCCGCGCCGTCGCGTAGAGAGGGTGTGGTCGCGTTGTACCTGCAAAAGAAAGAGAAGTACGAGTTAGAAGTTAAAAAGCGCTCCACAGAAAGCTGGAAGGATTTCTGCCAGAAACAAACAGGGGAAGGGGTTTGGGAGGGAATTTATAGGGTCATAAAGCAGACAACGAAAAGGCAGGAAGATTTGCCACTAGCATGGAATGGAAAGGAAGCAGGGCAGGAAGGATCCGCGAAACTACTGGCAGAAATTTTCTACCCGGAAGACGCAGAGGAGGAGGATAGCTCAGACCATCGCCAAATCAGAGCTCTTGCTGACCGGGTAAATGACTGGAGTCATGATGATAGTCATGACCCGGAGTTTACAGCGGAGGAGCTCAGGTTCGCGACGGAGAGCTTCAATCCTAAGAAGGCCCCCGGAGTGGACGGCTTCACAGCCGACATCTGCCAGCGGGTAATACTGCGTGACATAGAGCTGCACCTGGCACTGTTCAACAAGTGCTGGCGTCTGTCGCATTTTCCCACAGAGTGGAAAGAGGCCACTGTGGTGGTGCTGAGGAAACCAGGAAAGGACAACTATACCAGTCCCAAGTCCTACAGGCCGATTGGACTGCTACCAGTGATGGGCAAAATGCTGGAGAAAATGATGGTCAGAAGGCTGGTTTGGTACTTGGCACCCCGAATAAGTCCCCGCCAGTATGGCTTCATGCCACAGCGAAGCACGGAAGACTCCCTCTATGACCTGATAGGCCACGTGAGAGGCAAACTCCAAGAGAGGAAGCTCATCACGATGGTCTCGCTGGATATAGAGGGAGCCTTCGACAGTGCGTGGTGGCCGGCCATAAAGGTCAGACTGGCTGAAGAGAAGTGCCCAGCGAATCTCAGGAGGATGATAGCCAGCTACCTAAGCGACCGCAAGGTCCGGGTAAGGTATGCTGGCCATGAGTACGCGAAAAGCACAAACAAAGGGTGTGTCCAGGGATCAATAGGCGGCCCCATCCTATGGAATCTTCTACTGAACCCATTGCTGGAGAGTCTCACGCAACGTGGTGACTACTGTCAGGCCTTTGCGGATGATGTGGTGCTCGTGTTTTCGGGGGAGACAGCCCTGGAAATCCAGGGACAGGCCAATGCCGCTCTCGAACATGTTCGGAGGTGGGGTGTCATGAATAAGCTCAGGTTTGCGCCGCACAAAACTTGCGCCATGGTAGTCACCAGAAAACTTAGGTATGACACGCCACATCTGACCATGGGAGGGATCGACATTGGAATGTCCTCGGAAATAAAAATCTTGGGGCTCACAGTGGACTCCAAGTTGACTTTCAATAGCCACACGGCTAACGTCTGTAAGAAGGCACTTGGAGTCTACAAACAGTTGTCGAGAGCCGCCAGAGTAAGTTGGGGTCTCCACCCGGAAATAGTCCGTGTCATATACACCGCAACGGTAGAGCCCATCATCACGTACGCAGCTGGCGCCTGGTCCTCAGCATCAAAAAAGTTGGGAGTTCAACGCCACCTAAATGCCGTCCAGAGAGGCTTCGCCCAAAAACTGTGCGGAGCGTACCGCACGGCCTCTCTGCATTCAACTCTGGTACTGGCAGGAATATTGCCACTTGACCTCCGCATACAAGAGGCAGCCGCTCTGTATGAGGCGAGGAGAGGGACATTCCAGCCGGAGATGGCGGGCAGAGAGGTCGAGCGGAGGGTTCCATACCGCTGTACACCTCACCCGGCGAAACATACTGCGATAGAGTTCATGAGCCTGGTGGACCAAGAGTCGGTAGATAGCCATAACAACCAAGCTATCCGAATATTTACCGACGGTAGCCGGATTGAGGGTAAGGTTGGGGCAGCGCTATCCCTATGGGATAGCGTTGCGGAGGTGAAGACCTTCAAACTCAAACTGGCACCATACTGTACGGTATACCAGGCGGAACTCCTAGCGGTATGCAGAGCCACTGAGGAAGTCAAACGGAGAAATGAGAGGAGCTATGGAATCTACAGCGACAGTAGATCAGCCCTGGAGACCATAGCAAACCTCAGCACAACACATCCCCTGGCGGTGCAAACACGCGAGAACATAAGAGCCATTGGGAACCAGAACAAAACTGTGTCTTTGTTCTGGATCAAGGCACACGCGGGTCTTGCGGGTAACGAGCGGGCGGATGAACTGGCGAAAGATGCAGCCCTGAACATGAAGACCAAACCCGACTACGACCTATGCCCGGTTTCATTCATTAAGCGACATATCCGAAAGGGGTCGATTGATGAATGGAACAAAAGGTATAAAGAGGGTACCACAGCAGGGGTAACCAGAATGTTCTTTCCCGAAATTACCACCTCCCATAAAATAGTAAGACAAATGAACCCAACCATCATAATTACCCAAATACTGACAGGGCATGGTGGGTTCTCTGAGTACCTGAATCGATTCAGGTGCAAGGATAATCCATCGTGCATCTGCCACCCCGGAACTCCTGAAACGGTCGTACACATATTAACCGACTGCCCAATTTACGCCCTAAAGAGACTCGAAGTTGAGAATGAGCTGGAATGCAGAATAATAGATAGAAACTTCCCTGAGATTATGTCAACTAGAAGACTTAGGGAAAGATTCATGTTGTACTGTATTGATATCGCAAGGAAAGTTATAAATAGAAATAAATAGTATAATAAATTTATGCTATATATATATTAATGTAAATATATTGATTAGCATATAGAAATCAAGTGTGATAAAATAAGGTGTTAAAATTAAGTAGTACAATAAGCTAACCAGATAAGAAAAAATGTGTAACAATAAGTATATATAAGAAAACAAGAAATGTCAGCTGGAAATGGAAAGTAGCTAAGTAGAATAAGCAGCAAATATAAGAAAACCGTGTAAACCCCATCGGGATGAATAGAATTAATAGCCTAGAATAAGATTAAGTATATAATATGGAAAAGACATATATGTATAGAGATAAGCAAAGAATTGAGAATCAATAAAAATTGGAGAGAAATAAATAAAGAAAACCCGTAGATACATCCCATCTCACAGTACAATTAAGGACTCTAATTATGTTAGAGGTAGCTCGCGGGCCGGGCCTTGCGCCCGGACAGGATAAAAAAAAAAAAAAAAAAAAAAAAAAAAAAAAACCTAACCTAACCTAACCTAACCTAACCTAACCTTTTTTTTTTTTTTTTTTTTTGTCGCTGAGAAATGCATTACGCATCCCCGCTCGTGGGGGACGAGTCGGGGTATGTGGGACTCCTGTCGATGATGACAGTATACCCACTAAAACTCAGCGGTGTTCCCACATCGCCGTGATGGGGGGGCCATGGGAAACCGGCTCAGCCTTTACATCCACAACCCTCCCGGCGCATGCCCGCCTAGCTGGCCGGCCCCTCATGCCCCCCAGGCTAGGGAGCTACGGGAATGGCAGGGAACACCTGGCCATTCCCGTTCGACACTGGTGGAGGCCTGTGCAATACAGGCAAGGGTGCCCCCGCACCCGTTGCCTGCTGGCCTCCAACTGGGAGGAGTCGGAGATGACTTTCGAACTGACGTCTTCTTCGACCCCTCCTCCGCCTGCGAAGCGGCGCCGCGTTAGGATCGTCCTCACGCGCGCGCTCCGCTGCCTCCTTCTGGGACATGACGTGTTCGCAGAAGGAGGCGACTGCCGCCCAAGACCTCTCATCCCTCAGCATGGCGTTAACTACGCCGGGGAGTGAGAGGTCCGGTCCGATCACCGCGATGAGATTGCCGCGCGGCTCAGACCACGTTGGGCACACTTCGAGGGTGTGCTGTGCCGCATCCTCCGCCGCGCCACAGTGGTGGCACAACGGCGTCTCCTCCCGTCCGATTCGGTGCAGGTACGATCCGAAACATCCGTGTCCGGACAGCACCTGCACCAGACGGAAGGAGAGGAACCCATGCGACCGCTCGAGCCAGTCTCGCAGGACTGGCCCAATCGCATCGAGGGTTCGGCGGCCGAAAGCTGCAGTGGCGAGGTCCCCCGTCCAATGGACGACGATGGCGTCCCTCGCCTCCCGCCGGACGGCTGCCCGCTCTTCCGGGGCTGGGCGTTCTCCTCTTGCCCTCCGTCCTGCCGTCCATTCATACACTCTGGCGAGCACCCACGCCTCGAGTTCCCAAGGAGGGGTGCCGGCCAGAGCACATGCTGCTGCAAAGCCCACCGTGCGATGGGCCCGTGCCACCCGCTGGGCTATGGCCCTTTGGGGTGCCCGCAAGGCTGCGGCATTCTCCCTCCTGTGGAGTGAGTCCTCCCAGATAGGAGCCCCGTAGAGGGCCATACTCCTCAAGATGCCGGCGTAAAGTTGCCGGCATCGCGCGCTGGGCCCCCCCAAGTTGGGGAGCAGCCACGAGAGCGCACCCGCGGCCTTCAGCAGGCGTGACGACAGCCCGCTAAAATGCGGCCCGAAGCGCCACCTGCTGTCGAGTATAAGGCCCAGGTATTTCATCTGGGCCTTGACCTCAATTCTGACGCCCTCCACAAAGATGTGGGCGTCAGGTGGGGGGCGCTGCCGAGGGCCGTGGAAGAACACGGCCTCGGTCTTGTGCAGCGCCACCGATAACCCTAGGCGGCGGATCCTCCCTGCCACCAAGGATCCGCCCGCCGAGGCCAAATTGGCCGCCTCCCTGAAATTCCCCCCCCGGGCGGTGAGAGTGTCATCCGCGTAGCAGACGACACTCGTGCCTCGGAGGAGAGTTCCCCGCAGGAGCCAATCATAGCCGACGTTCCAGAGGAGGACTGACCCCTGCGGAACGCCGGCCTCAACGGCGTACCGCCGGACTTGGCCAGTCCTATTTACCAGGAGGATCGCCCGTTCCTCCAGGTAGCTGGCCAGCAGCCTGTGCATGTATAGAGGCACTCCGTGGAATCGGAGCGCCTCTAGGATGGTGGAGTGGGGAACGGAGTTGAAGGCATTGGCTATGTCGAATGACACAGCCAACAATCCGTCCCCCGCTTCCATCGCCTCCTTCACCTGGCCCTTAAGGCAGGCCAGCGCGTCCACCGTGGAACGCTCAGCCCGAAAACCAAACTGAGCGTCCGACAAGTCCGGCCCGATACTCCGCAGATGGCCCTTTAGGCGGGCAGCGATTATCCCCTCGAACATTTTGCCGACCTCATCGAGCAGAACGATGGGCCGGTATGCCGAGGGGGAGTCTGCGGGGCGGCCCTCCTTGCGAAGGAGGCACAACTGCCCCTCCTTCCATGGTTTCGGGAACCTTCCAGACGCAAGGCATGCGCTGAAGAGGTCCCGAAACCTTTCCTCCATTTGAGTGGCTGCGATCGCCACCACTCTTGCCGGAACACCGTCGGGGCCCGGAGCTGTCTTCTTGGCGCGGATATGGAGAATAGCCGCGTCAAGTTCCGACTCCGTGACAGGAGGGGCCTCCTCTTCCTCCTCAGCTGGCGGAGCTATCCCCCGCGGTGGGCCCATCACTGGTGGAGTGAAGTTGTCCCTGGACGGGAACAGGGACTGAACCACCCCATCCAGAAATGAGGGCTCCAGGGTCTCGGCCACCGGGGGACCAAAGGGGCGCAGTTTGTTGCGCGCCGCCTTATATGGTCTCCCGTAAGGATCGTTGTCGAGACCCTCCAGCAACTCTGCTCTGGACGAGTCTCTGGCGGCGGTGATAGCCCTATCGAGGACCAATTTTGCCTCCATGTACACCTCATAGAGGTGGTCTTCGTCGGCCAGGTCCCGTATACGCCGCCGCCGGCTTCGCGTGTAGGCCCTCCTTGCCTCCACACAGGCTGCTCGAAGTCCCGCCAGCTCCACCGACCACCAGTACACGGCGCGTTTGGGTAGTGGTCGGTGAGACCGGGGCATGCTGGAGTTGCATACCTCGGTCAGAGACTCCCTCAGGTGCCCCGCCACGGTGTCTACATCCAGGCCAGCGGAAGGCGGCGAAAGCCAGTCCTGGATAAACGCCGCCTCCGCCGCTGCCTCCCTGTCCAGGCGGGCGATAGCCCACCGCGGGAACGGTGATCGCGCCGAGAGGGGCCGCGTCTCTCCGGGGCCACTGTTGGAGATGTCGAACCGCACGTAGCGGTGGTCTGACATAGTCTCCGCCAGGTCCACCCGCCAGTTCAACACGCGTGCGGCCAACGCAGGGGTGGCGAAAGTGACGTCCACTATTGAGCCACCCTGCCGCCGCACGCATGTCTGGACGCGCACCACCAAGTCCTGGGCCGCTCTGCAGTGGTTGGTGTTCGTCTGGAGGATGCGGTAGTTAGTAACCATTACTCCGACATCGAACCGGTCCCCTCAACTATCGCCGCTGGAGCTACAGCGGCGACGACGGCGGCGGCGGCGGTAGCAACAGGACGAACCTGCGCCGGCGGCACTACGCCCTTCCTCACGGGGGGCTTGCAGCTTCTTCCCGTCATCCTGTGGTCCGCGGGGCGGCCACCAGCGGCACACGCTACGCAGTGTGGCTTGGTGGTGGCGGCGCGGCAAGCGGTACTCCTGTGTCCCTCCTGCCCGCACTGGAAGCACGTGTCTCCCCAGTCGAACTTGGAGGGACACGTGGCTCGGGTGTGGCCAAACGCGAAGCACTTGAAGCAGCGAACAGGCTGGTCTTCAAGTGGCCGGACCACAGCCGAGCTGAACCCCACGAGCAGCCGTCCCTTGGTCGCAGCAAGGACGGCCCCAGCCGCGGCGACTGGGCACTCAACGCGAATGATGCCCATGCCGCGGCGTCCGAGCCTGATGGCTCCACCCTTCACCGCACCAGCGTCGCAGCTTCCAGCCGCTGCAACGGCCGCCACCACATCCTCTTTGGTGACCGAATCATCCAGATCGGCCACCTCCAAGGCTGCGGTCTTAACGGGCCTGACGACCGTGGCCGCATCCGCGATAACCTCTTGCAATTTTGTTGCGAAGAGGTCCGCATTTGTGCCGCGCTCTTCCCCCGAGAACTCGAAAATTCGAGCCCCGGTTAGGGTTCGGCGGCACGTGATATTTCTAATCCCCAGCCGGGAAGGATCAGCATTAGTACGAGCCCGTCTGAGGACGGACTCATACGTCTCGCCCCGCCCCACGGCCTCCGGTGTGACGGTCACCACGACGGCCGTGGTTTTGGGAGAAACAAACTTTCTCCTACCGGCTGGGGTCCTTTTGGCCGCAGGACCAGTCACAGCGGGCTTCTGGGCTGACCCTTTCCCCTTCTTCCCTTTTCCTCTCCTGACCACTTTCGTCCACGACTGGTTGGACGGGGTGGTGGAGGGAAGAAGGGCATCTTCCTCCTGCGAGTTCTGGGGGGCTGCTGCTGGAGTAGCAGACGGCCCAGACACTCCCTCCGCACTGGTGGTGGGGGTATGAGGAGCCGCCTTGGTCCTCTTGCCCTTGCCCTTGCCCTTGGATACCGGGCCTGTTAAAGGCACAGGTTCCGGCTCCCTTTGCGGTGGACTCTTGTCCGCCGCTAGCGGCGGGCGGAGCCGCCTTTCCGGCAAGAGCCGGTCCTCGATGCCGGCGAAGCAGGCTCTTATGAAGGCCCTCTCCTCCATTACAACCCCGCGGATTGTTGCCTCTAGGCTGGCAGGGGAGGAGGAGCAGGCTCCTACCACCGGACCTGGGGCAGATTGAGCAGGCTTGGCCGTGGCCTCAGCCAGCTTCTGGTGTAGCTGGCTAACCTCTGCCTGCAGGCGATCCACCTTGGCCTGCAGCTGCCGCGTCTCGTCCGTGGCTGTCCGCTTCACCAGCTCCACCACAATGCCGTGCATACTGGCGGCCCGGCATTTGAGGGCCTTCTGGAAGGTCCCCTTCAAATTGGACGACTTTGAGGCGACCTCCAGGACCTCCTCCTTGTCTTCATGCGCCATGCGCTCCAATTCTGCCAGGGAGTGGTCAGCATATAGTACACTGGATGCACCATAGCCAGCCCTCGCCCTGGCAACTTGCGCCTGCTGCTCCTTGGCGGCGACCCTCTCCTCCAGGTCTTGTTGGTTACACCTCTAGGGTGTGTTGTGCCGTGTCCTCCGCCGCGCCGCAGTCGTGGCACGACGGGGTCTCCTCCCTTTGGATCCGGTGCAGGTGCGATCCGAAGCACCCATGACCAGACAACACCTGCACCAGACGGAAAGAGAGGAAACCGTGGGACCGCTCGAGCCAATCCTTCAAGACTGGCCCGAGCGCGTCCAGCGTCCGGCGGCCGAAGGCGGCAGAGGCGAGGTCTTCCAAACGGGTCCCTATCGAGACCCTCCAGCATGTCGGCTCTTGCCAAGTCTTCGGCCGCGCACATCGCCAGCTTCTTGGGGGGAGGATTGCACTTCCTCCCCAACATGACGTGGCCCGCCGGGCAGCCACTGGCGGCACACACCGCACAGTGCGGCGTGGCGGCCTCGCAGGAGGCGGACTTGTGCCCGTCCTTGCCGCAGCGGTAGCAGTTGCTCCCCCTGTCGACCTTGGACGGGCAAAGGGGCCGGGTGTGTCCGACTCCAAAACACTTGTAGCAGCGCAGAGGCTTGGCTGCAAGTGCCCGGACTACACCCGAGCTGAACCCGACTGCAAGTCGTCCTTTGGCGAGGACGGCTATGGCTGCGGCGACTGGGCAATCGAGGCGAATGGTGCCCATGCCGCTGCGACCGGTCCTGATGGCCCGACCTTGCACCTCTGTGACGCCACAGCCCCCCATCGCTGCGATCGCCGCCACCACCTCCTCCTTGGTGACCGAGTCGTCGAGGTCGGTCACCTCCAAGGCCACGGTCTTCACGGGCCTAGCGACATTGGCCGCGTCTGCGATGACCTCTTCCAACTTGGTTGCGAAGAGGTCGGCGTTGGCGCTGCCCTGAGCCCCCGGGAACTCGAAAATTCGAGCCCCGGCCTGGGTCCGGCGGCACGAGACTGTGCCAATCCCCAGTTTTTGGGGATCAGCGTTGGTTCGCGCCCGCGTCAATATCGACGCGTACGTCTCCCCCCGCCCCGCAGCCTCAGCGGTGAGCGTCACCACTACGGCTGCGGTCTTGGGGGGAACCAACTTCCTCTTGTCATTCCTGGCGGGGGCTCCATTGGCTGCAGTGGTAGCAGCGGTGGTGGGCCTGGGGGCCGACCTCTTCCCCTTCCCCTTTCCTTTTCCCTTTCCCTTGCCCGTTGTCTGGGACGGGCCGGGAGGGGTGGTGGTGGTGGCGGCAGGGCCAGCCTCCGTCCTCGACTTCTTCCTCTTCTTGCCCCCTCCCTTTTTGGCCACCTTCGTCCATCCTTGCTGGTTGGATGGGGTGGTGGACGGAAGACCGGCGTCTTCCACCTGGGATGGCACCTCCGACTCGCGTCGCCTGTTGTCCGCCGCGAGCGGCGGTCGGAGGCGCTTCTCAGGCAAGAGCCTGTCCTCTATGCCCGCAATACAGGCTCTCGTGAAGTTCCTCTCCTCCGTGACGACCTTGCGGATGATATCCTCAAGGTTGGAGGGGGGAACCTCAGCCGCCGGTCTCGGCTCGGCTTTGTTTGGCCGGGCCGTGGCTTCAGCTAGCTTCTGATGCAGCTGGCTGACCTCTGACTGCAGGCGATCAACTTTCGCCTGCAGTTGCCGCGTTTCGTCGGTCGCCGTGCGCTGCACCAGCTCCCCGACGATGCCTTTTGGTTGGCCCTGAGAAGGGCCTTTTCTAAATCGTCCGGAGACGTCCCTCGGTTTAGGCATAGCCTCCGCAGATGTCGTAGTTTCCCACAATAAAATAAAATAAGATAAAATCGATTAAAATATGCTACGACTGCACAGTGCACTTTAGCCGAGCCCGGTCTGCCACTCCGTTACGGTGGAACCGGGTCGTTGCCCAGGGGACGCGACGTGGACGCAAGCACTGTGGGGGGTCCCCCAACCTAACCTAACCTAACCTTTTTTTTTTTTTTTTTTTTTTGTCGCTGAGAAATGCATTACGCATCCCCGCTCGTGGGGGACGAGTCGGGGTATGTGGTCCTCCGGTATCGAGTGTACTGGCGTCTGACCGCTACGCAGTCGACACGTAATTGTGCGATCTCGGCAGACCACCAGTACACCTGGCGCCTTGCTGGGTGGTTGCTGACGCGGGGCATGGACGCGTCGCAGATTTGCGTCATCGCCCCGCGGAACCACAGCGCCTCCTCTTCGACGTCGACGGATCCGTTCGTTGCCGACTCCCGAATCCAGGCCTGGATGATAGCGGCCTCCTCGAGAAGTTCCCTGTCGATGCGCTTACGCGCCCAGCGCGGACCATCCCTTCGCGGGGCCGATGGACTACGGCCGCCGGTGGTCTGGGCGGAGACGTCGAATCGGATGTATCGGTGATCCGACAAAGTCTCCACCTCCACGGCGACATGCCAGTCGTGGACACGGCTCGCGACAGCAGGGCTAGCGAACGAGACGTCCACTACAGACCCACCCCGCTGCCGCACGCACGTGTAGACCGAGCCCCGATTGAGGATGGTCAAGCCTGTCGTGACTGCCCATTCCTCCAGCGCCTCACCCTTAGCATCGGTCACCGGAGATCCCCACGCCGCAGACTTGGCGTTGAGATCCCCGAGCAACAGCACCGGGCGAGGGTGGAACTGGCCCACGACGGCACCCAACTCGACAAGGAACCCCTCGAAGTTGGCGAGACTCTTGTTGGGCGAGAAGTACGCCCCGACCGTGACAATTCCGTCCACGAGGGCGGCCACCCAGCCGTGTCCTCGGGAGGGATTGCCAAGAGTCCCGCCAATGATGGCCACCAAACCGTCTAGGTCCCCTGCCCAGTTATCACGGGGGGGGACAAAATACGGCTCAGCGACCACAGCCACATGGATCGACCACTCCGCCATGCTCTGGAGCAATAGATCCTGAGCTCTGGCAGAGTGGTTGATATTAGCCTGGAGGAAATGCGATTGTGCCATCACTGGCATTGCATGTCCTCGGCATCTCCTCCTTCCCTGGTTCGGGAGTCAGCTGCTGGGCTGCCAGGCAGTGGGAGAGGCACAGGTCCTCCGAAATCCCTGGTTCTCTTGGCAACTTTCTTGGGTGCCTTGCAGGCTTTCCCGCCAAGTCTGTGTTCCGCAGGCCTTCCTGCAGCTGCGCAAAGACTGCAGTTTGGTGCCGCGGAGCACTGGGCCGACTTGTGGCCGGGCTGACCGCAGCGATAACATAAATCACTGCGATCTATTTGTGCAGTGCACTGTGCCCGGACATGCCCCTTTTCCAGGCACCTGAAGCACTGCACAGCCCTTGGTGCCAAGAGTTTGACCTTGGCAGACACCCATCCCACTAGCAACCGACTGCCGTCTGCAACCTTGTTTGCAGCAGCTACCGGGCACTGCACCCAAATCGTGCCAAGCCCGGCTGCGCTGCAGCGGATTTCTCCCGCCTTCACGGCTTCGGGCAGACACCCGCCGTATTTGGCGATGGCCGCCACTACTTCCTTCGGGGTCGCGGAGTCGTCCAGCCCTTCTATGCGCAGTTCAGCTGTTTTAGTGGGCCTGGACACGCGGGCATCCTCCGGGTTGAGGACTTCTCGGAGTTTGGCGGCCAGACTGTCTGCCCTCTCCTTCCTCAAAGCACCCGACAACTCAAACACCTTGGCACCCGTAGCTGACGTTCTAAAGCCGAAGCCAGCGGGGGTGCCAAGTTCGCTGAGTTTGAGCTTATCCTTCATTCCGTCCAGGACCGACTTGTATGTGACTCCCCTTTTTGAGGCTTCGGGCTGCAGCGTAATCACTACAGCCTCGGAGCGTGGAGTCATGGCCCTGGGCGGCTTCGTGCTCTTTTTCGTTGCCGGGCCTTTGGGAAGCGCTGGCAGCGTCTTCTTCTTGTGGCCCTTTTTGACCACTGTCGTCCAGGCCTCCTGGATGGGAGGCGCGGTCGCCGGCACGGTTGAGTGGGAAGATGGTGCGGCCGCACTCACCGCGGGCTTCTTGGACCTCTCAGTGGGCTTTTTGGCCCCCTCCGTAGGTTTCTTGGCCACCTGCACGGGCTTCGGCCTGGCGGCATCTTCCCTCCTCCGCTTATCTGCCGCAAGCGGTGGTCGGAGGATTTCGGCCGGGGGAAGTCGCGACTCTATGGCCTGCAATCGGGCATCCAATCGGGCATCCACCATGCCCCCACATTGCACCATGCATATTCTGGCCACCTTCTCTATTTCATGGTCCGCAAAAGGTGCAGGGGTCGACGAAGGCGCGACCGGAGTGGGGCCAGTGGCAGCGGGAGCTGCTCTCTGAGCGGCAAACTCCCGCTTGAGGTCCTCCAGCTCGGACCGGAGACGGCTATTTTCCTCCCATAACTTCGACGTCTCCTCCGTGCTCGTACGACTAAGGAGGACCTGCACTGCCTCCTTAATGTCGTCAGCCGCCTCCTTCAAGGCACGCGTGAATGTGCCCTTCAGGTTGCCCGATTTGGTGGCAACCTTCAGGACGACATCCACGCCGTCCAAAACTTGGCGACCGAGCGCCACCGCCGATGGCCTCTCCCCGGCAGTCATCCGGGCTGAACGCCGCTCCCGCGCCTGGCGAGCCAGCTCGCTGATCTCGTCAGCCGCTACCGCCTTGCGTTGCGCACGCTTAGCGGCATTCGCCTCCGCCTTATTAGATCCCAGCAAGATGCCCTCACTGGGGTCCACGATCGCGGGACTGGGATCGCTCCCCACGCTCTTGACGCCCTCCTCTAGAGCCGGCGTATCGGGTCGGGAAACCGAAGAGAATCGACCCCGTACGTCGCGCTCCGGCAAGCGAGCAGGAGCTCCACTCACCACCGCACGACCTCGCCCGCATCTCCCTGTTTGCACTTTAGCGGCCGGCAGGCTCTCCTCACTAGAAGAGCCTGACAGCCCCGCGCGCTTCTTCTTCCGTGAGCTTCTTTTCCAGAATCGCCCACCCACCTCCTCTTCAGTTTGCAGGCGCTTTGAGCCTAAGCTCGCCACGCTCGCCAAACTCGTCCTTCCGGACGCGGTGTCAGAATCTGACACCGCACCCATGTGCTCGATCAAAACGATCGGCACCTTCTCCGCCTGTTTTTTTTCAATATTTGTTTTTTTATTTTCCATATAGTACCCACGAGTAGATATAGGATTTGAAGTCCACCGGACAGAGCCTAGATGCCCGGTAAGCCTATATACTGCAGAGGGCGGCAGGTATCTGCAGGTGAAACGCTAACGACTGGACTCCCTCCAGCCATTCATCCTCTCGCCGCGCTTCAGAACTTAGGATTGGGTCCCTACTTAAACCTAACCTAATTATATATACATTTTTTTTTTTTTTTTTTTTAATAATACCTAGCCTAACCTATTCTTACCTAACCTACCCTGTTGGCCCCTCTACCGCGGACCGTTCGTCCGCCTCCCTACAGTGCGCCCACTCGGCCTCCCTCTGTAAGCAGAGGGGGGAGTGGACGACCGTCGATCGGCCTCCAAGGACCCAAGAGCCATAGGCTCTCCCCCACCGCAGAAATCCGCCGCAGTCAATACCCTCTCCGACATGGAGAGGATATTGGCCGCGCCCAGGGTGCACCGGCCCGACGACTGCTCTTTCCCCCGAACGTATTCGAAAGGAACGAGCAGCTGTCAGGCACACGAGGAGGTTTTCTGCACGCACCCCGGGCCAACCTAACCTAACCTAACCTTTTTTTTTTTTTTTTTGTTGCCGGGGTGGAATATCCTCATGGATGTCCTCCGCCCTGGGGTAGGCGGAGGGGTCTGTCAGACTCTTACTGACTAAAAACCACCCCGGTGTTCCCGTCCCACACTTGCACTTGCACGCCTCTGCGGGCCACCTCAAGTCTGGGGGGGGGGGTGAGGTGTTTAAACCCCCCCCGCGACGTCTGAAAGGGGCGCGCGTGGAACACTACGCGCCGCCACCTCGGGTCCAGTGTGATGGGGGGCGGCGGACGTCCCCAAGTCCGCCGTCCCTGGACCCATTTAGGGGGGCCGGAAGAGGGCGTTGTCTGCCCTCTGCCGACGCCCGGTGCGCCTGCTGCGGGCCGGGTGAGCGGAAGAGATCTCCCGCTCCCGTTCCGCAGCCTCCTTCTGCGACACGACTGTTTCGCGACCGCTCGAGCCAATCCTTTAAGACTGGCCCGAGCGCGTCCAGCGTCCGGCGGCCGAAGGCGGCAGAGGCGAGGTCCTCCGTCCAGTGATGGACGATTGCTTCCTTCGCCTCCTGCCGCACGGCCTCCCGCTCTTCTGCGGCGGGGAGCTCCCCGAGCGCCTTTTGCCGCGCCGTCCACTCGTACACTCTGGTCAGCACCCATGCCTCGAGCTCCCAAGGAGGAGTGCCAGCCAGAGCGCACGCCGCCGAGAATCCCACCGACCGGTAAGCCCTCGCCACCCGCAGTGCAATGGCCCTTTGGGGCCTGCGGATGGCAGTGGCGTTCTCCCTCCGGTGGAGGGCGTCCGCCCAGATTGGGGCCCCGTAAAGGGCCATGCTTCTTAGGATGCCGGCATACAAGCGCCGGCATCGCGCCTTCGGACCCCCCAGGTTCGGGAGGAGCCACGACAGGGCATTCGCGGCCTTCAGCAGGCGCGTCGACAGCTCGCTAAAGTGTGGGCCGAAGCGCCACTTGCTGTCGAGTACAAGGCCCAGGTACTTCATTTGGGCCTTGACTCCAATCCGGACGCCCTCCACGTCAATGTGGCCGTCTGGGGGGATGCGCTGCCGAGGCCCGTGGAAATACACGGCCTCGGTTTTATGTAGCGCCACCTTCAACCCTAGGCGGCGAATCCTTCCTGCCACTAAGGATCCGCCAGCAGAGGCCAGACTGGCCGCCTCCCTGAAGTCCCTCCCCCGGGCAATGAGGAGGGTATCGTCTGCGTAGCAAATGATGCTCGTGCCACGGAGGAGGGTCCCCCGCAGGAGCCAGTCGAATCCAATGTTCCACAGCGGTGGTCCTAGGACCGACCCCTGTGGAACACCGGACTCTGCGCCGTATTGCCTAACTCTGGCCGTCTTGTCTGCAAGGAGGACCACCCGGTCCTCCAAGTAGCTGGCCAAGAGTTGGCGCAAGTACTGAGGCACTCCGTGGTACCGGAGCGCCTCCAAGATGGTCGAGTGGGGGACAGAGTTGAAGGCGTTGGCAATGTCGAATGACACCGCCAACACTCCGTCCCCCGCCTCCACGGCCTCCCTCACCTGGCCCTTCAGAAGGGCCAATGCGTCCACGGTAGAACGACCTCGTCGGAACCCGAATTGAGCGTCGGACAGGTCCGGCCCCACCGTCACCAGCAGGCTTTCTAGCCGGTTGGCGATTATCCCCTCGAACATCTTACAGACCTCATCGAGCAAAACGATGGGCCGGTAAGCCGAGGGGGAGTCCGCCGGGCGTCCCTCCTTCCGGAGGAGGCATAGCCGCCCCTCCTTCCAAGGTTTCGGGAACCTCCCAGTCGTGAAACACGCGCTAAAGAGGTCCCGAAGCCTCTCCTCCATCTGTGAGGCGGCTATGGCCACCACCCGTGCGGGAACGCCGTCCGGCCCTGGGGCCGTGTTCTTTGCGCGAAGGCGAAGAGTCCCTGCGCAAAGTTCCGACGCCGTCACCGGGGGGATCTCCTCATCCGGCGGAGCCGCCTCCCGCGGAGGGTCCATCACTGGTGGGGTGAAGTCGGTCCTGGACGGAAACAGGGACCGGACCACCCCATCCAGCAATGCCGGCTCGAGGGTCTCTGTCAGTGGAGGACCACAGGGGCGCAGTTTATTCCGCGCCGCCTTGTAAGGTCTTCCAAACGGGTCCCTATCGAGACCCTCCAGCATGTCGGCTCTCGCCGAGTCTTCGGCCACGCACATCGCCAGCTTGAGGACCGTCTTTGCGTCGATGTACGACGCATAGAGGCCCCCCTCGCTGGCTGGGTCTCGGGGCCTGCGCCTTCGGCTCCGCGTGTAGGCCCTCCTGGCCGCTACGCAGGCGGTTCGGAGCTCCGCCAGTTCCTCCGACCAGCAATAGACGGCGCGGCGGGGAGGTGGGTGGCGGGACCGGGGCATGTTGGAGTTGCACACCTCGATCAAGGACCCCCTCAACTGGAACGCTGCAGCGTCCACGTCCAGGACGTCGACAGGAGGAGCGAGCCAGTCCTGGACGAACGCCGCCTCCTCCGCAGCCTCTCGGTCCAGGCGGGTGAGAGCCCACCGTGGGAACGCAGATTGGCCCGAGCGGGCCCCCAGGGGGCTCTGGGTGGAGATGTCGAAGCGTACATATCGGTGGTCCGAAAAGGTCTCCGCCATCTCCACCCGCCAGTTCACGACGCGGGCGGCTAGCACGGGGGTGGCAAACGAGACGTCGACCACCGATCCTCCCCGTTGCCGCACACACGTGTGGACAGCCCCTCTGTTAAGGAGGGACACACCGCACGACGCCGCCCAAAATTCTGCGGCGCGTCCCCGGACGTTGCAAGAGCGGGCCGGGTTGCCCCAGGCCGTCGCTTTGGCGTTCAGGTCGCCCAATATGGCGACCTGTCGTGGCGCCGCCCTCCCGACCACTGCGGTGAGGATTTCGAGATAATTCTCGAAATCCGAGAGAGGGCGGTTTGGGGAGAAATATACGCCCACAAAGGCCAAGTCTCCCCACGCGGCGGCCACGTATCCCGGTCCCCTCTCTAAGAGCGAGAGGGGAGGGGAGTCCGTGGAAGACCGCGACACCAATGCCACCGAGCCGTCCCGATCACCCAGCCAACGGCCAGGCACCCATTTAGGGGGGCCGGAAGAGGGCGTTGTCTGCCCTCTGCCGACGCCCGGTGCGCCTGCTGCGGGCCGGGTGAGCGGAAGAGATCTCCCGCTCCCGTTCCGCAGCCTCCTTCTGCGACACGACTGTTTCGCAGAAGGATACCACCGCGTCCCAGGACTCGTCGCTGCCGACCATCGCCTCGACCACGGCCGGCAGCGACAGGTCACTGCCCACTCCTGAGATGAGGGCACGGCGTGGCTCCTCCCAAGCGGCACACTCTGCCAGCGTATGCCGCGCCGTGTCCTCCCGACAGTCGATGCAGTGGTGACACCGGGCGTCCGGCTCCCTGTTTATGCGACACAGGTACTTCCCGAAGCAACCATGCCCCGAGAGCACCTGCGTCACCCGAAACGACAGGGAGCCGTGCCTCCTCCCGAGCCAGGGCTCGAGCACTGGCCGGACCGCCTCGATGGTGGCGAGGCCGGCGGTAGGGCGTGAAAGCCTGTCCCACCATTCCACCACCAGGGCTGCGCGGAGCTGTGACCGACGCAGCTCCATATGTCGCTGCATAAGCCACTCGCCCCGCGCCCTCGCTTCCTCGCGCCACTGGTACAGCGACACGAGTACTTTCGCCTCGAGGTCCCAGGGCGGGGATCCGGCCAGTACGCAAGCCGCCTCGAAGGAGATCGTGCGATATCCCCTGATGACTCTGACGGCCATCGCTCTCTGCGGCTTTCGCAGGACAGCGATGCTGCCGGCCGTCAGGTCAGCCGCCCAGATCGGGGCCCCATACAGGGCCATCGATCGCACGATCCCCACGTAGAGCCGCCTACAGGCGGCGCTCGGGCCCCCCAGATTGGGAAGCAGCGTTGACAACGCCCCAGCCGCGCCCAACAACTTGGGCGCCAGTCGCCGGAAGTGGGGGCCAAAATCCCACCGGCTGTCGAGCACCAATCCTAGGTACTTCATGGTGGACTCGACAGCGATTTGAGCCCCCCCGACCACGATGTGTGATCCCGGCGGCGGCGCCCGCCGGGGGCCATGAAAGATGCAAGCTCTGCGGCTGTGGGCAAAGCCATCGGCGGTGGAGTACGCTCCGCTCTTGCCGGGAAGAGGGCTGCGACTACCTCCTCCAGCAGCTCAGGCTGGAGACTCTCCGTGAGTGGAGGCGCTGCGGCTCGAAGTTTCCCTCGAACCGCACGATAAGGGCGCCCCCACGGATCTGCGTCGAGAGTCTCCAACATCTCCTCCCTGGCTCGCGTTCTCGATTCGCCAATGGCCAGCCACAGGGCCTGCTTCGCCGCGCGGTACACCTCATACAGCGCGGCTTCTTCGTCAGGGACCCGACGACGTCTCCTCCGGTATCGGGTGTACTGGCGCCTGACCGCTACGCAGTCGACACGTAATTGTGCGATCTCGGCAGACCACCAGTACACCTGGCGCCTTGCTGGGTGGTTGCTGACGCGGGGCATGGACGCGTCGCAGATTTGCGTCATCGCCCCGCGGAACCACAGCGCCTCCTCTTCGACGTCGACGGGTCCGTTCGTCGCCGACTCCCGAATCCAGGCCTGGATGATAGCGGCCTCCTCGAGAAGTTCCCTGTCGATGCGCTTACGCGCCCAGCGCGGACCGTCCCTTCGCGGGGTCGATGGACTACGGCCGCCGGTGGTCTGGGCGGAGACGTCGAATCGGATGTATCGGTGATCCGACAACGTCTCCACCTCCACGGCGACATGCCAGTCGTGGACACGGCTCGCGACAGCAGGGCTAGCGAACGAGACGTCTACTATAGACCCGCCCCGCTGTCGCACGCACGTGTGGACCGAGCCCCGATTTAGGACGACCAGGCCAGACGTGACCGCCCACTCCTCCAGCGCCTCACCCCTGGCGTCGGTCACCGGAGATCCCCACGCCGCAGACTTGGCGTTGAGATCCCCTAGCAGTAGCACCGGGTGAGGGTGGAGTCGGCCTACGACGGCACCCAGCTCGACAAGGAAGTTCTCGAAGTCGGCGAGGCTCTTGTTGGGCGAGAAATACGCCCCAACCGTGCCAATGCCGTCCGCGAAGGCGGCTACCCAGCCGTGCCCTCGGGACGGATTGACGAGAGCCCCGCCAATGATAGCCACCAAACCATCCAGGTCTCCCACCCAGTTATCCCTGGGGGGGACAAAGTATGGCTCGGCGACCACAGCCACGTCAATCGACCACTCTGCCATGCTCTGGAGTAAGAGATCCTGAGCCCTGGCAGCGTGGTTGATATTGCCCTGGAGGAAATGGTAGAGCGCCATTATGCGCAATCCATTCCCTCCAGACCATTCCTAGGCCGGGAGTCGGCCGTAGGGCAGCCAGGCTGAGGGGGGGGTAAAGAGCCCCCGGCAGCCTTGGCACCCCTTCGCTTCTTTTGGGCGGGCGTGCCACAGGCCCTTCCGCCCGCTCTGTGCTCAGCGGACCTCCCTGCAGCTGTACAGAGGCTGCAGTTTGGCACCGCGGAGCACTGGGCCGCTTTGTGGCCGGGCTGACCGCAGCGATAGCACTGCTTGCTGCGGTCTATTTCGGCAGTGCACCGTGCCCTGACATGCCCAATGTCCAGGCACCGGTAACACCGCAAGTCCCTGGGTTGCAGCAACTTGACCCTCGCTGCAACCCAGTCCACCAACAGACGCCCACCGCGGGCGATCTTGTTCGCCGCCGCCACCGGGCACCGCACCCAAATCACGCCGAGGCCGGAAGCGTCGGCGCGGATTTCGCCCGTCCGCACGTCCTCAGGTGGACATCCACCGGCTCCGGCGACGGCCGCCACAACCTCAGCCGGGGTTGCTGAGTCGTCCAGCCCGTCGACACGCAGCTCAGCGGTCTTCATCGGCCTGGACACTCGAACGTCTTCCGGGTTGAAGACTTCCCTCAGCTTGGCGGCCAGAATGTCCGCCTTCTCGCTACTAGAGGGACCCGACACCTCGAGCAGCCGCGCCCCTGTAATCGCCGGCCTCACTTTGAAGCCGGACGGTGTGCCAAGGTCGCGGAACGGAATTTTGGCTTTTGCCTCCGTCAGGACCGCCTGGTAGGAGACGCCCCTTGCGACGGCTCCAGGCTGCAGTGTGATTACCACAGCCGCAGAGCGTGGGGCTCTCGTCCTAGGCGGCTCCTGCTTCCTCCTCGTTGCCGGTGCCGGTGCTCTTACAGGTGCCGGCGGCGCCACCTTCTTTTTTTTTTTACCCCTCTTGACGACCGTCGTCCAGGTCTCCGAGGTGGGCCCGGGTGCGGTCGCCAGGGGAGGAGCAGCCGCCGTCCGGGAAGTGGGCGCGGACTTAGCTTCCGCAGGCTTTCTGGCCCCCACCGCAGGCTTTTTGGCCCCTTTCCCGGACTGGCTCGACTCAGCCGTCGCGGTCATTGGCCCCGGTTTTGCGGGTCCTTCCTTCCTTCGCTTGTCCGCAGCGAGCGGTGGGCGGACGATTTCGGCTGGGGGGAGCCTTAGCTCCATGGCCTCTAACCGAGCCCCCACCATCTGTCCGCACTGGATCATGCAGATGCGGACGATCTTCTCAACCTCCGCATCCGCAAGTGCAGGAGCCGAGGATGGGGCCGGCAATGGAGCCGACGATGGCACCAGCGTTGAGTCGGTGGCCGCTGGAGCTGCTCTCTGTGCGGCAAACTCCCGCTTGAGGTCCTCCAGCTCGGACCGGAGACGGCTATTCTCCTCCCATAACTTCGCCGTCTCCTCCGTGCTCGTGCGACTAAGGAGGACCTGCACTGCCTCCCTAATGTCGTCAGCCGCCTCCTTCAGGGCACGCGTGAATGTGCCCTTCAGGTTGCCCGATTTGGTGGCAACCTTCAGAACGACATCCACGCCGTCCAAAACTTGGCGACCGAGCGCCACCGCCGATGGCCTCTCCCCGGCAGTCATCCGGGCTGAGCGCCGCTCCCGCGCCTGACGAGCCAGCTCGCTGATTTCGTCAGCCGCTACCGCCTTGCGTTGTGCACGCTTAGCGGCATTCGCCTCCGCCTTATTAGACCCCAGCAAGATGCCCTCGCTGGGGTCCACGATCGCGGGTCTGGGGTCGCTCCCCACGCTCTCGACGCCCTCCACTGGAGTCGGCGTATCGGGTCGCGAAACCGACGAGAATCGACCCCGCACGTCGCGCTCCGGCAAGCGAGCAGGAGCTCCACTCGCCACCGCACGACCTCGCCCGCGTCTCCCTGTTGGCACTTTAGCGGCCGGCAGGCTCTCCTCACTAGAAGAGCCGGACAGCCCCGCGCGCTTCTTCTTCCGTGAGCTTTTCTTCCAAAATCGCCCACCCACCTCCTCTTCAGTTTGCGAGCGCTTTGAGCCTAAGCTCGCCACGCTTGCCAAACTCATCCTTCCGGACGCGGTGTCAGAATCTGACACCGCACCCATGTGCTCGATCAAAACGATCGGCACCTTCTCCGCCTGTTTTTCATTGTTTGTTTTTTTTTTAGTTTCCATATAGTACCCACGAGTAGATATAGGATTTGAAGTCCACCGGACAGAGCCTAGATAACCGGTAAGCCTATATACTGCAGAGGGCGGCAGGTATCTGCAGGTGAAACGCTAACGACTGGACTCCCTCCAGCCATTCATCCTCTCGCCGCGCTTCAGAACTTAGGATTGGGTCCCTACTTAAACCTAACCTAATTATATATACATTTTTTTTTTTTTTTTTTAATAATACCTAGCCTAACCTATTCTTACCTAACCTACCCTGTTGGCCCCTCTACCGCGGACCGTTCGTCCGCCTCCCTACACTGCGCCCACTCGGCCTCCCTCTGTAAGCAGAGGGGGGAGTGGACGACCGTCGATAGGCCTCGAATGACCCAAGAGCCATAGGCTCTCCCCCCCCGCAGAAATCCGCCGCAGTCAATACCCTCTCCAACATGGAGAGGATATTGACCGCGCCCAGGGTGCACCGGCCCGACGACTGCTCTTTCCCCCGAACGTATTCGAAAGGAACGAGCAGCTGTCAGGCACACGAGGAGGTTTTCTGCACGCACCCCAACCTAACCTTTTTTTTTTTTTTTTTTTTTTTGTCGCTGAGAAATGCATTACGCATCCCCGCTCGTGGGGGACGAGTCGGGGTATGTGGGACTCCTGTCGATGATGACAGTATACCCACTAAAACTCAGCGGTGTTCCCACATCGCCGTGATGGGGGGGCCATGGGAAACCGGCTCAGCCTTTACATCCACAACCCTCCCGGCGCATGCCCGCCTAGCTGGCCGGCCCCTCATGCCCCCCAGGGTGGGGAGCTACGAGAATGGCAGGGAACACCTGGCCATTCCCGTTCGACACTGGTGGAGGCCTGTGCAATACAGGCAAGGGTGCCCCCGCACCCGTTGCCTGCTGGCCTCCAACTGGGAGGAGTCGGAGATGACTTTCGAACTGACGCCTTCTTCGACCCCTCCTCCGCCTGCGAAGCGGCGCCGCGTTAGGATCGTCCTCACGCGCGCGCTCCGCTGCCTCCTTCTGGGACAGGACGTGTTCGCAGAAGGAGGTGACTGCCGCCCAAGACCTCTCATCCCTCAGCATGGCGGTAACTACGCCGGGGAGTGAGAGGTCCGGTCCGATCACCGCGATGAGATTGTCGCGCGGCTCAGACCACGTTGGGCACACTTCGAGGGTGTGCTGCGCCGCGTCCTCCGCCGCGCCACAGTGGTGGCACAACGGCGTCTCCTCCCGTCCGATTCGGTGCAGGTACGATCCGAAACATCCATGTCCGGACAGCACCTGCACCAGACGGAAGGAGAGGAACCCATGCGACCGCTCGAGCCAGTCTCGCAGGACTGGCCCAATCGCATCGAGGGTTCGGCGGCCGAAAGCTGCAGTGGCGAGGTCCCCCGTCCAATGGACGACGATGGCGTCCCTCGCCTCCCGCCGGACGGCTGCCCGCTCTTCCGGGGCTGGGCGTTCTCCTCTTGCCCTCCGTCCTGCCGTCCATACCCCAACCTAACCTTTTTTTTTTTTTTTTTTTGTTGCCGGGGTGGAACATCCTCATGGATGTCCTCCGCCCTGGGGTAGGCGGAGGGGTCTGTCAGACTCTTACTGACTAAAAACCACCCCGGTGTTCCCGTCCCACACTTGCACCGGGGATCATGGGATCTAATGCGACTTCCACGATCCCCAGCTAGTGCCGGCCCGCCTCTGCGGGCCACCTCAAGTCTGGGGGGGGGTGAGGTGTTTAAACCCCCCCCTTGACGTCTGAAAGGGGCGCGCGTGGAACACTACGCGCCGCCACCTCGGGTCCAGTGTGATGGGGGGCGGCGGACGTCCCCAAGTCCGCCGTCCCTGGACCCATTTAGGGGGGCCGGAAGAGGGCGTTGTCTGCCCTCTGCCGACGCCCGGTGCGCCTGCTGCGGGCCGGGTGAGCGGAAGAGATCTCCCGCTCCCGTTCCGCAGCCTCCTTCTGCGACACGACTGTTTCGCAGAAGGATACCACCGCGTCCCAGGACTCCTCGCTGCCGACCATCGCCTCGACCACGGCCGGCAGCGACAGGTCACTGCCCACTCCTGAGATGAGGGCACGGCGTGGCTCCTCCCAAGCGGCACACTCTGCCAGCGTATGCCGCGCCGTGTCCTCCCGACAGTCTATGCAGTGGTGACACCGGGCGTCCGGCTCCCTGTTTATGCGACACAGGTACTTCCCGAAGCAACCATGCCCCGAGAGCACCTGCGTCACCCGAAACGACAGGGAGCCGTGCCTCCTCCCGAGCCAGGGCTCGAGCACTGGCCGGACCGCCTCGATGGTGGCGAGGCCGGCGGTAGGGCGTGAAAGCCTGTCCCGCCATTCCGCCACCAGGGCTGCGCGGAGCTGTGACCGACGCAGCTCCATATGTCGCTGCATAAGCCACTCGCCCCGCGCCCTCGCTTCCTCGCGCCACTGGTACAGTGACGCGAGTACTTTCGCCTCGAGGTCCCAGGGCGGGGATCCGGCCAGTACGCAATCCGCCTCAAAGGAGATCGTGCGATATCCCCTGATGACTCTGACGGCCATCGCTCTCTGCGGCTTTCGCAGGACAGCGATGCTGCCGGCCGTCAGGTCAGCCGCCCAAATCGGGGCCCCATACAGGGCCATCGATCGCACGATCCCCACGTAGAGCCGCCTACAGGCGGCGCTCGGGCCCCCCAGATTGGGAAGCAGCGTTGACAACGCCCCAGCCGCGCCCAACAACTTGGGCGCCAGTCGCCGGAAGTGGGGGCCAAAATCCCACCGGCTGTCGAGCACCAATCCTAGGTACTTCATGGTGGACTCGACAGCGATTTGACCCCCCCCGACCACGATGTGTGATCCTGGCGGCGGCGCCCGCCGGGGGCCATGAAAGATCATGGCCTCCGACTTGTTGAGGGCAACCTCCAGGCCCAGGCGCCGTATGCGGCTCACCACCTGTGAGACCGCAGCCGTCGCCAGCAACGCTGCCTCCCTGTACGAGCTCCCCCGGGCCGTGACCAGTGTGTCGTCTGCATAACACGTCAGGTCCACGCCCGGCTGGAGCTCGCCGCGCAGCACCCAGTCGTACCCGATGTTCCACAGGAGCGGGCCCACGACCGAGCCCTGTGGAACACCGCACGACATGCGGCGCTGGCTTCCGCCATCACGTCCCGTGTAGGTGACACACCTCTCCGCTAAATAAGCCCCAACTATGCGGCGGAGGTAGGAAGGCACCCGATGATAACGCAGTGCCTCCCTAATACAGCTCCAGGGCAGGGTGTTGAAGGCGTTGGAGATGTCCAAGGACACCGCCAACATCACCCCGCCCCGGGACACAGCTTCCTCCGCCAGGACTCTCACCCGCGATATAGCGTGGATGGTGGAGCGCCCGTGCCGAAAGCCGAACTGGCTCTCGGCCAGGTCAGGCCCCTCTCCGCACAAGTGGCTGACGAGGCGGGCAGCGATTATACGCTCAAACATCTTACCCACCTCGTCTAGCAGCACTATGGGCCTGTACGCGGACGGTGAGTCCGCAGGGCGCCCCGCCTTCCTGAGCAGGACCAAACGACCAGATTTCCACAAAGTGGGAAACTGGCCCTGCTCAAGGCACGCTGTGACCCCAACCTAACCTTTTTTTTTTTTTTTTTTGCCGGGGTGGAAAATCCTCATGGATGTCCTCCGCCCTGGGGTAGGCAGAGGGGTCTGTCAGACTCTTACTGACTAAAAACCACCCCGGTGTTCCCGTCCCACACTTGCACCGGGGATCATGGGATCTAATGCGACTTCCACGATCCCCAGCTAGTGCCGGCCCGCCTCTGCGGGCCACCTCAAGTCTGGGGGGGGTGAGGTGTTTAAACCCCCCCCACAACGTCTGAAAGGGGCGCGCGTGGAACACTACGCGCCGCCACCTCGGGTCCAGTGTGATGGGGGGCGGCGGACGTCCCCAAGTCCGCCGTCCCTGGACCCATTTAGGGGGGCCGGAAGAGGGCGTTGTCTGCCCTCTGCCGACGCCCGGTGCGCCTGCTGCGGGCCGGGTGAGCGGAAGAGATCTCCCGCTCCCGTTCCGCAGCCTCCTTCTGCGACACGACTGTTTCGCAGAAGGATACCACCGCGTCCCAGGACTCCTCGCTGCCGACCATCGCCTCGACCACGGCCGGCAGCGACAGGTCACTGCCCACTCCTGAGATGAGGGCACGGCGCGGCTCCTCCCAAGCGGCACACTCTGCCAGCGTATGCCGCGCCGTATCCTCCCGACAGTCGATGCAGTGGTGACACCGGGCGTCCGGCTCCCTGTTTATGCGGCACAGGTACTTCCCGAAGCATCCATGCCCCGAGAGCACCTGCGTCACCCGAAACGACAGGGAGCCGTGCCTCCTCCCGAGCCAGGGCTCGAGCACTGGCCGGACCGCCTCGATGGTGGCGAGGCCGGCGGTAGGGCGTGTAAGCCTGTCCCGCCATTCCGCCACCAGGGCTGCGCGGAGCTGTGACCGACGCAGCTCCATATGTCGCTGCATAAGCCACTCGCCCCGCGCCCTCGCTTCCTCGCGCCACTGGTACAGTGACGCGAGTACTTTCGCCTCGAGGTCCCAGGGCGGGGATCCGGCCAGTACGCAAAACCTAACCTAACCTAACCTAACCTAACCAATTACCGACTTGCCTGTGAAGAATTACACAAGGATCTTGAAATCAGCGTAAAATTGTCCTGACCAAGTTGTACTAATTATATAAAATATTTTGACTGGTATACCTAAGACGGTGAATATTAGTTGTAAGTATTATCTAATCCAAATTTATTGAAATAATAATTTTAAGTGTTCTTGGATTTATCTGAAATAATAAAAAAATGGATGCATTAGGTACATAATCTGATTAGGTAAGATAATGGTATATTCTGGGAAGAAAAATATATTTCATAATTACCTGCAAAATATGAAACTATGTATACATAAGAGTACGTGTATCTGCGTGGTCCAAATATGTAGGTATACTTCAGGTAATTTAATAATTCTTCACAGGCAAGTCAGTAATTAATATTATGTTTAGGCAGAATGTATCTGAAACTAAAAAAAATGGTTTATTGGTACCGATGAAGAATTAGGTAAATAGCTGTAAATTCTAGAATGAAAAATAGTCATAATTATTATAATGTTCTAAATAGTTATCGTATTATTGTTGTGTTATATTTGATAATTACCTGCACAGTATGAAATGATTCATACATAAGATTATGTATTTGCGTGATCCAAATATGTATGTATATTTCAGCACCCAGATATAACGAACACAGTTGCTCCAGGAGATGAAATTGTTGTTGTTTCTGGTGTGTGATCAATTAAATATTTATTTATAATAATTAACTTGATTGTACTGTAACAGTTTAGAAAGGTGCTCGCTCCGAGAGACTTTGAGGTAATAAATAATATTTTAGGGTTTTTTGTTTTTTTGCCTACAAAGCAGAAAAATATTTCATCATAAAAGTTGTTATTGCCTAATTGTTACACGTGTGCTAAATATAATTATTTATTTCGCGATCACAATAATCAGCTATTTTGGTAGGGTTGGTAACAACTTGGTAGGCATTCAAATATACAAATTTCACACAATGCACTAAATCGATTAAAATATATCATAGTACCTATGTCGATAGACGATATCATATAACGTTCATGGTTTCCTCATGACCGTTACCGTAGTTACAGGAATTATATCGACGCTTGAAAGGCAAAATGTACTAAGCGACATAGGGCAAATTTGACTTTACATTATTAAAGTCAATTTTTTTTGAAAAAAATCATACTTATAAATTCTGATTCAGATGATTAGATAATAAGATTGCCAAAACAGTAAGATTTACGCCTGTAGGATGATTACAAAATTTATATGATTTTCTTTTTTTTCTGAAAAATTGACTTTAATAATGTTAAGTCAAATTTGTCCTATGTCGCTTAGTAAATTTTGCCTTTCAAGCGTCGATATTATCTATTTATTTTAGGAAATCTAGAGAAGTACGCGGTAGACGGCAGTAAGTTCATTTTTTCTACACGAAACCTAAATGTAGATGATGAAATAATTACCTTGGAAACATTTATTTACTTCTTTAAAATTATAAAATCCATCTGGTTTGTGGCGATTCCGTTCACGCTATCGTTTGGTCAGCCCTAGCTTATTTCGCCGCATCGACATTCGATACAGTATAAAATTTTCCTTCGTCTTCATTTTACCAACGCGTATAATACGACTATAGAAAAAGTTACTTTAACAAAGCAATACCGGATTGATTGTAGTGGATTTAACATTCCTAACTTATAATTCGATTTTAACTTATAAGCCACAAGTTTTTCTGTTCGGTACAAAGTATTCGCAGTCTGCAAGTGCAACGAAGTGCTCTTGTATAATCGGTCTACAAACACTCCGTGTCGCCTACAATATCAGTGACGGCATTGTCGATAGCCATCTGCTGCTGTCATCACCAGCCAAGTCATCAAACCGAGTGGAACTTCTGATCGGAAAAAATGTAAGTCTGATAAAATAGTCTGTTCGTTTTCATGGATCACACTTGTGATTAGCCTGTCATTTATAACTACATATATTTGTTTGTGAGCGCGTTACTTCACAGATCACCTGATCTGTACATAGTATGACGAGCTCAGTCTCAGTGCTATCCCATTTAAATATTAGAGAACCAGTGTTTGCCCGAACACTTGTGTCCTATAGTATGCCCAGCGCAATGGACATTACTCCATTGGATTAAATAATAATAATTGTGTGACTACATTTCCTCTATTTTTATTTCGGGTCAGACTCTGCAGACAGCAATGGGAAACGCAAGATGCAGTCACAAACAACAACCGTAGCTCGTAGCAGGTGAATAATATTTTGAATTTATTATCTCCTAGTTCTGATTAAATTAAAACAGTAAAGTAGTACGTTTCCACTAATTGAATTATAATAGTGCAATTTGCATAAGTATTCCATTCGCTGATTAGTCACTTGTAATATTTTCTACAGAAATATCCGTGGTGTCGTTCCTCCACATTTTTGTAAAGGGTAGTCCTTTTCCTTTCGATTGGTGGTCCTGAATTGTACTTCGTAGTTGGAATAGAGGCTTAATAATTTGCAAATATTTTTGTCCTTTATTACTTTTGATTGGTTTACCAGGCTCATAGTCTCGTCGATGTGCGTTTGTGTCAAGTAGCATCGACTTATAATGTTTCATATCACTCTCTGTAACCAAGCTTAAATCGGCGTTCTTTTTCAACAGCAACTGTTTTAAACCAGACGTATTTCGGTATCTGCGTCCAGCTACGATGATATACTCATCACTGATCGTTATACGAGCAGAACCTAACATCAATTTTCCGCCCTCTACTCTGACACCAAACGGAATATCGGTCAGAGCTTCTGAGGACACTGACCAGGATGACGAATCAATACCTTGGTTGTTTTCAACTAATGATTTGTACGAAGAGTCACTTTCGATATCAGATTCATATTCGTCTTCATTGTCGTTATTATCATTGGTTCCTTTACTAATTGTGGGTTCTTTTTGCAAAGTTTTATCGATAAACGGAACTTCGGTTTCTTCATTTTCTATATTATGCATAAGAGAAGCTTGCTTACTGACATTAGCAATTTGGTTGAGTGGTTCTGTTACCGGCTTGAAAACTGATTCCAGTACTTGCTGATTGTTAAGCTCAACATCTCTCATCTTTCGCACCTTCTTCTTAACAGCATCTGCAGCCTCAACAATTTGTCTTTTCAGTGATTTTTCCATAATAACAAAAAGTTCGTGATTGATTAAGCGTTGTCTGAAGAATAATAATATCGCGAGGGTAACAGTCTTAAATATAAGTTTTTTTAATCAGACAACAAAAGTGTCAAATTTATTTCTATAACATCCTTTATTTTTGGAGCAATCCTTATTAATCACTACATAATTGAAAGGCTCACTCCATATTTTCGAACACATTTCACGAAATTCAATCCATGTCATATCAGTGTTGACATGTTCTTCATAAATATGTCGTAAATTAATTTCATCTTGTTTAAAAAGTATGATTAAGTTCGCATTATCTCTTACTAACTGCTTGGGGATTTTACTATATGTTTGGTTCAGATAAAAACAATCTATGCATTTGTGTCTTCCCGATGCAAAATAATCACGCATGTTATTTTCATTTTCACAAGCAACATCATCAAAAATAATCACGGAGTTGGGTTTTGCGTCCTGAACGCTTAGTACTTCCTCATTTCCCTGATATTTCTGGGGGGAAATACCGGGAACCCGCTGCAAAACTCTTTCTAAGAAAATGTACTTGGGTTGGTGCAGAGTTTTTGAATAAACATAAACATTTTCAAATCTTAATCCATTTTCGTGTATAAGAAGACCAATTAATAAATTGGTTTTTCCACAATTGGATGGACCACAAATGATACATCGTACTGAGTTAGGTAATAATTCTCCATGGCGAAAACTAGTCTTACCAATATCATCACAGACTATATCAACATGCAGCGATTGCGGTTGTTTTACAAATTTCATGATTACTGTTGGAAATGAACCGATTAAAAATGAGTGAATGTATATAGTACGTTAACATTTATAAACTTACCACAACCTCTTTTGCGTTACTGGTTCATTGATCGAGTGGATTGTTCATTATTAAGCATTCTGTACCACCCTTCAGAGCGATAGCAAACTCGCATGATCATTGGTTGTATACAGTTATACACTAGAGAGTAAGTAAACGGAGAGTTGATGGATGATCATCGTTGCTCATCAAGTACGCGGCAAAATGTACTGTCTCGGTCGAGTGGAGAGGCGAGTCGATTATCAATTATTGGGCATTCTATACCACTATCGGCAGCGAGGCGCACTCGCCGAGCAACTTGCCGATAGTGGTATAGAATGCCCAATAATATACTACTCCGTCTGTCTATCAGTCTGTCTGTCTGTGTCTAACCATCTCTCTGTCCGTCTATCTGTCCGTCTGTCTATCCGTCTGTCTGTCTGTCTGTCTGTCTGTCCGTCTGTCTGTCCGTCTGTCTGTGCGTCTGTCTGTCCGTCTGTCTGTCCGTCTGTCTGTCCCTCTGTCTATCCGTCTCTCTGTCCGTCTATCCGTCCGTCTGTCTATCTGTCTGTCTGTCCGTCTGTCTATCCGTCTGTCTGTCCGTCTGTCTGTCCGTCTGTCTGTCCGTCTGTCTGTGCGTCTGTCTGTCCGTCTGTCTGTCCGTCTGTCTGTCCGTCTGTCTGTCCGTCTATCTGTCCGTCTGTCTGTCTGTCCGTCTATCTGTCCGTCTCTCTGTCCGTCTGTTTGTCCGCCTGTCTGTCCACCTGTCCATATGTCACAGTCTTATTTCTCAACTATGCGATTTTTTTAGGGTTCCGTACCTTAAAAGGAATAAACGGAACCCTTATAGGATCACTCGTGTGTCTGTCTGTCCGTCTGTCTGTCCGTCTGTCTGTCCGTCTGTCTGTCCGTCTGTCTGTCCGTCTCTCTGTCCGTCTGTCTGTCCGTCTGTCTCTCCGTCTATCTGTCCGTCTGTCTGTCCGTCTATCTGTGCGTCTATCTGTCCGTCTGTCTATCCGTCTGTCTGTCTGTGTCTAACCGTCTATCTGTCCGTCTGTCTATCCGTCTGTCTGTCCGTCTGTCTGTACGTCTGTCTGTCCGTCTGTCTGTCCGTCTGTTGGACCGTCTGTCTGTCCGTCTGTATGTCCGCCTGTCTGTCCACCTGTCCATATGTCACAGTCTTATTTCTCAACTATGCGATTTTTTTAGGGTTCCGTACCTTAAAAGGAATAAACGGAACCCTTATAGGATCACTCGTGTGTCTGAGTGTCCGTCTGTCTGTCCGTCTGTCTGTCCGTCTCTCTGTGCGTCTGTCTGTCCGTCTGTCTCTCCGTCTATCTGTCCGTCTGTCTCTCCGTCTGTCTGTCCGTCTATCTGTCCGTCTATCTGTCCGTCTGTCTATCCTTCTGTCTGTCCGTCTGTCTGTCCGTCTGTCTGTCCGTCTGTCTGTCCGTCTGTCTGTCCGTCTGTCTGTCCGTCTGTCTGTCCGTCTGTCTGTCCGTCTATTGGACCGTCTGTCTGTCCATCTCTCTGTCCGTCTGTTTGTCCGTCTGTCTGCCCACCTGTCCATATGTCACAGTCTTATTTCTTAACTATGCGATTTTTTTAGGGTTACGTACCTTATAAGGAATAAACGGAACCCTTGTAGGATCACTCGTGTCTCTGTCTGTCTCGTCTGTCAGTCCGTCTGTCTGTCCGTCTGTCTGTCCGTCTATCTGTCCGTTTATCTGTCCGTCTATCTATCCGTCTGTCTGTCCGTGTCTAACCGTCTCTCTGTCCGTCTATCTGTCCCTCTGTCTATCCGTCTGTCTGTCCGTCTGTCTGTCCGTCTGTCTGTCCGTCTGTCTGTCCGTCTGTCTGTCCGTCTGTCTGTCCGTCTGTCTGTCCGTCTATTGGACCGTCTGTCTGTCCGTCTCTCTGTCCGTCTGTTTGTCCGTCTGTCTGCCCACCTGTCCATATGTCACAGTCTTATTTCTTAAAGCCCACCTAGTTTATTTAGTTAAATTTTAAATGCTGTATGTATGTTATAGATTTCCATCCGATGATAATCTAAGACAGCAATGGATTACAAAAATTAATAGACATGACTGGTCTCCGACTAAATAATATAGATTCGTGTATAAAATTTTTTCGTGCCATTTTAGTGCATTCTGTATCTGCATTATTAAGCATTCTGTACCACCCTTCAGAGCGATAGCAAACTCGCATGATCATTGGTTGTATACAGTTATACACTAGAGAGTAAGTAAACGGAGAGTTGATGGATGATCATCGTTGCTCATCAAGTACGCGGCAAAATGTACTGTCTCGGTCGAGTGGAGAGGCGAGTCGATTATCAATTATTGGGCATTCTATACCACTATCGGCAGCGAGGCGCACTCGCCGAGCAACTTGCCGATAGTGGTATAGAATGCCCAATAATATACTACTCCGTCTGTCTATCAGTCTGTCTGTCTGTGTCTAACCATCTGTCTGTCCGTCTATCTGTCCGTCTGTCTATCCGTCTGTCTGTCTGTCTGTCTGTCCGTCTGTCTGTCCGTCTGTCTGTCCGTCTGTCTGTCCGTCTGTCTGTCCGTCTGTCTGTCCCTCTGTCTATCCGTCTCTCTGTCCGTCTATCCGTCCGTCTGTCTATCTGTCTGTCTGTCCGTCTGTCTATCCGTCTGTCTGTCCGTCTGTCTGTCCGTCTGTCTGTCCGTCTGTCTGTCCGTCTGTCTGTCCGTCTGTCTGTCCGTCTGTCTGTCCGTCTGTCTGTCCGTCTATCTGTCCGTCTGTCTGTCTGTCCGTCTATCTGTCCGTCTCTCTGTCCGTCTGTTTGTCCGCCTGTCTGTCCACCTGTCCATATGTCACAGTCTTATTTCTCAACTATGCGATTTTTTTAGGGTTCCGTACCTTAAAAGGAATAAACGGAACCCTTATAGGATCACTCGTGTGTCTGTCTGTCCGTCTGTCTGTCCGTCTGTCTGTCCGTCTGTCTGTCCGTCTGTCTGTCCGTCTCTCTGTCCGTCTGTCTGTCCGTCTGTCTCTCCGTCTATCTGTCCGTCTGTCTGTCCGTCTATCTGTCCGTCTATCTGTCCGTCTGTCTATCCGTCTGTCTGTCTGTGTCTAACCGTCTATCTGTCCGTCTGTCTATCCGTCTGTCTGTCCGTCTGTCTGTCCGTCTGTCTGTCCGTCTGTCTGTCCGTCTGTTGGACCGTCTGTCTGTCCGTCTGTATGTCCGCCTGTCTGTCCACCTGTCCATATGTCACAGTCTTATTTCTCAACTATGCGATTTTTTTAGGGTTCCGTACCTTAAAAGGAATAAACGGAACCCTTATAGGATCACTCGTGTGTCTGAGTGTCCGTCTGTCTGTCCGTCTGTCTGTCCGTCTCTCTGTCCGTCTGTCTGTCCGTCTGTCTCTCCGTCTATCTGTCCGTCTGTCTCTCCGTCTGTCTGTCCGTCTATCTGTCCGTCTATCTGTCCGTCTGTCTATCCTTCTGTCTGTCCGTCTGTCTGTCCGTCTGTCTGTCCGTCTGTCTGTCCGTCTGTCTGTCCGTCTGTCTGTCCGTCTGTCTGTCCGTCTGTCTGTCCGTCTATTGGACCGTCTGTCTGTCCATCTCTCTGTCCGTCTGTTTGTCCGTCTGTCTGCCCACCTGTCCATATGTCACAGTCTTATTTCTTAACTATGCGATTTTTTTAGGGTTACGTACCTTATAAGGAATAAACGGAACCCTTGTAGGATCACTCGTGTCTCTGTCTGTCTCGTCTGTCAGTCCGTCTGTCTGTCCGTCTGTCTGTCCGTCTATCTGTCCGTTTATCTGTCCGTCTGTCTATCCGTCTGTCTGTCCGTGTCTAACCGTCTCTCTGTCCGTCTATCTGTCCCTCTGTCTATCCGTCTGTCTGTCCGTCTGTCTGTCCATCTGTCTGTCCGTCTGTCTGTCCGTCTGTCTGTCCGTCTGTCTGTCCGTCTGTCTGTCCGTCTATTGGACCGTCTGTCTGTCCGTCTCTCTGTCCGTCTGTTTGTCCGTCTGTCTGCCCACCTGTCCATATGTCACAGTCTTATTTCTTAAAGCCCACCTAGTTTATTTAGTTAAATTTTAAATGCTGTATGTATGTTATAGATTTCCATCCGATGATAATCTAAGACAGCAATGGATTACAAAAATTAATAGACATGACTGGTCTCCGACTAAATAATATAGATTCGTGTATAAAATTTTTTCGTGCCATTTTAGTGCATTCTGTATCTGCATTATTAAGCATTCTGTACCACCCTTCAGAGCGATAGCAAACTCGCATGATCATTGGTTGTATACAGTTATACACTAGAGAGTAAGTAAACGGAGAGTTGATGGATGATCATCGTTGCTCATCAAGTACGCGGCAAAATGTACTGTCTCGGTCGAGTGGAGAGGCGAGTCGATTATCAATTATTGGGCATTCTATACCACTATCGGCAGCGAGGCGCACTCGCCGAGCAACTTGCCGATAGTGGTATAGAATGCCCAATAATATACTACTCCGTCTGTCTATCAGTCTGTCTGTCTGTGTCTAACCATCTCTCTGTCCGTCTATCTGTCCGTCTGTCTATCCGTCTGTCTGTCTGTCTGTCTGTCTGTACGTCTGTCTGTCCGTCTGTCTGTGCGTCTGTCTGTCCGTCTGTCTGTCCGTCTGTCTGTCCCTCTGTCTATCCGTCTCTCTGTCCGTCTATCCGTCCGTCTGTCTATCTGTCTGTCTGTCCGTCTGTCTATCCGTCTGTCTGTCCGTCTGTCTGTCCGTCTGTCTGTCCGTCTGTCTGTGCGTCTGTCTGTCCGTCTGTCTGTCCGTCTGTCTGTCCGTCTGTCTGTCCGTCTATCTGTCCGTCTGTCTGTCTGTCCGTCTATCTGTCCGTCTCTCTGTCCGTCTGTTTGTCCGCCTGTCTGTCCACCTGTCCATATGTCACAGTCTTATTTCTCAACTATGCGATTTTTTTAGGGTTCCGTACCTTAAAAGGAATAAACGGAACCCTTATAGGATCACTCGTGTGTCTGTCTGTCCGTCTGTCTGTCCGTCTGTCTGTCCGTCTGTCTGTCCGTCTGTCTGTCCGTCTCTCTGTCCGTCTGTCTGTCCGTCTGTCTCTCCGTCTATCTGTCCGTCTGTCTGTCCGTCTATCTGTCCGTCTATCTGTCCGTCTGTCTATCCGTCTGTCTGTCTGTGTCTAACCGTCTATCTGTCCGTCTGTCTATCCGTCTGTCTGTCCGTCTGTCTGTACGTCTGTCTGTCCGTCTGTCTGTCCGTCTGTTGGACCGTCTGTCTGTCCGTCTGTATGTCCGCCTGTCTGTCCACCTGTCCATATGTCACAGTCTTATTTCTCAACTATGCGATTTTTTTAGGGTTCCGTACCTTAAAAGGAATAAACGGAACCCTTATAGGATCACTCGTGTGTCTGAGTGTCCGTCTGTCTGTCCGTCTGTCTGTCCGTCTCTCTGTGCGTCTGTCTGTCCGTCTGTCTCTCCGTCTATCTGTCCGTCTGTCTCTCCGTCTGTCTGTCCGTCTATCTGTCCGTCTATCTGTCCTTCTGTCTATCCTTCTGTCTGTCCGTCTGTCTGTCCATCTGTCTGTCCGTCTGTCTGTCCGTCTGTCTGTCCGTCTGTCTGTCCGTCTGTCTGTCCGTCTGTCTGTCCGTCTATTGGACCGTCTGTCTGTCCATCTCTCTGTCCGTCTGTTTGTCCGTCTGTCTGCCCACCTGTCCATATGTCACAGTCTTATTTCTTAACTATGCGATTTTTTTAGGGTTACGTACCTTATAAGGAATAAACGGAACCCTTGTAGGATCACTCGTGTCTCTGTCTGTCTCGTCTGTCAGTCCGTCTGTCTGTCCGTCTGTCTGTCCGTCTATCTGTCCGTTTATCTGTCCGTCTATCTATCCGTCTGTCTGTCCGTGTCTAACCGTCTCTCTGTCCGTCTATCTGTCCCTCTGTCTATCCGTCTGTCTGTCCGTCTGTCTGTCCATCTGTCTGTCCGTCTGTCTGTCCGTCTGTCTGTCCGTCTGTCTGTCCGTCTGTCTGTCCGTCTATTGGACCGTCTGTCTGTCCGTCTCTCTGTCCGTCTGTTTGTCCGTCTGTCTGCCCACCTGTCCATATGTCACAGTCTTATTTCTTAAAGCCCACCTAGTTTATTTAGTTAAATTTTAAATGCTGTATGTATGTTATAGATTTCCATCCGATGATAATCTAAGACAGCAATGGATTACAAAAATTAATAGACATGACTGGTCTCCGACTAAATAATATAGATTCGTGTATAAAATTTTTTCGTGCCATTTTAGTGACAAAAAAGGCCTTAGAAAATTAAAGAAGGGAACTTTACCTTGTTTAAAACTGGATATATCGGTTCGTTTCAATGCAGTTTGTATCAATTTCAATTATTTTGGGAAATTGGGTATTTTTTTATTTACAGCGCAACAGAGCCAACAATATCATCACCAAAGCCTACCACACCTACAAGTGATTTAAATGAATTTCTCATACTGCATGATACGCCAAAAAAGAAAAAGTTAAAGCAAGAAATAGCACAACTTCGATGGGAAGCAAGAGCAGATAGATTAAAGATCAGAAGACTTCAAATTAAAGTTAAGCGTTTGAAGAAGAAGGTACCCCAGGTACCCCAGGTTTTATGCGCCTTTTAACATGTATTAATAGTACACTTTTCTTGTATAACCGCCTGGTTGAAAAATAAAAGGTCCTTAAATATCTAACAGTGTACAAATTTTCACAGGATCATTTGGAACTATTTTTTGGGGTATTAAGAGCACATGGAAGGGCCAATAATAATCCAACATCACGTCAGTTTAAATCAGCTTACAAAAAAACCCTGATAAATACAGAACTGAAAGAGGGTTTCAGAGGAAATTGAAATTGAAATTCCTTTAGAGGATATTTCCATTTTGAAGTTTTCCCCTGTAAACAAAATAAATATTACTTCAGAACGTTATCGAATAGTGCAAAATGACTTGAGCGAGGCATCATTAGATGACGAACCCATGCCTGATGATTTGTTGTTAGAATTGATGAGCAGTTAAATATAACGATATGTGATTATTTGCGCCGTCAAATAGTTGCATATATTTCTGGGTTTGTTGTCAATTATTTACATTCCAAAATTAAATGTGAGAGGTGTCTTTTGTTACGATGATGATGACCTTTATTTGATAAAAACTAAAAATAAAGGTGGTCTTACTTTCCCATCCAAAGATGTCATAAATATATGTATACGAACCGAATGTAGCATCCGTTCTGTGATATCGCAATCTTTAAATTCTCATGTTTTCCGTAAACATAAAATTGTATCGAATACACTAAAATCCCTTATTGGACAAAATTATTTCAAACAATCGGTGAATCATATGTTCGAACAATCACCGACTGATAGTCATATTATTCTTCTGACTAAATCTATTGCTGAAAGATATATAGATATTCGTTTTAAGCATTTTGTAACCTTAGAAAATGATAGAGCAACCAACCGACAACAACTAACCAAAGCAGTTATTTTTGCAGGAAATTGAATTTTGCTAATAATTTTTTTTCGTTATACATAAATTGTCTATTATTTATTCTAACGCTGACATTAGTTTTACCTACGTGACCATATCCAAAGTTTCATGTCATGCGGCTTTTGATTTAGTCTGGTATCACTTATTTATTTGACATTCATGGTTTCGGATGGATTGTCACGTAAACGGGATAAGGTGTTTTATTATTTTTTTAAAAGCCTAGATTTGTAAACCATCTTGATAAGTCTTTTTAACAAAATAAGTCATTTAAAAATAAGAGAAAATATAATAATCTATAGGTCCCGTCACGTAAAAAGAACGCTGAGTGACAGTGGAGGGGATGTTTCTGCGCACGGGTACAGTCACGTTCAAAATTTCTAGGCTATTGTTTTGTAATATACGAATAATTATTTTATTGTAGAATCATAAGAGGTACTTTACTAGCTACATAATACTTTGAAAGAGGCTGGAATTAAAAATAGATAACGTTCTCTTGAGATTTTTTTTTTTATTTTGATCTTAAAATATGAAGTAGGTTGTTATTAATGCCCGTTATAGGTTTATTTTTTATCCTTTTGTTTTTGCCGGGTGTTCGAAAAACAAGCAAGTATTTCTGAACTTTTCGCATCTTTTACGATACGTCTCACTGTAGTCTTAGAAACTTTCGTAGCTTCTGCAGTCCGTTTGATGCATGTTTTAAATTATCAATTGCTCCTTTGTCAGCTTCATACTTCATTAAACACTATAAATCATTATTCTTTCCTTCCTTTTTATAACCATGGTCGTGTCGTGCAAAGAAAGTTGTGTATACGACTGTATTTTGGGAGCGAACGAAGCGTGATCTCAGCGCGGGAAGCATGTGTCAACTGACGAACCAATAGCGTGCGCGCACACATATACGGGCGGAGCATTCCCCCGCGCGCCCCCTTCATGCCACCAATTTGATCGATAAATAGCCCAGTGCGCAGGTTCAAGGCCAGCGTTCTTTTTACGTGACGGGACCTATACTTCGTCATTCATTAAAAACCTTTTTATTCTATTTTTTTTTCATAATAATATCACTATTTCAATAAAAAAATACGCATCGACATGGTTCGCAAAATTAATTCATACCAAAATTCTGAGTACGACCCTGGTGCATCCTGTACGTAGTGACATCTAGTGTGAGGTAGTTACGTAACTACAAAGTAAAATCTACAGGACGAGCGAATAGTTTTGTTATTGACCAGTAGATGTAAAATAAAGAAGTGGGCGGTATCTAACACCCCCTCACCCCGTAAAGTGTCACCCGTTGTTTCATAGGGAAATCTAATTACAACATCCAAACTCTTACTGACTAAAACCCACCCGTATTCCTTCCTGTTGCCTGTGTTGCCAGGGGCCTCGGTGACCCTTTAGTACCATCCCGCGACCCCGGCAGAAACGATGGAAGGACCGATGAGTGAAAGATAATATGGCTAGAAAGAGGATGACGAGTGAGATTATAATATTATAGAAATATTTATTGAACGGCAACATTTTGTAATGTAACCTATAATATTTGCATGCAAAACATGTATGCTCTTTATTCTTCTTAAAACAACTTTATACACCATGTTTTATGCAAATAAATATTATTTCTATTTATTGTTTCTATTTGCTCAAAACTTTAATGTTTTTTATGTACCAAAACCATTTCTAACATTAATCTTTTTTCCGCGTCCTTGCCTTGTCATCATATCAATCCGATCAGTTTAAAAACGTTTTTTTAATTACTCCGTCAATTTGTCTTTTTACACAATCATGTTAGTCAGGTACTCATAATGCTACGGACCGTTGAAGCAGATACTAAACACCATGACACAAAGACGAAAAGAGTTACTCAATAATCGACTGGACAAAGATATACAGAGAATAGCATATTCTTTAAATCTTCCTCTTAATCTATTTTTGACATCAAAATATTATTTGCGAAAAAGTCTTATTTATACAAGTGGACAAAAATATAATGGATTTGCGTTTTGTTTAATGTTCTTTTTAAATACGTTGTGTGTCGTTAGAATATTTACCGTAGAAGACATAGAAGTGAATAAGACCCAATTCAAATACGATATCTTCTCACTTTCTACTGTTATCAATTTCATCTCCTTCTCAATCGGGTTCACTACGATATTTATTCTGGGTATTGTGCACAAAAAAAACAACGTCTTGCTTGTTTTGAAGATCCAAACTATACATAGGAGCATTGATTTTAGTAAAAGTATCCGGAGTTTTATTATTTGGAACTGGAGTGCAAATACAGGAACTATCATTATTCATATTTTAATTAATGTCTTGTATTTTAATCCTTTAATTTCTGTTGATACCGGTTTTATTATTTCCGAAATTTGCGACTTAATGTGTATCCCATTGGATCTGAACTTTGTTATAGCCATTAGAATCATCATATTGTTAAAGAAATTTCTAGATAAGTGGATAAATGACGTCATGAGGATGAATGATGAAAACAACAATTATAATCAGTATCTCAAACTGTTCGGCATATATGAAAATATATTGAAAACTTTCAATCTGTACAAAGAAATTTTCCAGGTATTGGTAAGTTTGAGAATTAATTATACGAATCCACACATAATAAATCAATACATACTCATGGACGACGATTGTTTGATGATGCATAGATGATGGACATCATGCAAACATAATATAGCATTAGATGACTCTTTAAGCTATTGAACACAGTACGCAAACGAAAGCACTAGATTCTAACGAACAGAGTCCCCGGAGGAACTTGGTCACAAAGACATGTGGCAGCAGGTATAAGTTGAACTATACTCAATCCTGCAACCAATCACTGACTCTTGTGCTGTTTGACTTAAGTAGTGACTTATCTTTTAGTACTTAGATGAAACCTGAAGGGACTGCCACTATGTGTATTTTTAGGTATTATATCACACATTCTGCGTATTCCAACGTGGTTTGTGTTATGTCACCTATATGACCTACGTCATGAAAAACTCTGCTGAGTTGGGAAACGAAGTAAGTGTAAAATGTTTATTGATAAAATAGGATTTGTTTTTAAGGTTCCGTAGTAAACATGACCTTATACTCGTAGTTTCGCCATGTCCGTCCGTCTGTCTGTCTGATCCCACTGTAGCTCAAAGACGCTTAGTACTAGAAAGCTGTAATTTGGCATAGGTATACATATTAATCACGCCGACAAAGTGCTAAAGTAAATTCTCGAAAAATTTTTTTTTTTGTCGATCCTCGTTTGCACGTAATGTGGGGATGATATTTTTTTCCTCGTCCACCCCATGGTGTGGGGTATCGTTGGATAGGCCGTTTAAAAATATTGCAGGTCTGTGAAAACCACTTTTCAATTCAAGGATCCACTTGCGCAATATTAAGCATTGAAATGAAATCTTTATTTCCAGATATAAAAATCCACATATCAAATTAACATTAAAGTGCTAATTTTTGTCAGAGTCATGTGTGGGGGACACATGACTCTAACAAAAATTAGCACTTTAATGCCCTGCCCCCTGCCAGCCAAATGGTTGTTTATAGAGATGTGAAAAAAAATCATGGCAGTAGTACATATCATGAAATTAAAACGAAAACTATCATGCCTAAGTAGGCTTTACAAGTTAACGAGTTATAGTCGACCAACTTAAATTTGCAGTTGGAGAATTGACCGTGGTATATATCGATGTATCGGAGAACAGGTTTTTCAACTACAATGTTAAGTTTGTTTTTGGAATAAATTCGTCCCAAGTAATCCCAACTACGGAACCCTCCATTGCGCGTGGTCCGACACGCACGCGGCCGGTTCTTTCGGCTAGACACGTTGAATTTTAACGATGTTCATGGGCTTTGACTTTGACTGGTATTTGCCAAAGACACATCTAATCAATTTTATTTTCCAGGCTTGGCTTCGGAGTGTTAGTCTTATTTTATTTCTGACAAAGGATATAGTACTAGTAATAGTACATTGTATTTACTGTGAAAAGTTCTATATAACTATTGAGGAAGCTATGACGGTGTGTATACAGCTGATGAAGAAAGGGGACTATCCAAGTAAGAATTTGAACAACCACAATTCTAGTAGTTTGATGGGTCTGAGGGACAGCTCAGTCATTCAGTAACAAACTGGCAGCTGTTTTTGTTGTTAAGACAAGTTTTACTTGCCCTACAATTTTTTTATTGCTGATTTGGCCTGTTCTTGACCTCGATCTCTATTTTAGTATGTCCAATAATCTTGTTTTCATCAAACACAGTTACTTCTCGTTCTCGTTGTTTTCATTTGGTATGTCCTGAACCTCTTTTTGTTTTCTTTGCAGAGTGTCAAGAACTTCTTTACAAGAATGTTCTACAGAAAAATCGAACGTTCAGTAAGATGAGCGCATGTGGCCTGTTCTATGTAGATGCTACACTACCAATATGTTTGTTGGGAGTTATCGTTCATTACGCTATCATAGAGTTGCAATTCTACTTTCTGTAAATTAAATGCTAATAGGAAATATACTAGATTTATTTATTATTTTTCATCATCGTCTCGCCTATTAGACGTGTTTGCTACCCAAAACGCCATCTAGCGATACCACGCGCACCTAGCGCACCAATCGATAGGCAACGGTGGCGCCATCTTGTTGATTGGCGCTAGAACTAAAATCGCGCGACGCGCGCGCCCCGGTCGCGAAGTGTTTTTCTCTAAAAACTACATTTTTTTTACGGGTTCTACGATTAAACAAGTTGAAGATACGTCTCGTCGTTATTATTTCAAAAATCCTGTAAGAAGCCCTAACATAATGGTCCTTCCGAGCCAAATGATGAAGAACTAAGAAGAGGAGTTCGTATCTGGGGTGAATTCAAGAAGTCGTCGCATAAATATACGAAAGAAGAAATTTCACCCGCCATTGCACGAACACGTGCTAACGAGTTTTCAAGACGTCGAGTGGATTCGAGGAGTGGCAAGTCTGAGTATCCAATCCATTTCCCCATCCCATCTCTCGGTCTGTGCTAATATCCGTGCTGTATTCCTCCTAGCTGTTGAGCAGCGGCGCCCAGCCAGCCGGTGTAGGGATATCCCGACGACCTGAGAAGGTATATCGCGGGTCTGCACGGGCGGCACGTGGCGCGCGCCCTTACCGCGTACAGGAAGGATTACAGTGAGTACTCTTGTGTTCTTATTTTCCGTTAAAATGAGTGAAGCTAAGATGTCGGAACTTGTTAAGAAAAGAACAGTGGTCAAAGGTCGATTAACCATGTTGGAAAATTATATTAAAAGATGTAAATGCCCGTTAGGTGAACAACAATTATTAGAGTTACAGTTACGCATGGAAAACAGTTCGAGTTTGTTACATAGTTACAAAGTTTAATTGAGGAAAATTCAGACGAGCTCGATCTTCCAAAACAATTGGAAGACCGAGACCGTTTTGAAGATCAGTATTATAAGACAGTAGCTTCAGCCAAACTCATGCTTCAGAATGATTTACCTGAAAGTAATAATGCAGTCACTAAAAGCAAAATTTGTGTAAAGTTACCGGACATAAAAATACCTACCTTTGACGGCACGTACGATCACTGGTTGGAGTTTAGAAGAGGTAAGAATTCTTATTGTAGTATGATTCATGACTCATGAGCGTGAGGATTTAGATTGTATACAAAAATTCCATTACTTACGATCGTCATTAACGAATAGTGCGTCGCAAGTCATTAGTGCATTGGAATTTACCGCCAACAACTACTCTCACGCATGGGAACTCCTAGAGAATCGTTACAACAACTTAAGGCTATTGCAACACAACCACGTCAAGTCCCTTTACGCGATTCCTTCTTTACATAAAGAATCAGCTTCACAATTAAGGTAACTTATAGATATTGTGCTCAGAAACATAGGTGCGCTTTCCTCACTGAGGGAACAAACGCATGCGTGGGACACGCTAGTTATTTATTTGGTTGTTTCAAAGTTGGATCCCAGTACAGAACGTGAATGGGAACAATATCAGGGTACACTTTATAATTCTAATACCAAGCCGCCATTCGTGAAGTTAGATGATTTACTGAAGTTCCTCAAGGACAGGGCGGATATTTTAGTTTAGTCCTGTCAAATTAATCAGCGCTTGACGTAAATTGACGTAATTTTAGTAGGCAAGTTTTTAATCACGTCTAAACTTGTATGGAGTAGTGACAGACGCTGATTAATTTGACAAAACTAACATGTATCTTCTGTCCTTTTCTTAATGAAATAGAAAGAAAAAGATGCACTGAACTTAAATTTAGTTTAATTTGTGAATAAGGGAATCGGCACCATTATAAAGGTACATCACAGTAAACAACACGACAACAAAAGTAGTGACCAAACACAAAACAAAAAACAAGCTACTAATAGTTACGTCGCTACAAGTGCTGGTGATAATAAAAATAATAAGTCTCAATCAAATAGGCGTCCGCGCGTGTGTGTAATGTGCAAAGGTAATCAATAATCATTCCCTATATATATGTTCTAAGTTTATTAATTTACCTATTCAAGAGAGGATTAACTTAGTGAACACAACCAGTATTTGTAAGAATTGTTTACGGTCAGGCCATACGGTGCAAGATTGCAAGTTCGGCCCGTGTAGGCTGTGTCATCTTGAGAAGCATAATAGTTTGATACATGTCGATTGCGGAGACGACGTAAACGTGGTAGGTGCGAATAATACACACTCGCAGCCGGTAACCACTTACGTTCCTACTGTCTCAACTTCGTTGCATTCGTCAGCTGAGAGTACCGACTCGCTTTGTAGACAAACCTCATATTCCGTGTTACCTACGGTTCTGCTATCCACAGCGCTAGTGGATATTGCGGATAGTGAAAATAAATATCACACGGCACGCGTGCTCCTCGATAATGGTAGCCAACAGTGTTTTATTAGGAAATCTTTATGCGATAAGCTAAATGCACCTTTATTACAGTCCACTTGTCAAGTTACCGGTGTGGGTCATTCGATCGCGAAGTCTACCCACACTTGTAAAATATTATTACGTTCGAAAGTTAAAAGTTATCGTACTAATATTGAATGTTTAGTGTTGCCGTGTATTACTAATAGGTTACCGGCATTTAATATAAATAAAAATAATATTAGTATCCCAGACAATATCTTGACCCAACCTTTCATTCGCCGTCGGATATTTATATCCTGATAGGTGCGGATAAGTTTTGGGATTTGTTGATTGACGGCAAACTTAGGTTAAAAATGGACCGTATTTACAAAATACTCAGCTAGGGTGGATAATGTCTGGACCTTTGTATAATAATAATAATGGCCTGCGCATTAATCAGGTTCAGTGTAATTATTCACAAACTTTAGATGCTCAATTAAAACAATTTTGGGAACTCGAAGAGATTCCCAATGTTGGGAATATACTTAGTGCCGACGAGCAAAAATGCGAGAATATTTTCGTTGAAACGACAACACGAAGTCGTCAAGGTCAATTCTCAGTGCGTATTCCGCTTAAGGAATCGCCTACGGTTCTCGTCGAAAGTTACAGTGCAGCTAAAAAACGTTTGTTTTCGCTTGACCGAAAGTTTAGTCGTTTGCCAGAATTTAAGGAAAAATATGTTAATTTCATGAATGAGTACGAAAATCTCGGACACATGAGTCGCATAGATACATATGGGTCACCTCACTATTTCTTACCACATCACGGTGTTATGAATGAAAACAGTAGTACAACTAGACTGCGCACAGTGTTCGATGCTAACGCAGCGACATCTACAGGTAAGTCGTTGAACAGTATTCAGTTTATTGGGCCGCCACTTCAGAACGACATTTTTTCCATGTTATTACGCTTTAGGCAGTATAAACACGTAGCATGTGCCGACGTGGAAAAAATGTACCGTCAAATATTAATACAACAAGATCAACGTGAATTACAATTAATTTTGTGGCGTAAAAATCCATCGGACCCAATAGGTGTATATCGCCTTAACACCGTGACATACGGCACGGCATCAGCGCCTTATCTGAGTATGAGGTGTCTGAACCAACTCGCACGTGAGTGTGAGGATGAGCTAGTAGCGAATGTGATTAGGGATGACTTTTACGTAGATGATGTGTTACTTAGATAGTTTATTAGATATGTGCGATAAGGTCACTAGTACTTTAAAATCGGCGTGTCTTCCATTACGTAAATGGACATTTAATCTAGATATTACTGCTCATGACATATCAAAAAGATTGGCATTAGGAGATCAGTGTCAGAATAAAACTTTAGGTATGGGTTGGTTCAATAAAAGTGATGAATTACATTTTACATCACGGGTAATAACTAAAAATACGAACCCATTAACTAAACGTACAATGTTATCAGTAATAGCGCAGGTGTATGACCCTTTGGGTATGTTAGCACCGGTAATAATAATAGCGAAAATTGTTATGCAAAAGTTATGGTTGTGTAAAATAAATTGGGACGATCCGGTTCCTAATGATGTAGTGTTATCTTGGGACAAATTTATTACTTCATTACACAGTTTACGCACATTACGAATACCGCGTTATGTGATGAGTTCTCACACACAATACATAGAATTATATATCTTTAGTGACGCGTCGCAGTGTGCATATGGCGCATGCGCGTATGTACGTACGTACTCTGATCACTCGCCTGTTACTATTAAGCTACTTTGTGCCAAAAGTAAGGTCGCTCCATTAAAGCCAACTAGTATACCGCGATCAGAATTATGCGGTGCGTTGATTGGCGCACGGTTATATAACAAGGTAATTAAGTCATTACGATTGACATTTTATAAAGTTTTCTTTTGGACAGATTCAACAATTGTCCTTGGGTGGCTTCGAATGTCCCCTCACTCGTTAAAAACCTTCGTTCAAAATAGAGTAGTAGAAATAAATGAAATTACCAGTAATGCTATATGGTCGCATGTAGGTACTAAAAATAATCCAGCGGACTTAGTCTCACGCGGTCTCAGCCTGGACGCGCTCAATGACTGTAGCCAGTGGTGGTACGGTCCACCATTCCTGCAGAGTCCTGAGTTGATGTGGTCGCGGCAGAGCGTAACATCGCTTTCCGATTACGCTGGTGACCTACCAGAATTAAAACCACAAACTACTGCATTGGTCTGTGACGTCACAAAAAGCAAGAACTTAGTCATTTGTTTTGAACGGTTCTCTTCGTACAACGGTGTGAGACGTACAGGTGCATACGTGGTACGTTTCATCCATAATTTACGCACACCACGACACGATCGCACAGTTGGGCCGTTAACGGTGAGTGAGTTGTGTGCGTCAACACAAATGTTAACACGACTTGCACAACAAGAATCGTTCCCTAAAGAATATATAAGTCTGCAAAATAAGCAGCCATTACACACAACAAGTGCAATCTCTAGCCTTAATATATTCTTAGATAGCAATAATATAATCAGAGTGGGCGGACGCCTTGCTAATGCATCTAATTTCGCGTACGATAAAAAGCACCCGAGCTTAATATGCTGTAAACATCGATTAACATTATTATTGTTTCAGCATTCACATACTAAACTCCTCCACGCTGGCCCCCAACTGCTATTGGCTACTATGCGTGAGAGTTGGTAGCCATTAGGGGGGAGAAATTTGGCCAGAAAGGTGGTTCATCAGTGCGTCCGCTGCACACGACTTAGGGGAAAGACCGTTTCCCCAATCATGGGTAACCTGCCTGCGGAGCGGTTGGAACCGGGTTTTCCCTTCATTCGTTGTGGGGTGGACTATGCTGGACCCGTATCAGTGCTAAACCGCAAAGGTAGGGGGGCTAAAGTTGAAAAAGGATATATATGCCTATTTATTTGTTTTATTACTCGAGCCATCCACCTCGAATTAGTCAGTACCATTTCTGCTCATGAGTACTTATTGGCCCTCAAAAGATTTATATCCCGTCGTGGTAAACCGGCTCAAATTTTCTCGGATAACGGGACAAATTTTATCGGAGCCATGAAAGAGGTTAAGTTAATGTTCAACGAGCATTCACATCAAATTATTGATCACTTATCTAACGATGACATCCAGTTCAAATTTATACCGCTTATGCTCCTCATTTTGGGGGATTATGGGAGGCAGGAGTAAAATCCTGTAAACACCACCTTAGGCGTGTCATGGGTACCGCTAATCTAACGTACTGTTATACGAGGTCATGTAAACAACGTTTTAAAAAAAACACTTTTAAATACACGTGAATAAATAGTTTAATTTGGAGTTTGACCTTGTTACAATTTTGGGTTACACTCAAAAGGAACTGGCAGACACAATGATAGACGGAGATGCTGGAGGTTCAGCGATCGGGACGAGACTGGCGTGCTACTGGAAGTGGGAGGCAGGCTGCTCTTAAATGATGACAAGACAATTTACAGGAAATCTATGTAATCGATTATTGTTGATCACTAAGGGTTTTCCTTAGCATTGGGAAACTGTAACAGCCCCCCGATTTAGAGTAAACTACACCCTTTATAGTGAAGTTTATGTTTAAATTAATGAAATGTAAGTCAGCCGATTCGAAGAGAGGGTCCCGTGTTAACGGTTGAGAGTTCAATGTCATCTAGCTCAGGGTCATTATTTTCGGGAGTTTTATTTTTCTTAAATTTTATTATTTTCTTGTGTATGCCAGTTTTATACACCTTATACATAATAAAGCACATAATAGAAATTATAATTACATATATAATACCTGAATAGTATTTTTGATATAAAACAATGTGTGGTTTTTCAATTATATTGTTAAGACCTTTCAGGATTTCAGGATTATCATAAGCTAAGGAATCTAAGTTAACATTCTTAAGATTAACTACAGGTAAGTTCGATACAATGTTATTATAAGCTACAATATTACAACATGAATCATTTAAAATGTTAAAATTAGAAAAACAATAGTTTTTAGCTGAATTTTACTATTTTCATGCGAAATTAAACGAGTGTCCTTGCAGTAGGCAACACATTTAGAAGGTAAGTACAATACACCATTTCCACTAAATTCTATTTCAGTTGATTGAGTGTTATTACATTCAATACTTATTTTAGTTTTTTCTGACATTACATATAACCATCTACTATAGCGTAGTGGCTGCCAGATGCTAACGTGACCTTGAATAAATTTGGTTTCACAAATCGAAGGGATTGAGGTAAGTACTTTTGTGATAATTTCCGTTTCACAGGAAGGCGTCATTGAAGAAGAGTATAATATTGATGTTTCACAAAGATAATGATCATTATTGATTATCTTACAATAATCCAGATTATCTAACTTGCAGTACATTGACCTATCTCTGCTGATACCAATATATTTGGAGGATGGAATAATGGTCGAATATGACTTTGGATTATTTTTATCATGGGGAACCAGCGAAGGTAAGTTATGATATACACTTAAGTGTATAGGGTTAATAAGAGGGATGTTTACTGTAAACACTACTTTTTCTTTGTTAAAGTAGCTTGATATTTCTGATATGTTCAAAATAGTATGCATGTTATCGAGGTTTAAAGGAACTGGAAGTTGTTTAGATTCTGGTAAGAATCTATAATTATCAACCAATTCAGTATAAAGTTCTTTGGGTGTTAGGATAGTGGGGTACAGGACATTAGATTTGCTGAACATAATAGAGTTAATTATGTCTTCAACTTTGAAGGACAAGGCTAGGAGACTATTTTCTATCATGGAAGTTAATTCCAGCATTCTAGACCTAATACCTAATTCTTGTGAAACATAAGTCAGATTTAGAATATCTAGAGACAATTCATCCATTGCATCTTTCAGATGCTCTTCATTTAGTTTTATTACATGCAAATTTTCATTGAAAGATCTAAGCGAAGAAGTAGTGACTAATATGTTTTCTTTCATTAGAAGGGCTAGTTTCTTTTGGTCTGTCTCTACCTCTCTAATGGCATTGTCATATCGGATGGCATCGTCTTCATCCATTGTGCCAAATATTTTTTTAGATATAGTGCCTACGAATCGGGATGTAAGGTGAAAAATAGCTTCGTTATTATGGGCTATATCATTATAACGGGTGTTCAATGGTTCAAAGAGATTACTACATTCTAAATAATCAAAGACTTTACCATCGTCACATAACTGTTTGGATTTATCAAGAATAAGACGGAGGTTTAGAATATGCGGGTTAATAAATGATACATCATAAGGAATAACTATGCTAAGGTGACTATCGATTAAACTTAAAGAACCTTGCTAAGGTGACTATCGATTAAACTTAGAAAGGGGTCGAAGTAGATGCCAGGACTGTTCGTCAAGGGCGTAATGAACTCCTGACCCAACGCAGAGTTACTGTAATAAAATATAATTAAAATTAGTATTAAGTATATAACTAAGCCTACGTCTCAGATCTAGGAGCTAATTTGACTTCGTCATAGTGATGTGTCACATGACGTCTATTTATAAGTAGGGTCAAGGTGTTTCTACCATTGACTTTTACAACCTTATATGGTCCTTTCCAAATTGGCGAAAAGGCTTTGCGCAAACGTACATGATTTTTGAGATATACGTAATCTCCTACTTTATATTGAACAGGTCGAGAGCGGGCGTCATAATACTGTTTAGATCTTTCCTTAGACCTTAGTATGTTTTCAATGGCTTTTTCACGTGAAAGTTTTAGACGATGATGTAAAGATTTGAGATATTCTGGGTATGTAAGGTCTGGTTGTAATTCGTAGATGCAGTCCGGTATAAAAGGCTTCTGGCCGAAGAGAAACTCATACGGTGTGAAGTTAGTAGTGGAATGAGTAGAGGCGTTATACGCTAGCATAGCAGTATAGACATATTTATGCCAATCAGAATGATTTTCATTGACATAAGATTTAAGGTATTCCTTAAGTGTGGAGTGACTGCGTTCAAGTGCACCTTGAGTTTGAGGATGGTATGGGGAAGACCAAATTTGTTTAATTTTCAGAAAGTCGCAGGTTCTTTTGAATAAATCTGCGGTGAAGTTTGTGCCTTGATCGGTTAAAATAGACTTCGGGATACCGAAAATAGAAATAAAGTGCACTAAACACTCACATGTTTCTTCTGCAGTCGCATTAGCGATAGGGTAAGCGAGGGAGTATTTGGTGAGGTCGTCCTGTAGTGTAACAATGAATTTGAGCTTAGTAAGGCCAGCTTCTGGAAGGGGACCCACAAGGTCGAGGCTGAGTCGTTCAAATGGCTTAGTGGAAGTGGTAGTTATTTGCATTGGTGATTTATTAATTTGTCTTAGGGCTTTGTTACTTTGGCACTGGGAGCAATTTCTTACATATGTTTCGATATCTGTCCGCATATTTTTCCAGAAATACCTTTCTTTTAACCGATTAAACATTCGCGTAGATCCTAAATGTCCGGCAATAGGGATGTCATGGTTTTCGCGGAGTATTCTAGGTATCTCCGAGGGTGTAGGGAAAATTATAGTATTGTGATAGATATGGACTGATACTTGAGTATTGTTAAAGATATAGCAGAACATGTTGTATATTTTCGCCCATATGCATATATGTCGAAAGGATTTTGGAAATCGGTAATGGCTAAATCTAGGTTGGAATCAGTAAAATTACGTAGTATATCGGATTGAAGATTTAGTAAACTTTTATAAATGTCTTCATAAGAACTGTTATGAAAGTGGTATACTTTAGTGAATAGGAAATATATTGTCTTTCCTTTGTTATTGAATGAGATAAAAGAGTAGAGAGTTCTTTCCCTATCTAGGAGTTCATTACAGTTTTCGAGGTTGCCCAGGATTTCTTCTACGTGAGGATTGGAATCATCGAGGTCTATGGAAGTAGGTATGACAATTATTTTGCAGTTAGTTTTCAGGACGCTTTCGTTGTGTTCTGTAATTTTAGCGTTGCTATTAAAGTCTTTGTTGCTCATTGTTTTCAGGAATTTGCTATAATTATCGTCGCGAGAAGGATTTGTTGTGAGATTCGGGGATTTATTAGATGTGGTAGGTGTAATAGGATTATCGATTCCTGGTGGTGAGTCGTCGTTTTCTAAGAGGTCTACAGACGGTAGTTTTTGGTAGTCAAGGTCTAGGCAACCAGGAGGTAGTTGTATATCGAGATCCTCGAGAGTTAGAGGGCTAAATTGAGGTGTGGAATTATCTGCGTTTTCGTTAGAAGTGGATGAAATGGGATCACAGTCCGATGGTTGAATTGGGTTTACAGGATATCGGGATAAGGCGTCAGCAGCGGCATTAAGTTTTCCTTTTTGATAAGTGATTTCATACTCGTATTCCATTAATTTCAGGCGCCATCTTTGTAATTTGCTACTAGGATCTTTATGATTAAACAGCCATTTCAACGGCCTATGATCAGTAATGATCAGGAATTTTCGTCCGTAGAGATATGGCCGAAAGGTTTTGCACCCGTACAAAATAGCAAGGAGTTCTTTTTCAGTGGTATTGTAGTTAGACTCGCTCTTGTTGAGGGTACGAGAGGCAAAGGCTATTGGCTTATCTTTACCAACTGGACCTTGACTGAGTACGGCACCAATGGCATAATTAGAGGCATCACACGTTAAGATGAAAGGGGCAGAAAAATCTGGATAAATGAGGATAGGAGCAGAGGTAAGTTTGTGCTTGAGCTCGTCAAAGGCGACTTGTTGTTGGTTTTCCCATAGGAAGGGGACATCCTTTTTTAAAAGGTGAGTTAGAGGTTTTGCAATTTTTGAGAAGTTAGAAACGAAACGGCGATAGTAGGATACAAGTCCGAGGAAGGACTTAATGTCCTTCTGGGATTTGGGAGTAGGAAATTGTGTTACTGCTTTTATCTTTTCAGGGTTAGGTTTTACACCATCTCTAGTTATTTGATGACCAAGATATGCGACTTCACGTCGTAGAAATTCGCATTTGTCAGGTTGGAGTTTTAGATTGTAATCTCGAAGCCTTTGGAATACTGACGAAAGATTATCAATGTGAGAATTTAAATCATGAGAGTATATTACTATATCATCGAGATATACGAAACATCGTAGGCCTTGGAGGCCTGTGAGAGCGGTATTCATTAACCGTTGGAAAGTAGCAGGCGCGTTCTTTAAGCCAAATGGCATTCTTGTAAATTGGTAATGTCCTTGAGGTACATTAAATGCTGTTTTAGAAGCATCCTCCTCATTAATCAAAATTTGATGGAATCCTGATGCAAGGTCAAGAGTCGAGAAATATTTACTCTGACCCAGCTGATCTAAAATTTCGGATATTTGTGGTATAGGGTAGCTATCTCCAATAGTGATATCATTTAGTTTTCGGTAATCGATAACTATACGCCATTTTTGTTGTCCGGATGCATCGGTTTTTTTGGGGACAAACCAAATTGGAGAAGACCATGGAGACTCCGAAGGTTTTATGATTCCTTGATCGAGCATTTGGTCAATTTGTTTATTGACTTCCTGTTTGTGTACCTCTGGGAACCGGTAAGATTTTACGTTTATTGGATTTTGGACGCTCGTTGTTATGTTATGCTTAAGTGCATTTGTGTGGGAAAGTTTGTCACCAGGAATAAAGAATATATCTGAGTATTCAGAGCAAACATCGTGAAGAGCATTTGCTTCTTCTGTATTAAGGTGGGAGATTCTAAGAAGATTTAATACTTCTTGTGTTCGGAGGTAAGAGTTGGTGTTATTAAAATGACAAACTGTATGAGCGTTTACTGGGTTGAACGATTTGGTAATAGAACTTAAGGGAAAGAGTGTGATATCTAAATTTGACTGAAGGGTTATAGGAGTTTCAGAAGTATTGATTATTGATAAATTAATTCTTTGGTTTTCTTTGACTGCGACTAAGCAATTGGCGATCAGTAAATCTTCGTGATAGCATTGGTCTAGTACGAGTCCTTCTTTCACCTCAGGGTTTGAGACAGAGCATTCTATGACAGTTTCAGTCCTGGGTGGAATTACATAAATAGGCGCATTGAAATGTAATTTTATTTCGTTTTTACCTATTCTCAAGGTTTCACGAGTGTAGTCGATAGTGCAGCCAAAAGCGATTAGCATATCAGTGCCAATTACACCATCATAAGGCAAGTGTATTCGGGGTATTATATGGAATTTATGTGTGATACTAATTTTATCGTCTATTTTTATTTTAAGTGGAAAATGGCCTATTGTCGGTGAAGCTTGATCAATGGGGTCAATACCTTTCAAAAGGATTATTTCTGTTGTGATATCAACTGGTACCTGTATGGAAGAGTTTTTCAGAAGGCTTACAGTTGCACCAGAGTCTACAAGGAGGGATAAAGTAGTGTTTGACACTGGGGTATGGACAAGGATGTGAGGTAAGCGTCTCTTAAATGGACTAATATTAATCTCATAAATTTTTGTTTCAGGAGTTGAACGAGGAGTGATTGAGTCTGAAGTGGACTTGGCATATACAGGATGATTTACTTTTCGTTCTGCGGGAGCAGTGGATACAGAGGATACGGCGGACGCAGGGGATACAGAGGATACAGCGGATGCAGAGGATACAGAGGATATAGTGTTGCGGTTTATTCGCGAGTCCCTATTGTTAGGGGATACAGAGGATACAGTGGATACAGATGATACAGTGTTGCGGTTTATTCGCGAGTCCCTATTGTTAGGGGATACATAGGATACAGTGGATACAGAGGATACAGTGTTGCGGTTTATTCGCGAGTCCCTATTGTTAGGGGATACAGAGGATACAGTGGATACAGAGGATACAGTGGATACAGCGCTGGTGTCTTTGATATGGAAATGTTTTGGAATTTGAGGTTTGGGTCTCACGAGACACCACCGTGAGCCCTTTATTCGTTTAAATCATTATTTGGTTTATCTTGACTATCAGCCATGTAGTCATCGTTTTCATTGCTATTTACCGCGTGAACTCGAGCTTGATTATTTTGGTAACGCCTTGGTGGTGGTCTTTGATTATTTAGATCTCTGAAGCGATTATTATTGAATTCCCGTTTTCTACATTCCTCAATTGTATGACCCACGTTTTTACAATAACGACATACTGGAAGACCTGAAGTAGATGGTCTTTGACCATTGGGCTCGTTTGAAACAACTTGCGGTGTAAGGTTTCGGTTCTGTTGGAATCGACGCTGAGACCAACGTCCATGATTAGGTGAGTTGGTATTGATTGCTGATGGATTACGTTTAGAGGTAGTCTGTAATATTTTTTCTTCGGATACGGCAAAGCCAATGGCTTCATTTAAAGTTTCAGGGTCACGGCATCTGACCACAGTTGATAATCGAGAATTTAAACCACTAATAAATGTATGCAATGCTAAGTCTTGCATTGCAGCGACACGGCCATTCAGTTCACCTTTCTTTTTCGTGGGTATTGAAATATTGATTTCGGTTAATAGTTTGGCAAGGCATGTCTCTACGCGTAGTGCGAACTGGTTGACTGTTTCGCTACTAGTTTGACAGCAATCTTGGAGGTCCGAGAGTAGTGCAGCGTAATGTTTTTTCTCGCCAAATTGGTTTTTGAGAAATTCTTCTAACTGTTGCCAGTTTTCGAATTCTTTAATAGAGCACGCACTTTCGGCGCGACCTTCAAGTTGGCTTAAAATATATTTTAATATTGTGTCTTGTTGAAGTGGTGACGCAAGGCTTATTGCATTTCGGCAATTATTTAAAAACGCATTTAGTTTTTCGCGGTTTCCGTCGAATTTGTTAATAAACTTGCTTATAAAGTTCATGTCGATTTCTTTTGTTTCTTTAGACATGGTACTAGGCTCGTCTTTAGGCATGCCAAGTTAGTCAAAACAAAGATAACACGTGAGGTACGGAGTTGCGATAAGAAAGGAATGTTGCACTAGTCTCGGAGCTGAGTAATAAAATAATACATTGGGACAAATGATTAACTGAATGTTACTAAGTCTAACACTTTGAAGCTCGAATTGAATTGGAACTATGCGATGAAACTTTGTAGTTTTAATCACTAGCACTATTTTCACAACACAGATAGTTTCGATGTAGAATGGATGTACTTACAGGAACACTGCGACTACGACGGCAACACGAATCATTTCGTGGCTAGGTGAGATCACCCAAGGTGAGTGATAGATATTCGGGGTGTACCCCGAATATCTCCCCGCTATACCAACACGGCACGTGAAGGCCTGATAAGACCAGCAGGATACAGCGGCACTGTGCGGAAAGACACAGTGACAAGATATAGCGACAGGACACGGAGGTAAGATTGGATTTTAGCACTTTGCACTATCACAATCACAACACAAGTAAGTATGGTATTTATTTTTTTTTTATTATTTAGTTTTCACTGAATTGAGGCGATCCGAGGATTTTTGTAATTCCCTTAAGCTGCCACCAATGTTATACGAGGTCATGTAAACAACGTTTTAAAAAAAACACTTTTAAATACACGTGAATAAATAGTTTAATTTGGAGTTTGACCTTGTTACAATTTTGGGTTACACTCAAAAGGAACTGGCAGACACAATGATAGACGGAGATGCTGGAGGTTCAGCGATCGGGACGAGACTGGCATGCTACTGGAAGTGGGAGGCAGGCTGCTCTTAAATGATGACAAGACAATTTACAGGAAATCTATGTAATCGATTATTGTTGATCACTAAGGGTTTTCCTTAGCATTGGGAAACTGTAACTGGAGGAGTTCGGCACGGTGTTGTCACAGATTGAAGCCGTCCTGAATTCCCGTCCAATGTTTCCTATGTCCTCAGATCCACATGATCTTCTTCCACTTAGTCCGGCACACTTCTTAATCGGACGGCCGCTCCTCGCGCCAGCCTGCAAGGACCTGACGGAAGAGCCGATCACTCGCCTGACGCGGTTTCAGAGAGTAGAACAAATGAGGCAGCAGTTTTGGAAGCGTTGGTCGACCGACTACATTTCGGAGCTTCAGATGAGGACCAAGTGGAAGACACATAACCAGGATTTAACTCTGAATACCCTTGCTGTCATTAAGGAGGACCACTTGCCACCTCTTAAATGGCGCATGGGCAGAATTATAAAAGTGTTCACAGGACCCGATGGTGTGAGCCGTGTAGCTGAACTTAAAACAGCGACGGGCTCTGTGCTGCGATCATTCTCCAAAATCTGCCCACTCCCAGTGCCAGCAGCGACAAGTGGTGGCATCCAGGATGACAGCAGAGCCGGCACCGCCGGCGACGCAGCTCTCCAGTGTTGAAACCTGAGGATTCCAAGGCGGGCGGCATGTTTGCTACCCACAACGCCATCTAGCGATACCACGCGCACCTAGCGCACCAATCGATAGGCAACGGTGGCGACATCTTGTTGATTGGCGCTAGAACTAAAATCGCGCGACGCGACGCGCGCACCCCGGTCGCGAAGTATTTTTCTCTAAAAACTACTTTTTTTTTTAAGGGTTCTACGATTAAACAAGTTGAAGATACGTCTCGTCGTTATTATTTCAAAAATCCTGTAAGAAGCCCTAACAAGACGCATTGTAGATTGACAGTCATGCTGTCGTAAATATCGGTTGGTGACCAGCGTGGGCCGCCATCGACGTCATAATATCTATAAAATTAAAAACTGACTGACTGACATATCAGCGTACAGCTGAAACTACGTTCTAGGCGAGTACTAAGAAGGGGTTTTTGGAAATTAAACCTTTAAGGGGAAAGGGGAGATGTTGTTTGTGTGAAAACTTCTATTCCTTGGGTTAATAAACTTGAAACGATATATGCTTTAGGTTATATATTTATTTATATGCTTTAGAAAATAATAAAGATTGACATTATTATTTTTCCAAAACTACCCCTCAAAAGGGTTTTTAAAGTGTGTATGGAAGAATCTTAACGAGTGTTCCAATTAACTCGAAACTCGGTATTCATAGTGTTGCGTACAGCACGCAAGTATGCGATTAGTCGGCTAAAAAATGAATTGCAAACGTTTAAAGTGCCTGAGACCCTGCGGCGGCGACAAGTTGCAATGACACGCACACTGTACGAAGGCGGATGGCGAACTGAGCTGCGCGGGCGGTCCGCGGTCAGAGCGCGCGAGGATGGCGAGATGTTTTAGCCAAGCAAAAGTGAATTGTATTTGCGGTGTCGCATGTCGTAGGGAGAGGACTTGATGTCTAAGTACTTGCTTCGATGTACTAAAAAATATAAAACCTTAAGGTTGCAGTGGCAGAGCCTTTGGTCAAGGCCCCTTTACACAATAAGACTGGCAAAGGGTTCACAAGCTTAGGGCTCACCAATAGGTAAGGAGAGTCCCTGTCTGCACCCGACAGGGGGGGCGACTCATCAGGATCAGAATGCTTTATTTGTAAACATAGGTCAAATTACAACAGAGTGTGAGATGTTACAGATAGGTAGATGTAGATCTTCTATGTTTGGCCCAGAGGCGTACAAATATATTTAATTAACATTGTCAAATTTTTACTTTTTAACACACATTTTACTTTTAAAATATCATAAAGTGGTAGAATTATTTAACTTTCACATCTCTAGTAAAGTCAGTATTAATAGATACATGCACATCAATACAAATTTAAAATACAATCAATTTCAATAAATGTCAAAACCAAATTACAAGATGATTACTAAACATTAATTAAATTAAAACTAAGTTAAGCCTAAAAAAGGGCCTCGGGACATTGTACCGAGGATGCTGGCGGCATTTCCTCGCTGAATTGCAATTAGTGCTTCCAAAATTACGGATTTGCTAATTACGTAACTAATTACGAATGTTGATGCTTCAATTACGTAACTACGTAATTACGTAACTGTATGATTTTTTAAAGCACGATAATTTCTGGGCTTATTAGGTATTTTAGAAGTAAAAAATCAAACAACTTCAAATGAAAAAAATATTATATTAAGGAATGAAAAGTAAATTACAGATTAAAATGATAATTTTAAAATTAAACTCAAAATCAAAATCGTCAATCAAATCAAAATATTACGACTACACTCAATCAACAATTCAAACAAAACATGTACCACGCCTTAAAGGTTATTTCTTTAAATAGAAAAACACTTCAATTGGTCCCAGCACTCTCAATAAGAGCTCTAAAGACTTACTTTAAACATTATTTTAAAGCTTGTAACTGCCTTCAAATGTACGTGAAGTTTCATTAGTATCCTGTAAGTATTTAACAAGTTATGATGATATTGAGTTCTTCACGAGCACGGTCTTGATGCGCGCGGTGTTATTTGGCCACTGGATTGGATATATGAACTGAATGTTATGTCAATTATTAGTTTTTTAGTTCAGTTGTATATCAGTAAAATTTCAGCTCAGTACATTGGATAATTAATGAGATAATACGATTAAAGTCATTAGGAAGTGAATGACCGTGGTAACCCGACCAAGTTTAGGTGGTTACGAAAAAGCGAAAACGCAAAACATTATGGTACCTTCTAAAATATGTAGGATAGTGTTACAAATGTAGTACAGACATGTACACAAGTTTAAAAAAAAACTACGTGATTATTAAATAATTTTTATTGACAGGTAATATAATCATTTCAATGGAACTTTTAAACTTATACTTAAAAACAATCACAGATTAAAATTACAGATAGTAATTTTGCTTTTTTGAAATTTTCTATTATTTTTTAATTAAATTATAGATTTCAGTATACACAGTACACAGTTACAGTTTTTATTTAAATATACACATATTGGACTGTGTAATGATCACAGACAATAAATAATATACAATGGTTTTTTTCAGTTAACACTAAACTTACGGTGCGTACAAACTATATAACATAACATGTTATATAACATTTTTCATAGTGTGGTCATGTTATTTAACATTGTTGTATAACATTTTACATAGAGTTGTAGTGTTATATAACATGTTACATGGTCTGTACGCACCTTTACGTATGTCTACTAATACCTACTTATATTAATTAAAATCACAGATCAATGGTAATATTAAATGACATCACAATGTAGTAAAATTCTCACAGTTAGTCCCACTGTTTTGTTGTCTCATTTCAAATATCACATTTTTTTCCTAAGTTTAAAATCACAGATCAAAAATAATAAAATTAAGTAATATTAAACTGCAGTCAAATAATTATGTAAGTATTACTTTTAACTAATTACAATCTCAAAAAGTCGACGTGTAAAGGTACATTCTAAAACTTTGTTGGTTTTTGTATAAAAATATCACAGATCATTTTGTAAAATGAGTATCCAAATACGTAAGTAACTTTGTGAAACAAAAGTTGTCATAAACAGAGATCTAGTTGGCGCTCTAGAGAGACCATAAGCGTAGGCAGATTTTGTTGATTCTTACGTCAGTCGATGAAATGGTCATGATTTAGGTTCTATATTAAAAAGTGTGAAATACCTGTTCGCGATCTTTAATTTAATAAAAAACATATTGCTTTCGACTGCATAAGATTGGAGACGATTTTTTTATTATTATTATTATCACATCTATAAAAAAAATGTGACTAGCATTAAAATTCACAATTTTAAAGTAAATACACGTCAAGTGACAATACAAAATCTATAAAATAGTTTTGTATTTTAGATAAATAAGATAATTATTATAATAAGATAATGGCGCCGATTCCCTTGTTCACAAACTAAACTAAATTTAAGTTCAGTGCATCTTTTTCTTTCTATTTCAATAAGAAAAGGACAGAAGATACATTTTAGTTTAGTCCTGTCAAATTAATCAGCGGTTGACGTAAATTGACGTAATTTTAGTAGGCAAGTTTTTAATCACGTCTAAACTTGTATAGAGTAGTGACAGGCGCTGATTAATCTGACAGGACTAAACCAATATTAATTGGGATATCATTTAGCTGTATATTAATATCATGAAGCTCAAATATTATTAAATGGTTCAAATGATAATTAAATGAAACTGTGCCTATTCTGCAAGAAACACAAAGTGGTGAGAAATCGTTTTTCATTCCTGCTTCTACAGACTCTTGTAAATTTGAAATACGTTTTTGTTTTATGAGATCTATATTCAATGGCAAGTATTTGCATTCAAAAGTCTCTTTGTTTTTGTGGCTAGTGCAATTTGCGTTTGAGCAAATTCTTTTTCTAGTAGCGGAAAAGCATACTTTTCCGCTACTAGAAAAAGAATTTTCATAAAATACAAATTTCTTCTAATATTTTTGTAATATTATATGCGCAATTTATAACATTGGGAGTAGTCTCGTTATTTGTTTTAAAATTTGCACAAAAAATATTACTTAAAAGTACAACTCTTTGGTTGTAGAGTTTTTGGCTGAAGTTCTTTGCAGTAGCAAGATTTGCGATGAACGTCGTAAAAGTGTCATTTTGCATTCTTTTACTGTTGTTGATCTCCTGTCTGAATGTTTTTCTTTCTTTGTAGGCTATGGCTAATGCTTGCGAGATTGCGTCAAATGCACAAGTATTAGTCAGAATTATACTTTTATTTCTAGATAGGCTATGTTGCCATTTTGTAATATATATATAGGTTTTATGCTAACGTTTGTTTTTTGACGAGAAACAGCAAGACCTCGCCAGTTTTCTACTTCAACAGGTTCGTCCTGAAATATAGACTCTAATTCAAAGTCCTCATTGTACTTCACGTTTCGTGTATGAACTGCTGTATTTCTATTTACTAGTAAGTTTTGAACATTTGAATTTTCTAAGTTATATGTAGATGTCTGCGGAATAGGCGCATTTTGTAAAACTACAATTTTACTTTTTGTTTCATGTGTCAAGTCAAAATCATTAGTCATATTTCGTTTTTGTAAAATGTCTTTATTTAATTTTGTTTTTACAAAATTTTCAGAAATGTTTAATTTGACAGACCCATTTATAAAACTATGTATAGTGTTGTACTATGAACTCATCAAGTCGTATTCGCTCATCTTTGGTATTATAATATATGGTCTTTAGGTCCTTAAAGTGATTTTCGGTATTTGAACTACTAGCTACTTCTTTTGCATTGACAAAATATTTGGTCATAACATTACCCCACATAGGTAATTTTCGCAACAGCCTTTTTAAAGTATCGTTTATAGACGGCAAATAATACTCATTTATTTGTTCATGCTTTGGGTCAAGTAATAGCAAATATAACTTTTCCGTTTCCATTATTTTGTTGTAATAATTAATAAGAGGACAAACAGTACCAGTATTCATAGTTACCTCGTCATTTTCATCTAGAAAATGTTTATCTGTTTGATCATCGCTATCGACATCAATCACATTAGTATCATCCTTATAATCAGTCAAACGCTGTAGAGCTTGCTCATATTTACCACATAGCTGACCAGCTAAACCAGGACTAACATATTTGTGTAATGATACTGTTACTATATCATTGATAACAGATTTTATTTCCTTATAGCAATGTAGTGTATGAGTTTTCTTAATACAGTTAATATAAAAATATTTGGATTTTTCTGACGCTTTGTCAAAACTACTATGTTTAGGCAGTTTTTTAAAAAAAATGCGATTTGTCTAACCGAATGTAACAAACCGGCACACACACATTTAGCCCTTCTAAAAGCGAAAAACACTGCGATAAATAACCATTTGTATCGGTATGAAGAAAAGTACGACATAATAATATAGCTCCTAGTAGTGCAGATAACTTTCGCCAAGTTACGTGTCGGGGACTGTAATAGCGCGCGTATTTAGAGCATTTTTATTTACCTACACATTACATTTGTAATAAACTATTTAAGTCATGATCCATAGTAATAAAGATTGAACAGTGGCCAGCAGGTCAATCTACCTAAATCGTAGTAATATATACCTAGCTAGATATAAGTATGTACTCACCGTAGATTGAGAGTTTTACAGACGTAGAGGAGAACGTCAAACGATATTTTTTATAACTTCACCACGCAGCCATAGTCGCCACCACACTCATACGTAGGTATTATGTCGCCATCACCGCGTCCATCATCGCGGCCCACGGCTATTGCTATGTTGCCATTCTGTTTATGCCTACAATAAAAACAAAGAGTACATTTTTTTTGTCTAAATCCTTAATGGGGTTTCAATTGTAGTTTTGCTACCTACATATTTGAAACTCGAATCGTCATCTATTTGCGAGTTTATATCAACGCGAGTGTCGCAACAAGGTAATTATGGATTTCTTAAAGTCTACGTGTCCAAGGAGTTTGTGGAAATAAATAAATACCTACCTGTTGCGGTAGTCCCGACTCCCGACATTGATAACGATAAAAATCGGTCGCTAAGTCATGAATTTCATTAATCAAGTTTCAAGTCATATTTTGACAATATACCTATACACAAAAACCTTCCACTTGAATCAATCTATCTATTAAAAAAAACTGCTTCAGAATCCGTTGCGTAGTTTTAAAGATCTAAACAAACAGGGACAGACAAACGGGAAGCGACTTTGTTTTATAGGTACTATGTAGCGAAGGATAAATATGTCGTTATCATTGTTGAGAATTCCAGTCTAGGTAATAATTAAGTACGAAAGAAAAGAAAATAATTAGTTCCTAAATTTTAATATTTAAGCCTTAAAAAAATACAGTTTTAGATAAGTACCTAACAACATGTACATATTAATAATAATTTTGCTACTATTTCTGTAGTTACATTATACAAGCTTACCTTGTTCGTGAATTCATCAAGCAGCCTGCACCATAACTACGATCATCAATAGAAGCACTCCACATTAGCAGTAATTCGCCACACTTATTATTTTACATTAGCTCTCACGCACTCTATAAATATTAGCAAAAACAGGAAACGGAACTGCCGAAACGCATGCGCACTCTACAAGATGAATTATGTGATTACGGAGCATGTTTAGTGCGATATGCAAACAATGCGCCCCTTCACATGTTATATCAGTGATTTTTGATAAGTTTGTGCAACTGGAAGATAATAATAATGTTTTCATAGTACAGATATTATTATATTATTAATGTATTTAACAGTGTACGCGTCTGTACCGAAATTGTAAGGTGTATTATACTAAACATTTCAAAAGATAGTATAATGTTCTGCGTTTTCGCTTTTTCGTAACCACCTAAACTTGGTCGGGTTACCACGGTCATTCACTTCCTAATGACTTTAATCATATTATCTCATCAATTATCCAATGTACTGAGCTGAAATTTTACTGATATACAACTGAACTAAAAAACTAATAATTGACATAACATTCAGTTCATATATCCAATCCAGTGGCCAAATAACACCGCGCGCATCAAGACCGTGCTCGTGAAGAACTCAATATCATCATAACTTGTTAAATACTTACAGGATACTAATGAAACTTCACATACATTTGAAGGCAGTTACAAGCTTTAAAATAACGTTTAAAGTAAGTCTTTAGAGCTCCTATTGAGAGTGCTGGGACCAATTGAAGTGTTTTTCTATTTAATGAAATAACCTTAAAGCTATGTATTATTTTGGTTTTTTTATTGCAGAACAAATTTAAACTAATTCCTAAGAAGCCATGTACAAAATATGATAAGAATCCGCTTAACCATTTCATAGATCTAGCAAAACCAAAAACGTTACCCCAGCAAAATCTCGAATAACTTCGCAACCGATGAAAGAACAAATACAAAATAAGGCACAACATTTACTTCATCTAGACAACTAATTTTATAGCTAGTAATTATTTAAATATTCCCATTAGAAAGAAAAAGGTCTGGCTGGGGTAACGTTACCCCAGCGGGAAATGTTTTTGTGAAATAATTAAAAAACTATAAGCGGAACAAATTTAAAAATGTGCGCAACAATTACAGAAGCCGCAAAACTAATTATCTATAAGATTCAAATGACCATTTTCGACAACATCTGGCCTGGGTAACGGACACATTCATTATTGCCACAGAGGGTTTTTTTTTTTGAGGGTGGGAAATCATCAAATAACTTCTTCCGCTCTGGGCGGAGCGGGAGGGTGTGTCAGACTCTTACTGACTAAAATCCACCCGTATTCCTTCTTGTTGCCTGTGTTGCGGGGGCCTCGGTGACCCATAAGTACCTTCCCGCGACCCCGGCAGGCATCGTCCCTAGTGGACCCCTACCTATGCGCTGACGACATCTCTTTGAGGAATCATTTGGAATACAACGCGCCGTCGACCCGGGCCTGGTCCTTACCGGACGGTGAGCTACCCATTGCTCACCGTCCGCAAGCCCGCGCCTACGGTGGCCGGAAATCCGCCCGGGATTCCCGACGCCCTGGGCGTCTTTTGCGGCGGCTAGGGGCGAGAGAGCGCGATACTTGCCTTTCCCTCAACCATCCCGCCTCCTCCTTCGCGAGCATTACTGCTTCGCAGAAGGAGGTGACGGCTGCCCATGCCCTCTCGCTCCGTACCATGGCCTGAACCAGGGCCGGACGCGAGGGGTCTCTGCCACCGATCGCCTCCACGAGGACACGGCGGTGCTCTGCCCAAGCCGGGCAGACCTCCACCGTATGCTCCACCGTGTCCTCCGGGCGATCCACACAGTGGTGACACCCGGACGTTTCCTCCCGCCCTATCCGACACAGGAACCTCCCGAAACTGCCGCATCCGGTGAGGAACTGCGTCAGGCGGAAGGTGAGGACGCCGTGGCGCCTCTCTAGCCACTCCTCAAGGAGGGGACTTATCGCAGCAATCGTGGCGTGCCCAGCACTGGGTTGCGACAACCGTACTTTCCATGCCGTACCGTACTTTTCCACAGAGGGTAGGCCATGCATACTGACACCAAAAAAAAGAACTAATTCGCGCAACATCACAGCGCGGCTCTACATACAAGAACTCACCACATTATTCAAGGCTTAAAACACGATTTTCTAACGATGCAAACAGAAGAAAGATTCGGCCACCTCAATTATCATAGCCAAGTGGGTGGGTGATAATTACAGAACACGTCACTTGCAAGATATCCGAAGTCATGAATTATCATGTTTTTGGATTAATTCTCTTAATTCGGGCACACATCTACCTTTAGACACAACTTGAATCTTATCATTAAACGACAGGTGCGACTAACCTAACTTAACCAACACATTATCGGCGCAAACTTCACAACAGAACACCATTCTTAGGTAAATAAACAAATAATAACACAACACATAATATTTACACTGCTTTACGTTTCAAAACCAATTACTTATAACATATTATGATCTATAAAAGCTAAACATTCAACAGCACATATAAATTACGTGTCACTGTCACATGAAACAAACACTACCAATTAAAATTGTATCACTGTCATACCGTGTTCTTCCACAAAAGGGACTACCATATTTTGCCGGATAACACTGACACACTGGACTGTGTTGCCGAAACTTATTTTCCTAACTCCCCAAAAACCAAACGAAATTTCCCAAATATGAGAAGAAAAATAAAAAAATATGAAGTTTTTAATTATTTTTATAGGGCTTTTGCTATTCATTACAATTTATAATTTTTTGGAAGGTATAATTCAAAAATACCACCCTTTTTTTTTAATTGTCTCTAATAGTCTGGTAGTCATGAAGGAAACTTCCCCGCAATTCGGGGAATTGTCCAAAAATTGGGAACCCTGGTCTTCAATATTTTTCATTAATTAAATCTTCACTTTACACACAACCAATGAGGACCAAGCTCCTGCCGCCGGGTTTACGCCCCTAATTTAAACCATTTCACTATTGTGTGCCGTTCATACACACGAAAATATACACGAGTGTGCGTAAATTTATGAAGGGAATGTAGACGAAACGAATGCTTGCGTTGCTTACGTAAAACGTAAGCTCCGTCGAACTATGAGTCACGTGGTGTCTGCGACAAATTGCTATAAGAGTTTTAACAGGAGTTTAACGTTTTTTTTAATATTTTTTATTATTGTATTACATAGTTAAAATAAATGCATTTGGCGTTGTTGGTAGGGTAGGCTAGGCCTAATTGCCTCTATGGACGGCACGCCCCTGCTAGGTATAAGCCTCGTCTGTTTGACGTTTTCTTTAGCCGTCCCCCGACTAGACGACGCTTGGCTCAAAATATTACCTAAATTTATATTAAACTGAAAGAGCCCAATACGTATTATCTTGTTACTTTTAAGACGTTTTTGTTAGTGTCGGGGTTTTTTTTTTAAATTTTAAATTTAACTTTTATTACCTACTTTTTAAACTTTATATATTACTAGTAGCTCAGACACGCTGCCATCGATACGTATCTCGCCGAAATCTGCGCCCCTGTATGTAAATTCCCAAAGTAGTACTTACTAGTTTACCCTCATATTTTATCTTTTCTTCTCCATCATCAGACCCTGATCACCTGCAGCTATAACCTATTTATTGAGACCAGTACAATGAGCCCAAACACGATACCTGCGCTGTAAGTTGGTGAATGAGGTAAATATCAACTAGAAAAGAGCTGATAATCTTCAAACGACTGAACTGATTTTCTTGAATCATAGCTAAGAATACTCTCGATTAAGTCGCCTATCAAACAAAAAAAAACAAAATCAATATCGGTCCATGCATTCGGGAGCTACGATGCCACAGACAGACACACACATACATCACATACACACACACACACACACACACACACACACACGTCAAACTTATAACACCCCGTCGTTTTTGCGTCGGGGGTTAATAATAAGAAAATCAACAAAAATAATAATTACTGAAAATTTATTTCAAACTCAAAAATCGATAAAAAGGTACATAAGTTAGGTTGGGTTATGTCGACCGACCGGGAAATCGAACCTAACCTCACTCGGCAAACACGCACAGACCTGCCTTCGTTCTCTGATGAACATCGCCTAGTACTGAGGTCAGCTTGGATTGAACCGCCATTTATACTCTCTTGTGTCGCGTAGCGGCCTCGACGCGACGACGGCGACGGCAACGCCGCGACATAGATATAAATATTTAATGATTAAAAACCAAAGTATCGCGATAAATGCTTCTGCTGAGATTTTCTTCAATAATAATAAGACGTCGTGTAGTAGACCCGCACGGCGCACATTCATTGCGTAACACACTATCAATAATAGTAAGACGTCGTGTAGTAGACCCGCACGGCGCACCCTCATTGCGTAACACTATCAATAATAGTAAGACGTCGTGTAGTAGACCCGCACGGCGCACCCTCATTGCGTAACACTATCAATAATAGTAAGACGTCGTGTAGTAGACCCGCACGGCGCACCCTCATTGCGTAACACTATCAATAATAGTAAGACGTCGTGTAGTAGACCCGCACGGCGCACCCTCATTGCGTAACACTATCAATAATAGTAAGACGTCGTGTAGTAGACCCGCACGGCGCACCCTCATTGCGTAACACTATCAATAATAGTAAGACGTCGTGTAGTAGACCCGCACGGCGCACCCTCATCGCGTAACACACTATCAATAATAGTAAGACGTCGTGTAGTAGACCCGCACGGCGCACACTCATTGCGTAACACACTATCAATAATAGTAAGACGTCGTGTAGTAGACCCGCACGGCGCACCCTCATTGCGTAACACACTATCAATAATAGTAAGACGTCGTGTAGTAGACCCGCACGGCGCACCCTCATTGCGTAACACTATCAATAATAGTGAGACGTCGTGTAGTAGTCCCGCACGGCGCACCCTCATCGCGTAACACACTATCAATAATAGTAAGACGTCGTGTAGTAGACCCGCACGGCGCGGCGCACCCTCATTGCGTAACACTATCAATAATAGTAAGACGTCGTGTAGTAGACCCGTACGGCGCACCCTCATTGCGTAACACTATCAATAATAGTAAGACGTCGTGTAGTAGACCCGTACGGCGCACCCTCATTGCGTAACACTATCAATAATAGTAAGACGTCGTGTAGTAGACCCGCACGGCGCACCCTCATTGCGTAACACTATCAATAATAGTAAGACGTCGTGTAGTAGACCCGCACGGCGCACCCTCATTGCGTAACACTATCAATAATAGTAAGACGTCGTGTAGTAGACCCGCACGGCGCGGCGCACCCTCATTGCGTAACACTATCAATAATAGTAAGACGTCGTGTAGTAGACCCGCACGGCACACCCTCATTGCGTAACACTATCAATAATAGTAAGACGTCGTGTAGTAGACCCGCACGGCGCACCCTCATTGCGTAACACTATCAATAATAGTAAGACGTCGTGTAGTAGACCCGCACGGCGCACCCTCATTGCGTAACACTATCAATAATAGTAAGACGTCGTGTAGTAGACCCGCACGGCGCACCCTCATTGCGTAACACTATCAATAATAGTAAGACGTCGTGTAGTAGACCCGCACGGCGCGGCGCACCCTCATTGCGTAACACTATCAATAATAGTAAGACGTCGTGTAGTAGACCCGCACGGCGCGGCGCACCCTCATTGCGTAACACTATCAATAATAGTAAGACGTCGTGTAGTAGACCCGCACGGCGCACCCTCATTGCGTAACACTATCAATAATAGTAAGACGTCGTGTAGTAGACCCGCACGGCGCGGCGCACCCTCATTGCGTAACACTATCAATAATAGTAAGACGTCGTGTAGTAGACCCGCACGGCGCACCCTCATTGCGTAACACTATCAATAATAGTAAGACGTCGTGTAGTAGACCCGCACGGCGCACCCTCATTGCGTAACACTATCAATAATAGTAAGACGTCGTGTAGTAGACCCGCACGGCGCACCCTCATTGCGTAACACTATCAATAATAGTAAGACGTCGTGTAGTAGACCCGCACGGCGCACCCTCATCGCGTAACACTATCAATAATAGTAAGACGTCGTGTAGTAGACCCGCACGGCGCACCCTCATTGCGTAACACTATCAATAATAGTAAGACGTCGTGTAGTAGACCCGCACGGCGCACCCTCATTGCGTAACACTATCAATAATAGTAAGACGTCGTGTAGTAGTCCCGCACGGCGCACCCTCATCGCGTAACACACTATCAATAATAGTAAGACGTCGTGTAGTAGACCCGTACGGCGCACCCTCATTGCGTAACACTATCAATAATAGTAAGACGTCGTGTAGTAGACCCGCACGGCGCACCCTCATTGCGTAACACTATCAATAATAGTAAGACGTCGTGTAGTAGACCCGCACGGCGCACCCTCATTGCGTAACACTATCAATAATAGTAAGACGTCGTGTAGTAGACCCGCACGGCGCACCCTCATTGCGTAACACTATCAATAATAGTAAGACGTCGTGTAGTAGACCCGCACGGCGCGGCGCACCCTCATTGCGTAACACTATCAATAATAGTAAGACGTCGTGTAGTAGACCCGCACGGCGCACCCTCATTGCGTAACACTATCAATAATAGTAAGACGTCGTGTAGTAGACCCGCACGGCGCACCCTCATTGCGTAACACTATCAATAATAGTAAGACGTCGTGTAGTAGACCCGCACGGCGCGGCGCACCCTCATTGCGTAACACTATCAATAATAGTAAGACGTCGTGTAGTAGACCCGCACGGCGCGGCGCACCCTCATTGCGTAACACTATCAATAATAGTAAGACGTCGTGTAGTAGACCCGCACGGCGCGGCGCACCCTCATTGCGTAACACACTCAATCACTAGCGAATGATTTTGAAGTACCTGCTTATATTGCTAATCCATACTTCATATACCTATTCGAAAAATGTGTCTGGTCAACAACTTAGGTGAATAACGCAATGAATGTTGTCAAAATGAAAATCTTTGCTACCGCGCAGCAGGCGCACGCTCAGCAGTATTGGTGACGTATTAAGGAGTTTATTCCGTACCAACCTGCAAAGCGGCTCATCCCACTGTCTCTAGGAAGATGGGTTCTCGGGCTGAACCGTATCCAGGCAAGCCACTTTCCAGGCGTTCACCGCATCGGTCAAACACGGCACTTCAGAGTCGACCTGAGAAGGGGCTAAGATTCCTGTGGTTAACTTTTCGGTGCTGTGGACCGAGGACAGTGACGCCGTGCCGGTAGGCTTACACTATTGCGGACGCCGAGCCCACCAAAACAATTGGATAGTGTGGCTTGCAGCCACGCGCGGTCGTCCAATGTTGACGTACGTATCCATGATGTGATAAGTCATTCATCAGACAAAAGTTGTTGTGCAGAGATGTGTAATATCGTGAAATCTTTAATCTTTGGCTTTTGACAACACAACTGAAAGATCCTGCAGTGTAGATGAAATATCGGCGCTGCGGCATCAGCTGATAATAAAAAAAAAAACAAATAAATAAACAAATAAATACCATGTTTAATCATTTATTATAAAATTAAATAATCACAATCAAAATGAACACCAATTAATAGGACGTTACAATTATAATTATTTTCGTCAAGATAAAATAATTGTTATGCCATGAACAAAGAACATGAGTTAGTGGAGTCCTGGGTTTGACCCCAGGTCGGGCAGTATTATTTTGGTTTTCTAATTAAGAAATTCTCGGTAGTGCACCGGAGTCAAGGGCAATATTTACAGACCGCACTTTAGACTTGAGCGTCTCATTCGAATACAAACAGTATTCGTTTAACGATAACATTCCTTTTCCGTTTACATTCCTATGATACGCTCGGGATCACGTTTTATTGTACGATTAAATATAGATTATTTGGAACACCAATGTTATTGCTGTAGACACTTGTTTTAATCTAAATTTATATTACTATCTATCTAATCACATTAGATCCTTTCTTTGGGGCGCGTTCATAACACGAATATCTCGCGCGGATCGCGTTCGACCATAGCTTTCTCCTCAAACTTTGGAATTCATACTTAATGTCCCTTAAGACGCTGACAACACCTTAACCGCGGTCACTGTCAGATTGCATAGAAAAGAAAGAGAAGTGCGATGACACAACGCTTGTAATTTATTGCAAAATATGAAGCAATTATCTATTTACTCAAAATTGAGTTGAGTAATCGAAAATAAAAACAACCAAGTTCTGCATTGAAATAAGACGTTCTTGTTATTAATTAAATACGTAACGTATGTTGATATTTAATACAGATATTTTCTATTAGAACTCAAGGTTAGAGGTTAGTTTAACGTTAGTTTCTATCGAGATTTTTTTTCAAAACGTGTTTTGGTAACAACCATGTTCTGAGAAATATGTTCAAAATTAACATATATTTTTTTCAGCTAGGCACAAACCTTACAGCTTTGGCAATTTTTTTTCTTTAGAAGCCTATTTTGGTCAATTGGGTCTTGTCAGCGCCTTAAATTGTCATAACGTGAACGCCTACGACAATACTTACGCGCACGTACGCGTCTCCTTCACTGTGCACGCGGTTCGGCTGTGGAATTCACTTCCGCCTGACATTAGGGACTGCCAAACTGTTGCTGTTTTTAAAAGAAGAGTGAAAGAACACTATCTTTCCACTTTGCCATAGTTGCATATTATGTATTTATTATTTTATACTATTAATTGTAAGTATATAAGTATTTTAGTGATATTTATTTTAGAAGTATGTATTTATGTAAGTATATTCTCTTATTGTATAATTAAATTAGTGAATAATTTTATTTTGTTTTTATGTATTTTGTTTTCTCTTTTACCTTACACACGTTGTCTACATCTCTATGTCTACTGTCCTATTGCAGGTATGCTGGAAGAGATTTCATTAGAAATCAGCATCACCTTTGTACGTATTTTTCTGTTCCTTTCTTCTTGTCTGTTTATGTGTGTACATAAACTGTTAAATAAATAAACGTACATATTCGTAATGACCAAACACACGCGTGTGCGACGTGGTTGCTATTCGTTCCGAACCTGTGCGGGCGGCGTGCTTGATCATTTAGAATGTGTACAGTCAGCCTCAAAAGATTTATGCCTGCATCGGCAAGAATTAAGTTGTCTACAGTTTGTGTTCCCTAATAGGAACTGTATCAATGTGTAGCTACAATTAGGTAGGTATCCAATGTGTAATAATTATGTTTTGTGGGTACGCACTGACACAATATTAATGAATTCTTGCCGATGTATACATATTTTGATGCTGACTGTACATGATGACAGCAGGCATATAGTATGAATTCCAAAGTATTTGAGGAGAGCGGCGCGGGCGCGACGTCCTTGCGGTGTCGCTCGTGTGATGGCGCCCTTATACCAACGACGTAATTTAAGAAATTATAAATGAGCCATGGCAAACATTATAAAAGAATAAGTTAATACATGATATACATACCAATAATAAAATCTAATGTAGGAACAAATCATTTCTTACTGGTAAAAAAAATCTCTTGACAAACGTTAGACAATATCCAGTAACAAGTTACATGTACACCAACCAATATCGGCCAGAGATCGAGAGGAATTAACAACTTTAATGGAAACTTGACAGTCTTGGTGTGCTGGCCACTGTACGTTTACCATGCTTTTTGTTTCAGCTATGAGTTTTCCCACAACGATATCAGATTGGCTGCTATCGTACCAAATGATGTTCATGAAAAGAATTTTCTAATACCAATAAAAGATATTTCCGTATAAATACCAATAACGGCGGCAAAAGTATAATGTACGATGTACGGACAATGACCCTTTCCCTTTGAAACATCAATGCACACATGCATCATTTCTATTTTAGACTGGCTGATCCAGTACCAAGTCACCTGACCGAATCAATGAAAGCTGAAAGCTTTTTAAATAAACAACAATAAAGACTATGGAGTTTCTTGTCCATTCTTATCCATACTACCTACACCTAGGATCAATAAATTCTATTTTCTTGTAAATTTTGACGTTGAAAAGTGCCTCATACAGGGTCATTAGCTAGCGACACCTCCGCACACGTGTGGGTATTTAAACACAACAAAATAAAAATAGAAAAGATTTAATGATTTTCGTTTTTGGGTTCAATGGCCACTTGATGTTACTTGAAATACGATTTGAGAAAATCTGTTTTTTTTTTTTGTTTTATCGTGTTTGATATCGAAACTCATCACGTCTGAAACATTACACACAAAAAAACTGATATTTCAAGTGACTACACTACCTGCGGTTGGTGACCCCAAAAAACTCACTCGTCATCCGATAAATTTATTTTTGTTTTAACATAATATTTAGATATCGGTACACATGTGCGGAGTTTCCCCAGCTAACCAACTTGGAATACATTATTTGACTTTGACTGGACAAAATTATTATGCCCAGTGTGAGGACATGTTCTTTGACTGGACAAAATGATTATGCCCAGTGTGAGGACATGTTCTTTTCACCAACATTTATTCTATTGTGTTTTTAAAACTGTAATTAATAATTATCCGAATTACATAAAAGTAAGCCTTAGGCCTATGTCCAGCAGTGGACTGCAATAGGCTGAGATGATTGAAGTCTTAGCGCAGTCTAGCGCTATGACGTCGACGATAACATACAAACCGAATGCATCATAATAATATAAATTATGTAAGACTGATCTTAATTAATTGAGCATTAAAGTATCAACGTTGTTGATTGGGCCCAACAACTTTCAATAAAATATAACATAGGTACATAACATAATAAAACATACTGAACATTGCATAAAAAATATGACTTGGAAAGAATGCCTACACAGTTCACCGGTTACTTTATTTTCTACCTAGTATATATCCTAAAGAATATAATATATTTTTCTGATTTTGTTTACTGCAGTGGATTATTATACATTTAGGCATCATAAAACTTGCGTTTAGCTCCTGTAGGCCCGTTAACATTGAAAAATCTTTCCAGAAGCACAAAAGTGCTCTAGACACTCGGTTAATTCACGAGTTCAATCGAGATTTGACGCATGTACACTTCGCTTCGAGAAACTAAAAGCTCGTTTAATCAGAGATTAAAAATTTGTAATATGCATTATGCGATAATTTCGATCGAAAAAATAGCCCTAAGATATTTTTGTACTTTTAGAGCAGAATGTTATTCTATCATTATCATTTGCCAGGACGTAGTAGTTTAAAATACCAACGGGAACCAGTTTTGAATACCACATCCTTTGCATATAATAAAAAATCATGGACCCGCCTGAAGGTCAGACACAACAAACTAGAGAAAGTCAAGGGTACAACAGTCATAGGAGTTACAAATAATGTATGTTATGTATGTAATATATGAGCTGTATAAGCTATGTAACTAATGCCAAATGCTATATAATGACAAATACAGATGTATTTTAAATAATCCACAAACCAAAGAAATCAAGGCAATCTGAGTTTAAATAACAATACCAATATTCAGGGTTGCCTGGAAGAGATTGCAGAAAGCGGAGAGAAAGATTTATGTTTTGTAGTGTTTATTTTTGTAATGTATTTTTTTGGTGTAAGTGCAATAAAAGTTTATAAAAATAAATTAAACATACTTATACATTAAAAATCAGTGCAAATCAAACCCACTCAGTGTGGAAAGGACCTCAGTCCAAAATAAACAAATAACACTATGATATAAATAAATATTACCCTTTACATTATAACTACAATTTAACCCTAAAATTTGGTAAAGATAATATCTAGCAATGCCTAGCATGTTTACGTATTTTCAATAAAACTAATTAATCTACTGGAATAATAATTGACATAAATTTGTCTATTCTAATCCTACATAAAATATATAATAAATTCCCGCTAGCATTATAACTAGGAACGATGATATCGGTACCCAATACCTCTTAAGGAATCCTCGGTCATCTTTACCAACAACCATCTTCTTTTCCCTGTACTTTTTCTTCTTACCGCTTAGTTTCCATTCATACTCTGCTAATTCTTTACGATTCTTTTCTGCCTCTAGCTCTTTCAATCTCTGTTTCTCTTTCTCTTGTTCTATTTTAGCAGCAGCTTTCTTAGCTTCACAGGTACTGTCACATAGTATTTCAGTGTCTCCGTTTCTAACTGAGTTGCAAGGAGCTTCCTTCTTTATAGTGCCACAAGGACAGTGCACTTTAGTTTTCTTAGTGCATACTTGGTTACCGCAAGCTCCTGAATGACATGTGTTACGGCAGCGATGGCCACAGTCTAAGTTTTTAGGACATTGTTGCTTGCATGATAACATCTCTTCAGTAGCTGCAGACAATTCTCGACAGCGTAAGTATATCTCTGTCACACCACAGTGGCAGGCTAAGCGTTCAAGTATTTCACAAGGGTGGCAGGGACCAGGATGACAGGCCCTAATAGGACATTTATGGGCACATTTTTCAGGACGTTGAACTGAACATTCTCTGTTACATTGCTTACAAGTTGAAGGCACATTTGGGTATTCAGGAACAGGGCTGTAAAGATGACAGAGTAAAGTACACTTATGATTTCCACAAGCCAATGGTTTTCCACACTCTCTTCCACATGGCCTTCTTGAAGCTGTGTGGCAGGGCTGCTGGTCTGTCTCATGCTCTCCAAAACAAACCATTGGTACTGGTGTTTCGCATGGTGGACAATCTAAGGTCATAATCTTAGTCTTTGGTGGTTGTACCTCCCAAGGAGTAGCAGGTTTCTCAACTTGTTTGAACAGCACTGCAACATATTCATGGCAAACAGCTTTACAATGGTGACTACACTTAGCATACTGCTTGTAACAGATTGCTTTGCAAGGTGGACAATCACCAAAATGACAGGAGTGATTATTTTCTTCACTGTGACCACATTTGTATTTAATTTTGCAGGGCAAGTTGCATTTTGGAGGTTTTGTCTGCCTTTCCCTTCCACATGGGACTCTTAAGTAGGTTTCTTTGCATCGGCAATTGACTTTGGATTCTAGAGGGCATGGATAGCATGGTCCATGGTGACAAATATTCGTGCATTTATGCCTACCACAGTGGAGGCCTTTGTCACATGTCTTCTCACATGGGGGGCAGTTTCCATTACAGCATTTTCTTCCGCAACCATGTTTACCACATAGCCTAATTCCTCGACATTTAGTGTCACATTTAAAGTCCTTGCTACATGGTAGGGCCCTTGTGTGTGTGGAGCAGTGGCATTTCTTTTCAATTAAAACTTGGCAAGGTGGGCAGTTACCATTGTGACACTTCTCTGGGCACTTATGATCACAATCTTCATGCTTCTTACCACATGTACCTAAGCAGGTTTCCATAACATCTGGACATTGGACAAAGCGCTGGTTAGCTCCACAGGGACATGATAAAGTTCCAGAATTGGGGCAATCTCCACAGTTGCCTGAATGACAGATTCTCTCACATTTATGATAGCCACAGGAAAATAGCTTGTTACAAGGTTTCTTACACTGCCAGAATGGATCATTACATGGTCTTTGAGCTTTCTCTGAACTACATTGACATTGCTGAACACTAGTGTAGCTACATTGAGGACAATCACCTGCATGACAGACATTTTCACAATAATGAGTCTTACACAAAAGAGTTTTCTTACAAAGTTGGCCACAGGACCATTTAGCAGCGCTGCATCTCACTCTCTTATGTTCCTTCTCACAGAAGCATATGCCATTGACAGTTTGTGGGCACGGAGGGCAGGGACCAGGGTGGCATAGCAGCAAGCACTTATGTTTACAATTTTCGCCAGCAGACAACCTCTTTCCACAGACTTCACCACAGGTATGAGGTATGAGCCAAGGATGGTGTGGTGGGTCATCAGTTTGGCCACAGAAACAGCGATATTTACGAGGGATTTCTTCCTTAGAATAAGAGTTTCGGCACTTAGGGCAACACCATTCGATTTTTTGTTGTTTTATAAGAGCTATCGGGCCCGTACTTTCTTCACTGCGCAAGCTTATACTATCGTTCGCCCATTTTTGAATGCAAGAAAGATGGAAATATGAAAAACAATGATCACAAGTCCATATAGCGTGAGATTTTTTTATCGATCCTATGCATATAAGACACGTAACAGAACGGCCGCTTATGGCTTCTTCAAGAAGGTTTTTGGTCCTGTTCAGCATTTGAGTATCTCCGCCGCCACGCCAGTAGCTCTGGAACATGCTTTCCAAGACGTTGGATTCGCAAGAATCCTCATCTTCAGACGACGACAGTTCTTTCATTACTTTTAGATGTTTCTGGACGTTTTGCTGCAATTTAGCAGCTGCGTCTCGATATCGGCGCGACATGCTTAATATTGCGTGAAATATTAAGAAATGGTTAAGTAATTTAAGTATTTTAAATTTTCATGTGGAAATTCAGTTGAAAATATCAATTGACAGACATTCTTTTCTCAGAAGCTTTGACGTTCCGCGGTAAAAAAAAAAATATATATCTCAAACGTTTGAACACGTTCTATCTAAGTCTATGGGAACATTGGGAACACGTCGTCGTTTTGGAGAGGTAAAAAAAAGATGTAACAAACAAAAATTTTTGTATTCTTACTGTGACACACTTTGTTTATTTCATTTTAATCATATTATAAAGCTTCAGAATAACTCAAAATAATCCCTAAATAAAATAACTAGTGCTTTATCTTTTTTTTTATGTTGGTAACATTGTCAAGTAGTAAGACCATAGACATCCTAGCTCGATGAGTGAGACTGAACTGAAATGACGTTAATTAATTTCTGAATTAACAGTTAACCCATAACATTATTTTAAATAATTAGACAAATATTTTAGATATCGGAGCTAATAATTGGAGTCCACTATTAAACAGTAAAATAAATATATAAAATAGCGTCATCTATAAGTGGATAACCGAACTTTGCAAAAGATGGCGGACTCAAACTCAACAAATTACACTACTCGACAACAGATGTCACATGCAGTCTATTTATAAACAAAACTATCGAATCTATTCTGCCCACCTGAACCTAAAGTGCAGTAATAGGCATTTTTGTCGATTTTGAGTCAAATATATATTCTGAATCCCCATTTTATTAGCTATCAGCCGATTTTTAATTTTTTTTTAGCTCCAATGAATAAATTATTTTATTTTAATTTATTTCGGATGAAGTAACAGCAAAATTATCATAGATAGCATTAAAATATTAAATGTTTACCAGCTAAACTGCAGTAAAATGAATACTGCACCAGATTTTTCTCTATTTCCTAACTAAACAGCAGTGTTTTAAGGTTTTTTTGTGACACTTAAAATAGTAGTTTGTTCTAAAAGATTAAAGAAAAAACTTACTAAAATGCAGTATTATTCGACGCATACAAATTGATTTTACTGCAAAAGATAAGACAAAATATTTTTTTATTTAAATTCCTAATTAAAGTGCAGTATTATCATTACATACTGCACTTTAACATGTTGGGGATTTTGTAATTGCTTGTGAAAAACCATATAATTTACAGTGATTATAAATTTTACTGCTTACCTACCTATTAGTTAGTTACTCCATCCAATTCATATTACATAAAATACCGAATGTCAAGTAATATTCCCTCAATTCTGCGTTTTACTTGGTAAAATTATTAAAATATTAAAAACGAGCACGTACGATACTGCTAACATCGGCGTCGCGTCGTGAATACGTACTCGCACGCGCAGCTGTCAGTTGCGTGATGACATGACCGCGGTTTGAGGCGGTTTTGTGCCGTGCTGTGTCTGTACATGAACCCGAAAACTTTGGTAAGTGTTTAGAACCTTATAATTATTTGTCAAACTCAAACTCTAACTCAAAGCATTTATTTCAATTAAACCATTTACAGGCACTTTTGAATTGTCAAAGAGTCAATCAGTTAGAAATATGAAGCTAGTTGCCCATTCCAAAGCGTAGTAGGTACCTATGGAGAAGAACGGGCAAGAAACTCCATGGACACTCTTTTAAATTAAATTGATACCTAAAGATTAGTACAAAAATAATGTTGAAATTATAACTAAATGTGAGGTCGATGTATTTATATCGTACACATATTTTATTAACATCTTGATACAGGCTGCATTTGCTTTTCCCGTTAAAATACATTTATTCTAATTTAACAAATACGCACACACGTCCCGGGTTCACGTGTCTGCGGCATGGCTTAGACAAGACAAGCCGCAGAGTTGTAGCTCATATATTAAACTGAACATATATGGCCTTATTGACACCAATGTAAGTTCTACTTAGCACTCATCACTAATCAATATTAGTGATGAGTGATATGTAGAACTACAATCAATATTTAATTTCGCAGATTTGTATTATGCGGAGAACAAAGTACCTCTACTTGGAACTAATCATTTATGTGTAAATAAGTACTTAGAAAAAGCGCAACGCGATCGACTTCTTCCCACATGTGTCGTCGGCGTTATGTTGCCTGACCACACCGCGGGAATACCTACACCGCGGCCGCGGCGCTGCGGCTGCGTGTCGTAGTAGTAAACCTGGTATAACATATAAACTATAATGTATGTATGTATTTGTATGTGTATACATATGTGTTATTAAATGTGTGATAAGTATATATTATGTATTTATTTTTATAAATAATTATGGTATTTTATGTTATATTGACTGTTGCAAGTCCTTCTTGTTCCTGCTTAAACTTGTGTGAGGTGTAGTTTTGAAAAGCATTCTTTTGTTGCAGGTAAACTAAAATGAAGTCACAGAGATTAAAAAGAATAATTGACATGTCATGCTTACCAGATTCAGATATACCAGCATCTCAGGCTGTACCCCAAGACCATAACGTAAGCCCAAAATTTAAAAAGCAGCTAGATGATACATCCATATGGACGCATGAAATTACTTTGAAGGACATGAATTCAATAAAAAATAGTACATTTGAATTTGAAAATTCCTGTTCGTATCATGTCTACAATTATGACACATCTAAGCTTACTCAGTCTCTTATAACTAAGGAGCAGACTATCAGTATCACCATAGTTGAAGAACAAGTGGCTCCATCTTGTGACCCTACATCATATAATTTACTATGCGAAGAAGGAATGTTACCCTCGTGTCTCGATTATACTTTTCTAGAGGATTCAGATGATTCCGTTCTGGACTAAGATTACGTTGCTGATTTAGCTTTACGTACATCATCTTCAAGTTCTTTTTCGCTGAACGATATTGGTCATGACGACGAGAATGAGACGAGAGAAATTTCCAACATTGAAAATGACCAAGGTTTTATAAATGTATCAGTATCTCAGAGAAAGAAAACATCTTTGATACAAATAAATAGATATAGACATGAAAAAAATTTACTAAAGTATGCTTTAAGAGAACCTTGCCACAATTTATGTAAAAAAATATGCACTATTAGTTTTTCCGAAAAAGACAGACAGGAAATTCATGATTACTATTGGTCTCTAGACTGGGAACATCGCGGTATTTATATCAAGAATTTAGTAACAGAAAAAGATTGTGTCAAAAAGGGGTCAGCAAAAACTTCTAAGAGAAAACGTCAGGTCACATACACGTATAATTTTTCAAAAGACGAGGATAGAGTTGAAGTATGCAAGACATTTTTTTTGTGTACTTTAGGTTACGCGAAAAAAAACGATAGACATGTTCTTTCAGTTTTAAATAAATCTATTGTTGCACAAAAAGATCAAAGAGATGGGCGCAATTTAAAATTGATAACTGTTGATAAAGAATTAATTACAGAACACATTGAATCTTTTAAGCCTTGTGTTCATCATTACAGAAGAGCTCATGTCCCGAATAAGAAGTACCTGCCTAGTGACCTAACAATAACAGATATGCACAAAAACTTTTTGGAAACCCATCCCGATATTAAATGCAGCATAGAAACTTATAGAAATCATTTGACAAACGTAATGAATACCTATATCCTTTGCAAAACTGAAACGAAATTCATGTGTCTGTAGATTTGCAGAAGGTTATAATGTTACCTAGAATAGACAGTTTTAAATCTACTATATTTTGCCCAAGACTAGTGGTGTACAATGAAACATTCGCACCATTGGGGAAATTTAAAGACGGTGGCGTATTTGCGGCAGTTTGGCATGAGGGGATCTCAGGTAGGAAGCAGGAAGATATTGTGAGTACCTTTAGGGCATTCTTACTAAGTAAACGTGATACAAAAAAGTAACTTTATGGCTGGATAACTGCTCAGCCCAAAATAAAAATTGGTGCTTGCTAACATTTTTAATTCAAATTATTAATAGTTGCGACATCGGTTCCACACAGACTGTGCTTAAATATTTTGAACCAGGGCACACGTTCATGTCAGCCGATTCTTTTCACCACTTTGTGGAACAATCTTTGCAAAAGAAAGGCAAGGTTTATGATTTTAGGGATTTCGTCAACGTGGTTACGGAGTCACTCAAGTCGGGGAAGGTAGTATCTAAAATAATGGAGTTTACAGATTTCTACAACTTCAAATCACACATCGCACAAAACAAAATGAAGGATAACGAGGGGAACAGGGTTTACTTAAGAGACATAGTTGAAGTTTTGGTCCAAAGGTACTGCCTTTTCTACAAAAAAAATTTTGACGAAACTGACTATAAGCAGATGTTTTGCTTGAAATCAAAAACTGCCAATCTTTACTCAAAAAACGGGCCCTAAAGGTATCAATTTAGGAAGGAAGCAAAATATAATAAAACAATTAGGTTCCATAATGCCTGAAAATAGGTTGTCATTTTAGAAAAATCTCCCTATTTCTAGAAACGGTACAAACGAAGTACTTGAATTTGATGTAGACGAGTAAAATACAAACTACTTCATACAAACAATGAAGACTGATTATTTTTATTTTTTATCCTATTATCTTACTTAATAATACTTATTGATTCGTTTTTTTAATGATTAATTCTATTGCTACACTTTATCTGTACGTTATTGTTTCATCTTTGCTATTATTCACAACATTTGGAGGCATTCAAAGCATACAGACGTGCTCATCGATGCATTTTTAAAAATAATATAAATTAACGTTTGCATAATCAGTGACCTAGTTTTAGTGCATTAGCGTGTTATACAGAGAAACATTTTAAGTGACAAGCTAAAATAATGAACTGACTGGATTATTTGGTAATTAATATACTGTGATATATGGAAGGCAGCCCCTTTAATCGGAGTGCGATGATACGACGCAGCCCTCCACCGACACCGATCCCGGTACCGACCCCGGTACCGACCCCGGCTTCACCACCGCCCCAACAACCAAGACAGGACCAAGATGATGCAGTTGAAGTAGTGTCCACTCCAGAGATCCAGAACTGGATGGGATCTATTGAACAGTGCCTGAATGAGGTATGTGCTATTGCTTCTGATGGAAAACTAAACGCTGAGCAGAAGCTAAAAATAAGCAATCTTTGCCGAAAAGTAGGACATGGAGTTTCGCAAATGGCTGTTCAATACCAGTCGCTTAAGCAAAGGGCCATACAAACCCATACCTCCCTTAAAACTATGACCGAAGCTCGAGACCTGTCGGTCTGTCTTACGGAGATGAACCGGACGATTCAGGAGTCAGTTACGAAGCAGGGTGCAGCTACTACATCTTTTGCAGATATGGTGAAGAAGGGTTCCAACAACTTTGTTCGTCCTAATACTTTTAGTTCCGTGGCGATTTATCCCTGTGATAACTCAAAGACCAGTGAAGAAACAAAGAACATGGTCCAAAAAATCATATGTCCTGGAGAAATGAAGCTGAAAGTACGAGGCGTACGTAAAATAGGAAAAGGAGGACTCATAATTAGCACTGAGACCAAAGATGACCTAGATAAGCTCAAACAAACAGTCCAACTCGCTTCGTCAGGGCTTACCGTCGACGAACCTAAAAAGCGCAAACCTCGCATTATAATTATAGGAATTCCCACATCAATGCCTGAGAATGAGGTTTATAAATGTATTTATGAACAAAATTTGGCCGACAAATTGCCGACTATGTCCCATGATACATTTTTGACCTCAATAAAACTAAGCCACAAATCTGGCAGGAAAGATGCTGAGAATTGCAACTATATTATAGAAGTTCCAGCCGTCATTCGTAAAGCCCTCATCACACAGGACAGATTATTTATTAATTGGACATCCTGCCCGGTACGAGACTTCACACTGGTAACAAGATGTTACAAATGTCAGCAGTACGGTCATGCAGCCAAGACATGCAAAATAACTGCCCCCACTTGTGGATATTGCGGTGAAGAAGGGCACACAATCCAAGACTGCGCAAAGAAAGCGAACCCGCCAAAATGTGCTACTTGTCTGCGCTTTAAAAAACAAGCCAACCACAAGACGGGAGACACAGATTGCCCGGCTAAAAAAGCTGCCGAATATAGGTACATTAATTCGATAGATTATGAAGGCGCCTAAGAGCGCCACATACTTGTTTATATTTTAGACTTCACCTTATTATTGTTATTTGTTTTTTTTTAGTTTTAGTATGGATGATAACTTAATTACCGATATAGATAACACATTTATAACTGTGTCAAAGACATGTGACGTTGAGGACTGCAGAAAATATCTTTCCGACTATCGAAATTCACTAACCGTACTGACCCAAAACATTCGTAGTATTTCTAAGAACATAGATAGCTTTAACATTTTTCTTCATAGACTAAACTTTGATTGTGATATAATGGTACTTACTGAGTGTTGGCTATCTAATCGCCACGATAACCTCCCATTAATACCGGGGTACAACTTATTGCATACCACAGTAAACCGCAATCAAAATGATGGTGTGGTAGTCTTTGCTAAGGAATCATTAAAGGTCACAGTCGAAGAACATACTCTGCGTGACTGTATGAGCAATTGTTTAGTCATGAAAATTGGTACCACCACAGCTATAATAGCTATGTATAGATCCCCTTCCGCTAGAAACTTAGATCCTTTTAACAAATCCTTAAATCAGATTTTTCAAGCACTAAGCCCTTTTAAGAATGTTATACTAACAGGTGATTTAAATATAAATATTGGCTCCGAAAACTGCGATGCAGGGACCCAAGATTACCTTAATATCTGCTTATACCATGGTTTTCTCCCCGCTCACACATTGCCAACTCATCAGAGCGGTTCCTGCCTCGATCATATGATGATCAAAACCAGCCTGTCATATATTACGCTTGTTACTAACTCAACAATTACTGACCATCACGCAGTCCTACTAACTGTAAATTTAACGCTGCCTAAGCTAAATCGCCCTCAGACTATTAGCAAATTAAACACAAACAAACTCGAATATTTTTTTTTTTTTTTTTTTTTTTTTTATTTTTAATTTTTTTTTTTTTTTTATCCTTTATTAAAAAGAACCAGGTTCTTAATAATTAATTACAATCTAGCCTATAAGACTAATAAGTAATTTAAATCTAACTTAATTTTTTAACGTGATAATTATTTTAAAACTTAGAATAGTGTTGTTTGTACTTTACACAAGTTCGTTCCACTTTCTTAGAGTCTGATATAATAATATAAACACTTTGTTCATGTGTTATATGTGTGTCATTGTCACTAATATGTCTACACTGTTTACACTACACTAACTCAAAAGGTTTTGTTCGTTTTAGTCTTCGCACTATATTTGTTTGGTCTAACAGCTGGATTGCCTCGATGTTCACATGTTGGTGGAGTCGGTGTTCATGGGCCTCAGCAAATTTTTGGATTATGTTGGTGACGGATTCCATTTTTAGGTCACGATGGAGGTCGTCATTTCGTATATACCAGGGAGCATTAACAATACTCCTGAGTACCTTATTCTGGAATGTTTGAATAATTTTGATGTTGGTCGGTTTAGTACAGCCCCACAGTTGGATTCCATAGGTCCATATTGGCATAAGAATATGCTTATATAATAACATTTTGTTATATATCGATAGGCAGGAACCCCGTCCAATCAACCAATACATGTTTTTAAAACGCATGTCTAGTTCCTGTCTTTTCTTTTTAACGTGCGCTTTCCAGCGCAGTTTTGCGTCAAGCGTTATGCCAAGGTATTTAGCTGTATTTGCGTATGGCACTTGCTGGCCATTTATGAAGATTGGGTGGTAATGACAATTCCTGTTGGTGAAATCAATGTGAAGTGACTTCGATTCATTCAATTTGATTCTCCATTTTTGTGCCCAGTCGTGAACTTTATTTACAGCGATTTGTACCTTTGTTATTGCTTCCATATGGCATGACCCTGTAGCCATAATGGCAGTGTCGTCCGCAAAGGTTGCAATAGTATTATTTTCCAGCTCTGGTATATCATACGTGTACAACAGGTAGAGGACTGGGCCCAGCACACTACCTTGGGGCACGCCAGCTTTAATAATTTTTAACGTGGAGAAAGCATCCTCGTGCCTTACTCGAAACATTCTATCTGTAATGTATGATTGCATGATATCGGCAAAATCATTGGGCAGTATAAGTCTTAGCTTGTATATCAAACCCTTATGCCAAACTCTATCAAAAGCTTGTGCCACATCTAAAAATACTGTGGAGCAGACTTCTTTATCTTCAAGCGTTCTTTCAATGATGTTGGTAATTCTATGTACTTGATCTACTGTTGAGTGTTTCTCTCTGAAACCAAACTGATGGTCAGGGATCAGGTTTCTCTCGGTTATGATAGGTTTTAAGCGTTTTAAAAACAATTTTTTAAACAGCTTTGATAATATAGGCAGCAGGGAAATGGGCCTGTATGATGATGCTTCGTGAGGTGGTTTACCGGGCTTTGCAATCATAATCACTTCAGCAACTTTCCATGGCTCTGGAACATGCTTTAGCATGAATGCAGCATTGATGAGTCTAGTAAGCTTAACGATGGCTTTACGCGGCAGATGTTTTAGTATTTCTCCCGTGATAAGGTCATACCCTGGGGATTTTTTTAGGCTAGTGATTTGAATTTCCTTTGCAACTTCTTTCGGGGTCACAAGCTTAATTCTTTGATCTTGCAGAATGTTGTCAAACTGTAGGTTGTCTACAGATCCGTCATTTGGCTGAAAGGTTTCTTCTAAGTAATGTGCAAATTTTAGAGTTTTTTGCTCATTGCTTATGGCCCACTTTCCGTTAACATCTCTGATAGGGGGCATTGGTGTAATTGGCCTTTTAAGTGACTTTGTCGCTTTCCAAAGAGAGTATTGCGTTGTATAATCGCTGGTTAACTGACGTAGGTTAGTATTCAAAACCTCATCTTGAAAGGTTTGTATTTTTCTTTTCAGTCTTTTCGTAAGGTTATTCAAAAGAGTTTTATCTTGCGGGAATCTAGTTTGCTGCCATCTTTTTCTTTGAGTCCTTTTTTCATATAATAAGTCTATTATTTCCTTTGGGTAGGTATTTCCTTTGAATTTTTTTAATAGCTGTGGTGTGTTGTTCCATGCACATTGTTGAATATTGTTGCTAAACTTGTTTACTTCAGAATCAAGCTGATCTTTGTTTTTTAACGTAGTTTTTAGGTCAATAATATTTTGTAGGTCTAAGCTAAAACGTTCCCAATCCGTAAACTTGTTTACTAATGTCAGGTGGTTTTCTCTTAGTAATATTTTGTGACTTAATTGTAATAATATCGGAGAGTGATCGGAGTTCATGTGGTACCCCTCTTCCACACTCAGATAATTGGTCGATATATTTTTGACTATGAAAAAGTCGATAAGATCTGGTAGTTTCTGGTGGTCAGTCGGCCAGTAAGTAGGTTTTCCAGTACTTATGACCTCACAGCGCATGTCTTTCACTGCACTTAGAAGCTGTCTTCCCTTTGTTGAAGTTAATCTTGATCCCCAATGAGTGTTCTTAGCGTTAAAGTCACCGCCTAATATAAATCTCTGTCCAAGGAGTCTGAAGAAGTGTACATATTGTTCTTTGTTTATCATGTGTCTTGGGGGACAGTATACGGCCGCTACTGTAACATTAAATTTATTTGTTTTAACTGATATCGCCACAGCTTGCGTGTCTGGCTCCTCATATTTACACTGTTCGTAATGACAGATATTTTCTCTTATGATAACCGCGCTACCTCCTCGGGCCGTGTTGTTGGGGTGCAGCGAGTGATAAACCTTATAGCCTCTAAACTTTACGAAAGACTGTTTAGTAAAGTGCGTTTCAGAGATCAAACACACATCAATATTTTCTGTATCTAGGACCACTTGCAACTCATGTTGGTGTTGCAGCAGTCCGTTGGAATTCCACGCCATTATTTTTAGTGTGTTATTCATGATTGATTTTTGTAGTGCTTGATTCTAATTTTTCTAGTCTCTTGTCAAATGAAGAGATGCACTTCAGGATCTGGTTAAGCTTGTCCTCAAGAGTTGATGGTTGTATGCTTGGTTTTACCACTTGTGCATATGAGGCACTTTTAGATGTTGTAATTTTCGCGGTTGTCTGTGCAGACGGTGCTCTTTGTTTTGTTGTCTGTGTGTCGGTGTATACATAACTCGAATATGATTTATGCAACCTTGATTTTAGCCCAGTTTACAATACTGCTGACCCTAATTTGGCTTCATCGTATTTAATAAAACATGTGCAACAAGCAATATTACGTAACACGACAGTTTCTACAGTAAACAGGAAACTTTATAATATTAAACCATGGATTACTCCTGGGCTAATTCGGTGTATAAGACACAGGGATAAACTTCATCAGAAAACTAAGAGATACCCTGATAATGTAATAATACTAAGTACCTATAAAAGATACAGGAATTTCTGCAACAATCTCCTAAAGACTATTAAAAATAATTACGATAAAGACGAATTAAATAGAGCAGGTAAAAATAGCAAACAACTTTGGAAACATATTAAAAATGTCACCAATATGTCTAAACAGCGTGAGTCAAATTCGAGTTTACTGCTTGCTAATCCTTCACCAATCTTATCAGCTAACAATGTAAATTACTTTTTTGTAAATGTTGGAAAAACTCTTGCCGAACAGATACCGAAATATTGCGACCAACTACCTTTTCCAAACTCAAACAATAGCTGTTACCCGAAATCTTTTGCTATGTTGGACACTGATGAAGATGAAATAACCCGAATCATTTCTGGGCTAAAGGATGACTGTGCAGTTGGATGGGATAGTATAAGCAATAAGATCCTTAAACTCTTTAAGCATATTCTGGTACCTCCCTTAACGCATATTTTTCGAATCTGTCTTTCCGAAGGAATTTTCCCTAGTTGTTTAAAAAAGTCAGTTGTAATCCCTATCTTTAAATCTGGACGTAAAGACTCAGTTAATAATTACAGACCAATATCCTTACTCCCTTCAATTTCAAAAATACTAGAGAAAATCATAAACAGTAGGCTAGTTAATTACCTAGAAAAAAAACAACATCTTATCTCCCGCGCAATTTGGTTTTAGAGCCAAACTATCGACAGCGGATGCGGTACATAGCCTGACTGATTATATTTCAGAAGAACTCGGCAAAGGAAACCAGACCCTGGGAGTCTTTCTCGATTTAGCCAAGGCCTTCGACACGGTGTCTGTTTCTGTTCTTCTGAACAAATTAGAGACCATAGGAATAAGGGGAACGCCGCTGAAACTTTTTACTGACTATTTAAATGACCGGTACCAATGTGTAAGAATAGATAATATTACAAGTGATGAACAGAAAAATACTGGTTTTGGTGTTCCTCAGGGAAGTATTCTAGGCCCCACCCTTTTCCTGATTTATATTAATGATTTGTGTAATTTAAATATTAAAGACGGCAAAATTATATCATATGCCGACGACACGGTGTTAATATTTACCGCTAAATCCAGTAGCGAACTGTTTGAAATCGCTCAACTAGGTTTTAATACTGTGACTAATTGGCTTCAAAGCAATTTACTAACATTAAATGCCGACAAGACAAAATATATTACCTTCTCCATGCGCAAGCCTCAACCTAACATTACTAACCCTCATCTATATGCCCATCAATGTGGAAACCGTACAGGCAACATGTGTATTTGTCCTTTTATCCTCAAAACGAGCCACATAAAATACCTGGGGGTAATAATGGACGACACACTTTCTTTTAAAAAACATTTTGAAAGCCTGGTTAAAAGAGTGCGCAAACTAATATATGTTTTTAAGAAATTGCGAACAATAGCAGATTCAAAATTGATCACACAAGTTTATTTGGCCCTATGTCAATCTATAATTCAATACTGTATCACGTCTTGGGGTGGCGCACCAAAAACTAATTTGCTTCCTCTTGAAAGAGCTCAGAGAGCTATTTTGAAAGTAGCAAACTTCCATCCCTTCTTCTTTCCCACAGATCTGCTATATAAATCCTGCAACGTACTGACAGTTCGCCAGCTTTTCATAATGCACTTAGTATTAAAACAGCACACCATGCTTACCTACAATGCCAACAATACTAACAAGAGACGGAATGATATAGTATGCATATCCAATGCAACCTCAAAACATGTCTTTGTACATAGATTTTTTACATTCTTAGGCCCATTTCTGTACAATAGATTAAATAAAAAATTAAGTATCTATAAATTAAATTACTATAGCTGTAAGAACATTATACTTAAGTATTTACTAACCATCAATTATGCCCAGACAGAAGATCTACTTGTTGTCTGCAAATAGAACTGCTAACATGCTATTTTACTTTTATTTACCTAAGTTTTATTTTTCGTTGTAACTCTATATTCATTGTTAATTTATTACATTATGTTTTTCTGCACTTTCTAGCCTGAAGCACAGGTCCAACCTAGTTCAGGCAAATTAGCAACTGTGCTCTACTTTAATTGTTAAGGTATTTATTGTAAATGTGCCCCTCTTATAAATAAACGATTTTATTATTATTATTTATTATTATTATTATTATTATTATTATTATTATTATTATTATTATTATTTTTGTAAGACAAGAATGCTCATTTAGTAATTAGTTATGGTTAGAAGAAAAATGTTATGTTGATTTTGTTGGTTTATGCATGAGAAATAAATGTGATTTTTACTAGTAAAGATTATCAAAATCTTGTAAAGACTGATAGTATTATTGACTGATAATATTGTTGATATTATTGTTGTCTAAAACAATTTGCACTGTTAGGTTGTAATAAGGTACAATGTTTTGATAAATAGTTTTAATGGCATAGTCATAAATGCATGTCAAGTAAATTTGATTAAGAAAATACACAATTTTATTTAAATTAAAGGTAATTTTATTTTACTATAAGTTTGCAACTTCATTTCTTTGTTCAAAAAACAGATTAAATAGCAGTATTTTCACAATATTACTGCACTTTAGTTAGTAACAATCGTGGAAAAAAATCTAAAATGCAGTAATACAGGATTTACTGCATTTAAATGAGTTTTAAAAATATTTGGTAAAAAAAACTGTGCGTAGTAATAGGGGCTAAAAACTAAAAATGGCCATAATTAAGTTTTTATAAAAAAAAAACTGACGTGACAATTTTTAGTATTTTTGTTTTGTACATATGCTTTCACCATGCATTCAAGGTTTTTGTTAAAAGTCTCTTTAAGATATATTTTTATGAATTCTAAACTTTAGGCGCGTTTTTCTCGAATTCGGCGTTTTGCTGTTACTGCACTTTAGGTTCGGTATTAATATTCATGACCAAATTATAAAAAGAGCCTTTTGGTTTGGATTTGTGCAAGCTATGCTCAAAAGACCTTACCTCTTCGGATTAGCCTTTCTTCTTCGTTTTCATCATCGATAAGAGATTTTAAATGTTTTCTTTTTGCATTCCTTGTACATCTATATTCGAACTGTCTTATTTGTGACATGTTTTAAATACAAAACTTAACGTAAAGAAGGAAAACTACAATGGTGCCGATTCCCTTGTTCACAAACTAAACTAAATTTAAGTTTTTATTATTGCCAGATTGTGTTTTATTTGTTATTGGTGCCGATTCCCTTGTTCACAAACTAAACTAAATTTAAGTTCAGTCCATCTTTTCTTTCTATTTCATTAAGAAAAGGACAGAAGATAAATTTTAATTTAGTCCCGTCAAATTAATCTGGCAATAATAAAAACCGGACAAGTGCGTTGTCATCGAGTATCGTAACAAACAATCCGACATAAATGTACCTACTTTTTTTTTGTAAAATACTACCTATAAATAATAATTAATGCTTGTATTAATCGATTTCTGAAGTTCTTTATCTTAAATTGTGTTACATCATCGAGAGTCATTCCCGCTCGTCCACACCCCGCCCGTCGTTCACACTGCGGACGACTGGGAATGTTGCGTTCTGTTCGTCTACACTGTGCACGAACAGAACGCATTTTTCCCAGTCGTCCACACCCCGTCATCTCACGTCTAGTCTAAGAGTTAATAAAGAAAATATGATGATAGTATTTCCTTATATACTGCCGTTCATACGGCGCCGTCATTATGATAATTAGTGATAAATAAAAAGTGTATTTATGAGGATTTCCACAGGGAACAATAAAAAGAGGTTCCTTTACTGGTCATCTGCCTAGCCTTTACCCAACTATGTTGGGGTCGGCTTCCAGTCTACCCGGATGCAGCTGAACACCAGTATTTCACGTGAAGCGACTGTCTATCTGACCTCCACACCCAATACCACACCAATTACTGGGTAATACTATACCCCTTGATAAGACTGGTCGTCAGATTTCGGGCTTCTGACAACCCATAACGACTGTCAAAGATCCACGAATGACAGCTGGGACCAGCGGCGTAACGTGCTTTCCGAGGCACGGAGGAGTCTTGGTATGTAAAGATGGCCACCCATCCACAAACCAACCTCGGCAAGCGCAGCTTATTCTGAGGGACCGACCCGTGCGGTTGTTATTCCTTAGCCACGAGTTCCGTTCCGCCAACTGCGTGTCGGACCACGCACAATGATTGGTTCCGTAGTTGGGAAGTTGGGATGAATTTATCCCAACAACAAACTTAACATTGTAGTTGAAAAACATGCTCTCCCATACATCGATATATGCCACGGTCAATTCTTCAACTGCTAATTAAAGTTGGTCGACTATTACTCGTTAACTTTTAAAGCCCACCTAGCTGTGATAGTTTTCCTTGATTTTTTTCTATCTCCATAAACAACCATTTAGCTGGCAGGGGGTGGGGCACACTTTTTTTTTGGGTGAGATATCATCAATGAACTTCTCCCGCTCTGGGCGGAACGGGTGGGTGTGTCAGACTCTTACTGACTAAAACCCACCCGTATTCCTTTCGTTGCCTGTGTTGCCAGGGGCCTTACCCCTTTAGTACCTTCCCGTGACCCCGGCAGGCATTGGCCCTAGTGGACCCCTACACTAGGACATGACTCCTAACAAAAATTTGCACTTTAATGCTTAATATTACGCAAGTTGATCCTTGAATCGAAAAGTGGTGTTGACAGACCCGCAATATAATATTTTGAACGGCCTACCCAACGATACCCCACACTATGGGGTAGACGAGAAAAAAAATATCATCCTTGCATTACGTGCAAGGGAGGTACCCTAAAAAAAGGATTTCCCAAGATTTTATTTCAGCACTTTGTTAGCTTAATTAATATGTATACCTATGCCACATTACAGATTTCTAGTACTAAGCGTCTCTGAGCTACAGCGGGGTCAGACAGACAGACAGACGGACATGGCGAAACTATAAAGGTTCCTTGTTTACTACGGAACCCTAAAAATCTATTAATTTTAAATGAAACAACACACATTAACATTAGACGTTTATTTATAAATCATTCAAGTTACAATCGAGCTTACATTAGGTTTCTCATCAAAATATCTACTAATATATTACAAACGGCATTTTGCAGCCTGTTAGTTCAATTTTGATTTCATTTCACAACAATACTCGACACTTTAGTTTTACTTATAAGCGTTAAAAATTAAAAGTCGAAAGAAAACTTAAATTTTAAGAAAAATTAAATTAAAATTATTATGCACAGATATTTGAAATATCTTATTAGTACTAAAAGCATTTTAAGTAATGACTAAAAATAAGAAAATGGTAACATTATTGAATATAAAGACAGGGTCAATGGCACTGAGAAGTAACCACTACATACTGTTATTTATTTATTAGTTAATATTTTAGGACGTAGCACCGCCGGTGAACAGCAAGCTTGCTACTCAATGTCAGACAGATTTTCACTTATGATACTAACTAGCTAGGTACCAGAGTACCTGATATCTAAGTGCTCTCTTTTGAAAACTCAAGCGAGGCAAGTTTCATCGAACGTATTGACTTTTTTTTACAGATTTCGTCGACTTGTGAGTTTGTTTAGTTTCGGATGTCAACTTTCATTGATTGGCCAATGGATAGCCTAATGACCGATTGAAATTTATATCGTGAAGCGCCTGATGCAAGTTTACAATAGTTTCGAGTATGACATCATTTTAGTGTCAAATTATTTTGAGGTATTTGTATTTTTAATACAATCAATCAAAACATTAATTTGACAGGTTTTGTGATTTCAAAATTAAAAGTTAGTCACTGTAAACAATCATTAAAATTTTAAATAGTATTGAACTTAATCAATCTATTCGAATAGTTAGTCTATTTCAGGTTGAGAATATTGTTAACGAACTCTAGTATTTACTTCTGGTTTCTTATTTTTGCTTGACAATTTGAACCAGCCTGCTTTTTTGTTATTATCTTTAGGCATTGAAATGGATCTTGAAACCCTTTCTCGATCACTTTCCCGACTAATCAAGTCGCTCGATTGACTTTTCTTGCCATCTCTAACAACTGACTTCCTTGGCGTAGTGTTGCTATCTTTAATCCTTTTATCGGATTTTTTGTACAGTGTTGTACTAGAGCTTGTTAGTCGATTATTTTGTGGTCGTCGAGTCAGTGTTGTTTGGCTGTATGACTTATTTTTTTGTAGTGTCGTGGGTTTGTCTTCTGTTAGCGTTTTTGTTGAGGATGCCTTTTTAACGATTTCTTTTGGCTTGGATTTCCTCGGCCGTTGTGCGTAGTGCACGTCATGTTGGTCGTTGTAATGTTTCGGAGTCCAGGGCGCGAATATTGAGAAGCTTTTCGTGGTGCTTCGTACTTGAAGGTTGGAGGAGCTGACGGAGGAGACGTCGTCGCGGGAGCGGTTGCGCGTGATGCGGCCCGGGTCCGGGATGTCACCAACTGAAATTAATTAATCTTATTGGATAGAACGAGAATGAGTGCTCCGTTATAAGATTTCGAATTCTTAAGCATTCTAATTTATTCACAAAGGCAACCCGTGTTAATGAATTTATTGTTTGGCTTTAGCTTTTATAAGAGTATCTACATAAAGACGTTCCGATGGAGAAAAAGAGCAGTGTATCTTAGCTCCCGTTCGCACTGGTAATTTTTTAATCACTCACTGTCGGTGTTGAACCGAGCATTAAGAATACAACAGAGTGCATCCCAGCGCGTTACAAAAACACACTTTTGGATTTTCAACCCTCGTCGCTAAGTAGTGCGTTGAAAATCCAGAGCGTGGGCCTTGAGCAATGTTTGCCATGACTTTTCGTCCTCCATCAAACGGCCTTCATACTTACCGGTAGTAGCATGCAGGTACACGACGCTGCGTTGTGATTGCTGGCTGGACTCGCCTTCGGTACTGCTCTCTCCGGAGTTCGTAACTGGTGTCCTACGCCGGTGTCTACAAAAAGAAAAAACTTTGTATTATTAACAATCCTTGGAGCTCTACAATATGGATAAGTAGTCGACTTTGGTTTTTAAAATTAACTTTCATAATACCTACATACACACAAATAATTCGCATTTTTTTAGATTATGTCAAGCTTGCACAACAAATCAGTAAATGCGTTTAACAGTCTACAATACCTCAAATGCTTAGCATGATCATCCGTTATATCGAAAATACTGCAGCATTAATAATGAATGAATTATATATGTATGGTAAACTTGAGGATTCAAGTACTACGTTTGACAAAAACACGATTCCATATAATTTTCTCGACAGTAAAAAATTACAACCAACAATTACCTCTAAACCGAACAATAAACCGCTAATATTAAAAAAAGACTTCAAATCAGATCATGAAACTTTGCATAATAACTGAACTAAATATAAAGCAGTTTTAATAACATGTTTTTATTTTATTTTATCACTATTATTTTTACCGTAAAAAGAAATTACCTAAACTATCGGTCTTGTTCGTGAACGGCGGTCAGTAGGGACTGGTCATGTGGTCATTTCTTAGCTGCCACGGCTTATTTTAATTTTTCAATTGTTTTTGTTTTTATGTTTTATTAGGGACACTTTTAACGTGCACGTCTTTCTACATTCTTCTCACATGTATAATTTCAACATGAATGATGTAACCAATATTTTTATAACAATATTTTAGTTTAAAAGGTGTCCGTGGAGTTTCCTGCCCGTTCTTCTCCATAGGAACATGCTACGCTTTGGAATGGGCAACTAGCTTCATCTTTCACACTGACCGACCCCTTGACAATTCAAAAGTGCCTGTATTTGGTTTATTTGAAATAAATGCTTTGTTTGAGTTTGAGTTTAGAGCCTTCCCCTTGTATCGCTTGCTCGCGTAAACGCGAGCAGTAGTGTGCGAGCGAGATAATGGGTGAGGTGGCGCTGAAGTATTATGGACTCTTAATGCTAAACATATTTACAAAATCATAATGCCTGTGCCTATGTCATCTGCAAACGATTGACGGAAACAGTGATGTTTTAAGTACGTTTACCGTTAACTTATTTAGTGATTAGAGGTACAAGCGGGCGCAGTATTGGAATTGGGGATTAGAATTTACAATTACCTATTACTTTTTCGTTATTTCTAGACAAACATGCTCAAGGCATGCTCATGTTTGATAGTGGTCAAATGCAAATTCTATTTACGTTGACCGGGACACGCGAAACACTGATTCATATACTACTCACTTCATATCCCTGCTAAGCTCCTGCTTACTTCCTCTCACGTCAGACGAGCTTCCTCTATCCTCCTGTCTCCTCCTCACATCTGCTTTAGTTCCCTTCAAAGTCTTCGAGCTGCTGTGACTCCTAGATCTCTCATACGGACTGATTGGTGGCTTGGCGTTTACTTTCCTATCAAACTGGCTCTCGTTCTCTGAATTACTTTGTATTTCTGATATATTCTGAAGATTACGCTTATATTGTTTTCCATTTGGCGATTCGCTTTTGTCTTCCCGGTGTAAGTTTGACAGCGAGTAGCTTTTGTTCGTCAGTTCACTGTGGTCTACCTCATCAAGTCCTGTACTTGAATTTGATATGGTTTTTCGTAGAGTTCCATGTTTCGTATGGGTGTATCGTTTAGTTTCGGTAGAGGGCTTGACGTTCGCATCTGAGTCTAGATCTGTGTCGCCGAAGAAGCGAAGGTTTTTCGCTGGTGATGTTAGAGGTTTCGCGGGTTTTGGATAGGTTTTGCGTGGTGCTTCGTCTTCTGTTGTTATTATGCTTTCTTTTTCGACCTGGAAGTGAACACAGGTTTTAAATGGTTATTCATTGGTTGTGATTTCTTTTAGGACTAGTATGGAAGACATCAAAAAATCATTAACAGAAGTGCCCTATGTCCAGTTGTATTATTCTGAGCACGTATACCAAAGGTATAATAATTCAACTTATAGAATCGCCTTGGATGAGTATGCAAAGGTATTTTAATTGTGAATTAAATAAATAATATAATAAAACAAAAATAATAATACGTAAGTATTGTCGGTGAGTATTAATACAGACCACCCCTTCTACACCTACAACTATTATTAAAAAACTATTATTTAACTGGGATCCGTTTGCTAAACGTGGTGAATATAATGATTTCACCTCTAATAGATGCATGCAAGACCCGGGCCCTGTTCTGTAGTTCCTAAAGTTCATGCTGGTGCGAATGGACTCTTTGTTTGTGCCACGATACCACAAAACAATAAGTTAATAATGTATTATTATTATTATTATTAAGAGCACGTATTGTCCCACTGCCGCCTCTCTACTCTCTACCTTTGTATTCTTCCCCTTCTTCCTGGTAAGCCTATCCAGGGATTTGAACCAGTTGCCGCCGGCGGCGGGTGCGGGGGCGGTCTGTCTCCGCGGGGGGGAGGGCGTCGGGCTCGGGGTGGCCAGCCTGCGCCTCTCGCGGTAACGTTCAGCCTGGAAAGATGGGATCAGGTTTAGTGGAATTGTATGAATAACTGATGATCGATCTCACTCCATGCCACGAATGGGTGGAGAAGGACGACCTGACCGTATATTATCGTAGTCGCAAGTGGCGCAAGCGCAGTGGATTTGATTTAGGCTATGGACAAGGACGTGAAAGCGGAGATCATCTATCCAGGCTGTTATAGTCTATGGGTTTTTGTCTATGCTTGAGATGGCAACATGCCTTTTACCATGTCTGTCTTATATATAACCTTATAATAAAGGAGTCCAATCCGCATGCATGGTGGTTCTAATTGAAAGCCCTAGCCGCCGCCTCCCGACAGAACAAATAAATAAACACAGGCTGTTGATAGCTTAACGTGATTTTGTCCAGACACCTACTTGTTTAGTTCCAAATACGCTCACACGGCTAAGTATTGGTTCACTACAGACTACGGCGATATGACCACGGCTATCTACTGATGGGGGAGCCATGCTTATTTTGTCACTTACCTAATCAAGAAAGAACAACAATCAGCTTCCTTAGAAAAAGAGGCAAGTACTCGATGTATGTAGACACTACATACGCATAGTTTTTGTACACTGAGATCACCTCATTATTTCTCACATGCCCGCTACACGTCAGCATGTCTGTACAAGTTCATTGACACTACATACAAATAAATATAACTTTAGAATTCTCGAGTGCGATAGACAAAAATCTCAAGTGTTTTTTGTCCGTAATTAGTGGAACAAAAAACGCGGTAGGATATCAATATATAATATAATATGGAGATACTGCCATCTGACCTCTCTAATGACTAGTCAACACCGATAGTATATGTTGAACGGATGGAGAGAGGAGACCAAAGAAAAGTTGGATGGATTGTGTGAGGAATGTATGAATGAAAGGGGAGTGAATGATAACGTGCCGGCTGGCAGGAGAAAATGGAAGAGAAAAACATTTTGCGCCGAGCCTATGAAGTAAAATGGAACAACGGGAGACAGAAAAGGCACATTCTGTTAGACCAGTCGATCTATTCTTTAAAAATCTCTCCTTAAACCTTAGGCGAAGAGCTGAGAATTCCTATTGACCGCTCACTTCACCAAAGTCACGGGGAGACTTTTACTAAATCGAGCGGCAGTTGTCGGCCTATTGAGGGCTTCTGACTACTTGTTACGACTGCCGAAGATATTAATATTATGAGCACTAGGGACCGATGTTTAACATATTCTCCGAGCCACGGAAGTGTGTAGGTGAGTAAAGCATGGTCCTCCATTCGAGGACTCTGAATATAATATGACTTTAGTGACTTTTAAATCTGTTATTACGCCTTCATATATTGCAAGTAAGTTATGCAGAAAATGTATACATATCTATGTTATGCATACATTCTTTAGGTAAACATGTAAGTATTGTAGTAAAATACTATATGACATAAATTCAGGACCTAATGTCTATCCTAAACATTAAAAATGGTATTATTTTCGATATTTCGTGTTATTTTTTTGTATGAATAGATTATTTTATTATCTATAAATCAATCTGTAATTTTTTAATTATTCATATTTTCGTTACTAAAAATAAATAACTATGAAACCGAACGGCGGCGCGGCGTGAGGTGGATGCGCATTTGTATGGCCAAGGTCAACGGCGATTACCCGACCCTTAATAAAGCTATTAACCTCGAAGATTGCAAGATCCAGTCGGATTATATTTGTCTTCGAGCGCCCATAGGCATTAAGCATTTCACTATGACAATTCGTTAAATCCTTAGGCCGACGGAACCATAACTTTGTATATAGGTAAGAAAGTATTTGCATTTTAAAATTATTGATAGGTACAGTCAGCGACAAAAGTCGATTAATGTTTCAGGTATTTAATTATAATCGGAACAAAAGTAAACTTAAAAGAATATTAACCATAGAAATATAAATATCTATGATATTAACTCTTCGTTATTATATGAACTGCCGCAATACGATATAGCGAATCTGTATCAATTTAGATGATGTGTTGACGACTTTTGCCACTGACCGTACCTGTTATCTAATTTCTCCGATATGATATTACAAAGCAAAACGTATAAAAAATTTTTGATGAATATTGACAGTCTATGGTCAACAAAAATAGCGTGATGATTGAATCTTGAATCATAATGTTGATTTAAAAAATATGCACTCTTTCATATAATAAGGTGTTTTTTTTTTCACACAGGCTATTCCATATCTGCTACAAAACTAAGGTTCAATACACTCTGTTTTTTGTAATTCAAATACGATAAAAGAACGTTGGTCTATGATAGCGTCCTTCCGGGTTCAATGACCATATTATCAGAGAGAGATAGAACACTGATATATTCAAAAGATAACAGGTCTACGATTTTTAAAACTTGCAAGATATTTCCTCCGCAAGTGACAATACTTACAACGAACGAAACTTCGGCGTAGACTGTCATTGAATAGCCTGAGCCCGGCCACCAACTTGTTAACTGGCTATCGTTTATATGGGTTCCGTAGTCAACAAGGAACCCTTATAGTTTCGCCATGTCCGTCTGTCCCCAGCTCTGCCCGGAGACTATTTATACTAGTAAGCTGTAATTTGGCATGGGTATACATGTTAATCATGCCGACAAATTGGTAAACCAAAATCTTGAAAAAAAACATTTTTTTAGGGTATCTCCCTTACACATAAAATGGGGATGATTGTTTTTTTCTCGTCCATCCCATGGATATTAAAATGGATAACTATTTTAAAATTATGAAAAAAAATGCATTTGACCCCCACACAACAAGCCCTTTCATTTAATATGTCACACGGTACACTTTGCAAAACCTTTTTTTTAAATTGTCTAATTTCATTTCATTTCATTTCATTTATATATTGCATTCCATATTGTAAAAAAAATGTTACAGGAGGCGTAAAGCTAGGTACAAAAATATGAACCCTGTTAGGGCACAGCAACAATAAAAAATACAAAAAACTAAATTAAAACTACTACTAATAAAAAAATGAAAACTAGGTATCAAATTAATTAAACACTAAGTAAGGAACATAGGTAGGGAAGTAGTCAAGATTAGATAACTACAACTTATAATAGCATTTATCAATATTATCGAGATCCATTGATAAAACATGTAATTTAAAATTTGTCATTTAGATATTCATTAATATTATAATAGCATTTATATAATAAAAATTGTTTTAATTTATTTATGAATGTATGCAATTCAATTAATTTTTATTTGCCCCCAAAAGTGACCCTCATATTCAAAATTAATTTATTTACGTTACACATCCGCGTTTGGGTCACAGAAATTCATATGTGTACCGAATTTCAACTTAATCGGTCCATTAGATTCGGAGCAAATTGGCTGTGACAGACAGACACGAGTGATCCTATAAGGGTTCCGTTTTTTTTCCTTTTGATGTATGGAGCCCTAAAAATGGCTTTCACAGATCCGCGAGACTTGAACGGCCTATGCAACGAAACCCAACACTACGGGAAAGACGAGAAAAAAAATGTCATCCCCACTTTACGTGCAACTTTACGTCCCCTGCACGTAAAGTAGTCCCTACAACATTTTTATTTAAGATTTTATTTGAATACTTTGTCGACTTGATTAATACCTACCAACCCGCCCTGGGCCCGCGTGGTGGATTACGGCCCACTCCCTCTCACAGAGAGGAGGCCTGTGTCCCAGCAGTGGGCACATTATAGGCTGATGATGTGACTTCGTCGGCTTGATTAATATGTATACCCACGCCAAATTACGGCTTTCTATTGCTAAGAGTCTCCGAGCTAAGCCACGAACAAACAGAGAGACAGACAGACATGGCGAAACTGTAAGGGTTCCTTGTTGACTATACGGAATCCTAAAAAGCACTCCTTTTTAGCCGATTTAAAAAGATTGTGTTTGACGTATGGAACTGCTGGTAATCACACAAAAAGAAAAATGCCTGGAGTAGGTATGTCAAATGACACTAATTATCACTCTTGTGACGGCATCCGGAACACGAGTAACCTATCCATGAGTGTTGTTGGCCTCGCCCGCCATGTGGTCTGTGACCTCAACTGACTTATTTGGTACAATGAAGGTAAGACTTCATACAGCCAACATGAAAACTGGATATTACTGAACACCAACAATAGGTAAGTGGGTTCGGTTGATTTCAGAATGATAGTAATGTTGATTGAAAGGTCATAAAACAGTTTTCACTGTAATAACATAATTATAATCTGTGGTTGTGTTTTGTTTTTCAACATTCACGGATTCGGAGAATATCACGCCGAAGAGGTAGCCATGGACACTACCTATAGCAGGTACACCTACATGTTGCCAGGTATGTTTAAGTCCCATGAATAGGGGACGATCCTATATCTTGCCATAAATTAGCGGGTTCTAATAGACAGACATCGGGCTGCTACTTAGGTAGAAACTTTATTTTAACGCCTACTTGCACATTTTTGTGAGTTTGTGTCTCAAAAAACAAAGCAAATGTATATATGATCGTGACATCTCTTGCTCTGTTTCGGTATTTTGCTCTGATTAACAAGTGAAGGCTGTGCGTAGTTAAATAAATAATAATGTGATTCTATGTAAACTTTCATTGTCGTACCGGTGACATTTTGTGTACCCTGCCCTAACAGCTCCGTACTGTATGAGTGGAGGCCTTTGCACAGATGCACTGGACAATATTACTATAGCTGCCTCTCCATCGTTATGCACTTGCATTTTCTTATTCTAAAAACATGTTTAATAGATATTTTAGCTACGATAACAATAATGCATACCTATAGCCATTCTGCTGATCACAAAAATCGTAGTTTACAAACAAATTACAGAGTAACTTAAACAATTAGAAAAATAAGGCAAGTTCGCTAAGCAGTACTTAGTGAAATAACCTCTCTACAATACTGTAGATAAGCATGAATTTGCATTGACAGCTGCCCATAAATAAAGAAAAAATAACAGTCCCGTTTCCAGACATTTTCGCTAAGTGCTTGCAGCTGTTGAAAAACGGTAATATTCAAGAAAGATCTTAGAGTAAATTGTGATTGTTTAGCACGAACCGTCTAATTGGAGATGTGGTTTGCGGCGGAGTAAGTCAAGCAAACCTTTTTTGACCTCAATAAGATAACTAGTATTCAAAATGTAGAAACAAATAATAGTGATGTTTAAAGAGAGAAAAATAATTGTATGCAATGCAACGAAAAATGCTTCAGGAATTTGGAAAATGACAATCTACTCGTATTGTCATTTTCCAATTCCTGGAGCAGTCTGTTTATTCTGTAAAAATCTTACCGTGAGAATTGAATGAAAAAAATATAATTATACAAAATGATACGTCTAGTTGATGTAACTGGTGACTGAAAAGCTGGCGGCTTTCTCGCGCAACGCATCAGCATTGCAATTCAGCGAGGAAATGTCGCCAGTATCCTGGGTACAATGCCCCGAGGACCTTTTTTAGGCATTTTTAGTTTTAATTTAATTTAGTTAATGTTAATAATCATCTTATAATTTGACCGTGAGAATTAAGTTGAAGTGAGCTTGAAGTGAACTGTTATCCTACCTGACCTATTGTCAGGTGGAATGACAACTCACTTCAAACTCACTTCACCTAAGTTTTCACGGTGAGATTATTCCCATTTGTGGTGGTGATAAAAGGGGCACAGTTAGCAATGGTGTAGAGTTATTGCGTTATTACTTTGCGTTGCGTTATTATCGAACGGTGGTAGAAAGCGTAGGAAGGGAAGAGCGATAACATAATTTCTATTCTGTAAGAAATTCACCGTGAAAACTTGTGAAATGAGCTTAACGTGAGTCGTCATTCCATCTGATAATACACTGGCGCTGTTCATTGAGCTCACTTCAAGTTCTCTTCACCCAAGTTATCACGGTGAAGTGACTCTACAATTCTATACTCCGGAAATCATACTACTTATTACAAATGCTTTTTTGTACTTCAGATTCCAGAGATCCTTGCGAAGAGTGGCAATCGGGACTTGTGAGCAAAAATCTAGAAGCTTGGACAGAACTGGCGAAAAATGGAGGAGATAAAAGGGAAGAGGTTTATTTCCTGTCATGCTAGAAATAGTCTGTTGATGATTATGAAGCAATTTACCTGAGGACGTGCCTATTATCGAGCATTAAGGTATGAGCCTTCTTCGCGTGTTTATTTTGCGAGAACGTCGTCGAATTCAAGCGCTTGTGAATATACGTATGACATCACTGTCGGTGTCAAATACACGACATTGAACTCGGGTCACTGACCCCGCTCGTTAAGGTGGTTCCCAGAGACTAATCCTTAATATTTTGGATTTAATGTCAATATTCCCAGAAATCTTTTCAATTTGGTGTTGCGTTAATACAGCTATTTGGTAATATTGTATTTTTTGAACGCCTTAGGTATGCCCACTGATTTAAATAATATAATAAATTAGTAACTTCTACATGGATTGACCTTCCGCAGGGCAAAAGGGAGGAGGTTTATACTCAGTAGATGATGATGAGGGCAAGCAAAAGTCTCTTCACACAGAGAAGGAGCGAGCACTGATGAACCTATGGGAAGTGGCTTAGTCGTTATTGCAAAAACCTATCACAAAAATAAATTGATAAACGGTTTTTCTACAAATGCAGTCCTACACTGATATATTTGAACTTGAATGTTTATGCTCTAAGCTGTACAAACCTGCTATTCATATTAAATAAGTCGAAAATATATTTTTAAAGAACCCTTATAGTTTCGCCATGTCCGTCTGTCTGTCTGTCCGTCTGTCTGTCTGTCCCCGCTGTAGCTCAGAGACGCTTAGTACTGGAAAGCTGTTATTTGGCATAGGTATAGGTACATATTAATCACGCCGACAAAGTGATAAAATATAATCTAAAAACAATTTTTTTTTGGTACCTCCCTTGCACGTAATGTGGGGATGATATTTTTTTTCTCGTCTACACCATAATGTTGGGTATCGCTGGATAGGCCGTTCAAAAATATTCTGTGAACAACACTTTTCGATTCGAGGATCTGCTTGCGTAATATTAAGCATTAAAGTGCTATTTTTCGTTAGAGTCAAGTGTCCTCTGCCAGCTAAATAGTTGTTTATGAAGATGTGAAAAAAATCATCATCATCAAAAAAATCAACTATCACAGCTAAGTGGGCTTTATCTTATTCTTTATTATATTAGGCAAAATATACACTTATACACTAAAAATAGTGATATTCACAATATTAACACCAGAAATAAGGACAAATTACGAGCTCCATTTCACCGGCTTCATAAGGTACATAACTCATTTGTTGGGCTTGGTATAACTTTTTATAACATGCTGCCCTCTTCTTTGCTAGATTTGCCTTTTAATGCGTTTAAAACTAAAGTAAAATCCACCCTTTGTTCAAAGGCATACTATTGTATCAATGACTACTTAAACGATAAGAATAGTTGGTCGCTGTGATTAACTCAAGACAATGTTTATGTTCTTTCTCCAGAATTAGCTTACCTACTGACAGGTTATATGAGTTCATATAATTGATTATTTTTTTATTTGACTTTATAAGTCAATGTAATTTAATTTAGTTAAATTCTAATTTATTACTGACATAATCTACTCATTACAATGTGTGTTTTATGAGTTGTATTGCAATAAGTGGTTAGCTAGCGTCCTCGACTATTGATTATACTATTCTTGCCTGAGCAACCGGCAGCAAGCTCGTCATGTTCCATCTGCGGTAGCGTCGGGGATCGGGTTGCCTCCTTCCCTCCAATATGGCGAGGGGGGTGATGGCTGATCTTTGCGTTATGCTCGTGAACGGGTGCTGCTTATGGTGACTGGTCGTCTTGCTGATCATGGTTTTAATTGTTATTAGTAATTGTTTACTTATTTTACTTCCATCGAAGTAAAATAGGCTAGTTTATCATTTCTCACTTCGAGCTACAGCAATAGCCTTATGTAAGCGGGCACGCCCTTTATGCCTGGAGGCTTTTATTTAGGTATTAAGTTCTATTAACGTTTTTTTTATGTTGTAATTTTTATCTGCTTGAGTACAGTTTGTTCATTGTTTTGTTGGTATACTGGCGTGTGCTGGCTAACATATGGCAAGTGTGTAATTTAATCCAATGTTTTGTGTTTCGTAATGCTAATTACTTTGCATACGATTTGTATAGAATCAAGTTTATATAACTAAACAGACAGATGTGCTGCTGGGGAGTTTGTTCCACCACTTCTTCTTCCCAGCTAAAGCACTAGGAAGTGTTGAAGGGCGGGCATTTTTGGGGGACTGTCTTATGTAACTTTTACGTTCGAAAAGTGCTGATTTTCAGCCTAGTTTGAATAAATGACTTTTGATTTTGATTTTAACTGAAATAGTTAGGCATATAACCTCGTGGACTTTTTATGGGTAATGATGAGTACCTACTATAAACATGTAGTACTCGTACATTATTTTATGTATCATCAATAGTTTTCGCAGCGCACGATGACTTTTATAGGCAAATTTTTGATACATTGGGTTACATTATATAGCCCATGTTACTTGCTGATAACTTAAATGTACTTTTGGTAGTTTTTGTGTTTATCCATTACAAACAAACAATAATCAAATCTTTTCTCTTTATAATATTAGTAGAGGTATAACTAGGTTCAGACTTATTAACTTTTGTTCGTCATATTATTCTGCATCAAATGAAAAAGGTCAAAAAATATGCACCATTTTTGGTCATTCGCTAGTGGTGATCCAGCAGTCCAGAGCCGCTGACCCCACTCGACAATAAGGGCTCAGATAGAGCACGGTAATAGTTAATCAATCCCCAAATAATCTCTTTACGATTCGCAGTACTTAGCGTCGTTTATCGTAATTCGGCCCATACCGCGTGTGTTCTAAAGCGTTAATTATGTAAAAACTGCAAAAGTTTGCAGCGCAAATATAGGCCACCTCTTATATCGACCAGGAGCGCGGGCTGTCGCTTTACTTTCACTTTCATGTAGCCCTGGCACCCCAAGGCATGCAACGCAGCGTTATTAAAGTAGGACCTGGCACAGTTTTGGATGAAAAAGTAAAACAGCTATGGATGGAGACAAATGGACTACCAGAAATCACGGAGACAATTTTAACAAAGGTGGGGCTGGTTTCAGACGATACAAACGTTTTACTAGCGGAATAGATTAATATGATGGCTGGAGAAGGAGTCCGTTCGCAAGCACACGTTCGAACCCTAGGAAGTATTAGGACTTTTTTAAGTTCTTCCGTACTTTTTAAGGTAAAGTACCTACAATGTAAGGTAAGGTAAGGTAGGGTGAGGTAGGTACGAATCTTAAAGTCGTGAGAAATCTAACATGCAAGCGATTTAGCGTGACAATTTAAAGCTCATTTATGCTATGTGTGAGAGGGGTCTGTGTTGCATTAGGACGGTTCGGCTTTAACCGATAAAGCCCCAATGGCTCCGAATAGGAGCCCTCGCGGCGCGCGATTTGAAAGTAGTTATCGAATAAAAAAGTTTTTTTTGAGATTGAGAGATGACGTTATTGAGCCACGGGCCTGAGCGGTTAAGAGTATGTTACTTGGAGTATAAACAAATATTGCAGTCGCCTAGAAGCAATGTTGAAACATTCCTCCGGTTTAATTATCGCATTGATTGCATTCGAAATAACAACTACTAGATAGATTTTAATAACATTACCACTATTACATGCCTTGTTGGTTCCGGCATTAAATCATTTAACTCCAAACACATTCAAGATGGACTTAAGTTAATGCCTTTTGAATGTCTTACAGAAGGACACGGGCCTCAATATTGCCGAATCATCAGTTTAATTGACACTTTGGTCCGTATTAATGAGGCTTTCATTTATGTGCTCATCTCAATGATCTCCTAAAAAAACTGTGAAAGAGTAACTGACGTATGAAGTTTTGACAACATAAGATAAGATATTTATTTTGTAAAACATAAGTATACAGGTCTTATAATTAGAATGTGGTTTTGCCATTTATGGTGTACAAAATAAGTCACATTAGACAACAATAAAAACCATAACAATACAAAAAAAAAACAAAGAAAAAAACTACAATATCAAATTAGAAATTAAAATTCCGAAATTTAATTCAAAATTACATAGTCAAGATTTTAATTCAATTTCAAAATTAAAATGTCAAAATTAAAATTTTATTTGACAATTCTATACAAGAATTCATCTAGGCATAATAGCACTTCTCTAGTAATAACGCCTGAAGGGACTTTTTAAATTTGTTAAGAGGCATACATTTAATAATATCAGGTATTTTATTTGGTGCAATACCAATATATTGTATTTGTATGGGCATAACAAATTTTTATATTGGGCACGAATTGGGGTTCTCTTAGCTGCTGAAAAATTTTGAAATAATTGGTGATTCGCTTTAAAAACAATGCAGTTTCTAATATGTACAAAGATAGTAAAGTTAATATTTTTAATTCTTTAAAGTAAAGAACACAACTATCCGTTGTTCTTAGACCACACATTGATCGTATACATCTTTTTTGCATCCTGAATATAAGTTCTCTATTAGTTGACTGTCCCCAAAAAACAACAACATATCTTAGAATAGAAGCGACCAATGCATGATTGGCTGTTAATAGTGAGTCAGTGTTTACTTTCTTGGATAATTGGAATAATAGATACGCAGATTTACTCAGACACTTGCAGATTTCCTCTAAGTGAGGTATCCAAGTTAGTTTATTATCTGTAGTTATACCTAAGAATTTAGCATTTGTAACTTTTTCTACTATAAAGTTATTATAAGCAATGTTAACTGGTGGATACTTACGGCGCTGGTGGAAATGAATAACTTTTGTTTGATTTCAATTAAGTACAAGATTATTTCTGTCATGCCAATTTATAATGTCACTCGAGAATTATTTACATAAATAACTCTCTGAGTAATAAAAAAATAAAATCAAAATGACATCATTTTGATACTTATTTTGATTATTATATTCCACAATAGCAATGCTGTCGTCTGCAAATAGTATCTACCATTTTATAATCTATAGTTTTGGGAGATCATTAATATATATTAACAAAAAGGGTGGCCTCAGTACGCTACCTTACACTTACCTTATACTTTAGATACGTGTTTTGTCTCCAATTTAGTAATAGGCCAAATTCTAGTGATTTCTGTACACTGAGTTCGGTCACTCAAATGTTTCAACTCAATGTTTCCTCGCCATACCCATGTAATGTTTGCAGCAAAATCTTATGGCACACAAAGGATTATCTGGATTACAGATGTTATTACACTAGATAGCAGGTCAAATAGAGCCATATTCATATTTGTATTTTTCCTGAAGCCTGTTTGTTAATTGCAAAAGCGTTTGAATTTTTCGAAATAAGAATATATAGAATTATAAATTACCTTCTCAATTATTTTAGAGAATACTGTTATCTCTGTCGCTCCATCATTTTGACCGTCACTTATATCGTTTTTTTTTTTTGTAAATTCGTTTAATGATGACTTTTTTTAGGCTAGTTGGGCATAAACCATCAGAAATGCAAACATTAATTATATGTGATAATAAAGGCACTATATTTTCCTGCACGTATTTAATTACTTTAAATGATATGCCATCAAATCCTACCGTATTTGTATTTTTCAGGCTGCTGATTATTTTAATTATATCAGAATTAGAAACAGGTAGCATAAATAGTGATTGCGAATTCGAATGTTTCATAACGTAATTATTGGTTAAAGTTCCTTTAGTTTTAGTATTGTTTTCAATGACCTCTATAAAATAATTATTTAATTCATTTGCAATATTCATAGGATGTGTAAGAGTTAAATTATCCTTGTTTATTGAAAGTATCGATTCTTGTGGTAAGTGGAATTTGGATGTTTTAATGACTTGCCAAGCAGCTTTTGATTTATTATTAACGTATTGATATAATGGTTATTATGGGCTTTTTGAGTTAGTTTTATTATTTTTCTACAAATTGAAGAGTATTTTTAAACGCAGGTTTATTTTTTGTATTAGGATTGAATCTATATCCCCAAAGTAAGTGCCTTTGCTTTTGACTGCAATTTTTTATCCATATCTACTTATTTTTTTTGTATTAGAAACACAGTCACAATTTTATTCGAAATGCATAGTTTGCACAATAATCAAAGAAAAAAGTCATCTGTAAAATGTTCATATTCATTCGCATCTCATATCATTGTATACTTGTGAGAAAGATAAGCATTTCAGATGATTCGTTAAATGTTCTAAGTTGCCTACTGAGATGATACCTTTCTCAACTATGTAGGGGTCGGCTTCTGGTCTAACCGGATGCAGCTGAACACCAGTATTTTACATGGAGCGACTGCCTATCTGACCTCCACAACCCAGTTACTGGGTAACACGATACTCCTTGGTAAGACTGGGTGTCAGACTTTCGGGCTTCTGACTTCCCGTAACGACAGTCAAAGATCCACAAATAACAGCCGGGACTAACGGCTTAACGTGCTTTCCGAGGCACGGAGGGGTCTTGGTATGTAAAGATGGTCACCCATCCACGGATCAACCGCGGCAAGCGTAGCTTAACCTGATCGATCGACCCGTGCGGCTGCTATTACTTAGCCACAAGCCCTACTGAGATATACTGTTCTATATTTTTCAATATTTTATAACAAAATCTTAAAACACGGAACTTTTAAATGAGACGCTGTTAACTTCCCAGACAATTACAAATGAATTGCCCTTTCTGGCATTTTAACATGACTAATACAGGAAAAAGATTACTCTCTTTGTAACATGTGATCTCTTTGACGTACCTAATATGCTGTTATTATGGATTTGTGTTTAATTGTAAGTAGGTTCCATGTTCCATGGTGGTAACTAGTTTTCTATCGATATAGTCAGAAGTCCAGGGAACAATCCCTATGGATGCGATGCTATGGAACCACGGGTAAATAAATTATCCATGGACCCGGTAAAGGGTCGACCCACCGGGATCACGGGTAACGAGTGATACTGTAGCGATTTTTTTGAGCTTGAAAGTAAAAGTTGGGCAAATTCTATCTTTGCTTATAGGCAAAAGATGCATGTTATTGTTGCTACTCAAAGAAATGGAATACTTCACATAACCATGGGTTATGGAACAAAGGCGTAATTCACCGATGTAGTCCATACCAGGTATCCATCAACAGACTACAAGTGACGGTCGAAGCACTAGTTTATGCGAACAGTTGTATAACTTCACCATTACTATTGCTACTCGAGAGATGACTGACGAATAACGTCATTCGCATCACTAAGGTTGAAGTCGACTTTGAGTTTAACCGGATTCTGGAGCGAATGCTACCTGAAGTCCTCATTACAATGGGGCAATACTGATCGCTCCTGACGATGATCGCATTGTGGTTGATCACGATGACGCACATAATTTCGTGTCATTTGTGCGGTTGCTATAAGGACCCCAAAAGTTGAGATAAAGATGCAGTATAATTAAATATCGTGAGTTGACAACTTTTCGATACAAGATAAAATACATTTGGTCACTTGTCCACACAATCATGATATGACGCACGTCAATCGTTTATTCAAGAGCTGTGGCCTAACATAAACTTAAATATGTTAATAATCAATAACAATTTAGTGTTATACTGCTCTCAAAACGGTGAAGGAAAACATCGTGAGTAAACCGGTATGTCCTAGAACCAAAAAATCGAAGACATGTGACATCTACCAACCCGCACTGGGCCCGCGTGGTGGATTACGGCCCACTCCCTCTCACAGAGAGGAGGCCTGGGTCCCAGCAGTGGGAACATTATAGGCTGATTATATAGTGTTATAAACTAAGTACGTAAACAAAAATCGAAGGACGATTTTTGGCTGCATCATACAAATCATCATTTACAACCAGTCTCAGTAAAAGGCCGAGATTGATAAACATTAATGTAACACGTTGAAACAAATTTGTGTAGTCGTAGTGCTACATTTCATGTTGCATTGTATGCATTTAGATGGTATGTTCGTTTCAAACGTATTGTAGCGAAAAAAAAGAAGAATTTACCACTTTAACGTATACAGGATGACATTGAAAACATGCGACAAATCGAAATGGGAGATTGTACTCATCATTATGAACAACTTTTACTAAGGGACCAAAGCTACAATCCCAAAAAAAAAAACTGCTGTCCCCTACATTTATGTTCGCAATACCTCATCAAAATGTAGGAAAAGCAGATTTTTTTTTTTTTTGGGATTACAGCTTTGGTCCCTTAGTAAAAGTTGTTAATAATGATGTATACAATGTCCCATTTCAGTTTGTCGCAAGTTTTCAATTTCAACCTGTATATGTCGCCGCGGAGATTATTCGGCCATTAATTAAGTTTAATTTTGTGATTGTAAGTTTATAACAGTACCTACCAATATTGAGAGAAGTTTTATGTTTGTTCTTTCATTTTAAAGCTCTGATTTGGATGGTAATCATTTTGACTTAAGTTAATGTCAAGATCATGACGGACAGCCTATCTGACGGACAGGGCCGTAATCTACCCCGGTCACAGGGATCGGTCCTGGGGCCGCATCTGTGGGACATCGGATACGACTAGGTGCTGCGCGCCGACCTCCCTAGCGGCGTCAGCGTACTGTGCTACGCTGACGACACGTTGGTCCTGGCGCAGGGGAGGTCGCACCAGGCGGCGGCCGAAGTAGCGGCACGCGGGGTTGCGACAATCGTCGAAAGGATCCGGCAATTGGGACTCGAGGTGGCCCTGCACAAGTCCGAGGCCATGTGTTTTCATGATCCTCGGAACCCGCCACCGTTGGGGTCCCAAATAACGGTAGAAGGGATTTCCATCGGCATCGAGTTGACTTTGATGTACCTGGGACTCGTCCTCGACAGCCGGTGGAACTTCGTGAAGCATTTCCGACGTTTGGCTCCCAAACTGGAGCGGGCAGGCGCTGCATTGAAGCGACTCCTGCCCAATCTAGGGGGTCCAAACGCCTCCTGCCGGAGGCTCTACGCGGGGGTCGTGCGGTCCATGGCCCTCTACGGGGCTCCTGTATGGGCGCACTCTCTGGCGCTGCGGCCAGCCCGCCGGTTGAGCGCGGCCCGAAGGGTCATGGCCATCCGGATGGTCCGGGGATACCGCACGGTCTCCTGTGAGGCAGCGAGCCTCCTTACCGGATTGCCGCCATGGGATCTGGAGGCAAAAGTCCTTGCGCTTGTATGGGAGTGGCGCGAGGAGGCGAAACGCCGGGGCGTAAGTCCGCTGCCGCGAGAAATCGCGGCACAGCGGACGGAGCTCCGGCGGGATCTCATGGCGACATGGAGAGTACGGTTGTCGCAACCCAGTGCTGGGCACGACACAATTGCGGTGATAAGTCCCCTCTTTGAGGAGTGGCTAGAGAGGCGCCACGGCGTCCTCACCTTCCGCCTCACGCAGGTCCTCACCGGACACGGCAGCTTCGGGAGGTTCCTGTGTCAGATAAGGCGGGAGGAAACGCCCGGGTGTCACCACTGTGTGGATCGCCCGGAGGAAACGGTGGAGCATACGGTGGAGGTCTGCCCGGCTTGAGCAGAGCACCGCCGTGTCCTCGTGGAGGGGATCAGCGGCAGAGATCTCTCGCGTCCGGCCCTGGTTCAGGCCATGGTACGGAGCGAGAGGGCATGTGCAGCAGTCACCTCCTTCTGCGAAGCAGTAATGCTCGCGAATGAGGAGGCGGGACGGTTGAGGGAAAGGCAAATTTCGCGTCCTCTCGCCCCTAGCCGCCGCAGGAGACGCCCTGGGCGTCGGGAATCCCGCGCGTATTTCCGGCCACCGTAGGCGCGGGCTTGCGGACGGTGAGCAATGGGTAGCTCACCGTCCGGTAAGGACCAGACTCGGGTCGGCGGCGCGTTGTATTCCACGCGCGCCTCAAAGAGATGTCGTCAGCACAAGTGTAGGGGTCCACTAGGGCCTATGCCTGCCGGGGTCGCGGGAAGGTACTAATGGGTCACCGAGGCCCCCGCAACAGAGGCAACGGAAGGAATACGGGTGGGTTTTATTCAGCAAGAGTCTGACACATGCTCCCGCTCCGCCCAGAACGGGAGAAGTTATTTGATGATAGCCACCCAAAAAAAAAAGAACATGACTAATTAAATCTGGTGATGCTATTCAAATCACATTCTGATTATTTTTAAATAACTTGTTATTTTGGAACATTGTTTTGTAAATACTACTACCTAAAATTTCCTTACTTTCTAAATGTAACGTTTAACGTCATCGTTTGTCCCTGGTGGGGGAACGAGTTAATAAAAGACGCGACTCGAGTGCGGAACTCACTTTTGCAGCCGATTTTGAAGAGGAAACATAGTGAGTAAAATCCATGTCTGTTTGATTAAAATTATTGCATTAAGTAGTTTACTTGTTTTTATTTTTCTGAAATCCTTGAACTTGCCTGATAGATCAAACGTAAAATCCATTGTTGCTATAGCAGAACCGAAGACCAGGATAAGGTCAGCGGTTCTGCGTATTTTTAAAAATAACCGCCCTGTCTCAACTTCGACATATATATATATATATATATATTTTAATAATAACGATGAAACAAAATATAAAAAAAAAACTTAGATTAAAAAAAATAATCCTTCCTTCCGCGGCAGTCGGGTAAAATGGTAAAAACAGTTGCTGTGGGAAATTTGGCCTAAAATGAAGTGAGATTACGAGAAAACTTGAGGACCTTCAGATGGTGAATTTTAGTTACGCATTTGGTTTAGGATCCAGAGAATCGATTGCAATCGGTTTACGGCTAAATACGTAAACAACACGTGCATACGTTGGGGGAGGCCTATGTCCAGCAGTGGACGTCTTTCGGCTGAAATGATGATGATGATGATGACGTAAACAACACGTGAATATTATCTAATAAAGACAAACCTAAGTTATCTCGGTTTAAGCACTCTTATTTTTAATAAAAACAACTTATCCTAAAATATAAACTCTACAAGTACTAATAACTGCAATAAGCAAGTGTTATGGTTTAGAACTTTAGAATATGCGGCTCCTGACGGACTGCATCTTTTGCATCGACCGACCGTAGGTGACACTACGTACAGCAAACTGCACCCTCGGACGAAGCGGGCTTCGTCTGAGGGTGCAGTTTGTCTAGGCGGGGCCGGGTAGCCTCGGTGTCGAACTGTAAGTACCTAGTGCGGCTGGTAAAACGACCCGCCTGGTACTGTGTTACTGTGGTACACTACACTAGTACCACAGTAAGACAGTACCAAATTCAGAGAAATATTATGTAACAGCATTCCAGAATCCAATAAACGATAGGATATATATATATATATATATATCCTATCGTTTATTGGATTATATATTATGTCGGAGTTGGTTGTCAATCACAATAAATTGTGGGTAATCGCAGAATTTGTTATATTTTGTTTTGCTAATTATTAAATAACGTGTTTATTTCTATCAATTATTGTCTCATAAATCGTAACATTATTTATGGAGTACTCGGTATTCACACTAATTGATTTTGGCAACTTATTTCGATATTTGTGACTGATAGTTTTGTTCAACAACTGATGACAGTTACTTTGATTTTAAAATGTTTTACTTTGTTAAATCACCATTGTTCATTTACGATAATTATCCTAGTATTATTTAATTACTTTATAAACTTTATTGAATGATGTCTCTGTCGCACGCGCGCCAACACACGCAGGTGTCGTACGCGCACTCGCATATACAACATATATTATATATATACAATATATATATATATTAGCTTCAGATTTGATACAATTTTAGATTGTAATGATCCAAAAATAAAGATATTTCCAATGTCAGCAACTGATTTTTTTCTATAGAAACTGAAAAGCTTGATCAAGTGATATTCACATTTAAAATTCAGAAATATTAAGAAATATTGAAGGCCAGGTAGAAGAAGTAAACTAAAAGGTTTAAACCGCAGAGGTCAAAGCTGCAGTATGTTACTTTCATATAATGTGTATACACCATTATTTAGAACGCTTGTGCCCCGTACAGATTGGTGAGTCAAAACGTATGCAACGTAACTCACTAACTATACGAAGTTGTTTCAATGTGTGTTACGTTTCATATTAGGTTTAGGCATTAGGTGCCCGTCTCTATATCGTTCCTACTTGTAGTTGGACAGTTGTGCGACAGTGACAGAAATAATGCTGATCCAAAGTACGTGATGTGAGAACTAACGTTTATTAATCTCGGTGAAGGCTTAAGGATAAAAATGGCTCAACGTGAAGTGTAGGTAGTGATGTAAATGCGAGTAAAATCATATTTAACAAGACAGTGAGAGACAAATAGTAGTGTCTCGTCTTGAACCTCCGACTTTTAGCATCGATAGGTCAGCGCAAGAGTATTGTGCGATGACGACTCGCATTCTGTTCCGCATTGCACGCCGATGCTTGGACGAGGGCCCAATTAACACTTTAGTCTGGCCACTTCAAATTCTCTTCGTGAATCCTTGGTCTTTTAACGAAACATAAGTTGAAGAAGTAATAATTAGGTACGAGAGGAAGTTGAAGAGTCACAAGGTGAAATTACAGGCACATGTCAATTTCCGGCGTACAGTAACTCTAAAGTCGACAAATACTTATCCAGAACAGGTAGGTAAAAGTTGCCTGATACTCAAATGATACTAATTTAATTAAATGAGGTAGTAAAACAAGAAAATCCAAATTGTACTTAAATAAGATAATTTTCAACAGTCAAAGAAATAGAACTCAGATTAATTAAAAGGATTCTATTCCGATATGAAATGAAATGAAATTGTTTATTCTGTAAATAGGATATCAGAATCACTTTTACACGTAATATTAAAAAATAAAAAATAAGCTAGATGGAGTTGACATTTCCTATCTGATTACCCCTGAGAAGAAATGGCGAAACAAACTCTAGGGTCAAAGTATCTTTTAAAGTCCAGACATAATCTTGGTCAGATCATGTGAGGACCATGTAGATCCATGTCTGAAATGGTCTTTTGAGGAAAGAACCACACAAATTTGCGTGGACCTGTCCAGTCAGTGCAAGCATTTGTCAGTAATCGTGTAGCTCAACTCAAAATTTAAGGAGCTCAACGACTCAACGAACAATACCAAGGAAAGGACATTTGGGTAGGCCGCATAAAGTACTCAAAATGCCAGACTATCATTAATACTGAGAGAAAAAAAAACAAAAAGAAATAAATAAAAATGACCCACATAGTGCTCACATTCACAATAATTAAAGTAATATAATACTTCTCATGGTGCATAAATATTCACGTAATTTTGTTTATAATATTCATCAATGTCAATATGTACGAGTATATAATAATTAAAATGTCAAGTTTTACGGTTTTATCACAAGGCTTAGCAGAGCGAGCAGCTCAATCCCAAGCTTTTTTGTCTTCTAAATAATCAGAAATTTTATAGTACCCTTTTTACAAAGTTTGGTTTTAATACAGCTTTTAAATCGTTTAATGGGTAAATTTCGAATATCAATAGTAAGTTTGTTGTAAAAGCGTATACATTGACCCATGAACGAGTTGCCTACTCTGTGGAGGCGAGTTTGAAGTACAGCAAGATTATGTTTATTCCTGGTATTTAAACTGCGGATACCGTATCAAATATATATTGAGAGGCTACACTCAGAATATCCATTTCTTTGAATTTTTCTCGAAGGGAATCTCTTGGACCTAGGTTGTAAATTGCTCGAACAGCCCTTTTTTGTAAAACAAAGACGGTATTAATGTCCGCACAGGTTCCCCAGAGAAGAATCCCATATGACATAAGACTATGAAAACAACTTAAATAAACAATTCTGGCCGGATCTACATTGGTTATCTGTCGAATTTTTTTAACAGCAATTGCGGCCGAACTTATCCTTCCTAACAATTTTTCTATGTGTGAGCGCCATTGTAATTTAGCGTCAATAGTTATTCCAAGAAAAACTGTCGACTCAATAGTGATTAGCAATCAGGTACCCGTCATCTAGATGTAGTTCGTATAAGAAATGATATAATGATGTAAGTTCTTACCAAAGCGGGAGAGTCTAGAGGCCTAGACCTGGACTTCCTCAAGTCACTCTCTCCATCAGACGGTCTCGACTGCCTGTCACTCTCCCTGTCCGAAGAGTGGTACCTTCTCTTTACCTCTTTACGCTCCCTGTATCTTCTATCTTCTTTCAGGGTCTTGTCGTATCTGGCAAAAATTAAAGATTTTCGTAATCATAACAAATCAAAATTACTTATTAACAAACACGTTTTCATTCTTGCCATAAAATAAACACTTTAAATATTTAGGTGAAAAAAAAACTGAAACGCTACGAGTCGTGTAAACTAGGCCGCGATAGGCTACTAGGGCGACAGGACAGGCAGGTGCGGCCCGCCGCGCACCGTGCTGCAAAGTACAGGGCTTTACGACTATTTACTGACGCAAAAATCTTATTTTGAGAAGATTTTTTTGGAGGTGTCTGTTCAACAACAAAGTACGCCTTGCTGCACTCTTTATGGCAATATTAGGCCTCTTGCGCGACACATTGTCAAAAATGTCGAGCGTTGTATGTCGCTCATCAATATTGTCTCATTAATACCTGACTACGGAATTTCTGCTATCAACCATTGCTAACCTTCCATCATACTGCTCCCGGTATTTCCTCTCAGGTTCAACCTTCCTCTCTGGGTCGTACTTCCTCTCAGCTTCATATGGCCTCTCTGGCTCGTACTTCCTCTCAGCTTCATACTGCCTCTCTGGCTCGTACTTCCTCTCAGCTTCATGCTGCCTCTCAGGGTCGTACTTCCTCTCAGCTTCATACTTCCTCTCAAGGTCGTACTTCCTCTCAGCTTCATACTTCCTCTCAAGGTCGTACTTCCTCTCAGCTTCATACTTCCTCTCAAGGTCGTACTTCCGCTCAGGGTCGCTGTCGCGAGGGTCTGAGCTCCTGTACCTGTCCAGGTCTTCTCTGGAACTCCTGTATCTCCTCTCATCACCCTTGCACTCGTAGTCGATCTTTTTCACCACGATTTCACTGGGTTCTGGGTCGGTGAACCTGGATTAAGAAAGGAGATTTTAATAAATAAATTCGATTTTTTGGGTGAATTGGGTGCCTGTCTTTTGAACAAGTATCAACTATTTAAGTTAAAATAAAGCTTTCGAAACGTCCGTAATCATCTTGTATCGGTTGTATCGGCTGTTACCTTATTGTCATCTGTCGCCTACAGCAAGATAGAGTGTTTCCACAATAATGTTTCGCTCGTAGTCATACATAACCTACCATTAATATGTGAAAACTACGTATGTACATATAACCATAAAGTTATAACAAAAACGAATGCTTTATTTATCATCACGGGAAATCTAAAATGTATCCCTCTATATGTACATCGTGATGATATTTTCATTCAATAGTTTTCCTGCTATAAAGTGATGCAGTTCCTGTGACTCACTCACTTAGAATAACTAAGTTACTTATATATACTTGTATTCGAATACAAACAGCTGGTCTTTAGTTCATTCACTCTCCCATCTAAGCTAACAATGCGACGACGCTATGCCTTGCGATGTGCAAAAACAAAGGAAAACTGTTACTACAATATCTCATTAATATGGAAGTAATTTAATCTAAAAGTATGGGATGTACGAACAGCTTCATCAATTGGCTATCCTGTTTTCTACGGAATTGTCACGTGAAGGGATGCACAATTGACAATACAATGACTGCCATTGTGTTTCGTGTAATTTATACTTTCTAATGAAGACATTGGGGGACAAGTTATTTAAAAAAATTGTTAATTTTTTTCAGTTTTTTGTTTCTTCTAAAAACAAAGTTAAAGTAGGAATTGCTACTATTTGATAGCATAACATGACAAGGTATAGCATCACCGAACCAGAATAAGAATTAATTTATTTGTAAGAACGTAGTTTTATATAGTATTAAGGCGCTGACAAGACCCAATTCGCCAAAATAGGCTTCTCTTAAGAAACAAAATTGCCAAATCTGTATAGTTCGTGGCAGTGGAAAAAATATATGTTAATTTTGAACATATTTACCAGAACTTGGTTGTTACCAAAACACGTTTTGAAAAATCTCGAAACAAACTATCGTTAAAATAACCTCTTACGTTGAGTTCTAATCCAAAATATCTGTATTAAATATCAACATATGTTACGTATTTAATTAATAACAAGAACGTCTTACTCGTATTTCAATGCAGAACTTGGTTGTTTTTATTTTCGATTACTCAACTCAATTTTGTCATATCGCGCCCGTTCTATCATTTTGTGTCGCATCGTATCGCAAAGTCACTCATCTAGGACGCAGTTAGGAGCGGGCATGCGTCACGTCACGTGGGATTTTCATGTCACACAGTTTTATCAGATGAAAGTTGTGCCCCGATTCCATGTTGTGGTTCTGTTTAGTTTATCTAATATTGTCTTGCAATAGACAACGTTTATTCAAGACAAAACTGTAAAGGAATATTGAGTCAAAGAATGTGCCATACTAATAAACTCATGGGTGCCATTGGTGACAAAAGGATTTTGTTTAAACCATGGGCGTTAAAAGTTTGCCAATAATTACATAACTTAACCTGGAATATTTGATTCTGCCAATATTTCCTTTGACTGTTTTTTAAAGTGTGAGCATGGGAGTTCCTTACTAAAACTATCAACCTGACTGGCGAAGAAGGCAACTCGGATTCGAAAGTAACTCTGTCTGTCTGTCTGTCTGTATGTTACCTTTTCACGCGTAAACCTCGGAACGGATTTCGCGGATGAAAGGACATAAATAGGCTACGTTTGTCCCAAAAATAATCCTAAACATATTAGCTATAATTTTAAATTGTAATAAATTTTCTCCTATAACACTAATATGTAATAATGCTATAAATATGCTATGCTAATATGTAGATATTTAGTGATCAATAGCGGCGCTAGAGTATTACAAATTAGTGGTAATAATATTTTTTTTTTTAAGTTTGACGTTTAGAATCATAAAAACCTGTTTAATTTTAAAGAAAAGAAAATTATTTGCATTGATTATCTGTCTGTCTGTCTGTTACCTTTCATGCTTTAACGGCTGAATGGGTTTGATTGATAGTTATACGGATAGGCCATATCCTGAGTTAGAGCACAGGGTACTTTTTATTCCGGTAGCACATTCTCGTGGGATAATTTCCACGTGGGCTGATCCTTAGTCATTTTAATCATTAATGATAACCGTCAGATTCGATTCATACGATCAATCAAGTTGCGATCAATCGCTTGACTGTGCGGACGTTTCTTGCTTAGCTTATTATGACACTTTTAATTAATTACAAATAATATTGTTCGAATTATTTGCGTTGTCAGTGATATAAGTGTGTCGCGAGTGATTAGTACTAGGTTACAGAATTTGTGCAAGAATGAACTAAAGTACTTTCTAAGACAATAGTGTTACTGTGTTAGATATGTCTAACGCAGGATCTAGCCCGTTTGGTCGTAGTCAACTATTACGACGAAGCCCTCCGCCGACACCAACTCAAGATTTCCAGCCTATAGACCCAAATCCACCACCTCCCTTGGAGAACGAGCTACCGACTGAAGTTATTTCTACGCAGGAGATTCAGAAATGGATAGGGGCAATCGATAATATTCTAACTGAAGTTTGCAGTTTAGTCGCTGAGGGAAAAATGATCGCGGAACAAAAGGTTCGTGTTACTAATCTCTGCCGTAAGGCCTCAAATGGCGCATCTCAGATGGCTGTTTTGTATCAAGCCTTAAAGCAAAAAACCATACAAGCCCATAATACCATTCAGTACCTACAGCAACAACAGAACATCGCGAACTCTCTCATGCAGTTCAAAGAGGTAGTTGAAGGAATTTCAAAGCCCCCAGAACCCTTTTCGTACGCTAATATGGTCAAAAAAGGCTCGGATAACTTTGTGCGCCCAGCAAATTTAAGCTCAGTGGCCATATATCCCAGCGACAGGACCAAATCTAGTGATGATACCAAGTCACTCGTACAAAAAATTATTTCACCCGGGGAACTTAAACTACATGTTCGTGGCCTTAAGAAAGTCAAAAATGGAGGTGTTCTTATTAGTACTGACTCCAAAGAGGACATTGAAAAGCTCAGAAGCTTAGAAAAACTTGTTTCTTCGGGCCTTAAGGTCGAAGAACCATCCAAACGGCGCCCAAGAATCACTATTATTGGTGTCCCGGTAGCCCTGACTGATAAGGAGGTATTTGAATGCACTTACGAGCAAAACCTCTCAGATAAGATAAGTACTACTCGTGAGTCGTTTGAAGAACAAATTAAGTTGAGCCATAAATCTGGTAAAAAAGACCTCCCTACTTGCAATTACATACTAGAAGTGCCGGCTAGCATCAGGAAGATTCTAGTGAATCAAGGACGAATTTTTATAAATTGGACGTCATGCCCAGTACGAGACTTCACGATCGTTACACGGTGCTTCAACTGCCAGCAGTTCGGCCACGCGGCCAAGTTCTGCCGTGAAACTAGCCCGACGTGCAATCACTGCGGAGAGACTGGCCACACTTTCAAGGAATGCAGCACAAAATTCACTCCACCCAACTGTGCGACATGCAAACGTTTTAAGAGGAAAGCTGACCATAAAACTGGTGATGTAAATTGTCCAGCACGAAAATATGCCGAGGACAACTCTATTCATTCCATTGATTATGAGGGCGCCTAAGAGCGCTACCTATTAACCTATCTATTAAGCACACTAGTAGTAGTTTTTGTTTATTTATATTTGTTAGTTGTTTATTTATCATGGCTGATCAATTAATTAGTGACCTAGATCAATTTTCTGTGTCTGATGCTATAATTTGTAATGTTGATGACTGTAAACACTTCTTTCCCTTGGGAGAGAAACCGCTGACCCTTCTCACACAAAATATTCGTAGCATAAATCGAAATATAAATGGTTTTGAGATATTACTACAGAACCTAGGTATAAGTTGCGACATTATCGTCCTAACAGAATGTTGGTTGTCAAAACAAACAGCTGTTATACCATCATTAGACGGATATGATTCGCATAGACCCTACAGAAACATCAACCAGAATGATGGTATAGTTGTGTTTGTTAGCAATAATTTAAGTGCAACTGTAGAAGAACCATTGCTACAAAATAGTAATTGCTTACTCATTAAAATTAATTCAGATACGGTAGTTATGGCTATATACAGACCTCCCTCTCAAAATGTCGACAATTTCTTAGATTCACTAAACGTACAGTTACAAAGACTAACAACTTTTAAAAACATTATATTAATGGGTGATATCAATATCAACATTGCTTCCGGGAAAATGGATATGCATGCACATAACTATCTTAATATCAGCACATTCTACGGACTCTTGCCAGCTCATTACCACCCCACACATCAAAGCGGTTCATGTTTAGACCATTTCATTATAAAAACAAATAACCCAACCAAAACATTTGTTACTAACTCTTCGCTTACTGATCATCAAGCAGTTTTACTAACATTACAAGTTTCTTTACCCAGGAAAAATTGTTTACGTAGCTATAATAAAGTCAACATGACACTCCTCGAAAAAGACATACGTAATATTAATTTTGACCCCGTTTATAATTCTACCGATGCAAATATTTCTATTAATTATTTTATAAATTCACTTCACTGTGCAATAATAAAACATACAGTTGCTAAAATAACGCCAAGGAAGTATAAGTGCATTAAACCTTGGATTACACCCGGACTTGTTCGATGTATTAGGCATAGAGACAAACTTCACATAAAATCCAAACTTGAGCCTGGAAATGAAATACTTTCCATTACGTATAAAAGATATAGAAACTTCTGCAACACCCTTCTGAAAAAAATAAAAAATGAATATGATAGAAATGAACTGCAGAAAGCAGGCAAAAGTTGTAAACTTATTTGGAAATTTATAAAATCAAACACATTTAGAACAAAAATCCCTGACCCTCCACTTGACTTATTGACTATAGAGAACAACCCAATCGAAGCAACAAATAAAATTAATTTCTATTTTTCTAACGTAGGTAAAACCTTGGCAGAAAAGACTTTAACATCTAAAAGCTTCTTCCCTCAAAACCAACCTAAAACAGTCCCCAAACTCAAATCGTTTGTCGTACTAGATACGGATGTCGAGGAAGTACTAACAATTATTTCTGGATTAAAGGACGTTTGTGCTGTTGGGTGGGACGGTATTTCAAACAACATACTTAAACACTTCAGATACATACTTGCTCCGCCGCTAACTCATATTTTTCAGTTATGTTTAAGTAATGGTATATTCCCTAAGTCGCTTAAAAAGGCAGTGGTTACTCCTGTTTATAAATCTGGTGACAAAAAATGTTCTAATAACTACAGACCCATTTCCGTTTTAACAGGAATCTCCAAGATCCTAGAGAAAATCATTAATATTAGATTAATTAAATACCTAGAAGATAAAAATTTACTTTCAGATAGCCAATTTGGTTTTAGGTCCAAAAAATCAACTTACCAAGCAGTACATCAAATGACAGATTATATAACGACTAATTTGGATAAGGGCATGCACACCATTGGGATCTTCCTAGACCTCGCCAAGGCCTTTGACACAATTTCTTGTCCTTTACTATTGCACAAGCTTGAAACGCTGGGAATAAGAGGAACAACTCTTTCACTACTTTCTGATTATCTTACTGACCGCGAACAATGTGTCAAAATTGGTCAGTACGTTAGTTCTGAGCTTCGAAATAGTAATTACGGAATACCACAAGGTAGTATTTTGGGTCCTACTTTATTCCTTGTATATATAAATGACCTGTGCAGCTTGTCACTCCAAAATGGTGTCATAATGTCATATGCAGATGACACAGCTCTATTGTTTTAAGACAAATCTCGAGATGAGGTGTATAAACAAGCCCAGAACGGTTTTAATATAGTGTCTAATTGGCTACATGTAAATCTCTTAACACTAAATGCAGATAAAACCAAACACATTTTATTTACTATTAGAAATACTAACCTGCCAACTACTAACATAAACATTTATGCGCATAAGTGCAACACGTATGCTGACAATGCATGTAGTTGTCCTACCTTAGCAAAAACCGATCATATGAAATATCTAGGTGTAACGATTGACACAAATCTGAATTTCCGTAAACACATCGATTTATTATGCACACGAATGCGTAAATTAATGTACATTTTTAAGAATTTACGATATATATCAGACTACAAATTAATTAAACAGGTATATTTAGCTTTGTGCCAATCCATTCTCACTTATTGTATAACTTCATGGGGTGGGGCTGCTAAATCAATCCTACTGCCATTAGAACGTGCGCAGAGAGCTATCCTTAAGGTAGCCACCTTTCGCCCATTTAGATTTACCACACACGAGCTTTACAAGGCATGTAAGGTGTTAACCGTGCGTCAACTATTTATATTGAATATAATACTACTCCAGCATAGCAAACTTCCTTATATCCCTATATCTATAGAAAAGAGAAGAAAAGACTTGGTTTGCATAAAGCCTCAAACTAGACATACTTTTATAAATAAATTTTATGTATTTTTAGGTCCGTTCTTATATAATAAAATCAGTAAGTCTCTAAGTATATATAGTGTAAATCGTAAAAAATGCAGTGAAATGTTATGTGAATATTTAGCGACATTTAATTACTCAGACACTGAAAAATTGCTAGATGTAATGCAATAAGTTTATTAGTGTTAAATAAATATTTATTTTAAAATATAATTAATATGTATCAATGCTAGCACTATGTACAGTACCATATTGTCCACTAAAGCACGCAGCGTTGTTAAGTGATGGCCTGAAACACAGGTTTGAATAAACCTACATCAGGCAGGTCGCTATTGTATGGAATTAGACCCTTAACCAATCTATATAAGTTATACACTAGATTTATTTTAGACATAGTTTAACATTTTCTTACTAATTAATATGTAAGTTTGTAATGATGTAATTTCTAGTAATTTGTATGTGAACTTATGAATAAAAATTATTATTATTATTATCTTTTATTTCATTATTTACACATTTTAATTTTATTTTTAAATATTAGAATATAAAAAATATATAAAAACATTTAAAAATATAAAAAAAAATGGTAGCCCACCGGTATCGGGAACAGGGTCCAAGCTACCGGCGGTCAGGGCTCCAGAGAGAGGAACCTCCTGACAATGCGAGCCGTGTCCAGGAGTACCGCTTTCTGAATCAAGCCCTTAATCCAGCCGTCCAACGTGAGCCTCTTTAGGTGTTGGTCGAGGCTCTTGGCAATTAAGCCATTGGCGGATACGACTATCGGCACAATGATTGCTGAATCCACATCCCACATGTCGACAACCTCGCGAGCCAAGTCAAGATACTTGATCTGTTTATCTTTCTCGGCTTTCACGAGATTCCCGTCATGAGGGACTGTTATGTCAACAATCATTGCGCGCCGCTCTGTTCGATCCACCACCACTATATCAGGCTTATTGGCAACAATAGTCCTGTCAGTGATGATGGATCGGTCCCAGTACAATGTGATATTTCCATTGTCGAGAACTGGGTCGGGCACATACCTGTAGTACGGCACTTCAGATTCTACAAGGCTGTATTTCAGAGCAAGTTGCTGATGGATAATCCTGGCTACAAGGTTGTGTCTATGCAAATACTCTTCGTTAGCTAGACGAGAACACCCGGAGATAATGTGTCAGATTGATTCTCCCGGACGGTGGCATGCCCGACACACGTCAACCGTGCCGTCCTTCACAATAAATCTCCGGTAATTCTTCGTCATGATAACTTCGTCCATAATTGCACAGACAAAACCTTCGGTTTCCCCAAAGAGGTCACCAAAACGTAGCCAGGCTACGGACGCTTGGAAATCTACATCGGGTTCATGTAGGGCCCGGAAAAAGCGTCCGTGAAGCTCCTTACTCTGCCATACCTCCCTGCGATCGTTAGTGTCAAGCACTACAAGCTTGCGCCAGTTCTCTTTAGCCAAGGAGAGTGGGGTGAGGCCCTTGTCCACCGCGACCACATCTCGATGCATCCCCACGTCGGCTTCTAGGAAATATTCCCTGAGACTGCATACCTCGCGATTGTGGAGGATCTTAGCGTTTAAAAAGCCTCGACCTCCACACTTTCGCGGGATATACAGTCTCATTACCGACGACCGTGGGTGATGCATTCGATATGCAGTCAGCAGCGTACGGACCCTCCTATCCAGGGCGTCGAGTTCAGTCTGAGTCCATTTGAGTATGCCGAAAGAGTACATCAAAACGGGCATGACCCAACCGTTGAAGGCGCGCACCTTGTTTCCGCCTGATAGAAGACTATTAAATACTTTCTTCAGGCGGCCAAAAAAGCGCTCCTTCAACGATTGCTTCATGTCAGTAACATTGATGCCCAACGCTTCCGACATACCCAAATACTTGTAGGTTTCGGATGCGGAGAGGGTTCTAAGGTTTATGGAATCCGAGAGTTGGGTTCCCACGGATTCCACAATCTTCCCTCGCTTTACATGCATGACCGCACATTTATCCACTCCAAATTCCATCCTGATGGCGCTACTGAAACTTTCAGTTATTTTCAGTAGCTCCATCAGTTGCAAATTATTGGAGGCAAAGAGTTTTAGGTCATCCATGTAGAGGAGGTGAGATATAACCTGACCACCTCTCCTCATACGATAGCCTAGACCTGAAATTCCAGCAGTGTGCTTAGAGGATTCAAGGCTAAGCAGAACCAAAGCGGACTCAAACTATCGCCCTGAAATATGCCCCGCTCGATCCTTATCGGTTCGCTATTCCTCTGGATATTTCGACATCCTGGATAGCGAAGGACCGTCCTCCATTGCCCCATACACGAAATCAGGAAGGTGCGCAGAGTTGCATCTACTTTATACAACTCCAGCACCCTCATGAGCCATGTATGTGGCACCGAGTCATAGGCCTTTTTATAATCTATCCAACATGTCGACAGATCCTTTCGGGAATTACGAACTTGTTGGCTAATGGTCATATCAATGAGGAGTAACTCCTTAGTACCGCGGGATCCGTTCCTACATCCATTTTGAGAGGCAGACATGATGGAGTTGGTGTCTATATGTTTGTTAATTTTAGCTCTCAAAATAGATGTAAGAAGTTTATAGACCGTCGGTAAACACGTGATCGGCCTATAATTTTTGGGTTCCGCGGTGCTACCTGATTTATGGAGCAGGTGGGTAACTCCTGTCGTTAGGAATTGGGGTAGCGATCCAGACTCCAAAGCAGTCTGGTACTGAGCTGCCAAGCGAGCGTGCGACCTTAAAAACCATTTGAGCCAGAAGTTGTGCAGTCCGTCCGGCCCTGGGGACTTCCAGTTAGGTAACGGACGGACTGCACGAGCTACATCTTGGGGGCAGATGGTAATAGCCCCCATTTCTGGTATTGGATCGCAGGCTCGCTCGACCTTTCGAGCCCAATCACCTTCGGTGTGACTGACAGGCACCGACCAGATACTGCGCCAGAAAGAACACATGACATCATCATCCGGTAGGCACGTGTCAGTCACATCTTGGTCCGGTCGCTCCCAACCCCTATAAACCCACCTTTCATCGCTCTGGAAGGTACGATTCTGAGTGTATCGCTCTACTCGCCGCTTATACCTACGAATACGGTTCGCCCATGCATAAACTTTCTGCTTCAGGAAGTCGATGCGCTCTGTGACACGGGTCATATAGTCCTGAGGGCCGATATCAGTCCCTGAGAACGCTCGCCTCACAAAGCGCATCACTCTAGGGCGAGTATTGTCCTCCCTGAAGCAGATTAATTTGCCAATGAGCGCTCTGGCCCCACCAATACGGCTTTCAATTCTGCACTGCCAAGCTGGTACGGTTGGTTTCGGTCGTGTAGTTCTAGAGTCTTTAGCAAATTTCACGTGAGCTACACGACATACCGCTACAGCCGCGCAGTACAGAATCGAATGAGTATCAGTGAGGTCTTCGCAGTCATCAAAATAATTTGACAACTGCGAATCCAGAGCTGCCACCAGCGCCCTGTTTTTTTTATGCATGGGCAAACGAGGTAAGCGTGGTCTTAGTTCGGGCGACATGAGCCGATATTCTCGAATCGCATCTTCCAAAGCACTCCTCAATTCCACATTGCACTGGGTACTTACATTTGTAGCCCTGTCATCACTCCCCTCGTCAGCTTGATTCGTGCTTAATTGAGGTGAAAGTACAACAGTCTGCGACGGGGGGACGATGACATGGCTACGCTGCATTTCACTTCGTAGGCGATCAAGTACAGTGTCATCCAACATATGATTACGCTGGATAACCCGTACCTGATCCGACAGTCGTTGTGCCGAAACGTTGACAGCTGGCTCAAGCACCTGAAAAAGAGAGAGCATCCGAACACGGTAAGCAGTCAGATTGTTTCCCCCCTCTGTAGCCCCATAGTATGAGCGCATGACGTTCTCATTGACAGATTGTGTCCATCTCATGCGCTTCACACTTCCGCCGGGAGCTGGGACCCTATCAGAGGCCGGTGGGCCTCGAGATCCTAAGCCGTCCGGCGGCCGGCGTCCTCCCCGTCGACGAACAGGTGGTGGCGTCGTGGGCGGAGAGAAATACTCGTCGCTCGAGCTCGACGCAACTGCCGCGGTCGGTGTAGTCACAGCGCACACGGTGGGGCTGGGTACCGGTGGCGGCGAGGCGGAGCTGAGCGAAGAGTCCGGAGGTGGTAGGCGTGCTCTAACTGCAGCTGATCTCGTCAACATTTCATTTGTATACGTATTTGTTCTGTTTTATCGGAGGTGACATCTGTCATGTCACCTCCTATCCGGAAATTTTTGGTGAAAATCTAGAAGATTATGCTTCATTTTGTAATTTTTTAAATATGTCGTTATTATTTGGATTTAGTTTTGTCGATTTCACAATAACAAGAAAAAAAACTGCGTCGAAAATTATTATAACTGAAAATAAATAAGGGAACGTATTTCGTGTTGACGTTGGTGTTGCCAGTTATTATTATTATTATTATTATTATTATTATTATTATTATACCTTCTATACTCGGAGTCGTCTCGGGCAAGATGTTCAGGGCTCTTGAGCACCCGTGTGCGTGTTTTTGGCTGAACTACTTCTTTCTCTTTCTTGCTCTTCTTAGAAGAGTCGCGAGAGAAGAGCTGTTTCATCTGGTTAAAAGGAAATAAAAGGATAAGGGTAATTAGTGACATACTATTCCAGTTATTTATAAAAATAATCGAATTATGAAACAAAATAAATGTACCTTTTCAAGTCCAGTTAACTTCTTCGCCTTCGGCGGTTTCGCACTGACTTTATCATCAGGTCTGCTAGGACTTTTATCGTACCTGTCAATTTTTGGCTCAAAATGTGATCCTTCATCGACACTCCTATCTCGCCCCGCGTACTCCTTTCTAAAACCGTCGTCCCTATAGTCCTTAAACCTTGCCAAATATTCTCCATTGGCATATATCTGCTCAGTAGGATAGTTATCCTCCGTATGTTGCCTTTCACTAGCCAAGAATAGAGAAGTATCTCTGACGTCATCGTCACTCTCATGTCTCCTGTGTCTCGTTCTGTGTATCTCTCCACTCGAGTCTTTTCGGAAATCGTTCTCAATTCCCGAATCAACTAATCGATTATCGATTTCGTAGCGACGTGGGGATCTATCATCTCTATAGTATTCCCGGCTGTCACCTGAATCGTGCCGCCTCATACCAAACTCTTCTTTATACCTGTCCTTGTTCTTCACTCGGCGTAGAGAGTGATAAGAATCAGCATATTTTGGGAGATTAGCATAATCTTCTTCCCGTTCTTGAGCAATTTCAGGATTGGAGGAGTAATGTCCTTTACTTTTCCCAGAATGTTCATCTTTTCCCTTGTATTTATGTCCAGATGTTTGAAGTACATCATGACTAGAAGTAAGTTGCTTTTTTGCTTTGTACTTTTTCTCTTTATATTCGTCTGGGCTTAGGAGTGGTTTGCCTGTTATAGAGTCCAAGCTTGGAGGCTCGTACTCGGGCTCAGGAGGGAAGTCTTTCTTATTGCCTTTGAATCTAGGCTCCAACCTGTCAATGAACTCACGCCTATCAACTTCTCCTTTAGGAACTTTCTGGAATGTCCTACTCTCAGTATTGTATTTAACTTTATGATTGTCTGAGTCGTATTTACTGTAGTCTTCCGTAGCACTGCTTTCAGCAAAACCATCTCTTTCTAATGTGTTTCTGTAGTAACGAACTGTTTCGTTCACATATCGTTCTGTTGCTTGCATCCGCTTTTCTGCTTCGTATATAGGATCTTCAGGTAAATACCTAGATATAGGCTCTTCAATATTTCTCTCACGATCAAGTCTACGGGCATTTAATCGTGATTCCAAAAGTTGACGTCTGTGACTTAGCTCATTGAAATCTAAATCCACCTTCGTTGTTTCTGGTTCAAAAGTTTTTTTCTTTGTGTCCATACCGTCGCCTCTTCCTCTATATTGATTACTTAAATCAGGCGACTTATCTTTTGGAGAATATTCGTTTGCATACGTAGGTTCAAACTCTTCGAAACTAGTCAATTTATATTCTCTGAACCTCGGTCTGATGGGTGAATCTGTGACGTTGTAAGTTGGCTCAAAGGTGTTGAAATTTTCATTTTCTTTGTTTCTAGAATCATAGTCGTACATACGTGTTTTGGCAAACTTGTGTCTGTCTTCATAACCTAATCCTTCGTCTTCATCGGAGCAGTTTCCATATTTTTCTCTGGATGGTGAGAAGGTTTTGTGGACAGTCTGTTTGTTAAGTCTGTTGACATGAGAGTCGTGATCTCTAACCACATGAGCGTACACTACCCCCTTATCCATCTTGTTTATAGCAGAAGGTACTCTATCAGGACTAGTATTCCTCGTGAATAAATTAGGGTCGGGGCTACCACTTGGTTTGAGATAAGAAAATGGCTGATTTGAATTTGTTCCGTTTGGTGGATAGATCAAATGAGATTTCGGTGGCGTTGCAGATTGGTCTTCTCTTAGGATTCTAACTAAATGATCGACAGTGTGCCCTCGAGTCAAAGGCGGCTTATCGGGAGGTTGCTGGCTGCTATGTATCATTTCTTTATCACCATAAACGTTCTCTTCGATTTTTCTTATGCTATCTTTTATTCTATCTTTGACTTCAACTGGATGTATGTCTTTATTCTTTGTTGAATCGATCTCATCAACAAGCAATTTTTTATTTACTTCAGTTTTTCGTTTAGGTGTGTCAGTTATTTGTGGCGATTTCTCTTTTTCCTTTTCTTGTGACTTGCTCTTCTTAGCTCTTGTGGGTGCCTTTGGCTCTGACTTGTCAGGAGTTTTATACCTAGGAGGCTTTTCAACGGGATTAACTTTCTTACTTTCCGTTTTCGTATTCTCAGATTTACTCTCTTTTAGTGCAGACTTTTGTTTCTGATAAACGTCTAGTGGTGACGTTTTCTTGAAGTAGTCTTCTCTCGGTGAACTTTCTATGATGGGCGATAACTGAGTCTTCTTATTTCTCAATGACTTTAAGAACTCCTCAGTTTCGCTGCCCGATCTTTTGCGAATTGGTTTGTTTTGCGAATTGTTCAGACTTGTGTTAGACTTCAAATCGGATACATCACTTTTACTTCTCTTGACAAGGGTAACTGATTTTGTGGCAACAACGACTGGTGCATCAGGGCCCTTGGTAGTTTGCGCTCTTCTGAACAGAGTAGACAGTGATGTTCTTTCTTTTCTTTTTTTGCCACTCACATCACTAGTAGATCGACCGAGAGGAGTTTTCTCTGATGTGCCTTCGTCACTGTTCCTTCTTCCTATTCTGTCGTCCTTTTTTTTTCTGTGTGGTAGGGAGAAAAACTTCTCTGGTGGATGGTCAGAGGTGCATGTAATGCCCTCGGCTTGGGCCCGTACTTTGTTAGCTTCTTCAATTAATTCTTTTTCTGATAGATGTGTGAATGGTTCCTTTCTGATTGCTTTAGGTTGGTCGGATGAGGCGGTCCGCGTCGCACGCGGCTTATCTGCCAAAATAATATATTTGATTAGTTAGTCACATGTCTGTATTGAAAACTTAATTAAATTTTTAGCAAGTTAGCCTTTATATAGAGGTGTAGAGACTCTTTCAGGGTAGGTATAGGAAACTAGATTTTACATATTGTAGGTAGTATTCATAAGAATATTAAGTGTTGAGTAATCTGTTAATAGTGAAACTTTATGAGATAAGAAGAGTACAATATCACCAATGATTAAAAATGATGAAATCATAAATTATTATTGATAATTCCATGAGTTATTAAGAAAAGCTGCTTGTATTACCAGGCATACGTAAAACAATTAATTTATATTATAAATATTATGATGCAGAATATTCACGTAGAAAATAAACTTTAACCCGACACACACAAAGCCTACATTCCAATGGAAAAAAAAAACAATTTTGCTAAGTTTTAGTAAAGTCACACAAACCAGATGAGTTAGACTATTAATTAAGCTGTCAGAGTTATTTTTGTATAAAATAACAATAACATCACAATAGAAATATATATATGTACTAGTTTGATAATAAAAGATGAACATTAATCTTTTTGTAAATCTGACATATTTTTTGTGAAGGTTTTCAATAACCATTCGTCATGGTCAGTCAATTGAGTAGTGGAAAACTAAAGAAATACATCACATGATTATATTATTGTATCTGAAAGATTTCACCAAAATGTATTTAGTAGTTTAACTGTGAAACTCACACTTTAGTTATTTAGGCGAGGATTTTGAAAATAGGGTAATAAACTGTCTCGATTGGCCATACTGCAACTCGGGATCTGTAGTGCTATTCTGTAACAACCTCACCGTGATAACTTAGGTGAAGTGAGCGTGGAGTGAGCTGTCAGTGACGTCCCAACTGGTGCTAGGGATTGCGTGGTCAATCCCTAGCATTATATTTACAATCTTAATCGAGATTTTAATAATATTTTAAATCATAATGGCAGCGTCGAAATTTTTCAAAGTTTTCATTATGGACGTCATTTTCACGGTTTTCGAGGGTGCTAAACCCGATAGTGAGATCAAAATTAAAAATCAAGATGCAGCGGCGAAAATTTTAAATTTTTTCATCATGGGCGTCGTTTTAATGATTTTCGAGGGTGCTAAATCCGATAATGAGCTCAAAATTAAAAATAAAGATGCGGCGGCGAAAATTTTAATTTTTTCGTATATTGGGCGTCGTTTTCATGATTTTCGAGGGTGCTAAACCCGATAGTGAGGTCAAATTAAAAATCAATATAGCGGCTGCAAAAAATACCAAAATTATTGAAAAAAAAAAACAAAAATTGAGTTTCTGACTGTTTTGCTATTTTATTAAAAAAAAAAACCCCTTAAATGGTAATATTTAGACACTTAAATACTAGCTTTGAAATAATATATAATTATCAATAGAATTAGTATTAAAATCTTAATTATGATTTTATAAATGTAATTGGCCTGGGCTTGGCCAATCCCTAGCATCAGAGCGACGACACTGACAGCTCACTCCACGATGCAAGTTAAAGCAAGTTTTAACGGTGAGATTTTTACAGAATCGACCTGCTGAAGTTTGGCGTAGCTCATTCTAATTTGAAGTCCGAAATATCATTTTTTTGAAAAACAATTTTCTCTCATAAGACTGCAAGTAAATGCAAAAAATATTTGAGTCGTCATACACCCTCCGTTGTTTTTAACTCTTGTTACATACGAGTACTTTTAGTACCGTGTCAAGACATTAATGTATCTTTCAAGTTCCATCCAAGAGTCTTACTACTGTATTACTGTACCTACTTATACGAGTATGACATTCATATTATAATGCAATAAGAATACAAAATGGTGGCGTCATAATATAACGGGTAGTATCGCGAGCAAAGAACTTATTTTTCGACTCCTACGCATGTTAGTAACCCGCGTCCTGAGTCTGTAGCAAAAACTAACAATAGCTAATGATTTAGAGATGATGCTTAGTGCTCTATGATTTGAGGATATTGACACGGACATCTAACGATTTGCGTTCTTAGTTCTTCGATACACATCGTGGTTTTGATAAGAGATTTATCTATTAATCCGTAAAATAAGTTTTCTTCCATTGAAAGTCAAGGTGTCGTTGCAGAAAACTTCATTCGACGTACTAAAATAAATTATAACTTAACTCCGATTACTTATTGACAATGATCAACAACACATAGGTAGGTGAATAAGAACGACGCAAAATGGGGTTATGCTATATTCCTATATGGGGTATGTTTATAAACGTTGCTTAATGACTAGCGACTGTTTCCCACACATTATTGACGCTTAAACGTCTCTTAACTTTATGACACGTTTATAAATAAAGGGGATTGTTACGAGCTTTATAGCTTTAATCATTGTCGAATGAGTCTTTCTATCCGATTGTTGTGTGAAAGAAAATTGTGTTTTCAGAGACAAGACTACCGTTTCTATCGTTCTTATTTGTATAGAAAAATTAAATCTAAACATCTTCAAGATATAGTGAGCATCAGAATGGAGGGTAACTACTGCAGAAATTCCTTAATTGTATTCCATGCTTTTGAAAAAGGCAAAAGGGCCCATTGTTTTCCTTGAACTAGACTAAAAAGTAACAACTCTTTTAAACCAATAACAGTATCATAAAAAGACCAAATGGAATCCAAGTTGTTTGCACCAACAGTCAGCGCTAAAAGTAAGCGTGAACGCAGAAGCGTGACGTCACCGACTTTAATGCGCTTGCGATGATTCTGAATATTTAAGTAGTATGCAGAAATGAATGACATCGATTCTGTTGGCAGATTTTCCAAATCATCCCGGTGTCTGCCCAGAAAAAATATCATGATTGCCAATGTGCCTTTGCATCTGAAAAATGTGGTAATAAAATCAATTGCTCATTGCACCTTACAGCAGGCAATGGAAGGTTTGGCGTTAGCAATGTTTATCATCTTCCTGCCTTATCACAATGTATTTGGTGTCGGTAGAAGCATGTCTTCCTCCATACATTTCTATGACCAGTCGCCGCCTTTCTACCCCTATCATCCTTTAAACAGTTCATCCATCGTTTCTCTTTTTCATACTCAAAACATTCCCGACAACAATATGTCCCTTATTCCTCCTCGTCACATATGCGCATATCATACCATAACAATTACCAATAAGTTTGAAATCATCTTGACCAATGAATTTAGCAGTGGTGGCTCAGTGGTAACGGCCGCGACTTACAAGTTGTAGGTCGTAGGTTCGAACCCAGGCAGGTGCTTTACATTTTGTAAATTCTTTCATCACCACTGCTCTCAAAAGTGTGAAAAAAGAAACCGTGAGGAAACCTGCATGTCCTAGAACCAAAAATTCGAAGACATGTGACATCTACCAACCCACAATGGGCCCGCGTGGTGGATTACGGCCCACTCCCTCTCACAGAGAGCAGGCCTGTGTCCCAGCAGTGGGAACATTATAGACTGATTATGTTAACCGGTCAAGCCCCGCGCGACACCGATTCTGAGTCAAACAATAGAAAATCAATTGTGTCTCATTGGCTCCGGTCCTTGACATTAGTGCCCGAGCCTCTATGATTTTTTCTACATCAAATTCGCAGGTGGTCTAAGCAGACATACGATACTTTTACCTCATACATAGATGTTAATCGTATTGTAAATAATCCTTCATAAATTAAAGACTTATAACGGTGTTCTACTAAGAATTGGGTGTCAAGTTTAACATGTACTTATTGTGTATTATCTTTGCATCATCACACTAGCTTTGTCTATCTACGTTGGCTTCCAGTCCAACCAGGATGCTAGTGCTACAAACATACTTATATTCAATTACTATTTTTTGTTACAAGAAGCAACTGCCTTCTGTATGTATGTCTTCAATCAATTGGGTAGCTCTGCTCAAGGATTTTAAATAATAATGTCAGGTAAACTTTCTTTAGTAAGTTGGTAAAATGTATCCCTGTGTTTCCTATCTGACTATCTTGGAACAGGAACATCAAGACAACGCACGCCACAATTGCGGCGATAAGTCCTCTCTTTGAGGAGTGGCTAGAGAGGCGCCATGTCGTCCGCCTGACGCAGGTCCTCACCGGACATGGCAGCTTCGGGAGGTTCCTGTGTCGGATAAGGCCGGAGGTAACGCCCGGGAAATGTCACCACTGTTTGGATCGCCTGGAGGACACGGTGGAGCATACGGTGGAGTTCTGCCCGGCTTGGGCAGAGCACCGCCGTGTCCTCTTGGAGGCAATCGGTGGCGGAGTTCTCTCGCGTCCGGCTCTGGTCTAGGTGAGGGTATGGGCAGCCGTCCTTCTTTCTGCGAAGCAGTAATGCTCGCAAAGGAGGAGGCGGGACGGTTGAGGGAAAGGCACATTTCGCGTCCTCTCGCCCCTAACCGCCGCAGGAGACGCCCTGGGCGTCGGGAATCCCAGACGGATTTCCGGCCACCGTAGGCGCGGGCTTGCGGACGGTGAGTAATGGGTAGATCGCCGTCCGATAAGGACCAGGTCCGGGTCGACAGCGCGTTGTGTTTCACGCGCGCCTCAAAGAGTTGTCAACACAAGTGTAGGGGTCCACTAGGGCCGATGTCTGCCGGGGTCGCGGGAATGTCCAAAAGGGTTACCGAAGCCCTGGCAACACAGGCAACAGAAGGAACACGGGTGGGTTTTAGTCAGTAAGAGTCTGACACACCCTCCCGCTCCGCCCAGGGTGGGAGAAGTTATTTGATAATTTCCAACCCAAAAAAAGACAACCCTGCGTTAAGGTTTTTTTTTTTATATTCATTTTCCAAGACAGTCAGTCTTTATTTTTTTATATCATCGGATTAATTTCTAAACAACAAAGGGTTCTAAAGCACAGCTTTTAACAGAATACCACTCTGCTGTGGAAACAGTCATGCAGATTACCTGATTTGACAGCTTGTTTGATTTTAACTCAGCTCTTAATCACCAAGTATTTTTTAGAGTAATAATGTGTATTAAAAGAACAATGTTTTTTAGCGCCACTACCGATAACCAACGCTTCAACTATATATTGACATATATAATTAGTAGGTATGTATTTTAAAAAGAAACACGCTCGGTGACCGTGACAATGATGAGCCGTTGTCTACACAAGACGTCGGTATCAATAACTGTTTATACCAGTCAGACAAGGATATTATTATTGTGAATATATGAATTTTATTCTATTTTGTCATTTACCGGTGATTCTGAGAAGACTTTTAAAGTATTTTTGGGATATTAAAATAGTCCTTAACCTCGTTTAAATGTCTTAATTGACCTTCGTGATCAGTTTGAACATCATTGACTGACAGCATTTGTCCACCACCAGGTGGGCATCATGACTTGCCGTTCAAATCAAATCAAAGGTCATTTATTCAAACTAGGCTGATCAGCACTTTTGGAACGTCAAAATTACACAAGACAATCCCCCAAAAGGCCCGCCCTTCACCACACCACTTCCTAGTGGTTTGACAGGGATGAAGTGGCGCAACAAACTCCCCAGCAGCGCGTGTATTCAGTTTGAAGAACTTGATTCTATACAATAGTACTCTTAAGTAATTAACATTACGAAACACAAAATATTAAATTAAATCATTTGCCATATGTCAGCTAGCACACGCGAATATCGGCAATTTCACAACAAAACTTTGGAAACTATACTCAAACAGAAATAAATAATAAAAACGAAAACCTAACTTACGAGTAATACCTAAATAAAAGCCTCCAGGCATAAAGGGCGTGCTCTTTATGCCTGGAGGCTTTTATTTAGGTACTTACTTTATTTACCGCTTACTTAAGCAACGCTGGTTGACAGTGGCGGTGGTCAAACGGCCTGACGCGTGATGGTGCTAAAAATGTGAGGAAATCTAAATAAAAATCGCCATAACATAGTAAGCTAGTGGTTGATCAATGGGTCTCTGTGTGTATATGAAAAGGATTATCCTGTAACCCTTTAGTGCGCTCAATCAGAGACTTGCAGGCTTCTTAACACCCGTATTCCGTAACCACTATCACAAATTCTCGAATGGCAATGCGAAGTCAAACATTCTCTTCGACGCACTCAGTAATTTCCATCTCGATGTCGATGGTCATCATCACCGCGGTCCCCAAATTCTCAAACGACCCTGAACTTTGAGATGTTTATGTATTTCTGTCGCTACAATCCTCCACTATAAAGTTAGAGTGACATCACATCATAAGACTCAACGGCGACAAAGACTTGAGTTGATTTGACCGAGCCAAGCAGGTCGAAAAGTCACATAGGTACAGTCACGAGCAAAAACACAGCAAAATTCAAAAGCAACTTTGTCCTAAAGTTTTGATGGTAATTTTGTTTCACTTTTTATCGAGCCTGTGCTATTTTATAATGAAATAGGTCTTCAAAGTTGCAATCGTTTATTTCAAGAACAAATCGCTTTTGAATTTTGCCAAGGAAATACATTTTTATGTTCGTGACTGTATCACATGTTATTGACGTCAGCATTGCACTTGGTAGAAGGTAACGCTCTTGTGTGTGTCACCACCTGTGCTAACTATAAACATCTGGGCACATTAATACGTCACAAAGAACAAGTTTGGTTAACGGGCAGTGTTTGTTTTCCATGTTTGATCGTAGTCTAGAAAATAATAAGCTATGTATGAAAATATAATATTTATTTTAACTGTCGCTTTTTATAGGACCGACTATTGGAACCCGACAAAATAGGGCAAGGAAATGTCAAATCTTCAAACCAAATGTTAGAATGTGTAAAGAAAACACAATTTAAGTATTTAATATTTCTTCTTCCTTTCACTCAAAATAGTGAATATTAATCCGTTCAGAAAAGCAAATCGTTTCCCCCAAATGAAACCTAAGGTGTGAAAGGCAAGACATCAAATCAAATCTTTTATTTTGGGCATGGGTTATATAAACAGATGTTAGGTAAATTACAGATCCATTATTTCCTGCCCAGTAGGCATACAATAATAAATTATGTCAACATGCAGTATCAAAAATTGAGTTATCACTTATAAAGCAAATCTTACAAAAAGAATTAGTGACAGATCGTAGTATTGGTGACAGATTGTAGCAGGTACTAATTATTAAGAAAATCTTGGATCGTGTAGTAGGCTTTGTCAATTTAAAAAATACGCAATTTATATTTAAATAGTGGGAGTTCCTTGGTGTTTAAAATGTCTACAGGTATTTTATTGTAAATTTTAGATGCCATTCCAAAAAAACTTTTGCCCAGATGAGCAGTTCTATGATATTAGCTGATGGAAAGGTCAATTTTAAAATATGGATATATTTATGTATTTTGCTGTTACCGTAAAGAATCAAAGAAGAACCCGCGTGTCCTGCGACCATCCACCCACCACATGTGCGGTTAGCTACGCTACCAACCTTGCTGCCTGGATTTATTTTATTATATTTCTGCCTCGTTGGTCTAGTGGTCACAAGCGCTACTGCTGTGCATGAGGTCCAGGGTTTGATTCCTAGGTCGGGAAAAGAGTTATTAGGTTTTTCTTTAGGAATTTCTCAGTAGCAGCCCGTAGTCGGATTTGTGCCCGGTTAGTGGCAATAGGCGCGCCCTCCATTAAATGGGATTTAAACATAACTGGCGAAATGTGGGTGTACTATACCTACAACTCTGCAAAAAAAAAATAATTAAAGAGCCTGTATTCCTCTAAGAGTCAGCGTTCGAGGAATACAGGTTGTTTAATTTTGTTTAATTTTTATTGCCATATTTTTGTTGCGACACGAAAGAAGCAGGAGACCATAAAAGCGATAAACACTCGTAAAGTAACTTAGTCACCCCTCAATCTAACGTGATCGAAGTAGTCACCAATACAAATATCCGCGTGGATGCTGACAAAAAAACCTTGGCAGAGGACAATCCAGTTCTTACGTAGTTTGTAGTAGTGAGTACTTGAAACATATTATTATTTTGTTTAAGTTAATATTTAATGTAAAAAATATGCCCACTGCGAATCTGTTATAAGTATTTCAGTAACCCACTGCTGGAATCAGCCTTTTTTTGGTCAGTACCAAATCTGCTTCTACTGTATCGATACAAACTACATGAAAATAGCTCATGTGGTAATAAAAATATTTTCCAGTCGGCCATACTAAGGCACGCAAACGCTGGATAATTTCACCACTCGTAAATGCTATACAATACCATTATCATTTTCCTGCCCTGATCCCAATTTATTTGGGGTCGGTGCAACATGTCCCTTTCTTTTCATTCTTTCATTAGTTGTCATTTCGGTAGTCACACCCTTTCTAGCCATATCATCCTTCACACAGTCCATCCATCGTTTCTTTGGTCTTCCCCTACTCTTATAGCCATCGACATTCATACTCAAGACTTTCCTCACGATATTTTCCTTATTCCTCTGCATCACATGCCCATACCATGACAACCGATTTCCGCACTACTTTTCAGTCACCGGTGCCACTTTCAGACTTCCCCTTGTGTACTCATTTCTTATTCTATCCATTCGTGTCACACCACACATCCCTCTTAGCATTCTCATCTCAGCTGAATGCCTTTCATTCATCCCTTTTGTGGCCGAACATTCATCTTCCCCTTAAGTTTAAGGGGAATGCGGGAGTCGCAGATTGTTCCCGTGACCTGCTGCCATTTCATCCATCCAGTGTTAACTATATGCTTAACCGACCGATCTACTTCGCCATCGCTTTGCACGAGTGAACCGATATACTAAAAGTCAGAACAGACTGACAGAAGCGCGCCATCAAGCGCTATGGCTCCAGAACTGGAGAGACTGCCGAAATCGCAGAACATATGTTCAGTGTTGGTTCTGCTGATTTTCAAGCCAACATTCTCCAGCTTGGAAACCCATTTCTCCAATCTGCTCTGGATCTCAGGTCCATCGTCACCGACAAGAACAATGTCATCGGCGAACATCATGCACCAGGGTGCCTCTTCCTGTATGTCCGACGTCAGAGCGTCCATAATCAATAGGAAGAGGTAAGGACTTAACGCCGACCCTTGGTATAAGCCTACAGCCACACTGAACCCGTCGGTATTACCAGCAGCCGACTGGACGTAGGTACAAGATTGACATGTACATAGCACGAATTAACTCCACGTACTTCCCGGGCAATCCTTTCTCTTTTAAAACCCACCACAACACATCCCGAGGTACCCTATCATATGCTTTCTCCAGATACATGAACACCATGTGCAAGTTCTTATGTCCACGTCTGTACTTCTCGCACAATTGGCGGAGTGCAAAAGTGGCGTCCACTGTGCCTCGAACTGGCATAAACCCAAACTGGCTCACTCTCCTCTTGTGGTCTTTTCTCTATTACTTTCTTCCATAGCTTCATCCTATGTGACATGAGCTTTATCCCTCTATAGTTGTTGCAGTCCTAAACATCACCTTTATTCTTGAACTTCTTTCACTAGCGAACTATTGCACCATTCTTGTGGGATCCCTCCTTCATGCAACGACTTATTGAAGAATAAAGTCAACCACATACAACCATCTTCTTTTAAACACTTCCATACTTCTACTGGTATAACATCTGGGCCCACGGCCTTTCCATTTGTCATACTTCGAACTGCCTTCCTTACTTCATCCAAGCTAATTTCCCTCACTAAACCCATCTTCACCTGTACCTCTTTGAGCACACCTTTCCATGTATTCTTTTCGTTCATTAGCTTTTCAAAATAAACCTTCCATCGTTATTTTATTTCGTCATCTTTGGACAGACCAAGTGCGAGTTGGATCACGCACAATGAAGGATTCCGTAGTTGGTATGAATTTATCTCAATAACAAACTTAACGTTGTAGTTGAAAAACATGTTCTCCATCATATACATCGATATACGTCACGGTTAATTGATCGAACTGCAAATGTAATTTGGTCGACTATTACTTGTTAGAGTTAAGATTCCCCCCAGGGGGGGGGGGGGGGGGGGGGGGGGGGGGCAGTTGCCTCTTACAAAAAGTAGCACTTTAAAGCTTAATATTACGCAAACAAATTTCAGAATCAAAAAATGACGTTCACAGACCCGCAATAGTTATGAACGGCCTATCCAACGATACCCCCGCCGTGGGTAAAACGAGATAAAAAATGTCATCCCCACAATTCGTGCAAGGGAGCTACCCGCAATAAAAAGATTTTATTTAAGCACTTTGTCGGCGTGATTAATATGTATACCCATGCCAAATTTACAGCTTTCTAGTACTTTATATGGGTATTTATATGGGTTCCTTGTTGACTACGGAACCCTTATAACTACTAAAAATTATAGAATATAGATAATAAATTTTTAGCACAAGGCAAAAGAAAAGAAAAACTCAGAGAAGGAAAGAAAAAAAAACAAAATGCAAAAAAACACTTTCCTTGAATTTTCATTTTCATTCACAAGGTCAGTGTTTCGTTTGAGTTTCCTTATTTTTTAAACACAAAGTACTTAAAGCAGAGGTGCTAAACTGACGTGTCCGTATTTAGGAGATTGATACACAAAGGCAGACAGTCATTAGTGGGCAGTGAACCTTGGAGGCTTCCGTTGTAACGTGGGCGAGTTTGTACACAAAAAAAATGTTCACGAATCTAAGCTAGATTCAGTTTTAGAAGAGTGTACTATGGGAGATTTGATCACTTTTTGTAGGTAGCTATTTATAGAAATGAAACAGAGATAATAACCTAGTGGCTTTTTGTTTTGTGTGTGCCTAAATCTTTTATTTTTATTTGTTTTGGTTAGAGTTCTAAGATGTTCTAGTTCTTTATAGAGTCAGTGATGGTTCTTCAAACTTATAGCAACTGAATGTCTTAAAAAATTTTCATATCCACGAAGGAAATATGGAATGCTATGCATTCCACGCAATACCGACAAGACTCATGTGCCAATAATTTTACTTGCATCAATCCACATCAATTCAATACAAAGCAACTGCTTACCTACACAAATAGGTATTGTTTTTCACAAAAACTGTACCTATTGCCTTGAATAACTTTTTGCAAGGAACGATAAGTTAATAACCTATATCCTACTGAAACAATTTGTCAAACCAATGTCAGCCTTAACGTACACAACATACAACGTTTAAAGTGCTATACATAGAAACAATTAAGATTGTCTGTTTAAGAAAGATAACTTCGAACCAGTTATTTAAGGTCATTTCGAAGTATTTACTATTTGGGATGACTAGATAGTAGACACAGTAAATCTTAATATATATATAATAGAATAGAATTTATATATACCCGTTTAGTTGACAAAGAGTTTCAAACCCTATCAAAGCCACAGAATTATAAAATCCTAAATTCGTTTCTACATAATCTCACCTATTCTACAAACTAACATACATTACTACAACACCCACTGATGTGGCGATATCATTGTGAAGATTCGGATACTATACTACTACCAAAAATGTTGACTAGTGTCTTGCTCCTGTCCTTATCCCTATTTGTTTAGGGTCGGCACAGCGTGTCTTCTTCTTCCTTAGATCTCTATTAGCATCATCCTTTCTAGTCATATCATCTTTTTTACAAACCATCATATCACAGTAAGCTCTGACGGCAGTATAAAGACTGATGGCAATGGCATTTGAAGATTAAAATCCTTGAGCCCACATGGACAACGATCAAATATTTAGCCAGATTGACCTACATATTTAAGAACAGGACTTAATAGGTAAAAAGGTAGAGATTGAAGGCGAATGTTAATTATAGTGTACACAAGCTTCGAAGATAAGATGACCATGAAAAAATATAAATTTTCTGCGACCAATAACAATGATGAAAGCATTGAAGGAAAATATGACAGATATTGGTATTCTATGCCTATTCCTCCTATTATAAATGTCTTTGTCTCATCATCATCTGCCTAGCCTTTAACCAACTATATTGTGGTCGGCTTCATGTCTAACCGGAAGCTGAATAGCAGTATTTTACATGGAGCGACTGCCTATCTGACCATAATTTTATAAATGCATTTTTCTATAAAAAAACATAATAGTAATCATAATAAAATAGAAATAATAATAAATATTTACGGTTATAGTTCACGCCGTAGTAATTGACTGCACTGATTTGAAAGGTTGCATGAGCAACCCGTATAATATCAATTTAATTATTATAACGGAGAATTAAGTGAGGAAGTAATTACAATTAACTAATTAATCTACTGAAAACTAAATGGTCAAAAAAATCGAAATTTTAAAATGTTTTACCTTGAAAAACACGCAAATTTAAAAGCAACATTTTAATAAAACTTTACCCTCAGTACTAGACAATCAAAAGTGCAGAGAAGCCATCGCTTAAACCCACATAAACCTAGTAGATGTATGTTAAAGATTGAAATAAGCACAACACAGACAGGTTGCCACTCAATCACTCTTCAAATTCCAATATCAACTTACTTAACTTCAAAGCAGTGATAACAACTCATCTATCAATCTAGCCACATCCATTACGCACATTAAATGATATCGTTCGCAATAAACTAATGAAATGATTAATTGTAACAAAATTCGCAATCTTACTATTAACATTTATTGAAAATGTTTCTGTCGGTGGCTTTCGCAACGGTTGACCACAAAAGGCTCCTTCGTTTAGGTCAATGCCGACACAGAAACTCTCTTTATATGTCTTATATCGGAACGTCTGAGTAGCGCCAGATTGCAGAGGACCCGCCCCCTATGCAAGACACAAATGGATGCCTCAGGGTACGACTTTGGGCCCACTAATGTCAATGTAATAGATTTTCAAGGTAATGAGTCTATTTGATAGTTTTTGATTTAAATGTTTTTTGTGTTCAGATTTTTTTATTTAACTGTTAGTAAACATTAGGACGCTTTTGCGAGTTAATAAATTAACTTCATGCAGATGAACCATGAAGACTTTCCGGTCTGAGTGTTTCATTCATTTTTAGGGTTCCGTACGTCCAAAAGAAAAAACGGGACCCTTATAGAGTCACTCGTGTGTCTGTCCGTCTGTCACAGCCAATTTGCTCCGAATCTTAAACACCGATTAAGTTGAAATTTCGTACACATATGAGTTTCTGTGACCCAAACATGGACGTGTTTCGTAAACAAATGAGTACTTTTGGGAGGCAAGCAAGAAAATGAAAAAATAAGTTTTCTAAATCGCATCATGTGATATCTCAAACTAAAGTGCTTACCGTGAGGGTATCAATTTTTTTTTGAATTTTAAAATATATGGAAATTGACCATTAAATTGTGGCGGCATCTACATCGCCACATGGGAACTAAGCAGCACACTGACGTCACGCAAAATCCTGCATCGCGCAAGCAGGGTTTACCGCCAACTAGCATATAAACAACATCCCGACATCAACGGTCGGGCAGTTGCGCACCAGACACGACACCCGTCTGGTCGGAGGATCCTCCCTTTTCTATGGAGGATGAGTGAACTTTACACCATGTTCCTCATGCGTCTATACTGGTGACCCCGACGTGATCGTAAGCGCAGCCTTCGTGCAACTACTTCAGCGTGACGTCATAATCATCACTTCCTCAAGCTTTCGAGCGGCGAGTCACACAGCCAGCCAGCACCCACGGCTTCAACGGGTATCCTGACTACCAGCATGCAGCCACCGCGCATACCTGGTCATCACCCTAAGCCTCATCAGCAACCTTGGCACAGCACACTGCACTTTCGGCCGGTCAACAAGCAGAGCTCTTCACCCTCTCCTGGTCGACGCCAGCAGTCAGCCTTCAACCCGGTGCTAAACCACGTCCGACTCACTGGAGCATAACGCAGCGCCACCCCGACTCACTGGGGCATCATCGCAGACAGTTCCGACCCACCGCGAACTATGCGACAACCGGTTACGACCCACTGGAACCAAATCTGGCACTGGCAAGCATCGAAAGATACACGACTCAGCCCACTATCGACCTCCGGTCTCCGGAGGGGAGTGATGTGGCGGCATCTACATCGCCACATGGGAACTAAGCAGCACACTGACGTTACGCAAATCCTGCATCGCGCAAGCAGAGTTTACCGCGCAACTAGCAAACATCCCGACATCAACGGTCGGGCAGTTGCGCACCAGACACGACACCCGTCTGGTCGGAGGATCCTCCCTTTTCTATGGAGGATGAGTGAACTTTACACCCTGTTCCTCATGCCTCTATAAAATTCTCTCCCTTTATCTCCAAAGCTACTGATCCAAAAATTAAAAAAAATACAGAATCTAGTTCTATACTTATCGATTACAGGAAAACCTATAAGAAGTCTATGGTCTTAAAGTAACATGGTAAATCTCTCAATATTGTGCATACAAACTTACATTTGCAGTTGGTATGTATAGGAGAACGTGTTTTTCAACTACAATGTTAAGTTTGTTCTTGGGATAAATTCATCATTCATAGATATCCAGGAGCCCGCTTTTTGCGGAGATCCGCCTTATGAGATCCGATGGATTTCGATGGCTTTTTTATTTGAAAGTTAGTAACTTTAAGTTGGTTTCAAATTTGGTAAAGATTTGATGAGGATCAACGGCATGATGAGCAGAATAACTACTCAAAATGCAGGAAATTTCTCACTTTTAGATTTCTACCAGTAGAAGCGGCTCTTCAACTACTAGGTAGGGTTTGATGGAGCACCTGCGACCACCTTCTCATAAAAACTAGAGAATTTTCAGAATTCTCTAAAACGAGTCTTTAAAACCAATATTAATGTTGGTTGAACAATAAGGTCACTAGATGCCGCTACTGTGCACCGCTAGATCGCGCTGTCGTTGTCGCTCGCCAAATAGTTAGGTCCTGTCGAACATTTTCTGTGACTGAGTTTTGTTAGGTGTAAAGTAGCTTGAAAGTAAAGTCTTGTGTTTAATTGGTTAGTTGTGGTTAGTTTATTGGTTTATTGATTGGTTAGTTTATTTCTGTTTAATTATCGTCTTGCCACTTGCCATGAATTTTTTGGCTAAGCGTGGTAGCTTCAATCAATTTATCTGACTGCTTTGACTACCCAAAGCAACAATATTTCGACATAGCTGCGATTGCTGTTGTGTATGGCACGTCGAACGGAATGAATTTCGAAGAGCTATGCTTACTATCTGGCGATAGGTATTAATAGGTTATGCCTGCAGCAAATGCAGAGATTGGCTCCGAACGAAGTGCAGCTTTGTTTGGATAATCTACTGTCTCCTATCCAAATCAAATAAGTTTAGTGGTAAGTATATTAATTGTTGTAAAAAAGTTTGAGCTCATAAGGCCTACTGTTAGCAGAACTACGAGTTTTACTCCTCTTACCAATGATTTCTCCTGTATATGGTCTCTGGCTACATTTACAAGAACCAGAGGGCCTAAACAAACTGACATTCAATCAGCTATAACGATGATGTCAAAAATGTGTGGGACTGACAAAAGCTACCGAAAAGCTTATGTCAGTCCTGTTGAGAGTTGTTAGAAATCGAAACGCTTTGAAAGCAACTGCCACTTGCCTAGGCCGTCAGAACTGAAAGCAGTATTGATATAATAGTCAGTAACGTTGCTAATGATTTTCACTAATGGAGTATCACTGTGTTTCGACACGGCTTTAATCCTCACGAATCATAATGATACTCTGTTAAGACGCTGACAACACCTAAACCGCGGTCACTGTCAGATTGCATAGAAAAGAAAGAGAAGCGCGACGACAAAACGCTTGTAATTTATTGCAAAATATGAAGTAATTATCTATTTACTCAGAATTGAGTTGAGTAATCGAAAATAAAAAACAACCAAGTTCTGCATTAGAATAAGACGTACTTGTTATTAATTAAATACGTAATTTATGTTGATATTTAATACAGATATTTTGGATTAGAACTCAAGGTAAGAGGTTAGTTTAACGTTAGTTTGTATCGAGATTTTTTTTTCAAAACGTGTTTTGGTGACAACCAAGTTCTGGGAAATATGTTCAAAATTAACATATATTTTTTTTCCGCTACCACAAACTATACAGATTTGGCTATTTTCTTTCTTAAGAGAAACCTCTTTTGGTCAATTGGGTCTTGTCAGCGCCTTAATGAAAATACTTTACTAAGATATTTCTTATACAAGCATTCCAATTGTTTTATAACAGAAATACAAGCGTAGTTACATAATATGCAGGTCTTCTGATGTATCAACAAGTAATTACAAACCAATAAAATAATTTGGCGCTCCGACCACATTTCGTAAACCCTTATCTCCTCATACAAGATCTACGATATGTAAGAATGTGGTAATGCTATATTGTATTGTATAACAACCGGTCAAAGTAGCCCGACGGCAGAGCGGGCACTTTTACTATTGTAAGGAAGTGTGGAGAAGAAATTATAAACGTGTTTTGTTTTCTGTTGCTTAATGTATGTATGTAAATGGATTGGTGTTAATTATTAGGTAATTGTGATTGGCTTCCAACCTAGGAGTGTTCAACACAGAATAATTTTTAAACTATTGAACTGAGAACATATACTACCACAGGGCACACAATATGTATATGTGTATAACTTTAACGCGATATTGACCACCCAGAAGCCTGAGGTTATCAAACTGCAAATTAAGAACACCTAGTAAACTTTTCTGCCGTTTAATTTTAGAGTGCTGTTATTATGATACCTCAAAAATTTTGAGTAATTTACCTATTTGAAAACTGACTTCTAATTTTCAGTCTTTACAACGACTAGATCGTCCAAATAATTGTTTCGCAAGTAGGATAAAAAATAATCCGAATACCATGAATAACTTGACGTTTAGCATCTTGACGTGTCTGGGAAATTCGGTGATGCAAATATGAATGTCCTTGTATTTAAGTGGTGTGTAAGGTAAGGACACTATAAGGACAGTGAAGTTGAAAAACTGTTGCGCGAATGTTTAGTTTTGCCAACAGCTAGAAACGCCATGTCACGTCATATTTTCCTGGTATATTTGCATATATTTTTAATCTAAGTTTTAGTAATGGAATTGATTCAAGTCTATCCGAATTTACGGCAGATCTCTGCTTATACTACTGCTATACCTCCATGATTACATAGGCTTAGAATTTTGTATCAACGACATCCATAGGTACTCTTGAACGGATGCAGAACAATGATATAATATACATAGATAGTTTGAAATCTTTTACAAAGAGCAGCTATAAAACAACGATGATATCGCTGCAGTCAGTCGCCATACCTGCATAAATTAACTAATTCGTTATGCCAAAAATATTACTATTAAAACAATTTAAACTTGTTTGTTAAGATGACTATCTGTGAATCCTCACTGATTAACTATTATGTTCGACGATCACTATAGGGTACAACACAATGATGTTCATGTCACAGTTTTTGTTGAATTTATTGAGGATAAAGAAGGCATGTTTATTGATGAAGATGTTACAATGATTGGTGAAAAAACTATCTGTATGTATCGTGGTGGGAGTGACTATCTTGATAATAGCTAGATGAGTTATGATAGGATTCAAAATAGAAAAATGGCGAATTCTCTAGGGTCGCTCAAAAACAAAGTTCTATTCATAGACGCGAACAATCAGCTCATCTTCCTAGTAATTTCCCAACAGTTTTAGGGTCATCTATTAATCTAATCTGATGCAGTTATGTATTTTAAACGAACGAAAGAGAGCACGAGGCCGGTCGCCAACACGATGGTCCAACCAAGTAATAGAAGCTATCTCGCAGATTGTCTGCTAAAGACACCACTGACAACGATCCTCAGTAATGAGGGACCGATTGAAGAAGGAGATTTTACAAGCGACCACAATCTAACCTCCAATATCCAACTGCGTGACATTGCTATACAAAGGTTAGATCGGTGGTCACACTTTCGAGACTTCACGTAAATATTGTCTCACGTTATTTCTATAACAACCGAAACTGACGTTTCTGCGCGTCAAGGAGAATTCGTGATCGCTTCTATTAACTTACAAGTTAAGAAAAAATCTCTCAAGAAAGGTATTTTGTAACATTGTGACACTGATCACTATTCGGAGCAGCATTCCTACCGAATGAGTAGCATTGACACGAGGACAGATGCCTCGATAGCAAGTCAGCCTAGACGCCTAGACACACTGCGGAATCTCTAGCACAGACATAATTTATGGATCTAGGTGACGTTGTTTTTCGAAATCCAACATTCGTGAAATCAACAATACTTACTTCAGACTTTTGCACAGCGTTAGGATAATCATGAGTAATCATTTACACTTGTTACCGAGCACAGCAATCTCATTTTGTGAGCATGTACCTTGTACATATCAAGATATGCTCATAACTATGAAACCCGACTGATTGGAATGTTAATTAGTATGAAACGCCATCAGTCGGGTCCCTTTAGATATGTGTATCTTCTGGAACGAACGGAGCAGGTTTTTACCAGAAAACGGACTGGTTCAAACCGTAAATAACGCATAGTACATAGAATGTTGCATCATGATTACTCATGCGAGCTATATTGCAAAATTACAGGAGATATTGCACCATAATTACTCATGTTTAATTATGTGCAACATAATTAAACATAATTAAAAATAGCACGCAACAAGTCACAGCCTGATCCGTTGGGAAAGTCCATTTCTACATGCTCTGTATGGAATAATGCCCGGGGGTACGATATAGGTGCTCCCGCAACTTGTAAGTAGGTAGAAAACTACTTATGGTACACCACTTTGGTGTATCAATTGTATATCAATAGTAAATCAAACAGTAGTCATTAGGACTCAGTTGACAACGGTGTGTTATGCATCAGATGTCCATCAGCCTTCAGCTGGCATCTGTTCCCATAGAGTCTTCAGATTATAGGACCTATATTTAGTTAGGGAAAGTAAAGTATTTAGTTAGGATAAGCTTACGTAATTCTGTTCTATGTGTTTATGTGTTAGTATAGTGATAATAGATGATTGTTGGTAACTGTAATTATTGTGTATTGTGTGTGCGAATATACCGTCTTTTAAAACCAACCCCTGGCTCATTAGATTTGGCAAATATTTTACCCCGCACCTAAATAGCTTACAACACTGTTTTTGTTGAGTTGTGAGTGGAGGTCAAATAGTTAGAAGAATAATTAGAAGTTGCCAAGAATTAAAAATCTTTAGGAGGAGCATCATATTCACGTCACGTCGTACGCTAACAAAAAGCACGGCAACAAGAAGAAAAAATCACTGATATGGCTAATTATAAATGAGTTGGACTCTGATCACTGTGGCCAGTTGGTCACTTCCCTCAGAAAATAATCAGAGTTCAAAGAAAACTTGTGAGTTTTGTTCCTGTTAACAAAAGTCGCTTAGAACAATTTAAAAATAATTTAATGGAAAAACTACCGGGTTTGCCTTATCACACTGACCCGGACCAAGCATATACTTTACTACTTAACCTCATCAATTGTTAATTTAGGAAGGTATTCACCTCAAAAACATTGCCTGTTTATGATCGCGTTATATTTAGTGACTGGGCAACACCAGGTATTTACAAAAGTAGGTTGAGATTATAGGAACTGTATCATGAAAAAACATATAAGCATGATGAACCTAATTCTGAAACGGGAAGAACGACAGTACGGAATCGTGACTTCCATCTAAAAATCGATGATGTAGATATTAGGGCAGACGTGGATGTGGCAACAGAGGTTGAAAACTTCTTCACTAATATTCCCTTTTTAACAACCAAAACTCTGTCATCGTCGTCCTCCACTTCTGCTTACTCAATACTAAAAGAATGTGTACCAGAATGTGATAAACACTTTAAATTCACAGTTGTTAGCCCTAAAGACATTGGAATCTTTTAAAGAACTTGATGTAAAAAAAACTGCTGATCTTTGGGGATTAACAGTACATACAATGTCTTCAATAATTGATATTATTTCACGTTATTTAGCAATTGTTTTTAACTCTTGTATTGCATCTGGTATATTTCCTGATCTGATGAAACTTAGCAAAGTAATTCCACTGTTCAAATCTGGCAGCACAACTGATACTACGAATTTTCGGCCTATTTCGATATTAGCTACATTGAGCAAAATCTTTGAAAAAATAATTTTAAAACAAATGTTAGGACATTTCAATTCATATAATATTTCATCTGAAACAGTTTGGTTTTACGAAGGGTCGTTCAACTACAGACGCGGGCGAGGAATTGCTGAAGAGCTTTTCGAGGCTTGGGAGGAGTCGCAGGATGCTCTTGGCATTTTCTGCGACTTGTCTAAGGCCTTCGATTGCGTCCATTCTCATAAGGAAACTGCACCACTATTGTATGAGGGACAGGGCTCTCGACCTTCTGACTTCCTATCTTAATAATAGAATTCAGAGGGTTGATATAAATGGCAAGAGATCTGCAGGATCTGCGGTCACTATGGGCGTTCCGCGGGGTTAAATTCTAGGTCCATTCTTGTTTCTAATTTATATAAATAACTTACCTTATCACATAAGGGATAATCACAAGATTGTATTGTTCGCAGATGACACTTCCCTCATTTTTAAAATCAAACGACTGCTGGTCAACTTTGAACATGTTAACGATGCACTCTCTAAAGTTGTCCATTGGTTTAATGTACATAAACTTCTCCTGAACGAAAAAAAAGACTAAACTCATTAAATTTTCAACGTCAAATGTCAGGCAGCTAACTACCAATGTTCAACTTAATGGAATAGTGTTGGACCCTGTTGAGTCGACAGTTTTTCTTGGAATAACTATTGACGCTAAATTACAATGGCGCCCAAATTACATAGAAAAATTGTCAGGAAGACTAAGTTCGGCCGCCTATGCTGTTAAAAAAATTCGACAGATAACCGATGTAGATACGGCCAGAATTGTTTATTTTAGTTATTTTCATAGTCTTATGTCATATGGGATTCTTCTCTGGGGAACCTGTGCGGACATTAATACCGACTTTGTTTTACAAAAAAGGGCTGTTCGAGCCATTTACAACCTAGGTCCAAGAGATTCCCTTCGAGAAAAATTCAAAGAAATAGATATTCTGACTGTAGCCTCTCAATATATATTTGGTAATCTTATGTATGTACACAAAAATATATCAAATTTTAAGAAAATGTCCGATATCCACAGTTTAAATACCAGGAATAAACATAATCTTGCTGTACTTCACACTCGCCTCCACAGAGTAGGCAACTCGTTCATGGGTCAATGTATACGCTTTTACAACAAACTTCCTATTGCTATTCGAAATTTACCCATTAAACGATTTAAAAGCTGTATTAAAACCAAACTTTGTAAAAAAGGGTACTATAAAATTTCAGATTATTTAGAAGACAAAAAAGCTTGGTATTGAGCTGCTCGCTCTGATAAGCCTTGTGCTAAAACCATAAAACTTAACATTTAAATTATGCAAAATCATCATTATATACAACTATATATACGTATTGACATTGATGAATATTATAAGCAAAATTAAGTGAATATTTATGTACCTTGAAAAGTATTATATTACTTTAATTATTGTGAATGTGAGCACTATGTGGGTCATTTTTATTTATTTCTTGTTGTTTTTCTTTTCTCTTAGTTTTAATGATGGTATGGCATTTTGAGTTCTTTATGCGGCCAACCCAATTGTCCTTTCCTTGGTATTGTTCGTCGAGTCGTTGAGCTTCTTAAGTTTTGAGTTGAGCTACACGATTACTGACAAATAATGCTTGCACTGACTGGACAGGTCCACTCAAATTTGTGTGGTTCTTTCCTCAAAAGACCATTTCAGACATGGATCTACATGGTCCTCACATGATCTGACCAAGATTATGTCTGGACTTTAAAAGAGACTTTGACCCTTGAGTTTGTTTCGCCATTTCTTCTCAAGGGTAGTCAGATAGGAAATGTCGACTCCAATAGATTATTTTTTAATACGACGTGTAAAAGTGATTCTCATATCCTATTTACAGAATAAACAATTTCATTTCATCTCATTTCTACCCAAAGTTGTAAACATTTTTGTGTAATGAGTATGTCAGAACAGAATCAAATATTACTTACATACACTTACTTACTTATATTTTACTTTAAATTCTCTACCATACCGACCCGCAGCGGTCAAGGTCGATGGTGCCTATCTAAAAACCAGCTTTTAAGTACCGCGAACTATTCGTAAGAACTACACTTAAGTCAACGCGGTCGTTTCGGAGAAACAATGTCACTAACACAAACAAGTAACAAACATTACGAATGGCCTACAATAAAGTCATGCAGACATCTTGCACATGTTACGTTACGTAGGTTGTGATTATAACATGAGCAGCAGGGTCCCCTTGGCTTGTAATAACAACTACATATAATCCTATTTAACACTACATCATTCATGAGGTGATCCACTGCACCAGAAGCAAAATTGTGAATGGTAACTTCTCCTTATCTTTATCATCCTTTACGCGAAATATTCCACAAGGACATTACTGCTACTTCTAGTCCTTGGTATTAAAAATGTCTGACTATATTATATAATTAAAATAATTTTCTGAAGGGTCTGATTCTTACCCATATGTTCAAAACTTCTCTTTTAAGAGGAAAAACTTTGAAAGATAATCTTCAATATAATAATATGAGCTAGATAAAACAAAAACCTCTCGTAGCAGCAACCAACGATAGTGTTACTTTATTCCGTCCTGCTCAGCTATTTGATATTCCAGCTACACGAATAGATAAAAATCGTTCTTACAAAATAGTTACAACAATTACGCCTAACGTTATATTTTTTTATTATTTCGTTTTGCACTTTCGTCTCAATTTCACGAATAAACTTTTTCTATACAAATATTTGTTTTATAAAACTAGTAATGGTCTGTGACTGCTCGTTAAAATATACCAATTATGATTCGCCACGTTCAATTGCAGACAATTATAATCAAATTAAGTTTGTTTTTATTATTTTTTGTTTGATATGGCCTTGTTTCTTGTATTGTCTTTTGTCTAGATTATGCAATTAAATATTCTGTCAAGTGTGGGTCGGTACATTGATGACACACTTTCAAGTTTACTGTTTATGTTCATGTGTCAAAGATTATGTGGTTGGATGGCAAATAATAGGTTTTCTAATAGCCCTTTTTCATCCATTGAATTATTAATTATAATACGTTTTCAAACGCTACCGAGAGATAAGTTTCATGCTAGAGTAGCACACACACTAAACCAAACTATCAACGGCATGAGCTGTCGTGTTTTAATGCCAATACGAAGAAAGAATGCATAATCAAGACCATATAATGTTAATATATCAAAAGATCAACATACACATTCCAAAATAATGTGTAGAAACCTGATCACAAAGACTTATCAAGGAAAAACGACATCATAACACTAATAGATACAGAATTTTAACAAGCTTCGGCGGAAGATACACAAAATACAAAAAAGAGGAAACGTTGTTAAAATTAGTCTTATTAATTTGAACATATTAGTTTCAAGGTGAATCGGTTATTATTTTGTTATTTACAACATCTTTTGTCAGGTTTCCGATACACAAAAAATGAAAAATTAGTATGTTAAACGATAGAGCCCCCTCTCTAAAAGTAAGCGATGTAACCGAGTCAGTTAGATATCGATATTCGTTGACTCACCGAATCTTTTGACGTGTACGTCCCTATTAAATGATACAGTTCTCGGCTTAGTTTCTTTCGCTTCCTTCGTTTCGGTATCGACTCTCGTATCTTTGGCTACCTTAGCGCCATCTTCGGCATTATCCGACTTGACAATTTCATCAGTCATTGGGTAGACGAGGTACCCGGGACTGGTACCTCGGTTACTGTTTGGTTTACCGTCAACTCGGCAGTTTGCGTTTCGGTATCATCGGTTTTGTTTTTATCTGTAAAAAGTTTTGCCGACTTAGACCCGGTTAATGAAATGGATCTAGACTAGTTTGATGTTTCCCCACTTCTAGTATAATATGACAGTAAACATAATATAGATTTGATAGAAGAATAAATTGTAAATGATGATAGTGACAATTAAAATATACATGACTAAATAAATTACTAAGGATTGAACATTAAAAATAGAGCAATGAAATGTTGGTATAGTTAGAACAAAGACGTTGTTTATTTAGGAAAAAAAAAACAATAACCTCTTTGAAGACTAAAACTTTCATTGTTACCTGTTCTATTAAGTTATACTCTTTCTCGATTTTTTATTAGGGACATCTTTCTAATTGCAGTAGCGTATATATTGTAATAATTTTATATGTTCATCATACCTTATCGTGTTATTGTACATTTGACCAGCTGCGTTGTTCACATCACCAACAACCGTGGCTTTGACCGCATTTTGTACCAAACTTCCTGCAACAATAGAAAAACACTATTAGTTTTAAAACCAAGCTACTAGATTTGATACTTTTTAAAACAAGTGATGACGATCTACTGCGAATGTATTTTTGAGTAGACCCAAGTTATAGTGGTCCAGATCTCAGTCTCAATAACTACATTTCAGATTTTGCTTCTTATCCACATTTAACATTATGATATGACTATAATTTTCGAAGTTTATCCTAATCATCGGATCATCCTAAATTTTGTTTTGTATGTGAATTCACTTTTAGTACCAGCTTATATTTGTTCCACTATAGGGTTAAAGCCTCTTGTCATAGAAAGAAGAAACTATTATTGACCACCACGCCGTGACCTTAGTTTAATCAGTGGTTTCAAATGTAAGTACACATTAGATGCTGTTCTATTACCACACTTCACAAGCAGAAGGCTGTCATTATTAAATACAATCTCTACATACTGTAACGTGTGTGGAAGGATTAAAAAAAAAACACTCGCGTCATTTTACACGTATAATTTAGTATATACTCGTAATGTAAAAAAACAAAAACCTAAAAAAAAAAAATATGAATAGCAGATTGAATATAAAAAATTACACGTTAAAAAAATCCCCATGCCTTTATCCAAAGGCATGGGGATTTTTTTAACGTGTAATTTTTAAACACTCAACCTCATAGCGGTTGAGATGGACTTATTCTGTTGTTCTCTGAGTGAATTCACAAGGAATGCATTGTTCGTAATTTGTTACAAATAGACTGATCGAGTTAAGAAATTAATATTGATTAAATTAGGATAGGCGTTTTTTCCTGTAATTGTAGATGTAAGAAGATAAATAAATAGATAAATAAATAAATAAATAAATAAGTTGTCCCTAAAAATCATTGAAAGCGCTTGAATGATTGGGTTTTTATTACATTAATGCAAAAAGAGTGGTGCTAAGCTCTAAACCTTATTCGTGGTCCCGATTTAAACAGAAACAGGCAATCTAAAATCTGACGTGCATTTCAAAACAACAAGTTCAAAATTCAGTTCACAATGAAAGAAATTAATAATTAGTTAGCTGGTAGCATTCCTAAGCGAATGTGGCGTAGACTTCGCCGGATCACCTCGGGTTACCGAAATTCCGGCGAATGGCTGCTGCAACTACGACCTCCGATCGGTCAGCTTAGCAGAAGTTCAGTAAATTCGTACCAAAAGACACTTGGTAGGTTGAATAGGGGAATAATAAAACCAGAAAAAAAGCCAGGGTTGATGGGACTTCTTTCTAGAACAAAACAGAAGCGAGTAAGTCACTAAGCCACCTTTCTGAAGATATAAAATGAATGGAATAAGAAATAAGAAAATTTGCATACCAGTTCCTTGGAAAAAATGTCTAAAATCAACAGTACAGACTCCTGACTGCACATCGCATCTATATTACACCTTGAAATCGCGACCACATTTATTCAGAAGGTAAGACTGAGCACTATTTTAAACAATAAAAATGTTGGTGTTTTCTTGACCAAAGTAATAAGTATAGCCGACTATCTCGGAGCTCGGCAGAAGAATGAGTTCGCCCAAAGAATATAATAAAGAAAGTTCGCCCCAAAACAAATTGACAAACAAAAACATTTTTTTTAAATAAAAATTCGAACATTCCAAAAGAAGAAAAAAAAATGATGAAAGGTCTGACCTAGCGAATAAGGTTGAACATGAAATGATTATAAAAAGGATCAATAGCAAAAAAAATATTGTAGAATTAATACAATACACAGGCTTAGTTCAAAGTTCAGATGATAATATAAATCATGATATAAGGACGTCGCGATCATCAGGTAACAATCAAGTAAGTAAGTAAGTAAAATTTTATTTGTTTAAACATGGTGTACATGATACATTGCATGCAAGATAATAAAGAAATACAGAAGTTCTAATATGTTCAGCCGCATATCGTGGCGTACAAATTGGCAGGAAGAGATGGTACATACACCGTGATAATATTCATCAAAATTACATTATGTAATTATGTGGGTACTTATCAAATCATCATTATTCATTAAAGATTAGGTATCATTACAATTCAGCAATGGCTGTGCGATCGACTGCTGCGCAGCGTGTCGCGGGTTCGATCCCCGCACGGAACAAATATTTGTATGATCTGCAAGTAATTGTTCCGGGTCTGGGTGTTTGTGTTTGTGAGTTTTCTATGTTTGTAAACGCACCCACGATACAAGAAGAAATTCCTAGTGTGGCGCAACGTTTTTAAAAACAAAAAAAAAAAACGAAAAAAAAATTGTCAATACAAATATGAATTACTATCATTAAAATTTCAACTCCAAATTACAATTATTAAAAAAAAATAAAAATAAATATATCAGATAATAAAACACATGTCAAAAATACAACATCGACATCTCAAAAACGAAGTTAACTGTCCTCCGTCATAAACTCTGACATACTGTAATATGCTCTTTCAACTAGTAAACTCTTCAATTTACTTTTAAGAGCAGATATATTTAATGTTCTCCATGATTTAGGCAATTTATTAAAAATGGTCGGAGCCATGCAAAAGATGCTCTTACGCATAAGAGTTGTTTTAGCGCCGTGAACACAAAGTTGGAAATTGTCACGTCTATTCCTAGGGCAGGGCAGCATCAGACAAAAACTGAAATAATAGAGAATTTGATTTAATGAACATTACTGTTTCCAGGATATATAGTGAAGGCAATGTCAATATTTTACGTTCTATAAAATAAGATTTACAGCTGTCTGTTGTTTGCAGTCTAAACATCGATCTATCGCACCTTTTCTGGGCCCGAAACGCTACGCGCAAGGTATGAAAAGTTGTGAAACCTAATGATTCTTTTACGATCCGTCGTTCAATATTTGATCTAGGCATATTTATTCTGTAGGTGATCGTATCAATACGTCGCTGAGCCGCGAATTGTGCCGGAGCCCACTTTGCACTGTTATTTCATCGATATTTAAAAACTTGTTTTTAAACTGAGGGTTCTGTGCTGTATAAAATAAAGATAATTGCAGTAGGTAACAGTTACATAGAAATACAGTTAGTAGAAATGTTTTCAATGTACGTCAATTATGTGATTTCAATGACTTTTTAATCTGTTATTACACCTTCATATAATGCAAGTAACCCATGCAAAAAATATATGGTAAATTACGCATACGCATCAATTCTATATGTGAATATTTAAGTAAAATACTTTATGAAATAAATTCAGACATAACAAACTCAAAGATGTATTGGAAACTAACCAGACTCATGTATCAAATGGTGATCGTGCCCTGTATGATACACGGTTTGAAAGTATCGGCACTCACTGAAGTTAACAGGTCAAGATTGAGAAGGTATGAGAGAGTTATCATGAGAGACTTGATTAACCACGCTAGGTATAAACCAAAGGAAAAGAAAATGCATGAAATCTTGGACGTAAAAACTGTAACCAAACGCATCAAGAACCACAGGATGTGCTATCTTGCACATGTGCACAGGCGCCGCGAACCACATCTGTTACATGCAGCAATGCAGTATAAGGCCAAATCCAAGAAAGTCGGCCGACCTATTTACACCTGGAATGACAACCTAAAGCAGGACATGAAGTACCTCGACATGGAAATCAACTTTTGGATGGACACGGCCGAAGATCGAGATAAGATCAGGAAGGCTGCTAGCGTGATTTACAAGAAATCAGAAACGGATAGTAGCGAGAGCTCAGATGAAGACATTGGAAACAGCAAAGCGCCACACAGCATAGCAGTGACACACACAAAAAGAGTCGAGAAAGCAACTGGACCTGAGCCAATCTGGCGGCGACGATGTTAAAAGATAGATGCTTGCTCAAGGATGCCTATCCGGTAGGCTCTAATAATCCTTCCTATCCTAAGGGCACGTCTTCCTGACCATTACCGCGCCCCCCGGTCTACTCTTTGATATGCAATGGTCTCTGTAGTCAAATGAAACATGAGGCTCCAGGGACTAGTGCGAATCCTTGGGTTCATTCGAGCAATCGAGTCTGGTTTAACCTCGCTGGGGTCGGTGCATTTCATTCATTCATTCATTCATTCAAAATACTTTATGAAATAAATTCAGGAAGTAATGTCTACTCGAAGCATAAAAAATTATATTACTTGCAAACTACTTAAGATATTTTTGTATGAACAGTCTATTTTATTATCTATAATTCTATCTTTGATTTTTTCAAATATTCATGTTTTCGTTACTGAAAATAAATATTTCCTATGAAACCGAACGGCGGCGCGGCGCGAGCGCGACGCGTATTTGTATGGTCAAGGTCAACGGCGATTACCCGACCCTTAATCTGGAATTCACCCTCTTTACCGATAAATTGAATGGTGATAATGTGGAAGATAGAAACTGAAAACCAGATAATACTCCATAGAAATAGGACTAGGAAGTGTAAATAAAATAGGTGAAGTCTTGAGTCTATATTAAGTTAGTAAGTTCCAGACGACCATATACAGAGACACATACTTCACTCCTACATTCTCCATCTTCTACATCCTTGCTCGAATTTGAACACCTAAGTAGCATCCTTGGAGCAAGAGTATGATAATGTTTACGTACTTGGTGTGTCGATATGTCCCACATTGGCGTGCCGGTCGTGGCTACTGGTCCGATTACGAAAGCAAATGGTCACTTGCCAGTAACATTACTTAAGTCGCTACTCGACTTTGACGCAAGTCAAAGTCGAGTAGCGACTTGAAGACCATTTTTTATCACATTGATGATGTCAATATTTGGCTAAAAGTGAAGGACCGAGACGATGACTCGAAGGACCAAAAGGAGGGAAATAGAAAAACAATAACAACATAAAACATTAGCGAATCGTGCAATAGCGGTGCCAGTAAGTATCAAAAACAGAAGGAATGGCCACTCAAAGGAAATTGACATTTTCGCAATGTTTTGTGCATTCCCTTTTCATCAACCCATCTATAAATATAACAACAGCAATCATAATCTTCCCTCACACAATCCATTCATCTTTCTCTTAGTCTTCTTCTCCCTCTCCGTACATCAACAATTCAACATTTATATTCATGCGTTTCATCCGTCTACAATACCATCAATAGGATAATAAAAAACAAAATCGCCACCCGCTACTCTCATAGGTACGCCATTCAAAACTTTTACTCAACACAGCGAGCGGGTGTCATTATGATCCATCGAAGGTTTAATGACCTCATTACGTTTTTATTTGTGTGATTTCTTACTACAACTTTAATTAAGCATTATTAAAGCTGCCATTATACCATTTTATTCGCATAAAAATGCTTTTTGTGGCAAATAATCGCTACTAATGTATGTTTAGTTTGGCCCTGGTTTTGATATTAGAACCACATTATCTAGTGAAGCGTGATGGAGTAATAAAGATGCATCCATTATGTGTGCAATGAAAAACATAACCCAGACAAATAAGCATTCAAGCTCTGAATGATAAGCAGATTTTTTTTTCATTCACCTTGCTTTTGACTATCTAAAGACTGTCAAAAAAATCATATGTAGGTCACAATGCTTTAGTTATAAAAGGTTTTTTAAATTCTTTTTTGCAAATACAACGATTTTTAGATAAAATCAAGTTCATAAAACGTTTTGTGTATATATACTTGTACAGTACCTATACAATTCTGAACAATTTGTACAAAACCCCCAAAATGGGTCTTCAATTGAACATTTTACAAATGTTCGAGTCACAGCATTTCGTGTTGTATTGCAAGTATTACGATAATTCTTTACGTAATGGGTTGGTCTGCAAACAATGATTCTTCGTACATTATTGTACAGTAACCTTTCGCTTGGTCCAGTGCACACGCAGTTATGTGAAACATCTTGTTTTGTCACTCAATAAATATTATGTCTTTGAAATGTCACAAAAGTGTTAAATTACGAAGTTTATGATAAATATCTTTCCGAAATTAATCATGCATGAGTGCAAATGTATTAATAGAATTTAAAATTATAGTTTCATTGTTTTTATCTAAAGTTAACCCCAAAAGCAAGTTTCTGAACCCAGTTTTGCTAAATCGAGTAGGTTCATCACAGGATCAAATATTTTGACCACGAGGAGGACAACTTTACTGAGAATTTCCTACAATAAACGTAACAATCAAAAAACCCAAACCTAGAATGGACTGCCTTGACTTTCTTCTATAATTATTTGAAAATAAATAAAAACACAATGCATATTTTCTCATTGCAGGAAAACATAAATAACAAGGAAGATTTGCGACAGAACTGCAGAGGTCGGCTGCACCTTGAGGCCCACGAGAGTTAAGCAATCGTTTATTTTACGCCTACATTTAAAATTCTTCGTTCAATGGTGCTAGAATAGTAGGTGTTAGAGTAACACCAAACACTCAATTGAGATTAGCTTAATGTAAACGCCTGATTAGTATCCAAGAGGTCAAGTAGTTTTAGTGTAGTATTTACTTATTATAAAGATTTTGTTATTATGGACCGGTCTTTTTACCGACTTCAACCATGGGTTTCACTATATTAAAGGCCAAATATTTATTTCCGAGTGGACACATAATCCCTATTTTAAATAGGTACTATTTACCTATTATTAAACATTGACGCTCGTCGTGTGTCGTGACGCCAAAATTCCTAAACAGAAGTTTTTTTTTTTAAATATAGGTTACTCCCAAAATTACGATATTGAGTACTTTCCTTAGAGGAAAACAATCTGAATATTTTATAAGTAAGTATAGTCACACGTACAGCTAGTATGTTACAGTAAATATGGATATAATATTACTGTGCATCACTGGTAATGCCTGAGGCGAACTCGTTTCTTATTGATAAGCTCGGAACGGATGGAACGTTTTTTGTGAAACTTTATTAAAAGTAATCCAAAACATCTATTGTACAGTCGCAAACAACATTAAATCATCAGCCTATAATGTTCCCACTGCTGGGACACAGGCCTCCTCTCTGTGAGAGGGATTGGGCCGTAATCCACCACGCGGGCCCAGTGCGGGTTGGTAGATGTCACATGTCTTCAAATTTTAGGTTCTAGGACATGCCGGTTTCCTCACGATGTTTTCCTTCACCGTTTTGAGAGCAGTAGTGATGAAATAATTTACACAAAGTAAAGCGCCTGTCCGGGTTCGAACCTACGACCTACAACTCGTAAGTCGCGGCCGTTACCACTGGGCCACGAACAACATTTTCAAACAACATTGCAGAACTACAAAGAAACTAAAATTATTCTTTAAAGCCAAATCACTGTTTTTTGTCAGGAATTCAAAATAACATTACATTTTAGGTACCAGGACGTCAGTCAGTTCCGAAGCTATCATTTATCCTCCCTGAATCTTATCTGAATCTCATTATTCCCCCTGAAAGATTAAAACTCTTAAAATTGCCTCGAATTTATGAACATCTTGGACAGATAGCCCCGTTATCAACCTTGCTGCCTTTTTTTCCGTGGTGCAATCCTTATGGACCCTCCGCCTGGGAAGATCGGAGGGTTATATCGGACTCCGTTAGTTTTTTCTTCGATTTCTGCTACCATGAGTCGGGGCCCGGGACTGCCCGGGAGATACTTGTACATTCGCCGCACCCCGACCTTTTTTTTTTTGTTTTTGAGGTTGGGAAATCATCAAATAACTTCTCCCGCTCTGGACGGAGCGGGAGGGTGTGTCAGACTCTTACTGACTAAAACCCACCCGTATTCCTTCCTGTTGCCTGTGTTGCCAGGGGACTCGGTGACCCATAAGTACCTTCCCGCGACCCCGGCAGGCATCGGCCCTAGTGGACCCCTACATTTGTGCTGACATCTCTTTGAGGCGCGCGTGGAATACGAGCCGCACCCCGACCTGACTTGCTAATCTTTTTACTTTAGCACTATTTTTGCAAAGGACGTGTTAACACGAGAGAAGACGATCAGAATATTATTTTTCTTCAATCACTTTTAGATGTAACTGTACAAAAAATACCTGTTTATAGATAAGTCTGGCGAATATATTATTCGTGGATGACATTTTAATTTAATCGATCGTGAGCAAGCTCATAGGAGTATTCTGATCTGATCGAATCAATAACGATTTATTACTCAAGCCCGTAATTACATGTATGATATGTGCTAGGAGCGTTCAGCGTATGGTGGAAGATGGATTTTAAGTGTATGTTGTGTAATGAAGTGATACATTGGCAGTTTTAATTGCGTAATCATCCTAATTTCGTAAGTTGCACGATATAAAATAATTATATGTTCCCATAACATATAATTATTTTATAGATCTCAGGATACCTGCACTCGGGAAGAACAGAGGGGCAATTCGCTTTCTAATCTCAGTCTCCTGAGTTTGTTTCGCCATTTCTTCTCAGAGGTAATCAGATAAGAAATGTCGACTCCATAAAGCTTATTTAAAAATTAAAAATATGTAATATATGACACGTAAAAGTGATTCCACTATCCAATTTACAATAATTAATTCACATCATTCCATTTCAATATGTCAAAAATAGATGTGATTTAACTAACATTTGTGACAAACATTTTATATTGATTTTCGCCGAGATGAAATTGCGACAAGAATTTGAACGTTTTTAATTACGAGAATTGGCCTTCTGATGAACAAATTCTGATAAATCGCGCCAGCACGATAAGTAAATACTTGGCTTGTTTAATTTCATACCTGCCATCTCAGTAGAAATCAAATGGACTATTAACAGGGAGCTTAAAATCAGATAAGATTCATTTTCAATCATTACCGTACTCCCTCGTTGGTCTAGTGAACGCATGTGGTTGCAAGCGCGACTGAAATTAAATTGTTTATTCTGTAAATAGGATATCAGAATCACTTTTACACGTCATATTAAAAAAAAATAATTAAAAAATAAGCTAGATGGAGTCGACATTTCCTATCTGACTACCCCGGCGAAGAAATGGCGAAACAAACTCAAGGGTCAAAGTCTCTTCTAAAGTCCAGACATAATCTTGGTCAGATCATGTGTATCCATGTCTGAAATGGTCTTTTGAGGAAAGAACCACACAAATTTTAGTGGACCTGTCCAGTCAGTGCAAGCATTTGTCAGGAATCGTGTAGCTCAACTCAAAACTTAAGGAGCTCAACGACTCGACGAACAATACTTAGGAAAGGACATTGGGGTAGGCCGCCTATAAAGTAGGTACTCAAAAATGCCAGATTATCATTAAAACTAAGAGAAAAAAAAAACGACAAGTAATAAATAAAAATGACCCACATAGTGCTCACATTCACATTAATTAAAGTAATATAATATTTTTCAAGGTACATAAATATTTACGTAATTTTGTTTATAATATTCATCAATGTCAATACGTATGTTATAGTTGTATATCATGATGATTTTGCATAATTAAAATGTCAAGTTTTACGGTTTTATCACAAGGCTTATCAGAGCGAGCAGTTCAATCCCAAGCTTTTTGTCTTCTAAATAATCTGAAATTTTATAGTACCCTTTTTTTTACAAAATTTGGTTTTAATACAGCTTTTAAATCGTTTAATGGGTAAATTTCGAATATCAATAGGAAGTTTGTTGTAAAAGCGTATACATTGATCCATGAACGAGTTGCCTACTCTGTGGAGGCGAGTGTGAAGTACAGCAAGATTATGTTCATTCCTGGTATTTAAACTGTGGATATCAGACATTTTCTTAAAATTTGATATATTTTTGTGTACATACATAGGATTATCAAATATATATTGAGAGGCTACACTGCTGTGTTGGGATTAGCTGTGATCAATCTTCGGGTCGAGGCGTGATCGGGAAAAATATTATTTGGATTTTTTAGTTACTACTTGCTTCCCGGAGACTACATTCCCGGTTATTGACAATAGGCTCGCCCCATTACACAGGAGTACCAAGGACACATGACTTGCATGATATCCGTGTGCTATTACCGCCTCTACATAGGACATCATGGTAAGTGCATTCTCTTAAAAACCAGGCTCCCAAGATGTACCTGCCTTCTGTCCTCAATACCAGCACCGTCGTGATTGTTGCAGCAGTCTTCGTATAAGGTAGCAAGGACTCACATATTGGTACAACCACTGCATATATGGTGACAAATCCAGAACAAGTTTAGGTTTTGTAAGGTATTTTAATGTCAGGAGAAAGGTGGCTCGATGACTATCATAATGATACCAAGCGTTGATGACCGTTTGCAGTATGTGGTAATATTATACTGTTCTGAATACTGGCCGGTGATTAAAAGGTTGGATTTGAGTTAGTTTTTAGGGTAGTAAGAATATGTAGTAAGAATGGGGGTCCCCCAGGGCTCAATTCTCGGCTCATTTTTGTTTCTTATTTATATAAATGACCTTGCCTCATAAAGGATAATCATGATATAGTGCTGTTTGCAGACGACACTTCACTTTTATTTAAACTCAAACGTCAGCAGTTGTTTACTGACAATGTAAATAGTGCCCTTAAAAAAAGTAGTTAACTGGTTTAATGTTCATAACCTACTTCTTAACGAGAAAAAAACGAAATGTAGGTATTAAGTTTACAATATCTTATGTTAGACAAGTAAAAACTAGTGTTCTCATAAAGGGTGAAGAGTTGAACCCCGAAGATACCAGTGTGTTCTTAGGCATAACTTTGGATGCCAAGCTTCAATGGGGCCGCCATATATAGATACATTGTCAATAAAGCTTAGCTCTGCAGCATACGCCGTTAGAAAAATTCGTGACTTAACGAATTTAGACACAGCCCGTTTAGTATACCTACTTTAGTTATTTTCATAGCGTAATGTCGTACGGTATTCTGTTATGGGGAAATGCCACCGATATTCAGACAATTTTTGTTTTACAAAAAAGGGCAATCCGTTCATTTTATATATTAAGCCCCAGATACTCCCTCAGAGACAAATTTAAAGTGATTAATTTAATGACTGTAGCTTCTCAGTAAATTTATGAAAATCTTTTGTACGCACATAAAAATATTAATTTGATTAAAAAATACAGTGATATCCGTAAAGTAAATACTAGGAACAAACACAAGATTTGTTCCTACAACCAGGCTCAAAAAAAAAGGCAGCTCGTTTAGATGCCAATGTATACGTTTTTATAATAAACTTCCTAGCCACATTCAAGAACTAAGCCTTAATAATTAAATTCAAATGTTTTATAAAACAGAAACTGTGCCTGAAAGCCGTTTATACTGTTAAAGATTATATTGAGGACAAAAAGGCTTGGGATTGAGCTGCTCCAATAAATTTAGAGTGAATGTTGTTTTTTTACTCTTTTTATTTTGCTAGCTATTTATATTTTCTTATTCTATATAACATTTTATATAAACAATGACATGAATATTTATTTTGTATAGTATAGTATAATATTATTTTAATTATTAAGCATGTGAGGACTATGTAATAATAATATAATTGCTGCAGAAGGCAGTGATTCTTAACACATGCAGGCTAGTTAGAAAATGTCTTCAGTGTGAGCCGGACAACTTGCACCAATACTCTCACTCAAATATAGTATCATCTACCATGCTTTCTTCTTATAATATTCCCACACTTAACCCCACTGCTGGACTCTTGGCTTAGGCCCGTGCCATCAGTTCTACCGACTAGACCGAGGAAAACAAATATAGAAACAAAAATAATAATAATAATAACCCCACCGCCGTATCACTACGTTGACGTCGTGGTGGGGCTTGCGCGCTCCAAACTCCAGGTCTGTGCCGGTAGTGTTTACTTTGCCGGAACAGGTCTTGGATAAGGAGCCAAACTAAGAGAGATACAGAAACCCGCAGGGCAGCATGTGGCGAGCTGTTGGGCAGTAGCGACCCCACGGACCCTATCTCCTGGGAGAAGTCTTGTTCCTCATCTCTGGCTTGCCTTTATTGGTCGGCTGGAGTGAACACTGACGAAGAACAGAGCTCCCACCTCATTCTTGCCTTTATTGGCTGGCTTGAGTGTTGATTCGCAAGAGCAAACGTGCTCGTAAGAAGGAAGGATTCCAGTAAGATGCTGGTAGGGATCTTGACCGTACTTGCGGGATTGTCCTGATAGCCGTGGAATACCTCTCCACTCCTCAAGCACCTCAGGAAGCGTTGCCCCCTTGTCACTACGTCACTATGTGCTAGCGGCCGTTTTTGAGGGGCCCATTATTGAATGTGCAAGTCACCCCCTGCCATTTGTCGGTGTATTTTATATAAAGCATTAGTCAGGTAGGGGCCATAGCCTTTCTATAGTCTTAGGAAACCGATCCACTATAGCCTCCCAAACCCATAGCCCAATATTGTTTGTTCCCATGCTCTGCAATAGTCTTGCATCAACCAGGGGTTGTCCTCTGGTGCACTTTCATAAAGCAAACAGGAATAATCGTCGGTTGGTGCCTCACTCCATTACAATTGTCCAAGGGGCCTCTGCGAGTTGGCTTCGGCCCCTCGTACGCCTTCCAAAGGTCCGGGACCCCATGGTCGTGAGATATGTAAGGACATAAAAATAATAATAATAATATATGGGTCATTGTTTGTTTTTTTTGTTTCTTAGTTAGTTTTAATGATGGTCTGGCAGTTTGAGTACTTTATGCGGCCTACCCAAATGTTTTTTCTTTGGTAATGTTAGTCAAATCATTGAGCTCCTTAAGTTTTGAGTTGAGCTGCATGATAACTGACAAATACGTGCACTGACTGGACAGGTCCACTCAAATCTGTGTGGTTCTTTCCTCAAAAGACCATTTCGGACACCAACCTGCATGGTCCTCAAATGATCTGACCAAGATTATGTCCGGATATACACATTGACATTGATGAATTTTATTTATGAAATGACATGAATATTTACTCTGTGTAGTATTATATTATTTTAATTATTGTAAATGTGAAGACTATGTGGGTCATTGTTTAATTTTGTTTTATTCTCAGTTAGTTTTTAACATGGTCTGGCAGTTTGAGTATTTTTTGCGGCCTAGCCAAATGTCCTTTCTTTGGTATTGTTCGTTGAATCGTTGAGCTCCTTTAGTTCTGAGTTGAGCTACACAACTACTGACAAATGCGTGCACTGACTGGACAGGTCCACTCAATCTGTGTGGTTCTTTCATCAAAAGACCATTTCAGACACCAATCTATATGGTCTTTACATGATCTGACCAAGATTATGTCTGGAATTTAAAAGAGACTGTGACCTCTGAGTTTGTTTCGGCCTTTCTTTTCAGAGTAGTCAGATAGGAAACGCTGACCTCATCTAGTTTAAAAAAATATGTTTGACGTGTAAAAGTGTTTGTAAAAACCTACTTACAGAAATAAAATCATTTATCTTTTATCAGGGTTCTTTAGTCGACAAGGAACCATTGTAGTTTCGCCATGTCCATCTGACCCCGCTGAAGCTCAAAGACGCTTCATACTAGAAAGCTGTAATTCGGCATGGGTATACATATTAATCGCGTCAACAAAGCGGTAAAATAAAACCATGAAAAAACAATTAGGCTACCTCCCTCGCACATAGTATGGGGATGACATTGCGGGTCTGTGAACAATATTTTTCGATTCAGGGATTCGTTTGCGTAATATTAAGCTTTAAAGTGCTATTTTTTGTTAGAGTGAAGTGTCCGCACACCTTTTTTTTTGAGTGGGAAATCAAATAACTTCTCCCGCTCAGGACGGAGCGGGAGGGTGTGTCAGACTCTTACTGACTAAAACCCACCCGTGTTCCTTCCGTTGCCTGTGTTGCCAGGGGCCTCGGCGACCCTGGCAGGCATCGGCCCTAGTGGACCCGTACACTTGTGCTGACATCTGTTTGAGGGGCGCGTGGAAGACAACAACATCGTATGGAAAAATGTGTTAAATTTTGCGGAGAATAGTTCGAAAAGCAATAAATACATTTTTAAATAGTAATGCTGTGTCGATTCCTTGATTCTCGAAATTTTCAGTGCCTCCCTCGTACAACGCGCCGTCGACCCGGGCCTGGTCCTTATCTGACGGCGAGCTACCCATTGCTCACCGTCCGCAAGCCCGCGCCTACGGTGGCCGGAAATCCGCCTGGGATTCCCGACGTCGAAGGCGTCTCCTGCGGCGGCTAGGGGCGTGAGGGCGCGAGATTTGCCTCTCCCTCACCCATCCCGCCTCCTCCTTCGCAAGCATTACTGCTTCGCAGAAGAAGGTGACGGCTGCCCATGCCCTCTCGCTCTGTACCATGGCCTGGACCAGGGCCGGACGCGAGAGGTCTCGGTCGTCGAACGCCACGAGGACACGGCGCGGCGCTGCTCTGCCCAAGCCGGGTAGAACTCCACCGTATGCTCCACCGTGTTCTCCGGGCGATTCACACAGTGGTGACACCTGGGCAAGTATCCCCCCCTGCCAGCTAACTGGTTGTTTTGGATTTGTTTTTGGGATAAATTCATCGCCCGATTACCAAAACAAAGATGGTTGTGTTGTTTAAATTTAGCGGTCGTTCGGTCAACAACATTGGGCCATCGATCGGAACGATTGTCGTGCTTTTTCGACCATTATTACCATATTTTGTGGAGGTTTTATTTTGTTTAGATTTCGAATCGACTGCCCCTGTGAAAAGGAAGGGAACCTCCCTTCCTTTTCACTTGTGACAATTTAAGCTCTCTGATCTTATGCTACCTTTTACAGTAACATTTTTAAATTCAATTATTGTATGTCCTAGTATCCTTGAATAAGTAACTCTATTATGTCTTGTGTCTAAATAATGAAGAATGAATGTCGAAATAAAAGAATGGTTACCCCATGGATTTTAAAGAACAATCGTATCTGTAATGAACTATTCGTGAGTGTTGGCAAGATCCTTCAATAAAACACAAAAACGCAGGTATTTTGCATATGGAAATAAACAAAACCGATTCTTTTAAACATTACCTCGTTAAGTTTAAACTTCCTCATTAATATTTTACATCAATAAAGACAAATTTCTGGGTGTTGTCGATCTCCTTGTCAACGTCAATCCGTTGATACGCCGCGCGCCGCCCGTAGTGATGTGCCATGTTATTGCGGGTTAATTTACAAAACAAAACGCAGAATGTTCAAAAGAATGTACATAACGCGATATTTTATTTTTGAAATGGCTTAAGTTACGTAAACTTAGTTTGAAGAGGAATTATGTTACCTAAAAATTGTTTGCCTCACTCAACTCTATTGGGCCAACGACACTTGCCCTTTCGTGCATTCTTGCCTTTTGTGTTAAGAAAGTATAGCTACGAGTATTAAGTGCCGACTACCATTGAAGCTAACTAAATACCTAAATCTCAGTAAAAGTGCAATAGTGATTATTTTTCCGTTTAATTTTATTACTAGCATCTACGTCGAAAAATATATCACACTCCGAATCTTTCCCATCCCTACATTATCGAACAGGCGCAAGCCCCAAACATGGTCACAAGGTCCAACGACCCATTGCCCGGGGACTCACCTTGTTCATTCGGAGGTCACCAAGAAGGTAAGGGTGTCTTTCTCGTTTATTTTCATTTGCTACCGATCGTATAGGAATCACGAAGCAATTTTTTTTGTGTGAGAGAAAGGTTTTACTTTTAAGGAGTACTTTCGAGGTTCGGAGGCTCAGAGCCAAACTACTTTCGTTATCATCGTATATTTCGATAGTGGGTTTTGTTGATACCCTTTTGTGGAAGTGAAAAAGGTGATTATGGATCGATTGTAAATACAGTGCAAGATGAATGTGCCGTAAATAGCACTCGGGGGAATTACAGGCACATACAATTTCGGCGCATTCTTAAAGGGCTTCTTGATACCCTTTTGTGGAATAAGAGAAATTGCTTCATGATTAGATACGGCACCAACTTAAATTGTGCGTTCCTCAAATAACACTGGGCGAAATTACAGGCACACGACGTTGTCAATGCATCGCAAACCCCTTAGAGTGGCGTGTGTTGTAGAAGGTGGTTTGCCAGATATCGTAAAAATAAAAAATAAAACGAAATTAGCAAGTAAATTCAAATGGAAGCACCCACCTTACCGAACACACATCACTACTCTAATCACTGACAAGCCAATTTGTAGGGATGCGCTAAAAAAAGTTAACCGCATTCCTCTTGTTAACCGCCACCCAAGTTACCACATTATGTCAATTTAAAACAATTACTAGCCGCAAGTCCCAGAAGTGTTTATAAGTTAGTGATTATTTATTTTGTTATTTATGTACCTAATTACATAGTCAGTTTGGTTACTAACGAACGGCTATTATAGACCAGTGTGTAGCCTGTTTGTCGATCTGCTACAATTTGTTGAAATGTCAAGAAAACTTTGTGGTCTGTGGCTGTTCGTTTAGATTATATTTTTTACTGAGAACGGATCCATTTATGTCTTAAAGTAAAAAAAAGTGACTAAATATGCTGATTCTATAATTCTCAAATTAAGCATCTTTTTTGTCCATTAAAGTGCCTAAATTAAGAGAATAAATATTAATACATTGCTTCAAGAACCTTTCAAATCGAACACACAGTAGGTATTAGTCAATGTAAAAAAAACGTAAACTTCGAATAGGTATCCCGGACGCTCACAAGCACGACACTAGTTAACATAAACGTCAATATTTTTACTAACTACTAATTACCTATTGACAAATAAATCTACTGATCTAATCTTTTCATTCCATTCAATCGTTCGCGCGTGTAAACACGTGACATTCAATTTTCAATCGCATTTAATAATAACGCCGTCGACCTTGACCAACAGTAATTATCGAACGCTTTATACATTATGATATCCTAGTACTAATATGCCACGACTTATAAAGGCTCCTACATACTGGCGCGACTTGTCGCGCGACGCGTCGCGACACAAAGGCACCGCTTGTAGCGCTACACGCGGTGTCTTTGCGTCGCGCGACAAGTCGCGCCAGTATGTAGGAGCCTTAATATAAAACCTTTATAAAAAAAACCTGTGGAAACTGGTTTTTAATAAAAACTAGTATTTTTGATGTCACGTTTTAATGAAATATTATAAATTAAATAACAATTATTAGATATTCATGTTAGAAATTATAATCACGAATTATATTTTTAACAAAAATAACTTAATTTTTTTTAATAATAAAATGACGATAATGTGTCTTTCCAAATCAAGTCTGCCCCGAGTCCCCGACACACATGGTTTCACCCAAGTTGCGTTACTCGGTGAACAGCCGGTATATTCTGTTACCTTGAAGTGAGCTGCCATTGCATCTAATGCTAGGGATTAACACTATTGACAGCTCACTTCAAGTACACTTCACCGAAGTTTTCACGGTGAGATTTTTACAGAAAATATCTGACAAGTAAACGCACCGAAACGTGTACCTATATAACGCTTCTCCTAATCCGGACCAAACCTAAGCCGCCTTTAAGGACACCTATAGATGAGGTCTATTTGTTATCAGGCAAACGGAACAAAATGGCAAACGCAACATAGTCTTAATGCCAAAGCAACCTTTACACGAAATTGCTTTGGGCGCTTACCAAAATTACACACAAAATGTCCTTGAATTCACCATAGATGTAATTTTCATTTCTATTCTAAAAGCCAACCCGTTACTAATGAAATTATTCAATTTCACATCTGAACGTGTTCTTTTAAGTTATTTTTTTAAATGAATACTGTACCGTTTGATTGTTGCCAAATTGTGAGAAGGACGTGTCGGTAAAGATTTGTCATGCAGCAAAAAATGGTATAGGTGTTGAGCCCACGTTCAAATAAATATGGACTGAGGTGTCGGTAGTAGTCAGTCATCTATTTGTGTATTCACGTTGAATGTGAAGTGTGACATTGTAGGTGTAGCTGTCGACTTGAAAATGTTGGTGAAACTGTTACGTCTTCTTGATTTCGCAAAACTCCTGTTAGGCGATTGCCTAACCAAACTGTGCAGCGAAACGTATTATTTGGAAAAAGCCCTATGTTCATGAGTGCTTAAATGATAGGGTCCAATTCATGCAGAAATTGCTGGGCGAGGACCTCCTTTCATTCTTTTAATTATTTATAACAGCTGTTGGTTATTGTGGGGCAATCTTTCACGAGGCAGTCTAATTCATATATCTTCCCTTGGGCCTACCATAGCTTTCTTCAAAAGTTTAGTTTGTGGGATAAGATCCATACTAACCTTTGCAACGTAGGTAATGCTCAAATACACTTCCACATAGCAAACAGATTGATTCAGTTACATGAAAATATTACTTACTCGTATGATTGGATTTTTATCTGAACGACGCGGCGACGATTCAGTTCGTCATTAAATACAATGATGTGTTTAAACGAATTCCTGTTTCGCATATTCATACATTATTTATGAATTTTATGTGAAACAGGTGTCATCAAATATATCCGAGCATTTCAAGTACACATGTCACGTATGGGGATACCCAATCATCAGTATTTTATTTACACCTGGTACATTAAAGGCCCGTTTCGGACTCCGAAAAGGCATTTACCTACTGCCAGAAAAACTGAAAATATCAATTTGAAGAAACTATTTTCCTGATAAGTTAATTGGTACTAATCTGACTCGTGAAACGCCACAAGGAACGAACGGTCCCAACAGAATGGCGTGGTTTTATGTAAAGCTACTAAAATACGTTCATAACATTGTAATACAACATTCAAGGTCTGCCGCGGGCTCACTAACACGGTTTTATCTCAATCATTATACTGTTTACTTGCGCATGCGTCCATTTTGACTTTTTACTCATTATGTACATGTTTGCGCGTTGCCAACACAAAACTTGTATTTAGATCCCCAGCCGATAGTTTGTGCATGAAACTGAGGTTGGATATCACATTTAGAGTTCCTTGAATCACTTAGTGTGTGGTCAAAAATATGAAACTTTAGCGAATCATTACAATTTCAAATCTTAAATATTCGCTAAAGGATCATACACAAGTACATCTACATCATACAAACGCCCAGAAAATAATACAATTTTGTTTAGTGCGGTTTGGATTTTTGAATCTCGATCAGACTCAACACACCTACATTCTTAAAACCTAGCCCCAAACTTTCCGAAGCACTTACAGGAAGTAGATCATCAAAATACAGCCCCAGAACAGGGGAATCATATTGTGTGTTAAACTCAAATTAGGTGGGATTTTGAAAACTGCCGCGGCCCACCGACCGGCCGTGTACTCTCGTAGAGCTCGTCCCTGCCCGTAGAGGTCCTCCCTGCCCGTTACAAAAAGGATTATGTGAAATTCACGTCTTTCATAAACATATCTTTAAAAGAAATTATAGCTCTATCTACTAATGATCAGACTAAATAAAAACGGACTGTATGAAAAACAGCGAAATAATTTCAAAATGCTAATTCACACAACCTTCATCGATTGATATCTTAACCTCGATAGAGCAGCTCACTAATAGATACATTTACTAATTCACGTACAGCAAACGATCTAAATTACTGTAATTAGGTACCAAGAACTACCTACTGCATATAAATAGATCCTATTGAATGAATTCATTCATTTGCCAGAACATAGGATTAGTTACCTGCAAATGACTGCTGGTTGCTTGATCTTAGTATGAAATCAACGGCTCTTATTTTAGGCATTTCCATTAAATTAAATTAATTGCAATGGCATTCCAAAAAACAATCTGAAAAAGCCCTATAGCGTGTTGTAATTATTGTATCCCTTGCTAAAACTTTTTGTTATTTGAAGACATCAATTGCATTATATTGCAATCTACGGAAATGGGCTGGTTGGGTCTAAGATTAGTTTAACGGAGTAGTAGTGTAGTTGTTTTTCTATTCAATCGAAAAAAAAAGAATCGCTAAGTATACATAGACAGGTTACATTTAAATTCTCTATCTCACAAGTGGAGCAAGTGTCCTTCTCGACACTTCCTACTTTAATGTTAAGCTCATTATGTAGTGATACTACGTGTATCTATGTAATTGCATAGGAAGGTAATGTGTTTCAATATCATTTACTTGTCGTTTTTGCAACTCGATCCAACTTGCGCTCAATCTACAACGAGGTCTAGAGACAGATGGATCGTAAATCGTAATGTACCGAACATGTTTAACATAATATAATTTCATGTTTCTTCTTGAATTCTAGAATAACATGCTACTGTAAGCATACCTGTAGACTGCAACAATTATAGCCAGTTATTTATTTATTTATTTAATACTTTAAGCACACAAATGTACAGAGGCGGACTTAATGCCGTACAGTGCAGTTACTGTCTCATTTAGCTGGAAATTCTTTAGAATGAAGATAATTTTGACCACCACGCTTGCGTTTTTATATTATTACATCCAGGTTACCTTTAAGCCAGTTAGACCCGTAGGTAAATGATCATAATCAGATTTAGAAAAGTCACAATGTAACAAACCAGCCATCCAACCTGATGCTTTGGATTTAAAATAAACTTTTCTACCTCAACATCATCAAGGTATACACCAATATCTCGTTCGTTCGCAAAGACAAATAGCCATGTAAATACAACATTCAGTGCTTACTGTGGTATAAGCGTCTCGGTGAAGTGAAGGCACAGACCAACCGACCTTGCGGCCGCTGCTCTAAATAATATCTCTATATGTTGAAAAACTTATAGCTGCTGCTGTATCCGGGAAAAAATATTGGTTTTAAAATTATATTGTTCTTTTTAGAGTTATTTGGAAGGGCAGTGCGCAAAATGTGAAGACTGACAGCAATTAATCACAAATTCCCAAGGAAACGTGTTGATACCAGTTATTAGCATTTATTGGGTGATATAAAATATTTGGCTAAACCTGTCTACACAATTCATCTTTTCCCTTCTCACGTATTGTCTCATCTGTGCAAGGAAAGAACAAACACAAACCGGCCACGTGCGTGGCGGACCACGCACAATGAAGGGTTCCGTAGTTGACATGAATTTATTCCAAGAACAAACTTAATATTGTAGTTGAAAAGGATGTCCTCCCTTAAATCGATATACGTCACGATCAATTCTCCAACTGTTTTAAGTTGGTCAACTGTTACTCGTTAACTTGTAAAGCCTACATACGAGTTTGTAGCTGTGATAGTTTTCCTTTTAACTTTTTAACTTCATTATATGTACTACTGCCATTATTTTTTTATATTAACAACCATTTAGCTGGCAGGGGGGGGGGGGGGGGCAACTGACTCCATAAATTCGAATTCCAACTGCAAATGTAAGTTTGTATGCACAATATTATTTGTCTTTAATCTAGGATTAAAGAATCATTCTTTGTATGTATTATTTTCAAAATGTAAGACTCCGCAGTTTCGGAGATAATTCTGAATGATCTATTTTAATTATTTTCTTTAATAAAATTAAAACTATTTAATTATTTAAAAAAAAAAAAAATCTTCATAATAAGTCCTTTCATTTTATAATATGACACAGGGTAAACTTAAAAAAAAATGTTTATCTATTTTTTCCCCCAAAAGTGAACCCCTTATTTAACATTAATTTATTTACGTTACACATTCGTGTTTGGATACCAGAAATTCAAACGTGTAGGTACCAAATTTCAACTTAATCGGTCCAGTAGATTCGGAGCAAATCGGCTGTGACAGACGGACAGAGAGATACACGAGTGATCCTGTAATGGTTCCGTTTTCCTTTCTAGGTAGGGAACCATAAAAATTACAAGTTTGGGGAAAATATGCATCACATCCAGTCAAAACGGCCATCGCTCAGCATAATGCTGCAATCCTATGCGAGACAGAGCCTCAGCACTGGTTTTCAGCGAACAATACTAACCGCTAAAGATCGAATACTCAGTCTAGAGAAATAACAACAATACGTAATATTACCTAGTGATCAGCTATAGTTAACATTTCTCATGAGACGGCAGTCACGTTGTGTGTTTTTTTCTTTGTTATGATAATCATAGTTGTTACCGCCGACCTTGAGACGAACAATTTATTGCGGTCTAGAACAAATAGGTAAGATTTATTTTGTACTTGAAATTCGTTGCAAGAACCACTCGTTAATGTAGATTTAAAATTCTATATCATCTCCTTCAAAGTCGTCTACGGGTCGAAAGAACGGAAAACAAGATTTTAAAATAATTTTGAAGGAAAAGAATTAAATAATGAAACTACGTTTATTTGCGGTAAACATGACGCACGATACAGATTTTCGAAATCGTAATTGTTAATACAGATCCTAACTAATATTATAAATGCGTAAGTGAGTTTGTGTGATTGTTTGTAACGCTTTCACGCTTAAACGGCTTAACGGATTTGGATGAAATTTGACATAAGTATAGGTAGCCTGGGACCTGGAAAAGGACATAGGCTACTTTTCATTTTGGATCGCAGACGAAGTCGCGGGCTAGCTTTGACTTAATAAATAAAATAAAACATACTGCTAGCACTAATCGGTTAGCATTGATATAACAGCGAGATGCTTGAGGAGGCTTATATGGGCTTCCCTATACTTTTTGACCGCATAATTTCAAAAAACACTACCTCTTATTATAAGAAGTTGACGAAAGAAATAGAACATACTCAAGTGCACTGTCCCTTTATATCGAACAAGGCACTATGTTGACCTGGCCGATGACCCATCTGATGTCAAGCAGTACCGCTGCAATCATCTGCAACATATCGACAGAGCCGTCCACTAAGAACGTGCCTTACATGTTATTGCATTGAGCCCGTCGACCGAACAGTTGAAAACTTTTGTAACTTAACCAAACTAAAATAGCAAAATAATAGGCCTTTGCAAACAATAATGAGGCCAAATATTTTGTTTAATTTAAACGATAACGGTGAATGTCACTGTCGCCAACTCGCCAAGGCTTGCATGCACCAAATCGGTCTTGCGACATGCAATGTTTTAAGTAAACTGCTCTATCAGTCAGGAAACTGATGTAAAATATGTGGGGATTTTGCAAAGTAAGCACGATTTATTGCTTCGAGCCGTGGGGTCTGGTACTAGGAACCCATAGCTATCCTATCAAAGAGGTTTACTTAAGGTTTTCAAAATTGCTTTTGGCTCAGTGCCATCTTTGCTATGGACACATAAGTTTTTCGCTCACACACTTATCACTGTGTGTGACATTCCTATTGGTATTCCCAGAAAATGAATAAGTATAAGAGTGAGTAAAAAATGATGATAATTTACCAGTGGATACTCATAAGAATACTCGTGGTGTTCTCGAATGTTGGCATTAACATTAGCAGCTAGTTATATGTCCAGTTATATATGTACCTACATGACAATAGCACACGACTCCAATTTCTGATAACTTGAAATAGTTCCGTAGTCGTAGTGTACGAGTAGGTATATCTGCCACGTTTAATTCAGTCCAACCTCATTGCGGTCAATATATCGAGTGCCTACTTACTTGCCACAAAGAATGATATTGAATTACAAAGTTCATTTTAAGAAAATTGTATCTACTTCAAATCACATCAAAATCAAATCAAAATATTTTTATTTCACATAAACCTACATGGGCACTTATGAAACTTCAGCAGCTAGTGCACGGTTCCAATTGATCGTTTTCTATGGAGAAGAGCCGGCAAGAAACTCCTCCTTAATGATGATACATACTTTACTTCCCTCTCAGATGACCCTAATGGCGTCCCGAATGCAAGTGGAAGGTTCCCTACTTGGTGTACACTTCCTTTCCTAGATCAGAGGATATATTATATGACGGATATATTCCAAACTATTACTATATTTTAAGAGTTGAGCGATCCATGGAAATCACTCTTTCTATTCGAATGACTCGTACTTGGGAGAGCCGCGCTAGAACTAACAAAAGCAATGCTCCAACTCACTGACAGGCGATGATAGTAGATTTTAAAACTAAATATGATACGAAGAAATTGTATGCAGACGAAAACCATGACGGAGGCAGTTCAGGCAGACTAGATATAGGAGCCAGAAGGCCCAGGCAAAGTGACATACTATCAGCGATAACGATGACGGAAAAGTCAAAAATGTATAGGTCTGACATACTCGTACGCTACCGAAGCATAAGTCAATTCTGTTGAAAGTCAAACGCTTTGAGAGCAATGGCCAGCGACAGTGACTTATCTACGCCCTCAGGAGTTGTGGTACATTATAGAAAATGTTTATATCCAGATGTAATTTCTATAAAAGTATGTTAACTAAACAATGGAGTTAAGCATTCATAACTAACATTATGCGCAACTCCACCTTGACATCAGTTACAAACTGCAAGCCTTGGGACAGACTCGTCCCGCTATAGTAATTAAAATGAATAATGCTGAATAGTTTATTTTAGATAACTAATCTATATCTGTTGGTAGGTATTGAGAGAAATATCGGCTTTGTCTGAGTCAAATCGCACAGGTTTTATCAAGAAATGAAAAACCAGTTTTATATCTACCTTTGGCAGATTTTCTTTATGTCGACGACATTTAGCACACTCTTGGTTTGAGTCCGGCCCAATTCTACATGCAGAGTAATATAATAAAAATAATAAAATCTCGTAAAGCTAGATCTCAACAAATTAGTATTTAGGTATATCATCATTTAGGCGTAAGACGTCCACAGCTGGACATAGAACCAAGCGTCGCCATATAATTAACATAAGAGTTTATGTTTTATATTCTCACTAGCAATGACTACGTGAAACTTCACTCGTGTAACTTAAAACTACAATTTTTACTGTTTAGTTATTTAATTATTTAAACAGCTGCAGTTATACTCGTAACATGCACACATTAAACTTTATCATATTCAAATATTTTATTGCAATGCATTAGAATGTTCAGTAAATTATTCAAGATCAAAGATTTGCAGTCCGTTAACTTAGAAATAAACAGCTGCATAAACAAGTGCAGTGCAATTAAGTTTTTAAATGGCAAACGAGTAATTTGTGAATTTCAGCACCGCTTCACTTACTTACGATTTTAAGTATGATTGACATCTTATTCACACATCAGTGCATGAAATCTTATTTTAGCTTTTTGTAGTCGCCATCTAGTCTAACTAGATTGTCCACAAACACAGTAGGTTTCTCTAAGAAGTAGGTACCTAATGCTAAATGATATGAAATTTATTATATAATCTAACCTCTGACGTAATGACGTAACTTGCCTTTAACGACAGAATGACCGCAGGCGTAAGCACGCCACTGCAAGGCCACATCGAGCGCTGTCAATTGTCACATGTGTCATTCTTTGAGTAAACTGTAAACAATTATCAACACTATCCCTTTGAAATAAGTTTGAAATTGGATTACCATACAAACTTGCATTTGAAGACCAAACGCACTGACCTTGTCAGGTGGTATCAGGATTATTATTTTTAATTATGAATTCGTGACGTGTCTGTCATAAACTAGTGAACTAGTGTCAAGGTCACATCGACTGCACAAAATTGTTTATTTTGATTTTATAACTACTCTTCCTCATTACTGCTATCATTTTTGATGGGTTTACAATAAGTAGTAGTATATCTTTTGCCATATTTTGTCCTACAAATTAATGGTATTCGAATGACAATTAGAGATGCACCGCAGAATTCTTAAATAAATTATTGATGTCAACGAATTAATATGGTTGTGGAAAGAACGTTAGCGTGATGAAATTGCTTATTTAAGTTGAATAAAAAGTAATGTGTCACCTCTACCTCTTTACCTACGCAATATAATAAATTGTGAGTCAATAGGAAACAAGATGGCGGGTGGGTGGAAGTAACACTGAAATATCATTATTATTGATCTTGAGAGGTTTTTATGGCTAGATAGAGTAATCATTACAGCGTATGAACGATTAACTAAAAAACCTTAGTTCTGAACTTTTGATTATCTTGGTTATCGGATCTAGACGAACTCATTCTTTACAGAAACAGTAACTCACGTCTTCTTCCGATGGGGACAAGCAGGAACACAACATTTATAATATGTGGTATTTTTCCTATTAACCCAAAGAATTTTAGGCTGTTAAATCATTACCTTCAATAGCAAAAATCGGCTTGTAATTAACATCAGAATATTAATTAAAACTTGGCTGAGCCTTTGCAGGTCTAATTAATATAAATAGATCAACGATTCAATCGATAGCAGGAAGCGTGGAGCGCTAAACACTGCTAATATTGAATGTTAATTAGATCACAACAAGAACGATCGTCAAAGGTCATGTCGTTCAGAAGGTCGGTGATTTTCACTGCCTTTTAACGTTGCAAATGACCTTTCATGAGTATGATACGTTATATTATTCGTATGTTAAGTGGACCCTGCTACCTTGGTGACTGACTATATTGACTTAAACAGGTGATGCAGAAGTTAGACCCTATTAGGTAATTAAAAACTGAGCAGGATTATTGCCCATTCATAGCGTTGGTTATCGCACCAGTCGGCACGAGCCTTTATTTTACCAATACCCAGTTATAGGTTAGTATATGTGCAGACGGAATGAAAACTGATTTCCAATCCCGTATTTGTGTTGCACTATAGAAAATACTGACCTCATTCAAATTCTCTTAAGTTAAGATTAACTAAAGGCCATCCATCCAGACCATCAATAGAGTCATCGTCACATCATGTATAAAAACCACTAAATGGTCCTTATTTGGTATTTATCATCGTCGGATCTAATTGCGATTCTGCAGCGATCGTGTCACATTTAAATGCGTGCGTGCATCGGAGGCCATTAAACCGAGTGCGTTGTGATTGTGACAGTTGATACTTGTCATTACTTATGAGACCCTGGTAGATTGTTTCTGCTGATGAATAAACTGCTAATGACATAATGTACTAAAGAAGTCCTCTGTATTTAAATCAATGAAAGATTTACGTCATGATAGCATGGACCCTTTGTCTTCACTAGACCTTACGAATCTGCATAACTTATGATATCCTGGTATCTGTATATATAACCATAAGAGCTGAGCAGACGAGAAGTATTTAGCTGGCCACCTGACAGACCTGCAACACTAAGGACACGTCTTCTGAATCAGAAGATGGCAATGCTTCACGTTACCAGTAGGTCATACCTATTACGGGATAAAGTATTCCACGGGACAAACAAAACTTGTACTTCTACTGAACATTTTCATTGGAGGCTGCTCCGCACTCCCACCAAATGAGGACACAAAAGGTTTTTGATTTTTGATTTGATACAGCATCATCTTTGCAAAAAGTAACATCCATCTTCTAGACGCGAAGGTGCCTCGTATGCGACGACACTAACACACTTTTCGGGAACTATCGCATCCACACATAAGGCGCCAACACTCGTCAACATAATCACAATGCCAGTCCCTACCCATTTCGGAATCCTTCATTAACGTGTGTGAACCTACGACATACATGTCATACATATTCATACAACGCCATACATAATGTAAGGACTTGTTAATCTTTATTCGTATAAGTGTGAGACCAGCTTTATCCGGTTCTGGGTAACAGTCGTGGTTCATGTTTTTCGTATTCCAAGATATAGGGTTTGGTTTGACACAAGGACAAGACAGCGTCAAAATCACCGTTCGTCTAACCTTTTTCCAAATAGGTAAGTTAGGGTCTCTGTCCAGTCCTACTGATGAATGAGATGTTGTCAAATGTCAGTATTTTTCATGTTGCCCAGGACTTAGGGACCTCTGAATCCAACAACTTTAATGAACCCCTTATTAAACTCGGAGTAAAGGTATACCAGTATTAACTTCGGTTTAACCATACATTCTTCGAGGTTTATGGTTTTAAGACATTCAAGGCTCCTACATACTGGCGCGACTTGTCGCGCGACGCGTCGCGACACAAAGGCACCGCTTGTAGCGCTACACGCGGTGTCTTTATTTTTAGCCTTTATTTTTCAAAGACAGAATACAAGTGTTCACTTGAGAAACACTGGTTGCATACACAGAAAGGTTCCTTGGAACGAGTATATTCGTATATGAAGGTAGGTATAGGTATGTTTGAAGTTAGAAGTAGGTACCTACAATAATGTTCGTCAATTACTTATCAATATATTAGTAAAGTGAATTATGTTAAAAGATATCGAGCTACGGAGGTATTTCTTTTTAATATTTTAACTTGATGTAGGTAATCTGCAAAAAAAATGAGACTAAAAGTCCATATTACGTATCGCAACACAGTTTCTATCATATAATATGCAGTTGCTATTGAAAGCATAATTACTTTTTAATGTTAATTTTACAGGAATTTAGTTTTAATTATGCATTAAGTTTTCGTTTTATTGTATTAATGTTGTGAAAATGTATATAGTTTTTATTTTTAATATTAAAGTTTACGAAAATATTTCAAGTTATTATGAAATACTTAAGACTAAGATAATTGCGAACATAATTCTTTAACTAATAACATAATTCCATTATGTGGAATTTTAATTTATTTTTAAATAGGGGTAAAGATTGTATTTCCTTATTATCTTTCGGAAATTCGATATAAATTTTGGCACCCATTTCTAGTACCGTAGTTTGTCCGTGGTCTACTGTATAGGCAGATATCGTTTGCATTTGTCAATAAACGAGTCTGAATTTGCGCTTTTTTAGTAAAAATTATTTGAGAATGTGTATCTTTTGTCAGTATCTTCCGTATAAGGATGCAGGTATGGAATTTATATGTATATTTGAGCAAGTGACATTAATTTGGTTTTATGAAAAACAGTTTCTGTTGGCGTTAAGTAGTTAAGATGAAAGAGTAATTTAAGGATTTTATTTTGAATGATTTGTAAATTTCTTGTAATGTTGGTTTTGGCTGCAGAGCCCCAGACTTCAATTAAGTAGGTCAGGTGAGATTTGATGAGGGAATTATAAATTTTATACTTTACTGATTTGGGAAAGCAACAGACGCTACCTCGTAGTATTTCCATCAATTATGCCAGTTTTGAACGCATTTTGTTCAAGTGTTGCTTCCAGGTTAAATGTTTATCCAAGATTAGACCAAGGTATTTTTTTGATTCTACTTTAGTTAATGGTTCATTTTTTATTATTAAGAGGACGATAAATGCCAGCGACCTTGAGCGAGTGGGAGGACCTTGAGCGTGTGGGAGGAGCTTGCGTCACTCCCCGCGACCCCGCAACCGTTCGCACGTAACGTAGGGTAACCATACGTTTCAGATTGTGTGGACTCTCCTGCCTGATTTTTTTATCACAATCCAATTTTTTTTATGTAGTGTTCATAAATAAGGTAATATTCTGATAATAAAATAAGATTGTAATATATTATAAAATTTAATAGTTTGCATTGAATAAGTTGGTTTAAACAGGGTGTAATTTTAAACACCATCAACCTCTCTCGTCATTGTACTCATCATTATAAACAACTTTTACTATATTGGACACAACATGAAATAACTTGGACTAAACATCAAATCGCGAAAAAAAATCAGCTGTTCCCTACATTTTGACGAATTAAGCAAACATAAATGTAGGGAACAGCAGATTTTTTTTCGCGACTTTACGAGGCACGGATGAGTCTCGGTACGTAAAGATGCTCACCCATCCACGGAACAACCGCGGCAAGAATAGCTTAACCTAATTGATCGGCCCGTGTGGCTGTGATGCGACTAACGAGCTCTTTAGCTATGGAAACAATATAAAGTGAAATGAAAAGCCAAAAATCTAAATAAATAAATTTAATTCCAAAATAAAACAATTAATTTCTTTAGTGACAGATGAGAAAATATGAGATGTGCAGGCAAGATTTAGAGAGGGAATGGGCTGTATGGATCAGGGGGCCGATTCTACTAATTTGCAAAGTTATACGCTGTGTACCGTCTCATTAATGGTTCGGTTTCGTTCGGCTCTCGTTCGTCCCCCATAAATCTATTCTACAATTTTTATGACAATAACTGAAACTGTAACTGACTGTAACCAAGTCGAAACCCAACTCAATCACTACGGGAATGAATGAGTGTTACCTGTAGTTCAATTAGTAGGTTTATAATATTACTATAACAAAAATGGTTAAATAACAAATAAAGTTTAACGAATAATAAACCCATTAAAACTTATTTTCCGTTATATTTACCACGAAAAGTAAATGATTTTTCCATATATTTTAATAATTGTAAATTAGCAGATTTTCTTAAAGGAAACAGTCTGGGCGGTTCGCGTAAAACGAAACGGATTTTGAATGTCAGATAGAGTTACTTTACTATAAAATAAACAGCGGGAATGGAATACTATACTAACTACTATACTACATGGCATGGTGGCCATGCCAATAGTCGCTGATCACTGTTGCATGTCATTGAAACAAAGAAATAATTTTAAGATCAGTAGGTATCACGGTATGATGTGTGATGTGATAAGTATTCAATGATTTTCGTATAATATTAGTTCTAACATCAAATATATTAATATTCCGGTGCGTACGTAGGTAGGTATGCCTACAATAGCAAAAATAATCATACGTTGTTCATAAGTAAAATATGAAAACGCTTGAAAACCCTGATTGAGTTGAGGTTCAATTGCCATTTTAGAACAATTTTGTTAGTAGAATCGCCCCCCAGAGTAAGTTAGTATGTTTGGGGAGTCAGTTTACAAGGGATGGAAAGATTGATGAAGATGTGGAAAGGAGAGTAAATGCGGGAAATAAAGTGAATGGTACTATACATGCGACTGTAACCAACTAGTCGATGCCTAAAAAGGCTCGACTGGCTGTTCATAATGGTGTGCTGGTATCTAAGCTTATGCATGGAAGTGAATGAATTTTGGGTGTGGCAAAAGAAGCATAAAAGTAGAATAAGGGCCAATTTTTCCATCGCCAGATAACTTTTAAGTGAAGAATATGTTTGACGTTTTGACAGCTTTTGTAAAGGAAATATGTCAAAGCGCCATATTTAATCCACAGATGATGATTGAACTGATGATTGAAAAATCGGCCCTAAATGCTGTGGAAATGCCTCCTTGCAAAGCATGTGTGACGTGACTATAAATGATAGGCTGAAAAATTATGTCATAAGGCAACGGTGCGGTTTAAAAGAAGCGTGCAGCTGGCCTTCTATAGTTTTTGCCTTCCCCTTGGGAAGAAGGTATGAATTTATTTGTACTAATATTTTTTTTTACATTTCGTAGAAATGTAGTCATTTTTCGAAATATTCCTCTTTTCCAGTGTCTTGATCTTCCTTTTTCTCTGTCTCTTCTTTGTCTGTATTTTGCCGTCAACCAAAATCATTGATTCCATTCCAGTTGATGGTCCTGGAAATATAAAAAAAAAACCTGTGAATCTACATTGTATATAATAAATAACGAACCATTGTCAGTGCTTTCACTATTTTCGTCATTATTTATTTCCGTCGGGTCGCAAAAACCAAAATATTAAAACATAATCTTATTAATGAGCTGCACCTGTTTATTTAAACTAGACAAGTTTCTAACCTACTATAACGGGATTGTCCCCATAAAACCATATTAAATGGTATGCCTAGAATCTACAATTTAATACTCACTTTGTCTCCGCTTTTTCATGTTGGGAATCATTGTCAGTTCTTTCATTATTTTTATCATTATTTACTTCCGTCGGGTCGCAACAACTAAAATAGTAAAACATAATCTTAATAATGTACTACAACTGTTTTTTTTTTAAGCTAGGTAAGTTTCAAACCTGCTGTAACGGGATTGTCCTCAAAAAACCATAATAAATGGTAGTCTACAATTTATTAGGGAGGTACTTACTTGCTCTCCGCATTTTCGTTTCGAGAAGCTGTATTATTTCCTATCCTCCTAAAAAAAAATTGATACGGATCTAAAATTATGTTTGAACTTACTCGTAAATAATGGATATACTCGCGCACAAATTATTATCAAAATAACATTTAGCTAACCTCATTATATTATAATAATATATGAGAAACTTACCTCAGTATCCTGTTTCTTTCATGTATACGTCATTTCTCTTTCAGAACTTTAGTTGTTCTACCCATATTGTCGAAAAAATACGTAAGTACAGCGGTCGCGCAAAGTGTCAGCGTCTACCCGTGACAGTGGTCAGCGGTACACTGCCGCCCGTCGCCCGCGCAGAGCGCCGCATGCCGTTCCGTTCGATTTTATAGGGAATATTTATTTTTAGTAATAAAAGTATGAATATTTGAAAAAAATCACAGATAGAATTATAGATAACAAAATAGTCTATTCATACAAAAAAAACCATGAAAATATCTTTAGTAGTTTGGAAGTAATTTCGATTTTTATATTTGGGTAGACCTTACTTCCTGAATTTATTTTATAAAGTATTTTACTACAATACTAAAATATTCACAGATATAATTGATGTGTATGCGGTCTAGTTTAACATCCATTTTTTGCGTAATTTACTTGGATTAATTGAAGGCGTAATAACAGTTTTAAAAGTCACTAAAATCATATATCTGCACCTTAACGTGTAATTGTTGAAAGTTTGGAACATTTTTATTTTTAGCACTAAATACTATACAGTTAGTCTTAGTCACATCGATGGTTAGCAGATTATATTGAAACCAAGTAAATAAGGTATTAAGGTCCTCTTGGGCGCGACTGACGATTGCTTGAATTTCATTGCCAAAGTAGAACAGACAGGTGTCATCGGCATAGAGTGTTACATCTGCATCTAAGTTTAGGTCTTTTATATTATTAATGTATATTATGAAAAGCAAGGGTCTAAGAAGGGAACCTTGTGGCACCCGTAAGTTATTAGTTCAGGAGTGCTTTTGGCCTCACCAAGTTTAAGTTTAGGTAAGTTTGGCATAACTTTAGTCTAACTTCATTAGCAAGCCCGTAAATGAATTGCAAGACCTTCTAGACTGCAACTAACGGTTTACGTCCTCATAATCAGCATCAAGTCTTTTTCCTTCCACTGCTGAGCATCGGCCTACACCCCTTTTGTATTATGCTTCCCTCGAGGTCTTAAATAGCCATTCATCATTATCCACGCAGCTGTTGTTTTTCCAAAAGCCTATCTTAAACAAAAATATTTGAATAATCATAATACATAACATACATATTCAGCCTATAATGTTCCCACTGCTGGGACACAGGCCTCCTCTCCGTGAGAGACAGTGGGCCGTAATTCACCACGCCTGCCCAGTGCGGGTGGAATAATCTTAATGATCGTAGTCAACTGCCTCATCAGAAATACCTGGCACACAGTGATCCACGTAGCGCCATAGTTCACGTTTAATGCGGCAGGTGGCGCCTGATCCTCTGCGCCACGGTTCTGCACGTACAGAATATAATTATGTACGTGTGGGCTTCCTCACAATGCTGTTACTTGATTATATAGTCTTGACTGTATATTTAGGAGTACGAGAAGGATTTACTGTGGCAGTACGATTAGTTAATGATTATGAGATCCAGTTGAGTCCGAAACTACTTAGTCGGATGCTCCCGATAAGACACAAGATAGTTAAATTCAGTAAGTAAAGCATCGAGTTTTTTCGCGACTCTCTGCGATCGGTCGCGATAGCAAATCGCATGATTTAGTGACTACTTCGATGCTGCTGCAGATTGCTGATGCTAAAAGTAGCATTTCTGCTATGACCCCTACATAGACAGGCTTAGATTATTCCTGTTAAAGGAAAACAACATAATATTAAGTAAAACATTGTCAAACACATCAATATCAATAACACTCCACAAGATACAATACCAATATCTACAATAAAATAATAGAATAATAGACAATATCTTAAGCACAACATTAAAGTATGATCAACTTGTAAGTAAAGTACAATCGTATGCGCAGGTTGCCATGACGTCACCGTGTCACCTTGCCGCGCCCACGCTCCACTGCAATAATTATGTATAACAACACAGCCTTACAAATACACTTAAAACAATCCACATCCAACCTTATCTCGACGATATAAAGCATGTTAATACAGCACACTTATAATTTATTGCCGAACCATATTTACACTACCACTGCGACATTCGATTTGCGGCCTTATGAGAAGGTGATAAGAGTTTTCGTGTGTGTGTTATTGTTTTGGGGATAGTAAAGTAGGTGTAGGAAGACGATCTATGAGGCATCTTCAGTTTTAACAGATCGCAATAGACTTAAGACGCTGACAACACCTAAACCGCGGTCACTCTCAGATTGCATAGAAAAGAAAGAGACGCGCGATGACACAACGCTTGTAATTTGTTGCAAAATATGAAGCAATTCTCTATTTATTCAAAATTGAGTTGAGTAATCGAAAATAAAAAAACAACCAAGTTCTGCATTCAAATAAGACGTTCTTGTTATTAATTAAATACGTAACGTATGTTGATATTTAATGCAGATATTTTGGATCAGAACTCAAGGTAAGAGGTTAGTTTAACGTTAGTTTGTATCGAGATTTTTTTTTCAAAACGTGTTTTGGTAACAACCAAGTTCTGGGAAATATGTTCAAAATTAACATATATTTTTTCCGCTACCACAAACTATACAGATTTGGCAATTTTTTTTCTTAAGAGAAGTCTATTTTGGTCAATTGGGTCTTGTCAGCGCCTTAAGTAATAGATTGACCAACCAACGCTTTAGAAACAATTATGAGATATCTACAATTTATTACAGTTCATTAATAGCTTCTCGACCACAAACGACTACAACAGTCTACTCTTTGTACGAGTATAGAGTAACGAAATAACTTTACTTAGGACGAAAACACAGTCTCTCAAATTCTAAGTAAAGCAATCATGTATTATTGTACCAATAGTAGACGAGGCGCACCATTCCGTAACTTTGACCGCGTCTTTTACTATCTCTGATGACAATAGGAAAGCATATTCGTATAAGAAAACGTAGGTTTCTATCATCACCCTCCAGTCCTCATTCCGATTCATCTCTATAAGCAACAACGGTAGCTAACACTGCTAAGAAGCAGTGTTAGCTACCGTTGTTGCTAAATCATCTTTCTCAAAATATTTATCTATACAGGTTGAAATTGAAAACTTGCGACAAACTGAAATGGGGCATTGTATACATCATTATTAACAACTTTTACTAAGGGACCAAAGCTGTAATCCCAAAAAAAAAATCTGCTTTTCCTACATTTTGATGAGGTATTGCGAACATAAATGTAAGGGACAGCAGTTTTTTTTTTGGGATTGTAGCTTTGGTCCCTTAGTAAAAGTTGTTCATAATGATGAGTACAATCTCCCATTTCGATTTGTCGCATGTTTTCAATGTCACCCTGTATATCCATCATTCCTTAGTTCTTACTTGCTTGCATCCATTTATCTTGTGGTAAGCCTTATGCATGGTAGAGCGTCAATTCTATCCATTAGAATCGTTTAGATCTCGCTATGATCATCCGTGTTACGCTTTTTCATGTCAATCTTCTTATTATTTTTTCTTGAGAATATATTGCCTATATTCCTTTTCTTTTTGTAATGTGCGTTTTATTTGTGCAGAACAAACATTTTTTCTTTCTTCTATCTTTCGTTCAATTAGACAGCTTTACCAGCTTTTTGCTGCTTCCGTGTCGTCGACCTTTCAACTAATTAGCATACGATTAAATAGATTTTTCTTAAAATAAATTAAGACTTGCAAAAGCACATGCCAGTTAAAGTTCAGGGCACTTCATCTTTTAGTTGTTAAATTCAACGTACAATGTCGACCGGTGACATTAAGAGTACACCTACTTAATGCGTTTCAAGAAGAACATTTATTTACTGAGTCAACAATTTAATAACGTGAACAAAGATTCGTTAAATACAAACAGAGATGAACAAAATGGTTTGATAAAAGTATTTAAATACAAAATACAAATACTTTTTGAGTTTTTCATTTCAAATGCAAATCCTAACTAATATTATAAATGCGAAAGTGAGTTTGTTTGTGTATTTGTTAGGCTTTCAAGCTAAAACGGCTTAACAGATTTGGATGAAATTTGGCATATGGTTAGGCCATGACCTAGATTAGGACATAGGTTTTATCCCGATATTCCCACGAACCCGAGACGTATGTGAGTGAAACCGCGGGGCGCAGCTAGTATAAAATATATGCCAGCCTTTTGGGCACTTGGGCGATGCGGACGAACTTTTGATACCCCGTTTTCTTTCCTTCGTATACTTTTACCCGTTTTCTTGCCTTTTTCATATATAATGCTTTTATAAAAATAAATGATTACTGACTTTTGTTTATTGATAAGTATCAATATTGTCTAAAAATATCGTGAAGCCTCATAGACAAATTGAAAAAGTTATTTATTTAGGTATATTACAATCCTGTTGTCTAAAACACAACAATTTCTGTAAAGTCTGGAACACAACAATTTGATCAAATAAATGATCTGTAATCTTTCTTTTATGAGGCCTCATGATCATGCCACCGAAGGGAAATAAACGCTCGACTGGTGCAGAACTTGGCCAGTACGTATTAAATAGGATCACTATGTTGATATTTTGGTATTTGTTTAGTGAATCAAAACCTGTATCGTCTCTCAAAAATCTTTAAAAAACATGATCCACAAACAAAGCTCGTAATATAAATATCTTAACTTTGTGAACAACTTTCGTTTCGTTCGATCGATAATATTGGTAACATTTGAGAAATATAAGAAAAATGTATTTTTCATTCAGTCAATAGAAAATACGTTCAAAAAAGTATTTCAAATTAAATACTAAAAGCTTTTTAGAAAAAGTATTTAGATGCAAAATTAATCATTTTAAATGGAACTATTTCAAATATGTCACATCAATGAATACAGAACAACGTAATTCTGAGATACCAGCCCTGGAGCGGAACAGATTCATTGGAAACTTGATGTAGAAACTTCAGGATCCGATTCCATTTTGGAGACCAACACGGGTTATGGGTCTACAAGATTTATTTGATTAGAACAAAAGTCCCTAAAATTGAAGCTAGACACCATAACACTTTGTATAATTCACAGCTCTCCCAGAGGTTTATCAAGGAAAAGGTTGTATGTAAATGCCTCATCGCTCCTAAATACTGATATTGGCTCCAAGAGCGACCCCTTAGCATTTTGCTAAGTTTGCTGATTCAGGATAAAGCTTCAATCAAGTTTTTTTTTATTAAGATCATAAAACAACATAATTTTGATAGAATCCTAGAAGCAGTCCATCCAGAAAAGGCAAACAAACGTAAATATTCTCAATAACCTGCATCAGAGCAGGTGATCCGCGAGTTCCGCGATTCATTCAATACCTTTTAAAGGAAAAACTTAAGACAAAGAGAAATTCCGCATACTCACCCACTTCCTACAAGCAATCCCGCCAATAAATATACAACAATACAGTAAAAAACTGAGATAAATAACTTTATTCTGCGCGTGGGCACGCACGAGACAAGGTGACATACGCACGGACCAATGAGCAGCGGTTATTGCTCTGACGTCACTCGTCCGGCGCCCACTAGAAAATTGAATGATCCGCATTTATGGTGAATTAAGTAGTTGTAAAGACTTTTATGGAATTAGGTTAGTGCTTGTGTGTTCGGGTGGGTTAACACGTAGAACAGTGGCTAAAATAGTAGACTTAATGGCCATGAGACGTTTTTTCGTGGCTGCATATATGATTTTAGTGACTTTTAAATCTGTTATTACGCCTTCATATAATGCAAGTAAATTATGCAAAAAATGGATGTTAAACTAGAACGCAAAAAACTATATTACTTTCAAACTACTTATGATATGTTTGAGATTTGATTTTTTTTAAATATTCATATTTTCGTTACTCAAAATAAATAATCCCTATAAAACGGAATGGCGATGGCGGTGCGGCGTGAACGCGACGGGCATTTGTATGGCCAAGGTCAACGGCGATCACCCGACCCTTAAGAGGCGCATGCCTTGGGATCGGAAGTGTGGCTCCCAGCTGAGAATCGTGGTGTCACCGCGTCGATAAATATGATGAAAATGAAGTCTACCAAGATCAAGGCAATATTTTTGTCGTCTGTGATATTTTAAATGTTTTTACTTTGACTTTTCTTCATTTCATGTATCTTATCTTCGCTGGCATCGCTACATCCGTAAGCATATCTATCAGCTCGTTATACATATCAAAAGGAACGAACACATTATTCTTACAAACATTTGAATAAATTCTAGCATAACAATATAGTATGCACAGTTTGATAACAATCCTACTTATTATTCCAGTGTCGGAATTTTGGACATTACAACAACCACTGCCAAAACATATGAGTGGCGAACGTGACCAGAGTTACAAGTATGTACATGTTTCAAGTGCTAAACTATCTGTAAAGGTATCCAGGGGCAAGCTAAGTTAGCTAGCGAAACTGTTCAGACGTGATGGACACCGATACATAAACATGATACAATAACAAGAAATTAATTTGATGATGTTTTTTTGTGGGGTCGTCGACCGCAGCTAGTGTAGTCACTTGAAATATCAGTTAAAAAACAGTTTTGTGTAAGCTTCACTGACGTGATGGCGACCGATATCTTAACACTATAAATCAAAATAAAACAGATTTTCTCAAGTCATACGTTCATCTTTACGAGCGGTCATTGACTCCCAAATAAAAACATCACATGTTATTTACTGTTATTTGATCGTGTATAGATCAAACACCCCTGTACAGTTTCGCTAGCTAATTTAATATAACACTGTATTTTATGAACTTATAATGTTAGTGCGTGTGCTTCAAAGAGGCTCGTATATACGTGAACACAGGCGTCACAATGCCGCTTGAATGTGAGAGACAAGCCTGAATTACCTAATAATGACCCTTAGCGGACTGATTGGGATCAACAAGTGTTGTGCAATTAAGTTAAAGCTGTCGAGGAGCCCACAAGTTGGCACTGGGCGGTTACTTGCACGTTAATGCTAACCTAAGTAGAGTTGGCTGGAGACGGCGGTGAACGTGAGGAAAAGATCGCTTTTCATTTTCTTTCCCGATTTTTATCATAATTTATCAAATCAAAATCAAAATATTTTTATTTCACATAAACCTACATGCCCTGGGCACTTATGAAACGTCAGAAGCTAGGTGCACGGTTCCAATTGGTCGTTTCCTATGGAGAAGAGCCAGCAAGAAACTCCACGGTTAATTTAAAAAAATGGCTTTTACAATGTTTTCAAATTACAGTGTTAATAGGTATGGGAGGATAGTGTAGGCCTGTCGAGAAGTACCAGGTACCTAACAAAAAAAAAAATGCTCTACAAAACTACTCTATTAAGCCTACAACGTTCTCACATTCACAAGGTACACAACAATCTATGCAAAATATTAATAAAATAATAAAAATAAAAACCTATTTAAACCAAATGACATATTTGCCATTACAACAAGTCTAAATTAATATCTTGTCCACAAAAGCCACTAAATAAAATATTAAAGCACGGCAATATGATCTATACAGTATTCCAACTTCATACAAACGGACGAAGCGCGAGCTATGCCTACGCGCCTCGATGTCAGCATGCGCTCGGCATGCAGACAGTCGTGACTTTGCCACAGTGACGAACGGACGGTGTGTTGTTTTTTTAACAATAACCGCGCGATTTTTTCACTAAAAATAAGTTCAAGTACACATTTAATATGATGAGTAGGATATATTGTGCTGTTTTTGGTTGCATGAATTCGTCAATAACGCATCCAGAGATAACTTTTTTTGGATTACCTGGAAATCTGAAAGGTTACACTATAAAATAGTTTTTTACCTCAATTTTAAAAGTGGACAATTTTGAGCACGCCTTATCGACACGGGCAAGGCATTCCATAACCGTACTGCTTGAACTATAAAATATTTGTCATAAAAGCTGGTGGAATGCATCGGCATCTCTAGTCTTAAGTTTTCCGATGACCTCAGGTATCTATTATGTGTGTCATAAAGGAACTTGAAACGTTCTTTAAGATAAGAGGGGGTTGTAGGATTGAACAGAATACTGTAGAGCTGAAATAAGATATGAGCATTCCGGCGAAGACGTATGGGAAGCCACTTGAGTTTTGTACGAAATTCAGAAATGTGATCATACTAATGAAATAATAATAAAAATGCGTGTTGTTTTTTGATTGGTAGATTTAATTAAAAAACCATGATTATGTTTGAATAACAAATCGGTATTCACTTTATTTATTAATCCAGACATCTTTTTTTTCGGGAGATAAAAGGAAATACTTATCCATTAAAAAGACACACTTTATGTACCTACCCACTAGTAAGTAATAGTAGATTATTAAGCAAGGGGATAAAGCAGTGTCTTCTTTCGCGGGTGACGATTTAAATCGCGAGCGTAACGAAGGACTCGAGGTTTACTCCCGAACGTAGCGAGGGTGTTAACAACTTAAATCACGATTGTAGCGACGGATTTAAGTTCACCCAAGACTAAGACAGCTTTATCACCGAGGAAAATACTCTACTTTTCGTACCATTTGCGAAAAAATTAACACAATAATAATATGAGATAAGCATTTATTAAAAATAATGACAATTAAAAGTAAAAGTTAACATTCGAAACATTGGTCCAATTATTGATAGAGAGAGTTACATTTTTGTTTGGTACATTTATTGTTGGTGAGTTGATTTGAGTATTTCTCTGTTCTTGCGTCTGAGGAACTTGCGTTTCATTGTAGATAGTATACGTCGGAGATAGTGGTGGTGGTGCATCGTGAGTTACGGACGAAGATAAGATGCCGGAAGTTGATGGTTGTGGCTCTGATGGATTAGGTTTCATATTATTGTTAATTTGACTGCTTAATATGGTTTTATTCGCCATTGAGCTTTCGATACAACCCTCAGCTACTCCATCAGAGCTCCAACCACCGTGTCTTTTTATTGACGTAATATCCGCCAAGAAAGTCGCCGAAGTTCTTCTAAAGCAGTGACCGGTGTAGAATTCAATTCAATTCAAAATTCAAAAAAAATTCAAAATTGTTTATTTCTTCAACAAGATTACAACGATTAGTTTGTGATTGGAGCCTTCTTTTAAGCAAACAATGCCGGTATTAGAAGACACCGCTCTTCCATAACAAAAGTAAGAAAAGTATTAATAACAAATTTAACATAGGTAAGTAGACAAGATTGGCATAAGTATAGTTTGTGTGTGTGAGTGAGTATGAGGGTGCGTGTGTACGAGTATGTGTGTGTGTTGTGTGTTAGTGTGCATGTGTAGGAGTATAGATTATATCGATGGTTTCAAGAGCTCTTCCGTTTCCTTATAAGTGGTTTGATCTATTTCAGTATATCTTTTTTGCATTCATAATATTGGTTTATATATATATATATTTTTTTTTTTCTTTATTTATTCTATTATTTAACCGAGCAGACCGTGAATTAAATTGCATGGAGGCAAACAAAGTTTTTGTTTGGGGGACTTCTGCAATAACATGCTTTCTTCGCTTTAGCTTAGATGCATCGTAAGGTAGGGTCTTGTGTTTCTTTAATATAGTTTTAACTATGTATAGTTTTCTTACTGAGAGTAATTCGCTTAAGTTATAAAGACTATCTGTGGGATATCTAATTTTCTTAAAATACATAGTTTTTATCAGGGCACGTTGTGCACGCTCTACTTCTATGAATTTAGTTTTAGCTGACCCTCCCCAGTTAGGAATACAGTACACCAAGACAGACTGAGCCAAAACGACGTATATCTCATTAAGGAGATTTCTAGAAGTGTTATTACGACTAATTATATTTTTTGGCACAATATGTCTTAGTGTACTAAATAACCAACAGAGTTTTCTAACCCTGTTAGCAACCTGTTCGAAATGAAATGAAATGAAATTGTTTATTCTGTAAATAGGATATGAGAATCACTTTTACACGTCATATTAAAATATAAGCTAGATGGAGTCGACATTTCCTATCTGACTACCCCTGAGAAGAAATGGCGAAACAAACTCAAGGGTCAAAGTCTCTTTTAAAGTCCAGACATAATCTTGGTCAGATCATGTGAGGACCATGTAGATCTATGTCTAAAATGGTCTTTTGAGGAAAGAACCACACAAATTTGAGTGGACCTGTCCAGTCAGTGCAAGCATTTGTCAGTAATCGTGTAGCTCAACTCAAAACTTAAGGAGCTCAACGACTCGACGAACAATACCAAGGAAAGGACAATTGGGTTGGCCGCATAAAGAACTCAAAATGCCAGACCATCATTAAAACTAAGAGAAAAAAAAAACAACAAGAAATAAATAAAAATGACCCACATAGTGCTCACATTCACAATAATTAAAGTAATATAATACTTTTCAAGGTACATAAATATTCGATATGGGGATACCAAGATAATCTCTGGCCTACTACTACCCCTAAATATTTGGTTTGTTTTACTTTATTTATTTTTGGGCAATTACAATTTTTATTCTTGAAGTCCTCACATTCGTGTATTTTAATTTTAAAATCATCCGTCGGTTCAGTCCGTGCACTAATACTGAAACACACGAAATTAGTTTTACATGTATTTAAGGTAAGGTAAATTTTTTTTTCAACCATTTGGCTATCCTAGCCATGCCTATTTCAGCTGTGTACTCAACGTCTTCCCAAGAGATACCAGAAAAGACGATAGCCGTATCATCGGCATAAGAAAAAATTTTGGCGTTTTTTATTTTTAAATTGCAGAGATCGTTAATATATATTAAAAACAATGTTGGACCCAATACGCTTCCTTGCGGTACGCCATAAGTTACATCCGCATAGTCACTGGTGTAATTTCCAATCCTAACGCTCTGCCTCCTATTATATAGATAGCTTTTTAAAAGAGAAAGCGGAGTTCCTCTTATTCCGTATTTTTCTAATTTACTCACTAGGGTTGGAACAGAGACGGTGTCAAACACTTTTTTTTAGGTCTAAGAAGACAGTTACACATTTGTTGCCACTATCCATAGTATCAGCTACTAGCGATGTTAGTGCGGTTACTGCATCCTCGGTTGATACACCTTGTCTGAACCCAAATTGTGTAGGCGACAGTAAGTCGTATTTACTTAGGTAGTTAATTAGCCTATTATTTATTAGTTTCTCAACAATTTTGGAAATTGCCGGTAGGAGTGATATTGGTCTATAGTTGTTGACATCGTCTCCGTTCCCTCACTTGTGTACAGGTGTAATAATAGATCTTTTTAGTTCTTCCGGAAAGACGCCTTTACTGAAGCACAGGTTAGTCATATGTTCAGTTCAACATCTTTAAGTTTTAAATATTTAGCAATTTCCTTTGGCATTTTGCTAATTTTTGCCGATGGCTTGTCGAGTACATTTCCCATTCCGATAGTTTATAAAAAATCTATTGTTTTCCATGTTGGTGGGACGTAATGCTTGGTATTTATGAATGATTTTAGTATATTGTCCTAGTACAATGAATGACCGTATTTTCTTTGTCTTAGTTTCCTTTACATTAATCAGCAGCAACTCATTGGAATGATTTTCAACGTCCTCCACCTTTAAGTTTACAAGTTCACATCCGCGGCAAGCACCATTGAGTCCAAAAATTAAGGCCACCTATAACAAAGATAAAAAACAGGTAAATATATAGAATAATTACCATTACTATGATACGAAATATTCATAGTTAAATCATGTATACTTACTTTTGTGGCTAGAAAAATTTCGTCAGGAGCTTCATTAAGAAATTTTTCTACATTTTGAGTCGTAAAAATTTTAGACTTCTTTGCGCAATGCCCTTCTGATTTTCTTTTTAAAAAAGCCAGTAATTTCGTGAATCTATTTATTTCAATGCTATGTTTGATGCTTATTGTAGCTTTCAGTTTTGAGTATATGCACCAAAGTGTATTCGGATTCTTTGTCTTGGATAAATAATCAAAATAGACAAGAAGTACTGATTCTGAAATTGATAGGCCTTTCGCACTTCTCCACGTTGAAAATTCTTCATAAGTTTTTAAATAATTTTCCTTGGATTTTGTTGGAAGCAAATTATTTATAATTGCGGCAGCATTTGCACTGATGGAATTCGACAATTCACTGTCACTGCCGCTTTGATTTAACATCGTAAGGTATTTTTAGAACATTAACTTATTTATAAAAATTAATTAAAATAAACTTAACGTTTATGTATTTGAAGAACACAAAAACGCGGCAAATTCCTAGACTAATATTTTTTTGTCGGAAAAGTCATCAAGCTCATACGGCCTCGTCGGTTTTCGTAATTTTATTTAATAATCATAACTGCATAATAAATGCGTATTCCTTTTTCAAAAAGATGTATAATGCTTTATATGCAAACTTAATGGTGTAAACACAGATGTAGTTCAGTATAAATAAGTAAGTATAAGTATTCCAAATTTAAATCACATTCTCCCCCTAGAGGATGAATGAAATTCAGTACAATTTTCTTTCCCTGTTTTTAACAGATTAAAAATGACTACTGTTATGTTCGCTTTTTGTGGCATAGAATGTCACTTTTTTGAGCAAGTGGTACGAAAAACTATTTTCTCTCTCCTTAATAATATATGTTATGTATAGTATATGCTTTACGTACATAAATACATAAAGCAAGTATTTATTGTATATGTAACTGGTACACCACTAACTACCTGCAGTATTGTCTCCCCTTCCTCCTTTAATCCATCCAAAGGTTGTCTGTAGAAAAGCTTTTAGCGATAAGACCGCCCATTGTGTCACCCCTTGTAAAATTTCAACATTTGTATCTGTAATTTTTATGGTGTACATAATAAAGAGTATTCTATTATACTCTATTCTATTTTATTGAACACTTCCTATTCAATTCACAAATTATTTTATTTGTTTATATCAAAAAAGTGTATTTCCAATAACAAAACTAAATGGAAACACAAAGTAGGCAAATGCTGGAGGCGGGCAGCCATATCGCATGTTTGCGTACCGCGCGGCTGTACGCATTTATTTCAAAGATACGGCCGAGTTACAATACTGTATAGATAATATTACCGTGGTTAAAGTAAATAGTTAAGTAAATAGGTACCGACTACATTTCTTGTTTTGGATGTTTTTTGTTTGTTTTAAAAGTGTGCACGTGATCAATATTAAATTACGGAACAACATACCTTCAGCTACACATCTATATGTGTATGTATATCTATCTATACTAATAATACAGCTGAACAGTTTGTTTGTTTGCACGCGCTAATATCTGGAATTACCAGTCGGATTTGAAAAAATATTTTTGTCTTTGATAGCCCAATTGTCGAGGAAGGCTATTCAACACCCTGAGGAGCTGAGCACAGACCATGCCTAGCCTTTGTTGGGTTCGGCTTCCAGTCTTACCGGATACAGCTGAATACTAGTATTTTACATGAGCGACTGCCTATCTGACCTCCACAACCCAGTTACTGGGTAACACGATACCCCTTGGTAAGACTGGGTGTCAGACTTTCGAGCTTCTGACGACCCGTAACGACTGTCGAAGATCTACAAATGACAGCCGGGACCAACGGCTTAATGTGCTTTCCGAGGCACGGAGGGGTCTTGGTATGTAAAGATAGTCACCCATCCCCGGACCAACCGCGGCAAGCGTAGCTTAACCTGATCGATCGACCCGTGCGGCTGTTATTACTTAGCCACAAGCCCCCCACCTTTAGGAGCTAAGCAAAAAGAAAAAAAACAAAGAATTCTAAGCGGAAATTAAGTGCAGGCGGGCGATGCGACGCGACGCCGCCGTGGGTCGCGTGAACGAGCATGCGGATGAAGTCGCGGGCAAAAGCAAGTTTATAAACATCAAATTGTTCGAGGCCATGCTTTGTTTTTAATAAAAGTTATAACAGGAAAGAAACCTGCGTCTATAAATTTCATAACAGTAATAAAAATCTCCATAAATACATCTTAGTAGGTACCTTACGGGGAACATAAAACACATCTTCATTATTAAAAATCGATTAATTGCCAATTTATATCCGCAATCATTATTAAGTGAAGCCCATAAAGGAAAAAAAACGTAGACATGATTATTAAAATATAATCACTGTTTAATTTCCCCCTACAATAAAGATTGAATACAGTTATAGCAACAATAATGTACGTTTAAGCACAGTTTACTAACGTTTAGTTTTACCACAGTCAAACTATCCTCATTCGTTAGTTTCGACTCGACAACAAAGCCAACACGCAAGTAATGATTTGACTTATCTAAAACTAAAATATAATTACTTGGTTAATATATGTAGTACCTATTCATCTCCAAAAGCATGAATTTCCTTAGTTTATACTTCATACCTATCTATTACGATGCAGTCATTAACATTCATAATCATATTAATAATATACAAGTACATATTTTACAACTCAATCAGCGAGATAAATCTCGTAGAAATTAACTCTGATCAAACATAATTACAGCCTAAGGATAAACTAACGAGACTTGATAAATTAACCGAAATGATATTAATAACTAGTTATTAAACATTATGTTAAACCGTTACCCAAAAAGCGCTTATTAAAAAAACAAAACTTTATTGCGTTTAACGTTTCTATCGTGATTGTAATCATTGTTAGCCTTGTTTTAACAAAGAAGAGTATTATGCTTACCTCAGCTATGCTTATTGTTTTCCTATTGTTACAGGATTTTTTAGTATAGTCGCCAGCACATCAAGTTAGCACAAACTGTAAAATTTCTCCCAATGGTTTTAAAGGTTAAGTACAAAATCGAATGAAAAAATTTGACAGGTTATGGTAACTTGATGCGCTGGCGACTATACCATAAACAAAACGAATGCCTGTCGTGTTGTTAGCAGGCAGGAAGACTCATTATGTGCCAACATTAAGTGCTTCTTTACTTTACATACATTTTAGAATGAGCAAATCCGCTTCATTCACCAGAATATTTTAAGTCAAAATAAATAAAAACTAGTTACTACTAGTTTTTTTTTGTCGACTTATAATATTCTGCAAACTACTATAAACAGGTTATTTCAACAAGTCGCTTTGCTAGTTGGCACCTACATTTTAATACCATTCTACCAGCACTAGCACAAGTAGGTACCTAACATTTATTTTGACACCTGACGACTTGACGTTTGCACGACGTGCACACATTAGAGACAGAGCAAACAAATAGTGGACTAGATCGTTACTAAGCTATTGCGCAAGCGCACTTTATGTTACAGTTTATTGATAGGGTCGCCTCACAGGTCAACACTGATATTTGACTGTATTATTCGCGGGAGGCTGCTATGAAAATGTCAATTAATGGGAAATAAATTAAAGTTTTGTTTTCATGCATGCGTATTGGAGATTCATAAACTGTTATCATCAGCGCTTGTAATATCTGAAGAACTCATTACAGAAGAGGTTTTCTTTGCATTCCAATGCTAAATGTTAAATCTACTTGTTACACAGATAGCTGAATTTCTTAGAGGGTAAGAAGATTTGTACATAGTCAACAAAAATAAAACAGTTTCAGTCATTATGTAGTTAGGGTAGTGCCGTATTGTATAGAATACGAGCCCCCACTACAGACTTTATATCTGACAATAGTTTGATCGGTTTCTTAATCGGTATGAAGATGTATGCCAGCGCGCACATTACAATATGATAAATAAAGAACATCTGTAGTCTGCTACATTACAAGTTATAATATCTGTAGTCTGCTACATTACAAGTTATAATTTTAGGATTTAAATTGTTAATATTATTAACAATGATGATTGATGATTAAATGACTTTTGAGAAGAAAACTATCGTACTTTCAGTAAGATATTTGTCACCAATCATGGCTCCTATAAAATAACACCCATCCTTATGTCCGTTACGTAAACTAAAAGAGAAGAAGGGCAACCCTGCCCATCCCCAAGGGCGTATCTTCACGAACTTTAAGACATGTTCTTTGTACAACTCTCTCAGTAAACGAACTACAAGTATGTGTCTCATGAACAAGGTTTGTGCACGTCTTCACCGAATATCTGTTTACAAATGAACTCCTTTTGAGACATTACCTCCTGGTATTTTGGCAACATTGGACAATAATGAACGAAGGTTTTTTCTGCAAACTAATAGCATATTACTGATTACTGTGCAGTGTGCTTCATTTTTTTATTAAGTTAAGCATTACCTAAGTTTGCAATATGGCACAGCAAAATGCTTACCAATATATTTTCACTTCAGTAGCTCAAACATGTAGGTTTTGCTGCCTGAAATCAGTGAGCAAAATGCGATTTTGCTCACTGAGTGAGACCAAGTAACTTTTTATTTTTTTTCAGAAAGCCGCGAATATCTTATTCAGCCTTGGGTTAATCATACAATTCGAAACATTCACACTCTATCTCTTTCCCGCCATTAGAAAGAGAGAGAGAGACAAAGACCAGCCCTTTCGAAGTTCCGATTTTGAATTTGACCTCAAAGACAAACACGTTCGGAATTTCGTACTAACTAAAGAAATTTTGCAAAAGGATAATTATGTCTTTTAATTTTTAAGTTATTGTTGTATTTAAACGAAAATAGTAAGACTTACAAAGGGCGCAAGCAGTTTTTCGAAGACGGTGTTGCTATCTTATTTTTTAGATTTATCACAGACGTGGCGATCATCTACAATGTGGAGTATTTACTCAATGTTGAAAGCTACTTTAAAAACAAAACATAGCGTGCATATTGAAACATACGCAAAACTCGTATCTTTTCTAAAAATAATGTCAGTTATAGGGCAATAAGGCTAAAAAGTCCAAAATTTTTACGGCCCTTAACATAGAAAAAAATCTTAATAAAGCTCCGGACTGCAATTTTCTTGCCGCTAAAGTAAGTGGTACCTATGAATCTATGTTGTTAGTTATTAAAATATCTGTGTAGACTGTTATGTATAAAGGTTCTTACTGCCTACTAAAAATTTAAGGAGGCGCAATGAATCCTAATCTGGCTTAGCAATACTGATAAAATATTTATTACGATATGTAAAAGATGCTGTAAACGTTAAATTATGCATATTAATTATGTAATATCTTCATTACAGGTTGTACTGATCATAGGAATTAGTGGAGCGTGTCGCAATAACGAGCTATTACAGCCAACAGTTAATAATATCGAAAAGCATTCAGATAAATTACAGTTAGTAAAATTGAAAAATACGAAGACGAACCTTGACAGGTATTTTGTCGTACGCGAAGAATATGTAACTATTGTAGAAAAATACCAAAATTTACGTCCAGCCAATATAAAAACCGACCGATTTTTCATACAATACCATAATAATAAATGCTCAAGACAGCCTATGGGAGTAAATAAAATAGGTGCTATATCGCGAGAAATTGCCACTTTCTTAAAACTGGAAGAGCCTCAGCTATTCACGGGTCACTGCTTTCGGAGAACTTCGGCAACGCTCTTGGCTGATTCCGGAGCCGATCACTACTTTAAAACGTCACGGCGGGTGGAAGTCCAATATGAAGTGGAAAAAATAAGTCTGAACTCGACCTCGGATCCTTGGTCTCACCCACACACACCAACGTTTACCGTTGTTCCTTCTCAATCCGCCACCGAAACAGAAACCTTAACCCCAGATAATCAAACTCAACTCAATGCAACTATAACGTTGCCAAATAAATCTGTTACTTTTAATTTGCAGAATTGCAGTAATTTTACTTTTAACTTTTACAATGTTCCATTTTATTGAATTGGTACCTCTACCTACAATGTTAATTATTTTGATTCACAATAAATAGTTATTTCAATCTATTCCTGTTTATTATTTTATTTTTCGACGGAAAAGTAGACAAAAACTCCGTTTCCGTGTACCTTGACAGTACAACATTTTCGGTAGACAAGCGCTTTCTATTCTACAGTAGAGTAGAATCAGAAAGCGTCATGCTAAGCTTGCAGCACCTCAAACAAGCAAGATTTGCTTAAAGACAGTGAGCAAAATTGGACATTGCTGCGAGCGTGAGAACAAGTAACATTTTTTTTTTATGCCGAGTGCATTGCTGGGTCTACTCACAAAATTTGAAAGATTTGAAGTTCACTTCACTTTACGTTTACATCGATACGAAAAAAGCGAGAGATACAAGTCAACTTGAAGTTCGATTTTCAAATTCCATACTAGTAGGGCCAAAAAAGAAACAAACAATACAACGTTCGAACACACTTATAACCGTAAAATCGCTAATCATCTGTTAAGGTTTTAGATATAAGGTATAAAGTTTTAAATAAACTGAGACTCAATGGCTATTAGCCATATGGATTGATTTATTATTAGAAGGAATTATTTGTGCAACAAGAGAGCAAAGTTGAAGAGCAATATCAAAAAAATCAAAGTATTAGTTGTTTTACAAAATATACACGTGGTTTAATTTTTACCATGTTGTATTTTTTTAGCTTTAGTCAAAGTCAAAGTCAAAGTCAAATTATTTATTTCAAATAGGCACATAAAAGGCACTTTTGAACATCAAAATTAACAAAAAAAAATTGAATTGATTCTAGTTGTCCCTTCCAAAAGGTAGATTCGTATGGAGAAGAATGGGCAAGAAACTCCACCGTTACACTTTTAAAATGTTTTACAAAATTTTGTTTATGTACATTTTAAAATTATGGTAATTATGTTCTCGCTGCTGTAGTCAAAAGTTGTATGTGTTACACGAGACCAAGTTATTTGCATCTCTTGTCTTTGAATACCTCGCTGCACTTGCGCCAAGAATTTTTGAGTTAGACTCAAGAATTCTTCGCTTACTCGGGAATTAAAATCAACACTCGCAGCAAAACAAATTTTGCTCTCTTGTTGCACAAATAACTATTATCCGAACATCGAGTTTCAATTTATTGCTGCTTAAGGAAATCTCTCTCTCTCTTTTCTTGAGTCTGCCTGCAATACAACTTATAGGTTTTGGCATGTTAGAGCAATGTCCCATTTTACTAAATTCCAAATATTCTGACATGATGATGGTTCCTTGTATCTTTTCTGTTCCACCAATATTTCTCGATAAGATTTATATGTTACATAAAGGTTGCTCCAGCAAAGAGATAGTGGGTGCATTTCTGATAATGGCAATTTGAAAATGTGCTGTAGGCACATTTTCAAATAAATATATCAGCTTTCAACACGATACCAAATAAAATCTCATAAACCGAGCTCCGAAACTAAAACTCCGATCTTAATTCTAACAGATAAGCTTCCACCTGTAGATCTTTACATCGAAGGTCGTATGTCGACATCGACATGTTTGCAGCCCGCTCCACATACAGTGTTGTTGGCCAATATCTGTTGTTTTAATACGCTGATTTGAATCTCTTTAGAATATATTAGGTGTGGTCGAGGATCTTGTTTGTGGTATAATCGAATGGCTGTTTGATTATTACAAAACAAAGTATAAAAATGAAAATAGGCTGTGAATCCAAATGTCAAATATCAAAATGGTCCCATCTCATTGCCTTCGTATTCTTTCTTGGTCAAGTTAAACCTAGAATTTCCGTGTAAAGTTTTCGTTCCAGGAAAATTAATGTCAACAGGGGTGAAACCCGAGTGCAGAATTTTTAAATTGCCTCTTCTCTTAATCTCGTGTACATTCATCATTACCATCCTGCATAGTTAAATAAATACCAGGACCACACGAATGCAAGGACTGCAACCGATCAAGGTCTGCAGATAAAAGTAAGGAGTACACCCACTTATTACACGATGTGTAATGAGAACAATGATGGATCCTTTACAGATCATCAATAAATAATGACACACCATTGTTTAATCACAGGAAATCAAATTATAATTTATTTAATATTTTGCAATTAGAGGATTAAATTATTGTTAAAATTTGACCTTTTTTAACTTACATCTTAATACTAATGTAAACGAAATACCAGGACTATATGAATGCAAGAAGCGCAACCGATCAAGGCTGCAGATAAAAAATAAAGAGCACACCCACATACTGAGTGTAATGTGTAAAATGATTGACGCGGAGTGCAGCGCTCGTGCGGGCTATTATTGCACGTTTTGATATCTACATCTGATGGACGTGGTTTTATATGCCTGCGAACATATAGAGGGAACATTGGAACATTTTAATGTAACAAGAGTTTTATGGGGGATACTCCCTGTACTTAAAGCCGATTAATGTTGATTGTGTTTTAAGATTGGTGTCAAAACTCGTTAACGTTACAAACAGATACACAATCACATACAATAACAGGTTAGGGACTTTTAATATCCCTAAGAACTGAAACTGCTCACTTTATGTCAAATGAAAACATAGAAAAAGCACACAATATAAAATAAATATTATTGACAGAACAAAACAAATTATAAAACACAATCTAACATAAAATAATAAAACAGTACGGGAATAAAAATAAAAACTCATAAAATTACCAGATGAGCTCTTTTGCCACAATATGACGTCATTGCCGCAGTTGTGACCGTACAGGTGGTACTCACGGGGTCTCTGAACTCTAATAATGTATACTCTGTGTAAAAAAATATAATCAAATATTTAAATAATGTTATCTGGAATACGTTTCTACTTCCTATACTAATCCCCTGATTAGTAAGTGACGTCACTCAGGGTTCTTGGATATTCGCTGACTAATAAACCAAATCTGGTTAGACAAGTTCTTAATAATCAAGAAAGGAAATTATATTAAGAACTAGCTTCTGCCCGCGACTTCATCCGCGTGAAATTTCGGCCTGCGAGCCACCGTGTCACAGCCCATCGCCCGCCCGCTCCCTGCGAGCCACCGCGTTGCAGCCCATCGCCCCCTGCCGGGGTCGCGGGAAGGTACTAAAGGGTCACTCAGGCCCCCGCAACACGGGCAACGGAAGGACTACGGGTGGGTTTTAGTCAGTAAGAGTCTGACACACCCTCCCGCTCCGCCCACAGCGGGAGTAGTTATTTGATGATTTCCCATCCAAAAAAAAAACAAAAGCCCATCGCCCGCCCGCTACTTCGCTTACCCGCCTACTTCGTTTTCGCTTAGCGTTATTTCAGAATTTTCTTCTTTTTGCTCGGCTCTTAAGGGTAGCGTATTGTTAAATAGTCTACCATCCTCAAGAATTTGTCTATAAAATGCAAAAATATTTTTCAAATCCGACAGGTAATTTAGCGTGCTCAAACAAAAAAACAAACTCTTCAGCTTATTATTAGTCAACCTAGGCTCGACTTTCCACAGGCTTATACCCAACAAAGCCCCAACAGTTCTAGAGTATTCCAGGAGTCCTAGATACTGGTGTGTGACATAATGTAATATCCTGGGCCAGAACAGAAGATCTTTGTCACATCTATCATACAGATTTTGTTTAACATGCACGACAACACACAATATACCTACGTTTGTATTTTCACCTGTTTTGGTGTGGAACGACAAAATAATGTAATTTCTAGTATTGCCATAACTCTGTGGATTCATGCTTCCCTGGTATTCTCACAGTAAACGTTGTTATTATTGTTAGCAAAACTCTCACGCATAATTGTTATGTGTTACGTTAATTTGAAATAAATTACTTTTTATTATAATGTGATTCGATTACTGACAACAGTCTTTTGTTTGTAATTGATATCTTATTACAGTATTTTAAAAAATAAAAATGTAGTATTTAGTAGTATCATTTTTATTTCACTGCGTAGGTGAGGGTAAACCAGTGTTGCTACGGGCTTTAGTTGATCTCTTCTGGCACGACAATTATAATCAAGATATCAATTAAATTATATCAATAGACACAATCCTTTAGATATTATTTGCCAGATGAATTGTCTGAATGTCTAAACGTGGTGAAACAGGACCTTAATTAACTCGTCTTCCAAATTGCGAAAACTATAAAAATAACAACTGTTTCGAAAAAAAAAGCAAAAATAATCATCATCATCTGCCTAGCCTTTTCCCAACTACGTTGGGGTCGGCTTCCGGACTAACCGGATGCAGCTGAATACCAGTATTTTACATGGAGCGACTGCCTATCTGACCTCCACAACCCAGTTACTGGGTAACAACACGATACCCCTTGGTAAGACTGCAAAACAAGCAAAAATAATAAGGAATTAAAAAAAAATACAACTACGTATACATACAGTATGTATTTACATTGTATTTAAACAATGTTTTAATATTTTTTGCCAGGTTTTTACTTTGATTCAAGTTTACTAAAGGTCATCGTGTTATCATCTATGCTATTGCTTGTTATTCTATTTTTTAAACAGTTTTTTTTTCCTTAAAATTTACGAGTGTCATCGATTATAAAAAAAAAAAAACGTATTGCCACATCGTTGTAAGCATCAGATGCCAAAGTTATTTGCGATACGGAATACCCACAGCAAAGCTGCTGCGGTGCACTTTTTTTAAGATTTAGTAAAGTCCGCCACACACTGGTCGGAGTTATCAAGGCTATTCACTTTCACTCTCGGTATGTTTCGGTATTTACGAGTACATACATAGGCACATCTGGGCTAAGTGGTTACTGCGCAGATCGATTGAGGTTAAGTAATTTTGCAGACGATTTTTGTATGGGTGTTCGATAGCATATGAATGCCTAAGGCATTAAGTCCGCCTTTGTACTTAATTGTGTGCGAGAAGTTTAAATAAATAAATAAATATGAGGTAAATGTCGATAATTGCTGAAAATTGGGTTCAGTTTGGCTAATGAACGAAAATTCGGCCGCATGCCGAAGATAGTCCCGTTGATTAGATTGGTAATATTCGGTCGGAAGCAGAACTTCGGTCAAAGCTCCCGAACGTTTGAATAAACCCATTTTGTATCCCTCCCTTGCTGGGAGTCTATACTGTAAAACAAACGAACGATTCTGGAAAATAGAAACATGAAAGTCTGACAACCTAAATAACGATATTTTTTCAGTAATTTGATTAAGCACGTCAAATTATTAGACGAAACAGAATTCGTTTGAAAACTGCTGTTATTCAGCTATCTATTCACATTGGAAGGCAATTAAATAAATATAATATCTCTCTTTCGAATATAATCACCGTGTGAATATTACAATGGGTTAATTAAACATTGTCTGTGTCAGTGTCAGTGTCCGTGTGGTGCCGGACGTAAAGAATAGCACCACCCTATATCTATTTTTTTTCTATTTGTGTCGTAAAGGCGGCTAAAGGATTTACTAGAGAATGGGCAGCAGCATTCCCTATGCATTTTAATACCATACTGCGATCGCCAACCCGCCTACCCCCCATATAACAAGCACTAAGAAAATATGGCCCCTGGTACCCGGCGGCTGCTCTACCCTTGGCTTTTTTTTTTTGCTTGGCTGATCTGTCTATTGGGCAGAGCCAGCTAGAGAAACTGAAGACCAATGATGGCAGGATCGTATCCGCCAAACCTGAGCAGTTGAGAGAGATCAAGAGTTTCTATGAACACGTCAACAGGTAACCCCGGTACGAATCTGGAAAATGACCTAAGAGCTAGATAGCCCCGACACTACACCGAAGACATCCCAGACGTCAGCTTGGATGAGATTAGGATAGCTCTGAAGCAGCCCAACGGAATTACGACCGAACTTCTAAAGGCCGGTGGAAAACCCGTTCTAAAAGCCCTCCAGAAACTGTTTGATTCCGTCATATTCGAGGACAAAAAGCCACAAGCATGGCACAGAGGTGTGCTGATACTATTATTTAAGGGGGCGACAACACCCTCTTTAAGAACTATAGGCCCATCTCACTTCTGAGCCATGTCTACAAGCTGTTTACAAGATTCATAACGAACCGTCTCGCGCGCTGGTTTCATGACTTCCAGCCTCCAGAACAAGCCGGATTCCTTAAAGGCTTTTTCCTTCACCGTATACCACATACATACGCTGAGGCAGGTTATACAGAAGACCGAAGTGTATAACCTGCCTCTCTGCTTAGCGTTTGTGGACAACGAGAAAGCCTTTGATCCAATCGAGATACGGACTGTACTGTAGTATCTTCAACGGTGCCAGATAGACTATCGGTACATCAAGGTGCTTAAGTGCCTGTACGAAAACGCCACTATGTTAGTCCGACTCCAGGACCAGACTTCGAAACCTATCCTTCTGCAGCGAGGTGTGAGGCATGGAGACGTTATCTATCCGAAACTGTTCACCGCTACACTGGAGGATATCTTCAAGATTCTGGACTGGAAAGGGCTGGGCATCAACATCAATGGCGAGTACATCACTTACCTTCGGTTTGCCAACGATATAGTTGTCATGGCTGAGACTATGGAGGACCTCAGTACAACGCTTGAAGTGGGTCTTAAAATGAACATGGACATAACAAAGGTCAAATGTCCACCCCACTCTCATGAACGTTCGGGAAACTACGCGATATCTTCTCGTCCCACATATCGCAGTGTCTCAAGACGAAAGTCTTTGACCAGTGCATGCTGCCAGTGATGACCTATAGCACTGAAACGTGGTCGCTCATAATGGGCCTTATTAGAGGGCTAAAAGTTAACCAAAGGGCCAATGGAGAGGGCTATGCTTGGAGTTTCCCTACGTAATCAAATCAGAAATTAAGAGATCCGTAGGTGAATCATGGTTACCGACATAGCCCGAAGAACTGCCAAACTTAAGTGGCAGCGGGCAGGGCACATTGCTTGCAGAACAGCCGAAGGGGCCGAAAGGTTCTGGAGTGGCGACCGCGTACCGGAAGACGTAGGAAGGCCTCCTACAAGGTGGACCGATGACCTTGTGAAGGCCACAGGAATCCGCTGGATGCGGGCAGCACAGAACCGGTCGAAGTGGCGGTGCTTGGGGGAGGCCAATGTTCAGCAGTGGACGTCTTTCGGCTGAAATGATGATGAATGAATCAAACATTAAACTTATCTCTAACGACATTAACACTCCTCTAAACTATTACTGAGCATGTATTATTATTTATGAAACAAATATGAATAGATACTGATACGTAATAACCATGAAAATAAAATACGTGGCTGTGAACGTACATAAATAATAATAAATAAATATTTACTCAGTATTACAGTTGGTAAAATATTAACAGTCTTCGAAATAATTTACAAAGGTATTATGATGGTAGATGCCTGTACTAGGATAAACCTGTATCACAGGCGGCGTGAGCTCTTACTTTATGGTAATTATAGGACGATCAAATTTTATAAATATATTTTAGTTGTAGGTACACACATCAGGAGTATAGAAGACAATGCTCTTTTTATGAACAGCATATAAATTACAAATATTAAACGTGTGTAGCTTATTTACCTGTATCACCCGCTCATGTGAATGTCGAACACGTCGATTATATTATATCCTGTGTGAATAAAAAAGAAGCTACTACTCAACTACTACTTCAACGTTTTTGATTATCCCGAATTTCCAACTTTATTAAAAAACCTGAAGAACACCAAAAACATGTCCCTCCTGGGGCAGTCGGGTAAACAGAGTAGAAAATTATATAGCTTACAAAACGTTATTGTATTTCTTTAAATCCTTAATTGTTGTACATAACTAACTCAAATCGTGTTTAACAGAAACATATGTATATAGGTATTTCCCTTTCGTGGCGCCACTTTCAAAAATAACATTCAGCACATTACTCGCGTTGATGTCTTTCGTTCGTGACACCGCATGCCCATACAACTGACCGGCTGGTCTTGTTGATCTCTGCTTCAGTGACTCTCAGCGAGTCTCAGGTGATGACGTCAGCAGGACACGCTCGGCCGCAGCTTCCAGCCCACGTTACGCCTGCGCACAGCCACGGTTTTTGCTGATGTAAGGTTAGGTTATTGTGGCAGCGGAAAGCAGTAAAGCTGGGATGATACTCGTAGATTTCATAATTATGGCATGATTCATCAGATAATTTCTGGCAAATATTTTGTTTCAAATGCTATTACATTTTTTTATTTATCTAGTGGATACTGGCTTTGCAGAAAGTATGAAACAAGCCCTTGGTTTTTTTGCAACAAATACCTAGTTAGTGAAAAAAAAAATGTAAAAAATTGCAAAAAGGCTAACCGATTTGAGATACTCTCACGGGGATAAAATCATTTATGATTTGGTAAGTAAGATGTTATTTTATTTGATTTATGAGTGCATAAAGGTCATGATGTGATTTCTAATTATAATATTCTTGCTACTTATTAGCATAAAACATATTACTTAGTACCCATTTAATTTTCAAGGTTTATTCTTAGAAATTAATAACATCGATATCGATTCCATTAGGGTCACGTTTTACATTACATTAGTAATGGACAGAGATCTAAAATGTATTATTCAAATGATATGTAGTAATATATTTTTATAAGCACATACAATTACAATTAAAATAAAATATAGAACGGGTTTTTAATGTAAACCTTGATTCTATTCAGGGATAGAAACCTGATAAGAACCCAACTTACGTCGTTTTTTATATTTCCTCAATCACTTCTTCCTTAGTACCTAAAATTTTCAACTCATTACCTTAAAAAAATTGATCCACGCTAACAGATTTTCACCTGTCGTTTTCCACAATAAACCAGACAAAATCGCTGTGACTGTGACCACAGCCAGTACCGACATCAACTGGCTCTTACTAATGAACAGCGTCCGACCACCGGCACCGATGATTCGCTCTTTGCGAGCATTGCTAATATTATGACTATTATTACACGAAGCTGTGTGAAAGATGAGCTGTGTGATTAAATTGATTTATTTTTAGCTTCATTCAACTAACCTGTCCTAAAAAAACAGTTGGTGACCGTTATCAAAAGAGTTTTGTAATTTATCACATACCTGATAAAATGTGAATTGGGAGATGACATTCTTGAATCACGCGACCCAAAAGGATAAATATTATTTTCTGGAATTCTTTAGCCGTTCTATAGTTTCAACCCTTCTTACATTGGCCAGTTTCCCGTTTCAGACTTTTCCAGCCTCTAGGAGTCAAGCTTAATAGTTTACAATTGGTTGACAAGCATCACATATGGGAATATGTGATGCTTGTCAACAAATTGTAATTTTATTATTATTATAAAAAAGCGACCTTGCTATTTAGAAATATTCCAAAAATACCCTGCACTCTCGCAACTTATTTGCTCGCCAGATAAATGTCTTCGAAACACGCGAACTTTAACAAAGTTACGACTCAACACTAAATTGGAGGTAAATAATACTTTAATGTGCCTAAATTAATGTTCAAAGGGTTCCGTAGGGTATTAGGGAGGATCTTATTTGATTACCTGCCTCGGGAGGTGTTTGAAAACGCAAAAAAAACGCTGTGATAGTAGCGAACTACTAACGACGTCCTGAAAGAGTATTTGATAACGAAGGAATAAATCGAAATCTGAATGGCAAATTTGTTAGTCATTTCAAACCAAAGTCTACTAAGGCCGTATGAATAAGTAGGATATGTACAGAAAAATAAGCAATGAAGAAATATAAGAAATGATTTATTAATTATCATTTCATAAGCTTCGATTGAAAGGAAAATGATCCTATTTTAAATTAAGGATTCGAAGTCCAGTCTTTTTAAATCTCTTAAATATTATACGGTCAGACTCATTTAAATCCATTCCAAGGGTATCAACCTCTTTTACCAATTCAAATCGAGTCCATTTTAATTTGAAAACAAATTCGAATATTCGGAATGCATTATTTATTCATGAACTGACTTCGATCTCAGTCATTCAGAGTACCTATATTTTCAAAGATTTTGCTGGCCACATAGTGTACTGGATTGACTATTGGAGTCTGCGCAGGGTTCAATTCCCGTAAGGTGGCATTTTCTTTGGAGTCAGGGTACACCCTGACTCCACAGTTCAACCCCTGAATTAACAGTTGCAATACTCAGATCCTAGTGTACACACTAGGATCTGAATATTGCAACTGTTGATTAATTAAGTGACTAATTAGTCGATACTTCTAGGCGAGGTGAACTAAATACAAAGATAAGAATCAGCATCTGTTGCGTAACTTATCCTCATATTTTTGTGTTCATCTCTTTGCTTGATAATATCATGGCTAATTTTCAAGTAATACAGTGTACATTCCAAACACTATCACACTTTAAAACTTCGATAAAGTTGTCTCCATCCCACAAAACAAACAGTCAACTGGAATCCGGAAACAAAAGTTACTCGACGCTAAATAACGATAATTTACAAACAAACGTGATCAAAAGTTTAACATTGCTGCAGATACATCTACATGACTGACAAGGGTTGTAGAATGTCACAAGTCTGTTCCAAAGGTCCGTTTGATTCGTTGTGCAACTACACCATACAAATAACAACAATGTAGGTACATACGAACAACGCGTTCGGTACAAAAATCTAACGCTCACTTATGTAGCTTATGTAGCAGACCAAATGTGGAATATTTCTCGTGTTTCTTAGAGTGGCCAGTCGCAAGTGTCCTTGCAAAGTCCTTTTACGTCGATATTAGACATTAATCTATATGTTAGAACACTCTTAATCTCGATCATTAAGTATCCGGAGCATTAGTTAGGTTCTAAAACGATCTAACCGAGATAAAAAACTTTTTGTGCAATATATAATGTTAAACAGGAAGCGAAACTATATCAACATTTTAGATCGCTCGATTAAAAGCGTCAATATAAATCAGCCCAATCAAATTAAATTAAAACAAAAACTTACCGAAAAATGTTCTTTCCGGGCAAAAGCAGTGACAGTTCAAACAGTAGAAAATAACATAAAGACACAGCACTAATCACAGACCGAGATCGCAGCCAATAGCTCCGAGATAAACAACACGAATAAATTCCAAAAAAACCGCACTCGTTTTTAATAATGTAATTAATTTCACTACACTATTATCTATTTTTTTTCTGGCAATTAGTGCTTACACAATCACAGTATCGGCGCGAAGTTTAACAGTTCAAAATACAAGATGGCGTACACCCGCTCTGGGCTGTACCTCGAGGTCGACTGAATGAGTTAAATCAAATTGGCGAGTGAGAGAGCACCTATTACGTAGCTAAAAGGCTTTGCGGCATATGCATGAGGCTGTTTGCAAGGAAAACGGCTTGTAGTTACTTTTGGGCGAACGAAGGTGTTTGTCATACTGCCAAATTGGTTAATGTTGAGATTAAAGCTATGAGAGAATGATGTCATGTGTGGACGTTAGAAGTCGTTAGTCGACGGGTTTCGTTTTTTGTGTGTTGGCGCCCTGCGGTCAGTTCTCCGAAAGTCTTTTATGAGCTTACAAGCATAAAAATCTCGTATTCATACTGACAATAATGCCTTCTCGCCAATTACTATCGAGCCATTATTAATCATTGTTATGAAATTAAATACGTTATGATAATGCAGCTAATAAACTAAGTAAATGTGGTACAGTTCTCGGTTATGTGGTCAGTTTCCTGTTTACCTGATAGAATGGTCCTGGTCCACTGCATTCGACATCTGGCCAAGTGGCTTCCTGCAACAATTAATCGCAACAAAAGCGTTGGACAGATTATTCACTCGTTCAATGTCCTGAACATTGAACGAGTGAATAATCTGTACAACGCCATTAGGTCCATCTTTCAAAAGTATTTGGATGCCCAGCAGCTTTTGGAAAAGCCCTCATGTACTTCAATCTCTTCCCTGATCTAGTAGCAAATACCTACCTAATACTAGATATTTTGTGGTTATAATAGACTACCTCCCAGTCTTTACCAACATCATCCTAGTGTTATCAATAAGAAATTCTGCGAACTGTCTAGTTCAAACATAGATGAGAGGTCTTGGGTGCTTTTTACCATTATCTCCAAATATAGATATAACCGCAATTCCACGCCATTCGTCGTGACGTGTTCCTAGGTTCATAGAATTTCAGATTAGGTTAGGTTAGTGACCATCAGTAGTCCACCACTGCAGATGACCTCTTTCAACTGCACTCCCTTTTCCTCGATCTTCGGCTACTCTTTTGAAGCTGCTACCAGCCACCCTGCGCAACTACGGCTACTTGGCTACTGTGTATATGTGTGTGTATGTATTTTATGTAATTTTTAGGGTTTAGTACCTCAAAAGAAAAAACTGGACAAGTGCGAATTGAACTCGGGCGGTGAGGGTTCCGTATAATGAATATGTTATTGTGACTGTCTGTCATGTCTTCTAATTAATAACAAAATATTTTATTCTAAATTCTTTGGGGTGCTTAGAACTGTAGACTCGGCAGTTTTTCTTGGTATAACAGTAGATGCCAAACTTCAGTGGGGCCCTTATATATCAAGCCTAGCGGGCAGGCTCAGTTCGGCCGCCTACGCCGTCAGAAAAGTAAGACAATACACTGACGTTGATACAGCTCGATTAGTTTATTTTAGTTATTTTCATAGCGTTGTCCTACGGTATTCTGCTGTGGGGCAAAGCCGCTGACATTCAAAATATATTCGTTCTTCAAAAACGAGCTGTTCGAGCTATTTACCAGCTTGGTGCCAGAGTTTCTCTGAGAGATTTTTTTAAAGATGTTGGTATTCTCACGGTGGCATCACAATTCATCTTCGCCAACATCTTATATGTATATTAGGCAAAATATACACTTATACACTAAAAATAGTGATATTCACAATATTAACACCAGAAATAAGGACAAATTACGAGCTCCATTTCACCGGCTTCATAAGGTACATAACTCATTTGTTGGGCTTGGTATAAATTTTTATAACATGCTGCCCTCTTCTTTGCTAGATTTGCCTTTTAATGCGTTTAAAACTAAAGTAAAATCCACCCTTTGTTCAAAGGCATACTATTGTATCAATGACTACTTAAACCATAAGAATAGTTGATCGCTGTGATTAACTCAAGACAATGTTTATGTTCTTTCTCCAGAATTAGCTTTCCTACTGACAGGTTATATGAGTTCATATAATTGATTATTTTTTTATTTGACTGTATAAGTCAATGTAATTTAATTCAGTTAAATTTTAATTTATTAGTGACATAATCTACTCATTACAATGTGTGTTTTATGAGTTGTATTGCAATAAGTGGTTAGCTAGCGTCCTCGACTATTGATTATACTATTCTTGCCTGAGCAACTGGCAGCAAGCTCGTCATGCTCCCTTAGATGTCACTGCCTGCGGTAGCGTCGGGGGTCGGGTTGCCTCCTTCCCTCCAATATGGCGAGGGGGGTGATGGCTGATCTTTGCGTTATGCTCGTGAACGGGTGCTGCTTGTGGTGACTGGTCGTCTTGGTGATCATGGTTTTAATTGTTATTAGTAATTGTTTACTTAATTTACTTCGATGGGGCTAGTTTATCATTTCTCACTTCGAGCTACAGCAATTGCCTTATGTAAGCGGGCACGCCCTCTATGCTCGGAGGCTTTTATTTAGGTATTAAGTTCTATTTACGTTTTTTTTATGTTGAAATTTTTATCTGCTTGAGTACAGTTTGTTCATTGTTTTGTTGGTATACTGGCGCGTGCTAGCTAACGTATGGCAAGTGTGTAATTTAATCCAATGTTTTGTGTTTCGTAATGTTATTACTTTGCATACGATTTGTATAGAATCAAGTTTATATAACTAAACAGACAGACGTGCTGCTGGGGAGTTTGTTCCACCACTTCTTCTTCCCAGCTAAAGCACTAGGAAGTGGTGACGGGCGGGCATTTTTGGGGGACTGTCTTATGTAACTTTGACGTTCGAAAAGTGCTGATTTTCAGCCTAGTTTGAATAAATTACTTTTGATTTTGATTTTTGATCTTATTTTAACATTGTCTCACGATATTAGGCTCTTACAAATACATTAAATCTCAATTTTATGGGCTGACAGCTCGACATGTTACCGTAATTAATAACAAAACATCCTATTTCTTTGGAATTGTGAAACCTTTTAGCATTCCATTTATATTTTGTGGGAAACAAACTTGGGACAATTAACAACGGACGGGTCGAAAGCAATTATTCAACAAATTCTAAAGATACGACTAAAGTATTCGATTTCTTATCGCAGAGCACAATATTAGTGCACATCTGTTTAGGATGAATTGAGCTCGGGCAAAACCCGAACAGGTCTTTAAAACAATTGAGAAATGGTACAAAAAAAGGCAATAAACCTATTCTGAGTATTCGGTTGGCATGGGAAAAAAGACCACGCTCCGGTCGTTTTGGAGATGGAACAGAGGACGAAAAGGGTAGGGCTGAGGGAAGTCGGTGATGAGCCGCGACAGGAGACGGACGCGGTGGCCTACGGGAGTTAAGTTAGGGAGTTCGTTAAGGACTACGACTAAGGGCGGTCAAATTAGGCTTGGTTAGGAGAGTTACAACTAGGTCGATAATAATGACACAATGTCACTTTGGAGAGATCGCGATAGTGAAAGTGTTATCAGTTTAATACATTAACTTGTAATAGTGAGTGTAGATTTAGACTAGGTTATATTAGTCAAGTATAATGTAAGTTGTGCGTAAGGCGCGCGAATCTCAGTGAGTGTATCTGTGAACGATTGGGTGAGTGTTTACTATTCTATTCCTCCTTATTCCTTTCTATGACGATCGAGGTATCTTACACCAGCGTTTGGTTCTAGGGACTCGGAGAGAGCCTTCCATTGGGCGTGACATTTAACAAGAGACGGTAGAATACTCTACCAACAGACGATAGACAATTACAACCAAGACATGACACTTACGGCAGTCACACCGCTTATGGATAGCTGAACCGAATTAATACTCGCAACTCGTTAGGGCCAATTTGAGCTATAATGCTACTTTGTAATTGTTTACGAACACAAACAAACCAAATGCTAGTGATGGTTACCTTATCCCTATGGACTGACTAACTGCAGGATATTTTACATTGCCCTTGATGTATGCACATTCTCAGGGAGTTGGGTTAGGCCTCACCAAGTTATATAAACTAGATTGATAGTTCGTTCTAAGGAACGCTAGGGATTGTGTCTCGTTAAACCACATCCGGCTTTCGGGCCTCTCACAAATTATCATTAGCGAGACACGATATTTGGATGCCGAGATAGAAACGCTCCGTTGCTCGACACAGTCGCACGGCTGCCGATTACATTGAAAGCATCCTCTAAATGGGGGAGATTAAGAGAGTGAGAAGTGACGATTTGGAATAACCACTTCGGCGTATAGCAGGAGCAATTGTAAAGAATTCTACTACCGACTGACGATGCGGTACGCTTGTGCAAGTTTTGTATTGTCTTTGTAACGGGTGATTAGGCCGTTATAAGGGGTTCATTACATTAGTACGCGCCCAGTGATTACTGTAACGTGTCTCGCTCAATGACAGTTGAACTTCGCAGTACTCTGCCTTAGGATGGAGTAAGACATGACTAGAGCTTAGGGAACGTGGCTTGTTAGAATCGTAGCAGTGTTCTTAGTGGTCCTATGCATTCAGGTCTAATAATACACGCACGACGCTGTCAGCTGCTGTAAAGCAGTCCCACGTCACTTGGGGTGGGTCTCTAGTTATTGTAAAGAAATCCACTAACGTAACTTAGAGTAATATACTCGTATTCTCCAACGCAAGCGTTACGTGTCACATGTCAACCCTTTTGTATTCCTGACATGTCTTCTTACTATTATAATCAAAGGAAAAGTAATAAATTAGATTCCCTTTCCTTAATGTTCTTACCTATGAATTCCTAACCTTATTTTATATTGTCATTGTTATCTTGTAATCCCTCCTGGTCCTAACTATCCAAGGCGAATGCAACAAGATGATTTAAGACTACGGAAAGATACAGACGTTGGATCCTAGGCGAGTTAATTTAGGAGGCTTGGTGAATACCAAGGGCCATGTCCAAGTGGGCTGTCACTAGATAGCGAGTATGAGTTATAGTTGGGTTAAAGCCCCGATTAGACTAATTTAGTACTTAATATAGTGTGTGTGTGAGTTTGTTGCAACGACTAGATGAGCCTTTCGTTATAATATTTATCCAAGGCTGATAGTTTAATTAAAGTTGTTGTAACTAAACAGACAGAGACGTGTTGCTGGGGAGTTTGTTGCGTCACTTCTTCTCCCCAGCTCAAACACTAGGAAGTGATGAAGGGTGGGCGCTTTGGGGCTGTCTATAGATCTTTAAGAGAGTTGATTCACAGCTCTATTGATTAATAATTCTTGAGTTTCAATTCTCAACTCTTATTATCTAGTAATTATTGAATGTTGTATTCTTTTTTTTTTTTTTTTTTTTTATTTGTGATGGGTTTGCTCTTGACTTTAGTCTATGCCAGAGGCGACAGAAACAAAGTCGACGATGGAGCGAGCTTACCCAGAAGAAGCCTGTTCACTCTCACTTTGAAGAGATTAGGGTTATATGCGTTCGGAAACACAGACGCAGGCAGAGAGTTCCATTCCTTTGCTGTGCGCATTATAAAAGAAGTTTGGAAACGCTTAGTGCGAGTTGGTGGGATAGCCACCAGGAAGGGATGGTAACCTGAAGTGCGCCTAGATGACCGATAATAGAAGGGGGCCGGTGGAATGAGGTCGTGGAGTTCCTGAGCACACTCTCCGAAGTACAATCTATAGAAGACCGACAAGCAGGCAACCTTGCGACGATGGGCCAAACTGTGAAGCTTGGCATCCACCAGATTTACGTCGCCAATGAGCCTCTTAGCTCTGCGTTCCACCGAGTCAAGCGCGGCAAGTTGGTATTTAGCCGAGCCATCCCAAAGGTGGCTACAATACTCCATGCAGGATCGGACCTGCGCTTTATAAAGGGTCAAAAGCTGTCCAGGCGTAAAGTATCGCTTCACCTTATTTAGGATGCCCAGTTTCTTGGCCGCAGTCTGGGCTTTGTACTCGATGGTGGCGCCGAAGTTGAGGTTAGATGTCAACTCCATGCCTAGGAGCTCGAGCCGATCAGTTACAGGAACCGATGTACCCCGAAAAGTAGGAGTCAGGTCGAAACGACTCCTTTTTGCGGTAAAAAGACACGCTTGTGTTTTGGTGGCGTTAAAAGTGACCAGATTATCATCACCCCACTGGGAGACAAGGCTTAACGTCAACTCTGTCCGCTCTACCAAGGCCTCTCTCAAGGAACGAACTGCGGCCCCGTTGGTTTTTGCGCTGGACAAGTATCTCTCTGAAACAGTACTGTCGTCCGCGTACCCAACAATACCAGTCTGTAGTAGGTCATTGATGTGCAGCAGGAAAAGAGTTGCAGAGAGAACAGACCCCTGAGGAACTCCGGCATCAATAGCCATAAGGTCAGAGGAGCAGCCGTCAACGACTACTCTGATCGACCGTTCACTAAGGAAGTCTGATATCCAGCTACAAAAATCAGCTGGGATGCCATAAGCAGGAAGCTTGCTGAGCAGACCAGCGTGCCAGACCCTGTCGAAAGCCTTCGAGATATCAAGCGATACAGCAAGTGCTTCGCCATGTTTCTCGATGGCTTCGCCCCAGCGGTGCGTGACATACACAAGAAGATCACCAGTTGACCGTCCCCGGCGAAAGCCATATTGACGGTCACTGAGGAGATCACAAACCAATAATTCGGTTAGACTGTTATGAACACGTGTCTTGCAGATATGCTTGTTGTGCAAAGGGTGAACTTCCAGGGGTTCGGGAAAACTCGTCTATCTCATATTCAGTCCAAGGACTGATAGGGACCATGTCTCCTTAAGAGCATGATGCCGACGCCGCCCCATTGTTAGACAAGGACAAACTAGCCGCCCCATTGTTAGACAAGGACGGTCCACACGGTTGCCTCAGGGACAGCCGCTTCGTCACGCTTATCAGTTTGAAAGAACTGCTAGGGAACATATATCCAAAAGAGAATGATGCCGACGTAATGCCGCTGAAAAGCCGCTTGCATGGAAGTGTTGCTCTGAGTACTCCAAGTACAGATGTAAAGTATCGTGTGAGTAATGCCTGACCAAATACCTCTTACGCTAGCGTAAGAGTTACTCACAAATCTATATAATAATATACTTAGCATCCCACTATTATTTATCGTCTTTCTAAAACCACATCCAACTTCATAACTATGAATTCCTAAATCTTATTTACTATTTATTTCAATCCTTTCTTTGCTCTATTAACACAACAAGGCAAGAGACAAGGCGTTGGACTTCTTCATATTTAGAATTCATTTAATCTCTGTCGGTGGGAGAGTGACCAGTCTGGAGACGAGCTCTACAGAGTCACACGGCGGCCGGGTGCGACTTTTCCTCATAATGAGGAACCGACCCAAACATTCATATTAACAGAATTAGGAAAAACGAAGTTTATCAGCCTAGGAACAAACTTAACATTTTAGTTGAAAAACATCTTCTCCCATACATTCCAATTGAAAATGTAAGTTTGTACGCAAAATATTGAAAGATTTACCATGTTATTTTAGCACACCATATGAAACTTCTGTAGGTTTTCCTGTAATCTATACGAGTAAGTAAAAAACTATATATAGTATTTAAAAATGAATGGAATGGTAAATTGACATCTAGTTTCTTAAATAACTTTAAAACTATTTATTTTAAAATTATAAAATATTGGTTTGAGACCCTCACAACAAGCCCTTTGATTTGATATGTAACACGGTACAGTTTGCAATTTTTTTTTTCGAATTTGCGTCCCGAAAGTGACTCATATTAAAAATCCATGTATTTATCTTACACTCCGTATTTGGGTCACAGGAATTCATGTGTACCAAATTTCAACTTAATCGGTCCAGTAGATTCGGAGCAAATCGGCTGTGACAGACGGACAGACAGACACACGAGTGATCCTATAAGGGTTCCGTTTGAGGTACGGAACCCTTATAGAATCACTTCGTCGTCCATCCGTCTGTCTGTCAAGACCCAGTTTTTCAAGAACGCGTGGAGGTATCAAGTTTAAAAATACGTAGGCCTACGGTTCCTATATGTCTAGCCCTAAATAAACAAGCTTATATATAAAAAAAATACCTAGAATCATGAAATTTGACAAGAAGCAAGGTCTCACAGCACAAATAAAGGCTCGTGCAGACTGGTGCGCTATCGCGGGCGCGACAAGCAGGCGTGACACTTTCCATGAAGTTTTCATAGAAATTGTGCTGCTAGCGTCTCGTCGCGCTGTCGCGTCGCGTTGTCGCGTCGCACTGTCGCGTCGCGCCTGCCTGCGGGAGGGAGCCATAGAGAAAAAGTCCGAAACTCGTTAGTTTGTAGTTTTATCACCCAAAAAATATTGTATGCGCTTACAAACTTACATTTGCAGTTTGAGAATTGACCGTGATGTATATCGATGTATGGGAGAACATTTTTTCAATTACACAGTTAAGGTTGTTCTTGGGAAAAGTTCATCCAAACTACGGAACCCTTTATTATGCGTATTCCGACACGCACTTGGACGGTTTTTTTTTTTTGTTATGTGCGTTTTGTTTGCACAGAATAAACAATTTTTCTTTCGTTATTTCTAAGATCATCGCTCCGCCATCGCCATCCCTAAGTCAGATTCTAGTTCATAATATGCCACGTAGACCTACACGAGCTCGTATGAAACATATAACAATAGTTAGGCGCACGGTCCCAATTGGACGTTTCCTGTGTAACTCAACGGTTACTCTTTGGAAAATAATGTAAATAAGTAAAATCCAATGTTTTCATATTACAGTGTCAATAAGTATGAGAAGATAGTCATGGGTATGGCGACTTGGTCTTACCAAGCCATACCATCTTCTCAACTCAGACTGCTGAGCATCCAACCCCTGACTACTGACAGCGCGCAGCAGCGGACCTCTGGACACTACGAAAACCGGCCAAGTGCTTGTCTGACCATGCACTATGAAGGGTTCCGTGGTTGGGATTACTTGGGATGAATTTATTCACTTAACATTGTTGTAGTTGAAAGACATGTTCTCCCATACATCGATATACGTAACGATCAATTCTCCAACCGCAAATTTAAGTTGGTCGACTATTACTCGTTAACTTGTAAAGCCTGTAGTTTTCCTTTTAATTTCATTATATAGACTACTGCCATGAATTTTAACATATCTCCATAAATAACCATTTAGCTGGCGGGGGGGGGGGGGGGGAGAGACACTTGTTCTAACAAAAATTAGCACTTTAAAGCTTAATATTACGCAAACGGATCCTTGAATCATCGAAAAATGGTGTTCAGAGACGCGGAATAATTATGTGCAAGGGATTTATTTTTTGTTTTGCGATGTCCGTCTGTCTGTCCTCGCTGTAGCTCAAAGACGCTAGTACTAGAAGCTGTAATTTGGCATAGGTATACGTATTTATCACGCCGACAAAGTGCTACAATAAAATATTGAAAAAAAAAAAATTATATGGGGAAGGTACCCTAGAAAAAAAAAATCTTAATATTTTATTCTAAAAAACTATAAGGGTTCCTACATTTACTACGGAACCCTAAAAATGAAGCCAGTTTTTGATTGATTGATCTAGAATTCTAGAAGAAAAAAATACCTTTAGTAACAAAAGATATACTTACCCTGCTTATCTATTTTAAAGCAAAAACATGGCAACTGACTTCGAAATCAAACAACTTTTACTGACATATTGCAAAAACGCATGAAACAGGTTCAGATTTCAAACTTTCAGACTTGGTCTCATAGTAAAAGTTGGCAATATTCATGAGTACTTTCACCCCCTGAAAGGCTGCTTATTATTATGAGTTCAAAGTCAACCGCTAAATATAAAATTATGAAAACATAGCTCATATTTGTTCACTCTGCCTAAAAGTTTCGTAATGTGTTTATTTCGCCAAATAAGCTGGCATGACGATAACATTGCAACTGTTGCACTGGGCAGCCATTTCTAAACCTAGAATAACTAATAAAACATAATATTTACAGTGTGTGTTCTATGTGGACTTTCTAAAGGCGTGTCGGGTACAAACGCTACAAGAAGCTTATAATGAGAATAACATGGCTTTCCTATTAAACGCAACGGATATTTAAGAGTACAGTCGCATGCACGAGTGTTATGAACCCTATCTATGTATTCAATCAAACACGTGTGAACTGCTCGACAGGATAGACAGAAATATAGCACACCTACATCTCACTAGTTAGTCCTATTTCATGTAGGAGGCGCTGATCTTTAACTGGGCACAAACCCATGCTCAGGATCGCTACAGAGAATTTGCTAATGGAAAACCAAATAAACTTGATCCGACCTAGAGGAATTGATTTCCGGATCCCAACGCAGTTATTAGTAGTCAAGTCAGACCCAATACTGATCGCGGGCGCTTTATGGGTGTTCAAACTTTTATGAGTGTGTCAGCTAGCATCGTTCTACTTCGCCAATTGAGAGAAAATAAACAAACCAACACACAACCATCAAACATGGCAATATGTGTATGACAGACTATTTGAAGTGATGAATGCTTCCAAAACCGCGTCTGTATATTTCTTTGCACGGTAGCACTCGACTCTTCGAATGTACCTTGTAGATACGGCAATAGGCACCCGGTGTCGTATTGTCACTGCTCCACCCACCTCGTGTCCACTAATACCTGATTAGAACATAAAATATTGCATTGTTGACCGCATCATTTTAGATCTAAGATAAGTACGGCTTAGGGCCAAGGTGTAGGTACCTACTATTTCTAATTTTGGTACACCTAACCTACTTCTTCTCATGTATCAGCGCGAACTACGAGAATCATTCGAGTATACAATATCCCTCTAAAAACGTTTTCATGCAAAATATTGCAAAGACGAGACCACATGGCTCGCACTGTCAAAAATTTATCAAATCTCATGTAGAGCCAAGCTTCTCACTCTACACGCCCTAACTATATGTACAAGCCCTAACTTCACGAACGTGAGCGCGTGCTTCCCGTCCAATATGATGGGATGGCGCTCTCCGAAGTTCAGCTCGCTGCAGTCGCCTAGTCTACCGCGTACTCTGATCAGACCATCTTCGAACAACATAGGGTCCAATGGTCGCAGTTGGCTGTCGTTGGGTAGCGGGTGAGCCTCCCGCAGTGCCACGACGTCCGCTGCGTAACTTTCTGCCTGTGCTAGGCGCAATAGGCGCATCTCTGCGTCGTGCAGGTCGTCTGCGGTCAAGGCGGTTGACTGACGCCGCTTGCGGCAGCGATCTGTAAATATTACCAAGCGCGCCACGACGTTCAAGGCCCGCGTCCAGGTGGGCAGTCACTCATACTGTAGCAGCGGTTCAGCTCGCGCTGTCACGACGTGTACCCACTGCACTCTCTCCAGTTGCGACTCTGCCACCGTGTTGAAGTTGGTGTTCTTCGGCCACTGCTCCTGTGGACAACAAAGGAAGGAGGGACCCGACAGCCACTCGTTACCGTTATTGGGCCAGTCCATTCGGGTGGCTTTATCAGCGGGGTTCATCGCCGAAGGAACCCAGTTCCAGTCGGTCCTCTTTGACCGTTTGTTTGTTTCGGCTAATCTATGTGACACAAACCTTTGAAATTCTAACGCGTCTCAATTTATCCACTTTAGGACGGTTTTACTATCTGTTCATAAGTGTCTGTGCTTAATAGTCATACCTAGTTCTCTCTCTACTGTGTTGGTCAATCTACAGGCCAATACAGCCGCCTGTAATTCCAGTCGCGGGACGGAAATCACCTTTTGTGGCGCTACTCTGGCCTTTCCTATGACTATGGCTACATCCCTATTTCCCTGTGAGTTTATCCCCGCTAAATAAGCCACAGCGGCATAAGCTGACTCGCTTGCGTCACCGAACACATGAAGTTCCAATTCCTCCGGCCTTAGGCCGTACCACCGAGGTATAGACAAATCAGTGAGGTGCTGCAGCTTATCCAGCCATTCAAACCAGATGGTCACCTCTGCGTCTTGCAGCTTCTCGTCCCACTGGATCCCCGTGTGCCATACTCGCTTCTTAAGGATGCAAGACTGTATGATGCATGGGTACAGAAAGCCCAGTGGGTCAAAGATGGACTTAATAAAACGGAGGAACTCCCGTTTTGTCGGTATGACGTGTCCCTCTACTATGGCTTTAGGTAGCCGTTTAAATGACAGACCTAATGCTAACTTGTCCGCGCGGTGACCAGATCATACCAAGAGTGCGTTCCGTTGAACCTTCACCCTTGTCTAGCGAAACCCTGTCAGGCATTTCTATATGTAGCTTGTCGCGTAACTCTTGAGAGTTGGTGACCCACCCCCGTATACCAAACTCACCTGCGGCGTGTATGCGGGTTACTTCCTCGATTAGACGACCTGCTTGCGCTACAGACCACGCGCTATCGAGATAGTCGTCCATATAATGCCTTTCGTGTATGGCCGTTACCGCCTCGGGAAAGGCTTCCTTATGTTGAGCCGCATTTTTATTTAAAACATAAATGGCCGAGGCCGGTGACGACACGGCAACGAAAACCATGGAATTCCTGACGTACACGTCAGGCTCTTTGCCGCCTGCCTCATTCCATAAGAACAATTGCGCCCCCCTATCTTGCTCTCTTATCTTTACTCGGAGGAATCTTATCTTTACTCGGCTATGTCCCCGGAGAACGCGATGGGCTCTATTCTTAATTTGAACAGTACGCCTAATAGAGAGTTCAAAAGGTCAGGCCCCGGCAGTAGGTTATCGTTTAACGTGGTCCCGTTACAACTCGCCGCGGCGTCGAAAACTAATCTCAGCTTAGCCGGTTTGTTTGGATTCTTTACTCCAAAATGAGGTAGGTACCACACCGGGACAGCATCGACGCCGTGCTCTACTTTACTCGCGTGTTATCAGCCTGTTGATTTGTGTCTTATAGGGTTCAGCGTACGCGGGATCCTTAGCTAAATGACGCTCAATTCCCGATAATCGGGCGCGCATATTTGTAGTTGTTGGGCAGCTGCGGGCTGTTCCGTCACCACAACAATCCTACTTCCCACGGGCCGCTGTCTGTTTGATGGCTAGTGGAATCTAAAATGGCTTTTATCTATTCTCTATCGGAAAATAAGTCATCATCTTCGGCGGCGTCAATTTCAGCGAGATCGGCTTCGAGTTTCTTCTTGACCACGTTCCCCTCCAGGCGCGCTAACTCCCGTTCTGCCTCGTATTCGACCCTCCTTCGAAGATAGGCGGCACTTCTCTGGCCACTCTTCGAGGAGACGTGGCTTCTCCTGGACCTGACCCTGTGTTGTATCTCCGATCTTACTGGTGTGGCGGCTATCCGGTGGTCTACTCGTATAATACGACCGGCGCCAGCCAGTGGGATCACAGGTGTAGGAACCGACGTTGTCGTAGGTGCGATTGAAGGTGAGCCAGGTGCCATCTCAGAAGGCACTCCAGAATCGGCTTCTATTGCTCGCCGCTCCTTTATTTCCGCTTCTAGCTTACGCAATTTACTCCTAGTCGTGATAGTGCTTCTTTGACTCATATTGATTTTAGCAAATCCGTGTCGAAGGACCAAATTCTAAGCTATTCAGGTGCGGGGTAAAATGTCGCCAAAATTTAATGAGCCGGGGGTTGTTTTAAAAACACGGTATATTCGCACACACAATACACAATAATTAAAGACACCAACAATCATCTGTTATCACACTATACTATCACATAAACATAGAGAACACAATTACGTAAGCTTATCTTAACTAATTACTAACTATTACTTAACTTCCCTAACTAAAAATATGTCTGCTGAGGGCTGATGGCCGTCTGATGCATAACGCACCGTTGCTTGCTGAGTTCTAATGACTACTGATTGATTCACTATTGATACACACCGGTAACACCAAAGTGGTGTCCCTTAAGTAGTTTTCTACCTACGTACAAGTTGCGGGAGCACCTATATCGTACCCCCGGGCAATATTCCATACAGAGACTGCAAAATGGACTTTCCCAACGGATCAGGCTGTGACTTGTCGAGTATTATTGCGACATAGCTTGCATGAGTAATCATGGTGTAACTTTCCAAGTACTCATGCTTTGTTATGGTTTGAACCAGTCCTATTTCTGGTCAAAACCTGCTCCGTTTGCTCTAGAAGATACATACATTATCTAAAGGGACCCGACTGATGATGTTTCGTATTTTTTAACATTCCAATCAGTCAGGTTTCACAGATACAAGCATGTCATGATATGTACAAGGTACATGCTTACAAATGAGATTGCTGTGCCTCGCTAACAGAGTCCCTATATCAATTTTCAGACCACTGTCATCATTTGCGGAAGTCTCATACCAACTTCCATCCCCTAGTTTAAGGGGTTGGGGGGTAAAATATCCAAGTTTTAGAATTGTTTGTTTATTATTATTTTATATTTATTACGAGCTATGCAATTGAAACTTTATAATTATGTTTAATAAGTCTACTATTGACATAATATCCCGAGATTTTTGTTTATCTGGTATAATCCAAACCCAAGTTATGAGGGTTCAAAAAACGACGAAGTTCTTCGAGAAAAGGTAGGTAGGTAGTACCCTTGCACTTTGCTTGGCTCGTCTTGGCAGGGGAAGGGGTGGGCACTGCCGTGTCACCAGATTGAATTGAAAACGTCTTTAGGCGCGTTGAGCGAATATCATGGTAGGGAAAAACTTATTGGTTCGCGTCACCGACATCGACATGCTAATGAGACGTGTTGCCAGACTGGCGACGCGCAAAACCTATGTAAGTACGTACATGTATAGGTACGCATATATACATATATGACGGAGAAGGTACGTCTCTCTCGTTATCATCAGCCATATTTTAACCACTGTGGGCGTACAATGGGAAGTATAGGTTATTGCACAATAGAAAAACCGTTTGCAGTTTAAACCAAATTATAATTTACGATCAAATACGAGTAATCACACTAGCTATTCACACACTGTATGTACACGACACAACTATACGGAACGCGCGACAGTTTCTAAACGTGTTCACTTCTTGACCGCCTCTGACAAACTGCACTTAACTCCGGTCGAGCGTTATGTTATAGACTCTGTCGAGCGCCGCTTGGTGGCGCTGGCGTCCCGATTAGTCAAACGAGTGACTAACGTATTTCCAACACGGCCATCCTGTTTGCACACGTCCTCGTGCGTTAACCTGCAACCAGAAATCAACAACAGTGTTTGTTCGACTCTGCCAATTCTGACCAAACTCTAGATTCATCGGGTCGGTGAAAATAAGAAATTTTTTAAAACCCTACAGTTTAGTTTTAACCAAATCTTACTCTTTGAAATCAAAGATGGTAAAATTGGGAAAATACAACAATCACTACCCTGGGCCATGTACCATCAACCAACATTTAAAACTCTACTGCAACAAAAATTATCAAGATAACAGAAACGCTCGAGTAAGACCTCTAACGCCACGGCTCTCCAGCTGACCAGCAATCGCATTGCTGTCACACATCCAGCGCATGGATCAATCTGTACGCATATCCATCAAGTGGATCGCCCGTGTGCATCACCCACTGATTACACATTACGGCCGATAGAGAACCCTACTCGCGTGCTTCCCATAACTTAAGCTTGCTCATCACCATTGTAATCACTATCTACTTCGACTGGTACATGACCTACTGGCATCTTTTTTAACTTATCGTGAGCGTATTTGTAAGTACTGTTAGAATTTAAAGCTTTTAACGTATTGCGATCACCATCCAAAACATTAGCCACCCTAAACGGACCTCTGAACTTCCGATCTAACTTAGTCTGATTTCGATCATTGTTTTCTAATAACACGAAATCGCAAACCGAAAACTTAGTTACATCTGCCTTTGTCCTGTATCTACGGCAGTTAACATCGCTTTTATGACACTCAATACACGCTCTACTTGCCCATTCGCACGAAATGAACCGGTCGCTATGAGGTGCATATTTACGTTTTTCCTATTACAGAAATCGCGAAACTCCTTACTCGCAAAACATCTGCCTCGGTCGGCTATTAGTAAAACGGCGTAATAGGCATACCCTGCCGGGGTCGCGGGAAGGTACTTATGGGTCACCGAGGCCCCCGCAACACAGGCAACAGGAAGGAATACGGGTGGGTTTTAGTAGTAAGGGTCTGTCACACCCTCCCGCTCCGCCCAGAGCGGGAGAAGTTATTTGATGATTTCCCACACTCAAAAAAAAAAATAAAAAAAATAGGCATACCGATAGTAAAAAAATGTGAAAATCTGTTTAAAATTTGCAATAGCTCAGTATTTTCTGCACCTGCAATGTCCGTATCAATAGTTTTAAAATCATCTTGTTGTCGGTGACCGTTTATAACTGAATTTGCTACAAGAGTTTTATGTACCGATATCTCTGTCACAGACATGTTCATGGAAAAGCCTAGGTTCAATATTTGACGTCCTATCGTAAGATTACTTTGAAGGTTGGGAAGCACATGTAACAAAATCTCAAACTGGTGTTCGCTAATCGTTACGCTACACAAGATTTGTTGTTGGCTGAATACACGTGTTTGACCAATACCAGTCAACGCAACAACGTCATAAACTCGTTTGCCACTTAATTTGGTTGCACAACTTTCCTTTACTAATGAGCATTCAGCACCAGAATCCTAAACAAAACAAACCAGCTTACCGTTATGTTCTAACGTGCTTGAGGGTGGTTGTACGACGCAAACAGCCACTCGCCGTTCGCGGCTTACAACACGTGCTCCACCATCCGATTGGCTGCCACTATTCGTGCACCGGACCGCGATATGTCCTGGTTTCCCACACTTGAAGCACACGAAGGGCTTCGCAGACGGCTGCGGGGCTGCTTGGCTCGATACTGTAGACGTCGTAGCTGTTCCTCTGCTGTCAACCGGCTTGCTTCTGTGCTCCTGTGACCGACGTCATCAGGCGATTCGCATAGGCAACAAGGCCTTGCAGTGACTTTTCAGCAAAACAAATCAGCTGTCACGCACCATGATCGCGCATCCGTATCTACCTTGTATGGGTCGAACTCAGGCAGATCCACACGATTGTTGGTTTTAGGTGCTTGCAGGGCTTCAATCAGCGCTCACGTGTTTGCATTTTGTTGTTCAAACATGGCACGCCAACGGTTACTTTCAGCGTTTTCATTTTCCGCCTGCACCCACACGTAATCCCACTTCTGATGACGGAGAAGATACGTCTCTCTCGTTATTTATAAAGTCTGCTATCTCATTTCTAAGCTCGTAAAACCTTTTCAACATTTTTCCTTTGCTCAGCCATCTGACATCACAATAATATGTTACGTCGTTATATTCAGCTGATATTTCATCCAAAAACGCCTTGAACTGACGATGGTTAAGACCTCGGGATCGAATAAAGTTGATGGTTTTTACTACCACATTCATAACATTCTGGAGTCGAATGGACTTAGAACACAAGTTCTGTTGGTCAAATCATCTTTTTGCACATTTAATTCTGTTGCTTTTTCATTCAAAATTCCGATGAAACCTTTACGTAAGCCGACCATAGAAGGTGCACCATCAGTGCATTCTCCTATTAATTTTGACCATGGCAAGCCAAAACTTGTGAATACCTTTTGAACTTCAATAAAAATATCCTCTCCTGTAGTGGTTCCTTTAAGCGCCTGTAAAGCAAGAAATTCCTCAGTAACAGTGAACTCCTTATCAACACCTCGAATAAATATAGCCAGTTGAGATGTGTCAGACAAATCGGTGCTCTCGTCTAATGCTATGGAAAATGATTCAAAACCAGCCATACGGTCAGTCAATGTTGTTTTTATATCATTAGCCACTTAGAATATAGAAAGAACCAGAAGCCGCGAAGACGCCTAATACTGAGGCGTCAAAAACTACTCCTAAATAGAGTAGTTTGACGCGCAGCCGATCAGTTAATCTGTGAACGTCGTATCGCGTAACGTGTTTTACCGGTGTGCAATTTTATTTAATTATGCCGTCTTGCGTCGTTCGTACCTTTAAAAATGCAGCGGGGCTAAAAAATAAACAGGATGGGTTCACATTTCACGTGTAAATAGCGCATTCAAATATCGTCTTATTTAATTACTGAATAAATTGTTCAGTTTTTAATTGTCACAGAGAATGATGCATCCATCTTGTTAGTGTTGCCAGTATAAGAGTTTTGATTTTCCCTTCTTTTTATTACCTACTGAGAGCATTTATTCGTTGTAGTGTTAAATTAATAACAACTTAAAAAAAAAAACCCGACTTGAAAAAGAAAGGTTATCAATGCAACCCGTATGTATATATGATTTTGTTAGAATTGCATAACATTCATAATAGATAGATAGAATACTCTTTATTATGTACACCATAAAAATTACAGCTATAAATGTAGAAATTTTACATAGGGTGACACAATGGGCGGTCTTATCGCAAAAAGCGATCTTTTAAAGGCAACCTTTAATAATAGGTACTATGTTAGACTATTAGAATTTCTAGAGGGGGCGGCAGCATTTTTCTTTTCGGGACACAAAATACTGCAAACGGTGAACGGAAAAAAACATGAAAGCATTCCTAGCTTTAAAAAATGACCCAATGTAGATTGCGCCGCGGTGGGCGGGGCTTACCGATTGCGCCGCTCACGCTTTTAGTTCGTCCGCAGCTGTAGGCAACAGCGGTGGTCGACTATTATTTACCAGTTTTTGCGTGTTAAATATTTAAAAATGCCTTCTTGTGCAGTGAAGTGGTGTATAAATAAATCACATTTGCATAAAATGAATGCTGGAATTAGTTTTCACGTGTAAGTACATCGCTATTTATTATATTTCTATTAAAAATGAAGTCGGTTTGAATTATGAAATAAGTCTATGGGGATGATGTTATGCCAACCTGATTGGTTGGCATATTTACTTTTCTACCTGACAATAATGACAAATTTTATTAGACATAACCTTTTTTTTCTATTCATATGCCGTCCGCATTATGCAAAATATACTAAGCTATTGTAGGTACATAAAAGTTCCTTTTATTACAAGAAATTTTATGTACTTACCTACAATAGCTTAGTATATATTTTTGTGTTTTTTTTTTTGCTTTTTGCATGGGGAAAATAGATATCGTTGCAGTATTAAACAAAAAAAAATTGGAACGAAGTTCTTTAACGCGGCTTGAGGAGTAGACGAACGTGAGTTTTTGGTCAAAATGAAAGTCCAAGCCGCCATGGCTGCGAAAGTTTTCAAATGTTTCGTCATGGGTGTCGTTTTCATGGTTTTCGAGGGTATTAAAGCTAATAGTGACGTTAAAATGTAAATCCAAGATGGCGGCAGCAAAAATTTTGTTTTTATTTTAAATAGGTAATACGTAAGAAGGAACTTCGATTCTGACGGTGGTCCCCAGACCGCACACGTTTTTTTATGCATATTTAATTCACTATATTTTCTTTTAGATTTCCACAAGATCAATAACAAAGAGAACTATGGACGAAAGCTGTTCGTTTGGAAAGAAGGCGTGAGTTTATGTATGTATGTAACACTGAGCAAATAATAAACAGTGATATAATGTTAATGTATAGATACCTAAATTGTAAATGAATAAAAAATAGACCACACATTTTTTTATTTACCTTATAATTAATTTTAGCATACACCCACCTATTACTTCCTAAACACTGCTCTATTTACAGACCTCATAACCAGATCATAAAACATATGTTTTATCATAATTCTATATTTTAATACCATCAATATCACGATTAATTATTTGCGTTGCACCTTATTACATAAAACATCCCGGGTGACGAATGGTGGGCGAAGCGGCGTCGTAGAAAAGTCGTTAGCGGCCTATACGTTACTTGTAAATTTAAACCCAAACTATCAGGAAATAAGGTTAATTTTTAACTGTGCATCCAGAGTAGTAATAATATTGTTTGTGTAGTTTCGCGAATCAGGGACGGGTTTTCGATGTGTGAGCTTGTTTGGGATTTTGTGTCAAGATGCGCGCTTAGTTCCCTTGAAGTAATGCCATGTTTTTTCCGTTCACTGACTGCAAACTTCTAACATACACTCCTTGATAAATTCTCCTTCGGCAAATGGTTTTAATGCCTTTGCCAATTTTGAGCTAACTATAAAACTAGCTTTCACAACATTATCTAGTTGTGTTCTTTGTTTATGCAACATTTGTTGCTGTTTTTTCCAAATTTGCGGTAAGCTTCTGGATTTTGTCTGTTCTTAATTGTCCTGTCAGTGAGTGCAGCGTAGCTAATTACTCAACTAAGCATAGTTGAGTAATGCCTCTTTATATTGAATTCTTTAATTACTGAAATGGATTCATTACACAGCAAACAAATAGGCTTACCATTGTGCGAGATAAAAAATAATTCTTCAGTCCATTTTTCTTGAAACTGCGACCCTCTGTATCTACTTTTAGTTTCTTTCCACCAGACATCATTTTTGTTTACTTTTCGTTCAATAAATAACAAACTATAGTTAGTAACCACTCAAGATGCACACAAAGTCACAAAGCATGTTGACGGCTCGAGCAGTTCGCTAGGATATCGCTTGTCCAAGTTATCATCTCGGTAGCTCAAATAGAACTGAACTAACGTTCATCGGGGATGTCGCTGCGCCCCCGTAAGGGGGCGTGGAAGCGGAACCGGAGTGTCGCTCCCTGGCCGCGGAGGGTATGCGGTGGCCCGTAAATACGGACCCCTCATTTTATGCGCCTGTAGCGGCGGTTTAAAAACGTTGAATGCTTGTTTAGTAGTGGATGTCTGGTTTAATTACGTGACGCGCCTATATTAACTTAGCACACGCCACGCAATAGAGGTATGTTTTATTCTATTGAATCGAGTAAGCCGCGTGTAACCTGGGTGCGACTTACTCGAGGCGTCCAGTCCGGTGTATGGGGTCACTCGTCCGCTACCAGGTCGCGGGGCAGGGGTCTCGCGTCCGGGGGTCGCGTATGCCAGGACGCTATCTGCTTGACATGGGGCCAAGCAGACACGTCGGCACGCGCGTACATCCCCTTCGCGAGGCGCCGCACAAACTCATTCAGGCTCTCGATCCCGAGGTCCCGCGCGCTGGATGACATCATTCCTCACGAAGCGAGGAGCGTCAACTATGGTCCGCAGCACAATGCTCTGTTGCGCGCGGAGCAACTTCCGGCTCGACTCGCTTGTGAGGGCCAACCAAGCGGGGGCGGCGTACGTCAAGATTGGGCGCACGTACAGTTTGTACACGCCCAGCTTGACGCGCGCCGGGATGCGGGACGAGAGCACAGGTTTGAGCAGGTTGCGGGCGACCCTACCCTGCGCGGCGACCTTGTGGGCATGTGGCCCCATAGTGAGCCGACGGACGATGGTGACACCCAGGTATTTGACCCGGGGCGACCAATCGATGTCGACTCCTTGTAGATTCAAGGGTGGCGGGAGGCGCGCTGATCCCGTGACCATCGCCTGCGTCTTACCCACGTTCACCGACAGCCGCCACTTCGACAGCCACTCGGGAAGGAGCTCGAGCGCGCGCTGCATCTTGACCGCCGCGTACTTCGCATTACGCGATGTAGTAATGTACGCGGAGTCGTCGGCATACAGCGCGAGCATCGCGTCGGAAGTGGTGGGGATGTCGTCGGTGTAACATGAGTAACACGTCGGCGACAGACAGCTGCCCTGCGGCACGCCCGCCAGCACTGGGCGCGCGCTAGACAGAGCGCCGTCGACCACCACCCTAAAGGTCCTATTGGAGAGAAAACTGGAGACCACCTTTATAACGCGACGGGGCGCGTCCGATGTGGCCACCTTATATATGAGGCCGTCGTGCCACACACGGTCGAAGGCCTTCTCCATGTCGAGGAATACTGCCACCGAGTATTCCTTCTTATTAAGCGCGGCTGCGAGGTGGTGCAGTACCCTCGACAGCTGGAGCGTCGTGCTGTGCTCCGCCCTGAACCCAAACTGCTCTGGGCGTGGGGCGACATGGGGTTGGAGATGTCGCAGCAGGAGTGCTTCAAACACCTTGGAGACAGTCGGCAGCAGCGTAATGGGCCGATAGCTCTCCGGCTTCAGGATGTTTTTCCCCGCCTTGGGCAGCATGATGACGCGCCCTTCCTTCCACGAGGCCGGAAAGGCCCCCGTGCGCAGTATCGCCGTATACAGGCGCGCCAGTGCCGCTACCATTCGGAACGGCAAGTGGCGCAGCACTGCGTTGGAGACACCGTCAGCACCGGGGGCCTTCCTCGTATTCGTTCTCAGGATGGCGCGTCTGACTGCGCCCGGCGAGAAAAAGATGGGGTCCTCATCGGGAGCTATCGGCGTGCCGAAATAGTCCCCGAGGTGTTTCTCGACCGCTGCGACATGTTCGGTGTCGTCGGTCGGGTTAGGGCGGAACTGACGCTCCAGGTGTTCAGCGAAGACCTCCGCCCGGTCCTCCGCTACATACTTAAGCGCCCCGTCGCTGTTAAGCAGAGGGCGCACCGGAGCTGGGGTACTCGAAAGTTGCGTACAAAGTTTGTGTATCGACGGCCAGCTATCTTTAGCAGCGTCGATACGATCCTCCCAGCCCGCGGTGGTGCGCGCCTGTAACTCAGCCTTCACCTTCTCCGCGAGACGGTTGAGCTCTCTCTTTAACGTAGGGCATCTTAGTTGTTGCCACTGCTTGCGAAGGCGCCTCTTCGCGGCGATCATCGCATGTAGGTGCGCCGGCAGGGGCGGCAACAATACTCTCCCCTGCGGCTGCGTCGTAGTCGCCGCTTGCAAGGCGCTTTGTATGCAAGCAGTGACGTCACAGGCCATCTGGTCCACGTCCGCGGAGGTGACAATAGGCCGAGTGGGCGTGGTGGTCTCCAGCTCTTCCTCAAACCTTGTCCAATCCGTGACATGACGTGGCGCTATGGGCTTCAATCGGGTCGGCACACCCGATAGGACGACGAGTACCGGTTGGTGGTCCGACTGTAACTTGTCGTCTATCACTTCTTGTGTGATCTGGCAGTGTAGACCTCGGTGGACTACGATGTCCAGCACATCGGGTATATGTTGGGACACGTCCGGGTAGTGTGTCGGCATCTCCGGACCGGACACCGTATAGCCGAAGGCTTCCGCGTCCGCGAAGAGCCGCCTCCCCTCGGTATTTGTCGCTAAGCTATTCCACGCTGGGTGGAACTATTGAAGTCACCGGCGAGGATGGTCGCCTGTTGTCCGTCGCCTATAAGCGCCCTCAGCTCCCGCAGATCCATACGAGCCATGGGCGGCTTATAGGCGGCATACATGTTTATGTCCTCGCCGGCTATATGCAGCTGTACACCCAGCGCGTAGAACGAGTTGAGTGTCGACGAGGGGAGCTCTTGATGGACAACTCTCCGCCTCACAATGACCGCCAGACCACGATAGCGGATGCTGTGGGCCGACCTTTCATTCTTCCTATAAACGAGGTAACCTGGGAACCTAACCCTATCTTCGGGTCCCAGGAGCGTCTCGCTTATGAGCGCCACGTCGATGTTCTTTCAGGAGGTGGCGGAGGGGGGCGACCTTTCCCTTGAGGCCGCGGGCATTCCAATGAATCACCCTTAACGACCTAGCCATGGTACAATGTTAGTAACGCGGCCAGGCCGTCAAGGATGATGGTCTCTACGTCTTGACCCTGCCTGATGGCCTTTATCAGGTCCATCAATAGCTTGATCGCGCAGGCTGTGAAATCCTTTTTTGAAGTTGTCGCTGTTCCGGCGCCAGAGGCGCCACTGTACGTCAGCGGCGTTGTGATTGGGCGCTTGTATTTTAGTTCTGCGACTTGCCGCTTAGGTACAGTGGCGCTAGTCGCAGCGGTGGCGTCGCCCCGCGGATGTCGCGCGAACTTTTTATTTTGTGTCGGTAGCCGCTGCGCTATGCCGGCGCCTGCGGTCACTTTCGGTTCATCTTGGTTCACAGCCCGCGCCTGCTCTGTGGCAGGGTCGGCCTTGGGAACTTCTTCCTGGGTCGCCGGGGGGGTTTTGGGTTTCCTTCCCTTGCCCTTCCCTCCGCGTCTGTGCTTCCTCCGCCCCGAGGAGGCGGCTTGGGGAATTGTCCTTTGTCCTTGTAGGCCCGTTGGCCGCCGCCATTAGCGTCGTGCCTTGGGCCTCGGGCTCCACATTCTGTGGCCGTATATGGCCGGCTTGTGGCCGTAATGGCGACGGTCCCCGCCCGCCTATTTTTCATTTCGGCTTGAAATATGGGGCACTTTATATTACACGCGGGGTGCGGGCCACCGCAATTAATACAGGTGGCCGGCTCCTCGCGCGGGCGCGGGCAATCGCGCGCCGCGTGTTCGCCTCCGCATCTCACGCAGGCGAGCGGGCGGTGGCACTGGTGCGAGCTATGTCTAAAGCGCTGGCACCGGTGGCACTGGGTGGGCCCTTTCTTTCCCCTCCATGCCTCTATTTTGACACCACGCACAAACATGAATACGGTTGTATCATAAATAACCCGGACGTCTGGGGTCTTCTTTAAAATGGCGTGAAACATGCAGCCGGGTCTTCCTTATGCACCCTTAATGTGGCGCACATACTCCAGCTGGTATCCCAGCGCCCGGAGTTCCTCCTCGATATCCTGGGGTTCCGTATCAGCCGGTAGTCCCCTTATGGCGATCTTCAGGCTTCTGTCCGCTGGCAGCGAATAGTCGAACCATGAAACGCCGCTATCCTTCTCCAGGCCAGTCAGGTAGCGCTGGACCAGCCTGTACTCGTCCTCGGTGTCGAGCGTGAAGCGAACTCCACGCCCGTAGGGACGGGCATTAGGAGGCCGGCCCAGCTTGGCGCTGATGGCCCGGAAATGGGCGGCCCAGTTAGGCACTACCAGCGGTGGGTTTCTAAGTTTCTTCTCCTTTTTCTTGCCGCTCGCTGTCGGCGCCGTGGGGGCGCCGGGGGCGACGGCAACGGAGGGGGCAGTAAGTGCCGTAAGGGGAACAGGGGGTGAAGTACTTACCCCTGTGGATGTCTCTTTCGGTTGCGGTGATGCCGGTGGTGTACGGCGCACCGCGTCAGAGAATGTAGGCGACTTCGGCGCCGCCCGACACCGCAGCGCGCTTTCGCGCTGTGGCCGCGGCGGGTCAAGGCAGTACCGTTTTGCCTCCTCCGACGCGGTTTCGCCGGAGCTCCTTCTCCGCCGCTGGGGTCTGGGCTCGAGAGTGAACTCGTAGTCAAAGCCCAGCGGCGGTATTGGTGCCGCCGGCGACAAAGGCGCGACGTCGTCACTTCCTCCCACGTAGGGTCGCTGGCCGGATCACGGGGTCGTGTCCGGGGACACGTCGCCGCGACCGGAGGCGACCGAGCCCATCGAGGCCAGCGACACGCTCGACCCCACACGGGAGGAGCATGCCGACAGCATCGCGGGCGAGTCGTATGCGGAGGGATGGGGGGCGCCGGCGAGGCGGGCACCCGTGGCATCACTTGTGCCGGCCGGGAAGATGGGCCGGCACTAGCTGGCCGCTCCTGCTCAGCCATTACCGGTCCCGCCAACGAGCGGCTGGGGCCGGAGCTGGCGAGGCTTGGAGCTGGCACAGCTTGGGTCTTCTTCTGCGTCTGGGCGGCCGCAGCCCCGGAGGGCGCGGGCGGCGACGCAAACCGCGGTGGAGGCGCGGTGGTGCGGGTGGGGGGCGTGCGGGGGCGCGCGGGGGCGCGCGGATGGCGCCAGCGTGCGCGCTGGTGGTGCAGCGACGTGCCGCGTCTGCGGTGCATCAGCGCGCGCAGTGGGCGCAGCTGAGGGCACGGGCGCGGGTGCGCGCGCCGGCGTTGCTGGGGCGCGCGCTAGTGCCGCGCGGCCCGGTAGGCTGGCAGTTTGTTCCGGTGCCGGAATTGGCACCGGACGGAACGCTGCGGGGCGGATAGGCACCGCGTGCTGCCGGCTCGACGAAGGCGCCGGCGCAACGCGTGCAGGCGCGCCGGTGTCGTCGGCGGGCCGGCGGCTACCGCGGTACCCGCTCCCCCTCCTCTTCTCTCTTCAGGCTGCTTCTTCCTCAGTGGTGGAAGCCTGGCCGGCGGCGCACCGGACGACGCGTCGCCAATATTGGGTAGCGACGTCGCCCGGTCCAACGCCGGAAGGTCCTCCGGCGACCCGGCATCGCGGCCCAGAGAGCCGCGCTTGCCGGGTTTCGGCATCACGGCGGGGCGTGGCCTCCGCGACCGCTACGGTGGGGCTCCACCGGGCGGCACGGCAGGCTCCCCCTGTGTCCGCACAGGTACTTTTGAGTAGCCTGTGCCCACACAGAGGAAAACTTTAAAAACTTTGTGCGGTCCGCGCGGGTTAAAGACAATAAAACTTGATGTGGATGTTGCTCCTCGGGCCACGAGCTAATCCTGAACTAACGTTCATCGGAGATGTCGCTGCAACCCCGCAAGGGGGCGCGGCATGCGGAACCGGAGCATCGCTCCCTGGCCGCGGAGGGTTTGCGTTGGTCCGTTAATACGGACCCCTCATTTTGGGCGCCTAATGGCGGTTTAAAAATCGTCGGACGCGTTTTAACGCGTCCGTGTCACTGGTGTAAATCTGTAGGCTCGCCACGACGCTAGTACATTAGCGCCGCTTTCTTCACGACTCCACGGCGGTCAGTCCCCGCCAGGTGAGACCCCCGGTTACCCGGGGGAGGCCCAACGAGGACGACCAGCGACAGTGGAGCCGACTCGACGTTCCTACAGAATAGGTGTATAGTCCTCGCCCGCCCCGCTCTCAGATCTAGCCGATTACGGTCCGGACTAAGGAACTGTCGTGTGTGTGTGAACGGCATTGTGTTGTATGTAACACCGTTCAGTGTCTACGTGCGTCGCAGCCCGCGCCGCGCACGCACGTGTGAGTTAAAAGCTTGTTTAGTAATGGATGTCTGGTTTAATTACGTGACGCGCCTATATTAACTTAGCACACGCCACGCAATAGATGTATGTCATCTGTAGAGTTCTATTGAGTCGAGTAAGCCGCGTGTAACCTGGATGCGACTTACTCGAGGCGTCCAGTCCGGTGTATGGGATCACTCGTCCGCTACCAGGTCGTCCGCTACCAGGTAGAACTAACGTTGGGGCCATCCACCCACTTATATAGGCAAAATGAAGGAATAATCTGGAATAAACTAGTTTAGAATAATTGAGAAGCAATAAATCTTTTGATGTGTCGCCCGTGAGGCAGCAAACCTCAAAGAATTTGATCGAGCAAGCCGAGTGGCGCCGATTCCAAAGAGTGAAGCGGCAAACATCAAAGGATTTGATGTTTGGCGCCTCACTGTCACTCCCGTGAGTATAAGTACCTAATGTAATATTTTTTAAATTGGGTTTTTTCAAAATGTCTCGCGGGCCGGATAATATCTTACAGCGGGCTGGATCCGGACCGCGGTCCGGTTGTTGCCCATATATGGTTTACAACCTGGATTAACACATAGGATACTTTTTATCCAGGTAGTGCGTTCCCGTTGGATTATTTTCGACCACCATGCGGGCAAAGCCGCGCGCAGATGCTAGTGCATTCATAATTTATTTTGACAACGACAAAAAGCTTGAGTAAAACAAACTTTTATTGCTTGCCGCTGTGCCATCTGTTGTCAAATAGTCATTTTATAAGATCAGTGACATCTAGTGTCGAGTAATGGAATCGTTAACTTACTACTAGCGCCTCTAGTGTTATATTTTAGGAAACTTGAATTTATGGTCCCGCGCATTATACCACAAACTTGGCGAGACCCCCGAGTTACTAGAGACGTGATAGAAATTTGAAACATTGTAAATCCGTCGCATAGCATGTTATTATGATTGCATTGACAAAATCATTTAGCTTCCGAAATGTGACATCGTTGACCCAATTTTTGTAATTCTAGTCAATTTTATCGTTACACTATAGAGCAATATTATATTTTTGAGTAATAGTTAGAAGAAACCATTTAGTTTTGTAATAATATTGTGTTAGTGAAAAAATATTTTTGTCTTGAAATCCCTGTTAGTTATTGCCTAAGTGTTTAAAAAAATCTACCTGTGCCGTGTTGATTTAGTACTTATTCATAATAATGAAGTTATAAATTTTTACAGTATTTCTTCTATATCCCCCTGTTAAAATAGTTAATATACTGTTGAATTTATATCGTTCAAAAAATGTCGTTCGTAAAATGTTGTTTTGAAGCTGGGGAGGGACATGATTTTCTGGATTCGTTCATTCAAAAATGTACAGATCCAAGCTGTAAGTAATTTGTTCAACTTTATATTAAACCTAGCCGAAGTCTTATATAATTTGATTAAGCGCTATTGGCGCACGTTCAAGAATGGTCTTTTGTTATTGCCATCTGCATTATTGATTACCTGCTTGTAATTGCCGCCAAGGGCGCAAAGTTGCGATAACTTCACGCTGTCAAGCATTTCCGTTCCGTTTCAGGTTGCGTAATTGCGTTACGAAATTCCAAAGTCTACAAAACAAAGTTTTATGAAAAAAAAATGTAATAAAAACTTAACTAAACTTAACTTAAAACTTATTTTAACATCTTCGTATAAAAATGTAATAATACTGAAATAACTGTTTAATTGATATTAAAATTTTAAAACATTAAAGTTTCTTTGTAATAATTTCCTTCCAAAAGTAAGTAGATACGCTGCCGCGCTGCTCGTAAACAAACTTTGTCTCTGGTTAAACTGGAACGCGCCCCAAAATCGATCGACTGACTCAGAGACTTAGTTTTGTATTCTAGATTTTATCTAGAAAGCTATTTTGTAGTAAACATAGCTTAAAAGGCAAAAGGAAACAATGGCAGGTATGTCGTATTTTAATTAGTTGCTTATATTACGGCAGATCTTTGAGAATTTTGTTTACTAAAACTGGACTTTGACATATGTTACATTGGGTGGCGCCATCTTGCTCCGTTACCTGTCATCCATAATAGCGTATTTCATGGCGTTTTTCCTACGTTATGGAGTGAATTTCGCTGAAATTATCGAATAAACTGTGTATAAATGTGATACATTGTACTAGAAATGTGATTTGGTTCACCATTAAATGAAATTTCATACCAAAACTGTTCAACAAGTGAAAGGTTCCGGATTACCAAAATGACGGCTACGACAGTGCAAAATCTGGCCAAAACGGCAACGACAACGCCTGCAAAGGCCCAGAAGACCTATGGGAAGATTGTTTTAACATTATACAACTGCCTTTTGCCCGAAAATGTATTCAAGGAAACGCCCTCACAGACTGACGGCCTTGATATCGAAACGGAGACTGACCTCCGTATTCTAGGATGTGAGATGATCCAAACCGCTGGAATTCTGCTCAAGCTGCCTCAAGTCGCTATGGCGACCGGACAAATCTACCTGCAGCGGTTCTACTATTCAAAATCATTTGTAAGATATCCCATGGAAACTATGGCTATGGGCAGCATTTATTTAGCATCTAAGGTTGAAGAAAAACCGTGTAGAATAAGAGACGTGATCAATGTTTTCCATCACATCAAACAAGTGAGGGCTCAGAAGAATATTGCTCCACTCATTGTGGATCAAAACTACATTGAATTAAAGAACCAAGTTATCAAAGCTGAGCGAAGAATTCTGAAGGAATTAGGGTTCTGTGTACATGTCAAGCACCCACACAAGCTTATTGTTGTGTATCTTCAGCTGCTGCAGTATGAGAAGAACCGTCAACTAATGCAAATGGCATGGAACTACATGAATGATGCCCTGCGGACCGATGTCTTCATGAGGTTCCCACCAGAGACTATAGCTTGTGCTTGCATTTATCTAACAGCACGCAAAATCGGTCTGCCTCTACCTAACAACCCACACTGGTTTTTGCTATTCAAAGTGCCAGAAGAAGATATCAGAGAAGTATGTGTTCGCATTCTTCAGCTGTATAAGAGAACTAAAGTCAATCCAGAGGAATTAGAGTGCAAAGTTGACATGTTACGTAAAGTATATCAGGCTAACAAGCATATCCAAGCTCAAAAGGAACGGGAAAACAAGGCAGAAGAGAAGAAAGTTGAGTCACCCACTGCATCAACATCAAAAGAGAGTAATAGGAGAGATTCTAAGAAAGACAAGTCACCGAAAACTCCTCCTTTGTCTTCCAAGTACCATAGCAACCATAAATCTAAGAAGGATCGAAGATCACGTTCGCCATATGAACGCAAGAGTTATTCTAGTAGTAGCAGCAAAAGGCACAAGTCTCGTTCAAGGGACAGGGAGATGGACCGGTCTCGTGAACGTAGTAGAATGGATGACAAGCGGGGACGTGGAATGTCACGGAAGTATGATGACTACGAACGATCTAAGTCAAACAGGGATGCTAGAGATGATAAGAGAAAACATTAGACTGTAAATTAACTTTAATTTTGAAATAAATACTTTTTAATATTACTGTTTTTCATCTTTTCTCTTTATTAACTCAAACATAATTTAATTTATAGGAGCTGTATTTGATCTTGAATTTTGAAACAAGTGACTGCAGATAGACCTTACTAAAGATATTTTTACAATGACAAACCTGCCTGTAATTTTATGCCAATAAAATTGTAAATAATGTTTTGATTAAATGAAAAATACCTTGTTACTCAGCGTCACCTGAATTAGTTTGTGCAAGAAGTTTGGTTTGAGAAGGCCGATAATAATAGATTCAATCATGAACTTACAAAACTTCATGACTGAATATCTATTATTCTTCTAAGGTACTGTCTATGGTAACTTTTACATTCCATTTTGAGGAAGTAAAAGGGCAATATCGCATTAGTATTTTCCTTACCTAGTTAATTCAGAACAAAATGTCTTGTAAAAATATTGTACAAGGTAGGTAATCCCAGTGGTTATAAATACTATTTGGCCTTACCTTAGGTATACAATAGGTATCTACAACATAAGCATCACTAGCAACCAATCAACAGTCGTGAATAACCAAGCTATTTTTTTTTAGATTTGGGTTACGGTTTTTGCTTTTCGCCGGTCATTAATTGAAAGGAATTAATTTATTTTTACCTACCCGCAAGGAACTCCTACACTTAGAAATAAACTGTATTGTTAATTCATTTACTCCGTTTAATGATAAAAATACAAATTCATATGCTTTCGCATATTTTCGTGGTATTCTGAAAGGTATATACAGTAGGTAAATGGTATTTATTTCAGCAGAGATATCATCGTGGCGGTACATTAAGGCATTATTACCGGTTGTTCTTTCGGAGAAACTTACATTTTATTATTTGACAATCCTGATAACTATATAGAAAACACAAAACCATAAAAATAAAATACCTATTATTATTTCGATATTATTAAAAAATATCGGTAGCACACCTCTAGTGCAGAGGCGACCAAAATATAAAAAACCGTGCCAGCTACCCCACAAAAAAGAACGTTATTATTGAACATAGTGCTGTGATGGTCATCATCATTTTCCTGCCCTTGTCCCATGTTATTTGGGGTCGGCGCAACACGTTATCTTCTTCCATCCTCCCCTGTCAGCCGTCATGCTATCATTTACTCCCTTCTCTTTCATATCATTCCTCACACAATCCATCCATCTTTTCTTTGGCCTTCCTCTCCCTCTCCACCCATTAACATTCATATTCATCACTCTTTTAGTCACATGCGTTTCATCCCTCCTCATCACATGCCCATACCAAGCCAAACGATTTCAACTTTTCTGTCACTGGCGCTACTTTCAAGCTGCCCCTCCATAGTGCTGTGATGGTATTGACTTTATTTTATCGATTGTTATGATCAATTGTCGATATAAATTATGAACAACGCCGAAACTGTGACACATATCACTATCATTTCTAGGATGAAATAAATGAGTATATTTCCGATTTAGTATTTTTAATTAAAAAGATACTATAAGTTAAAAAAATAAATAGTTTTGTGCTTTATCGATATAATTCCGAACTCTCTACTATTTTGTTGGTATTAAAGGCTGAATTCGTAGCTTGGCGCTGATGGAGCGTTTTTGACGTGGTGGTCAAAAGGTTAAACTGTGGATCGACCCATGTGTCTGTCATTACTTAGCCACTAGCTCTCTGATATTGCATTGCAGATTTTAATTAAGCTAGGCGAGCCGGGGTTGGTCAATGGAAGTGTGAACATTTTTTACATACCGAGACACCTCCGTGCCTCTGAAAGCTTGTTAAGCCTTTTATCCCGGCTTTGATTTGTGAATTTTTGACACTCGTAAGTTATGGAGTATCGTATTACCCATTAACTGGGTTGTGGAGGTCAGATAGGCGGTCGCTCCATGTAAAATACTGGTATTCAGCTGCATCCGGTTAGACTGGACGCCGACCCTAACATAGTTGGGAAAAGGTTGGGCAGATTGATTGATGCAATACAATTAACAACCAACTCGGCCTATAACAGTCCACTGCTGGACATAGGCCTCTCCCAGGCTGCGCCACAACACCCTGTCCTCCGCCTTCCGCATCCAGTCAGTCCCAGCCACCTTTTTAAAGTCGTCGGTCCATCTAGCTGGGGGCGTCCCACACTACGCTTGCCGATACGCGGTCTCCACTCCAGGACTCGTCTGTTCGCCGACCATCGGTCCTTCGACAAAAATGGCCAGCCCACTGCCACTTGAGCTTGCTTACTCTGCAGGCTATGTCGGTAACTCCGGTCCTTTTCCGGATAACTTCATTTCTGATCTTATCCTTCAAAAAACTCTGAGCATAGCCCGCTCCATGGCGCGCTGAGCCACCTTGTATTTCTGGACCAGCCCGACTGTCAGAGTCCACGTTTCGGCACCGTATGTAATAACGAGCATGACTCTTGCCCGTTATTACATACGGGGCCGAAACGTGTCACACTGGTGCTGGATGCAATACAATATCAGTGTTTTGTATTCATTCTGTTCGAGGAAATGGATCATAACATTATTTTGATGATTAGGTAATGAATTCATGAAATGTTCATTTTAAACTTATATATTTCTTACAAGATAATAAATTCGAAGTCTATAATTATGTAGATGAACTAATAAGCTTATTATCACACTTACTAGATAATAAATTAATAACATAACAAAACACATAACTGGCGAAATCTGGGTCTGCTGTAATATGTACAGCTCTGCCTAACCTTTCGGGGAATACAGGACGATGTTATGTTAAGTTACTATCTTATTAGGGTTCGTAGAGTAACAGAGAAGAATGTTTATCATTCATTAGATCATATGATTTAAGGTACCTATTTTATGTGTAGGCAGTGTAGGTGTATCTTTGTCTATCCGTCAACAGCTTGTCTACTGAACTGTGCGGTTTTGAATCTGTAGTGGAATTCTCAGGTCTAGATGTAGAAGCTCGATTACTCGTCATAACATCACGTCTGTATTTTCTGAAGGGGTGGGCAGAGTTGTATAGTACACCCATATTTCGCCTGTACTTCGCTGCTACATGTAGGGCGCGAGTCTATTATTATTCGTCATTACTACCCACGTAAAGGGTACTTAGGCAGAAGCTAAGTAATCTGTGTTTTCGATCCGAATAAATTATTGGAGGGTGATGTAGGTACACTTATGTGTAGAATTATGCCATGAGGATCGTATAACCAGCTCTAAGTCTAAGTTAAGCAAGAATATCACATCATGAATGCACTGGAAATCTAAACTTGATTAAAATTCAAACTATGTAATTCTGTCCGCCAAAAAATAAATTGGCTCTTTCTTCCCTAAATAAATGGCAAATTCAAACTTGGTCCTTTAGTGCCCACGGAATGTGAGGGACCGGATGTTCTTACACGTGCTTATAAATGATGTTCTATGTAGGTATAGATAAAGATCAACAAACTACAAAAATGTCACATGTCACCCTTTAAGTCATCCCTTTCCAGCGGACAATCTATTTTCGGTGAGTCGGCAATGATTTATATTTAGCTAGTCAGTTCTGAGCCCGCGACCCGAGCGCCGTGCGCTGCCGATTAGTGCCGATATTTATCATAGGTTTAAAATCAAAGGTTTGATTTAGCGAATATCTATTTGGTGATGTGGCCCTGATTATTGTGATTGGTTTTAGTGTACAGAAAAAGTACAAAGTATTTATATAATTAAGTATATTTACTTGATTTCTAATGGGATAAGCAGAGTGATTTTCGAATATTGTAGTGTTTACTTAGGTAACTTATTATTTTCTAGTAATTTCCACGATTTTAGACGGGGCCATTTTTAGGATGGCAGGACCAGGTTTTTTTCAGAATTTATTAATTAGGGTTGTTTATTCATGTTTTTAACTACTCGTTAAGTTGTTTAGCAAGAACCTCGTGACATGAAGTTAAATTAGGTATTAAAAGGTTCGGCCAATATTTACCGTATCTTAGCGTAGATAATATTGTCCTATAAACTGCTCCTACCAAGAAAAATGATTGATTTAGTTCTTAAATTCTGTTAAACTAAGGCGTTGTTCGCATGCACAAATTTTTCGTAATATTTTTCAGCTTAACCTTCCTACATTTGCCTCCAACATTTTAATGCGCCCAAAGGAAACTTCAATAGTATTTTAGATAGGTAGGAGGAATTGGAAAACTTTTCAATGGCCGGAAATGCATCAATAATGGGAACGTTTCGAGATTACTGGCTTGGCTTTGTTGAACTATTTTAGAGTTATTTTAATGAGTTTCAGTTTGACTGAATAAATAGAAACTCAACGTGGTCAGTGCCAATATGCATAAAACTAGTAGGTACAGGGGGTCCGGCGGCGGGTTTATGTTTATAAAGTCAATAAAACAAATACTGTGAATCATATTGTTTAATGAACGAGTTTAACATAATGGTTGCCGATTTTATGTTTTAAAAATAACATCGTCTAAATGCTGTCTGTTTAGACAGACGCACACATTGCTCGAACCAGGCCATCGCGTTTCGCACCACGCGCTGCAGCAAGCTTGTTTCTTTGTTTTTTCTTCTTTATTTGTTTTGGGGTTTCACGAACTGTGTCCAAGTAAACGTTGTTCTTTCTTTCTAAATGACATAACTTTTTGGCACCTTCTGAAGTTGGTTGGGATATAATTGATTGTTCAGGGGACCTGCAATAAATGTGAACAGTTATTGCATGTCCCCTGGACTTAGGGCCCGATAATTCCGCTCGTCGATAAGGCGCACCAAACACCAACGTCCTTTACATTGCCCTCGAGTTACTGAACTCGAGGGCAATGTAAAGGACGTTGGTGTTTCAAACGCGGATTAGGTCATTGTGGAGCCAATAGCGACAGTTTTTGTTTGTTGACGTGGCCATTCAGATGGAAGTACGCCTCGTCGTTCCAAAATATGCAATTTAGAGTGCGAAATCTTTCCAACACTTTCACAAAAGTTTTTTCTTTATGTCGTTGTTTTCTTTAAATTCTTGGACTAATTAGATCTTTAGTGAATGGAAGATCCAATTAGTCCAAGGAGTGCCAAAGTGGCTGCTCTTTTCTGCACTGAGAGACGTGGATTTTCACGCAAGCTTCATTCCACTTCTTGAACGTTTTCGGTGGTCCTTATTGTCGTGCTTGGCCCAGGCTGAAGGGTATTCAGTGCTGAAGATGTTTCGTGGAATCTTTGCACCCACGAACGAGTCAAATTTACACTTGGTCCATCGCTCAGTCGCCGTATATTGTATTGAAAACAAAATTGTCGGCGAGCACGCACGTAAAAATGGCCACTCTTAAAAATCGCTTCAATAGCGTAAGCACGGTGCTCTCCCGACCTCTGTGCCAGTGTGACTGACAAATCTGCACTCCCGGTGTTTCGAGTGGCGAGGGCGCACCCTCCCCGCACCGTTTATTACTTTTGAGTTACCTATTCACTTTTAAAAACATAAATCTGCCATCGGACATCCTGTAAGTACCTAATGTCTAGATTTTATAAGTACGCAGCTTAATTGGAACGATACGTTTTAGTGACGCTGTAAATTTCTCATGATATGATGACCTAATACTAAATCTAAAGTCTAGACAAAACAAACCTATGTAGGTATATATAGGAATCTAGAATACTACATAGTTCCGATAAGTATGATTCAAAGTTAGTTTCACCTGTAGAAACTTTTTACTCCTAACCGAATTAGATAGTACTTAATAGGGCTTTTATTTTGCGATTCAATCTAAAAGATAGTTTTAGTAAAGAATAATAACAATACTTTTTGGACACAAGGACATACTAATTACAATGGTAATGCAACTACATAATTATCTAGGTAACTTCATTAATAGTCTTTTGGTCCGGATTAGTTTAGCAGTAACTTACCTTATAATTGCAATGGAATATTGGCTAATATTGATGATTTTCTTCATCATCAACACCAATAAGCCTTCAAAAGTGTGAACCAACATAGATCTTCAAAGATCTGCCATTTGTTAGAGGAAAAGGGGAAGTCCAACTATTCAACTTATCCCGCTAAGAAAGACTAAGATGAAAAGAGGTTTAGATATCACTAACTGATACAGTTATCAGTCAACCACTAGTTACATTATTAAGTTGCACTTTGCACTTGTGGACATCCCGTTAGGAACTGTAGCTTTCTGAGTCAAGCTGTGCAAGGGCATGGTGCCGCGTGACTTGTGCCCTGTGTATTGAATAGTAGCGGGATTATACTGTTTACTTAGCAGATGCTTTTTATATACAAAAAAACCTAATGTCCGGCATTTCAGTGTGAACCGGTCATCTTGTAGTTCAATACCGCAACCTTGACTGTGATTCGGTGTAGCCAGAGGTGGAGGGTCACAGGTCAAATTAAGTTAGCTGACGTTTCATAGACGTGATGGGTTTTGATGTCTAACAACGATAATACAAAAAAATAAGATTCTCCAAACTATTTCAAGTAGGGAACTGTACAGTTTCGCCATCTACTTTCATTTGACCTTGTGTAAGACTTACATGATTCCTTTTGGCTTTTTTTTTGGGTGGGAAATCATCAAATAACTTCTCCCGCTCTGGGCGGAGAGGGAGGGTGTGTCAGACTCTTACTGACTAAAACCCACCCGTATCCTTTCCTGTTGCCTATGTTGCCAGGGGCCTCGGTGACCCATTAGTACCTTCCCGCGACCCCGATTCCTTTTGGCTTACCGTTGTGAACATGCCAGTTACTACATTTTGAAACAGAGTTTCTTTCGCAAAACTTCTCAGTTACCCGCCTGGTCAGGTGATTTAGAAAACTTAGTTAGACTGGTCAAAAACCTCCCTAATCACTCTAACCATACTGCTTACTTTTTGTAGTTGAAAATTTACCACCGCGTTGATCTTATTACCGAAAGACGGATTACTTATTATAACCACGCAATTAATATTGCAATAGTATAAGAATGAAGAAAGCCTTTGTTGGTGCACGTGAGTGATTTATTTGATTAGAATAGGTACCTACCTAGTGGTAGTGTTAGTTAGTAGGTAGTAATTGAAAGATCTGCATTTTGTGGCGTATTGCCATTATTATGCTACCGTGCTACGGCTACATTGTCGCGTTAACGCGAACTACACTTCGCGCGCTCCCTTTCGCACACCGCTCGACGTCTCGCTGTTCAACAGAGATCGCGAAGTTCGCGTTATCGTGACAATGTAGCCGTAGCATAAGAGCGAGTGGGCCGCAGTCCACCAAGCGCGCCGCCACGCGGGCACAGTGCGGGCAGAGTAGATGTCACATGTCTTCGAAATGTAGGTTCTATTCGGACATGCCGGTTTCCTCACGAAGTTTTCCTGCACCGTTTTAAGAGCAGTGGTGTGGTGATCATATCGTATCTGCACAAAGTGCATGCCTGTCTGGATCCGAACCGAACCGACGACCCTCTAAGTCGTAAGTCGGGACCGCCACTGCTCTAATGTGAAAAGTTCAATACCTAACTTACATGGAAAAGGTTATGTATAAATACTAGACGTCCTTGTAACATGAGAATATTCAATGAAGTTAAAAAGGCGTAACCACTAACCATTATTGATCAAATGATCATAGAGACTTAGTTTTTATTTCGATAGGTACCATAAATCTTTTATATCAGTGTGGAGTCGGCCCTAGTCTGTTATCACGGTAGTCTTATCACTAGAGCATGATCCCAGTGTTCGATGTTAAATTGTGTGACACAGTTGTGCCGTCCAACGTACAAATAATAATAAGATAACACTCGTATAGTAAAAACTTCATAGAACTGAGAAAAAAAGTGTGTGTAAATAAAGAGTTGGAATGACGTCATGTTTAAAAAAAGCGTAAATGTGTTTAAAAACTATAGTATTTTCACTGGGATAAACTACTTTAGGGACTGTGGTATTAATTTTCCACTTGAAAATTATAATCAGTAAGTAATTTTCTTGTGAAATTGGTAAACAAGTGGAGATAATCCTGAAAATATTTCAATAAAAATTGTACCTATTGCTTGCAAAAATGTGCTATCAGTGATAATAATATTAATAAGAGCTTATGAATAAATACATGCTACCTAATAATAACTTTTCCTCATTATTATACGACGCTAAAAATACATACTGGTCGGTGTTAATCAATATACTTGTACAAAGATTATTAAATAGACGTATAACGTTAAATATACGTACCTACTTAAAAACCTGACCTTTTGTGCACTATATATTAAACATAAACTGCTAGGTAATTACCTGAAACATTAAAAATATACCAAGTGATTATTTGGACTACCTGTGTTCAGCTACAATGTTTAAAATTCCCGAAAAAACCATTAAAAATAAATTAAAAGCCATATTTAATATTTTTCCATATTCATTTAATTATTTTATTAGGAAAATGCCATGGTATTCATAGTGTGCTTCCGTACTTGTATAAAAAGTGCTTTCTTTTTACGACATAAGCATCATAGGATTTTGCCTTGATTAGGAATCCCATGATGATCAAAGGACCAAATAAACTCAAACTTCATTAAAGTATAATATGGCTTCTCATCGAGAGCTGTTCATGATTGTCCAAAAATAAAATCGAAATCGTACAGAAACCTACCACGTACACCAGGATATCATAAGCGTAGATGTGTCATAAGGATTCAAAATAATGAATGTGCAACGTAACGCAAGAGTGGACTAGGTATTTCCAAAAACAATGATATCAGTGATATGTGATAAATAGTGCTGTGTTAGAAAAATAGTGCCATAAATTAGTGCCAAAATGATGCCAATGAGAAAGATAGCTCATCGAGCGTGTTTCATAGTCAGTAGAACGGTGTACATGACGTGTAAGTATCGACATGATAAGGACTCTAATAAGGACCACTTATTGTCTGCGAATTGATAATTGTGTCAAGATTGTTCAGCTTATCAGATTTTATTGTATTGATATTGTCTGATGTTAAAAAAATATATAAGAATTTGAAAAATTCCTCTGTCTAGCGTACTTGTTCAATTTTTAATCGTTCTGTACGTTGAAAACTTAATAATAGTTATATATTTAAATACGAGTAGCTTCTGTTCTGCTGGCAATATGCGTGTTAAACTTCAGCAAGTTTATAATTTTGCGTATGGTGGCACTCGCTCGTATTAATATGACTGCTTTGACCCCTTTTTATACTACATTATATTGTTTAATCTATAAGTTAAGTATACTGTTCACATCTCTTTCATTTCCCGTAGTTTTCAAATATGTAAAGGAAAAAATATAAAATAATTAAAATACTGGTCTAATCAACTTACTCAAATATCGAAAACATCCAAGTTTATAACTTGCTAGATTCCTGGCAAGCATGAACCAAAGATATTAGCAGCATAATGTGGATAGGTACCTACTTCAAATTTTGAGGTGACGTTGAGATAAAATATTACCTACTTACCACGAGGAGAAAATATTGTGTAGTGCAGTCTTAGTTATGACGTTGGATAGCACAAGAGAACAGGTTATTGACCGCTATACATAGGTACATGAATAATTACAAGGGTTCTTAAGTCAGCGAACTAACCATATTTAACTTGTGTAACTGATAAAATGTCATCAAACCAGTACAATGAATGCTGTTTGGAATGCTGGACGGCACTCGGTTTTTGGTCCTTTACATTTTAGCCTTAATCACTCAAAGGACCAATTCCTAACAGGAGTTAGGATTTCATTTAAAATATAGATTGCTCCGAGCAATCTATATTAAGTAATCCCTCCTATCAGGAGGTATTAATATACAGGTTGACATTGAAAACATGCGACAAATCGAAATGGGAGATTGTACTCATCATTATGAACAACTTTTACTAACGGACCAAAGCTAAAATCCCAAAAAAAAAAAACTGCTGTCCCCTAAATTTATGTTCGCAATACCTCATCAAAATGTAGGAAAAGCAGATTTTTATTTTGGGATTACAGCTTTGGTCCCTTAGTAAAAGTTGTTAATAATGATGTATACAATGTCCCATTTCAGTTTGTCGCAAGTTTTCAATTTCAACCTGTAGATTGCTAGTAAACATTTATTTAAGAAAGTAGATACCTCTAGTTGCTAGATAAGTATCTACTTTATAAAATAATGTGTATTTAAGATCTGTATGTACTCTCATAGAATTGGTCTTGGTGTAAAATAAAGAGTTATTTATATAATTTCCGTGCACGGTACTAGCATAACTCTCTCTTTTAACAAAATCAATGTCCTCTTCAAAGCAGTCCCCTCTCTCTGCAGGTTGCTGCGGCTGCTGCTCCGCCCTCCGGCCGCGCTACAAACGGCTAGTAGATAACATCTTTCCCGCCATACCGCAGGACGGACTCGTCAAGTCTAACATGGAGAAACTTACTTTCTACTCGCTGTCGAGTCCCGAGAAACTCGACAGGATCGGCGAGTACCTGTTCCAGAAGGCGTCGAGAGATATTTATAGGAGACGACATGGGTGAGTCTTGAACAATCACTTTATAATATGAATATAATCTAAAATAATAATTGAAAGGTTTTCCGGCCAATTCTGAAAACAATAGATATGTTTAAAAATCCAGTTAAATCAAAATATGCTTTCAAGCGTTCCTACAAGCAGGGGCGTGCCGTCCATAGAGGCAATTAGGCCTAGCCTACCCTACCAACAACGCCAAATGCATTTATTTTAACTATGTAATACAAATAATACAAAATATAGAAAAGAAGTTAAACTCCTGTTATAACACTTATAGCAACATGTCGCAACCGCCATGTGACGTAACTCACAGTTTGACGGAGCACACAATATTTATTAGGCAGGCACTCGGCCGGCCTAAATCCCATTCATAAATTTACGCACACTGATGTATATTTTCGTGTGTATGAACGGCACACAATAATGATATAGTTTAAATTAGGGGCGTAACTCCTGCGGCAGGAGCTCGCCACGGCGTGCAGTCATTGGTTGTGTGTAAAGTCAAGATTTAATGAATGAAAAGTATTGAAGACCAGGGTTCCCAATTTTTGGATAATTCCCCGAATTGCGGGGAATTTCAGAATAAGACTACACACAGACACGATAGTTTCCTTAATTACTACTAGAGACAATTAAAAAACTGATTCATGTGAGCCATTTTTTAAAAAGATGAACCTATTAACACTTCCATGCATCTATATATTTGAGACCGCAATGTTTGTCAAAAACAATATTGAGTTGTATAACCACTACACTCGTATAAGGCGCAAGGACCAATTGCGCACAGTAGCTAGCAAGACTCATTTAATGAATGAAAGTATCTTTTGTACAGCTGCTCGCATCTTTAATAATATTCCGGGACCTATTAGAATATTACCAGTAATAACAAAATTCAAAAAGAATCTCCATGATCTGCTAGTAAACAAATGCTACTACTCTATAAAAGAATTCCTATCAGACAAATCTCTACTCCAATACAGTCTCCCTCAGTCACGACGCGTTCAGTAGCCCCCTGATGTGTACCTACCTGTGTTTATTGTTCTCTATAAATTGTGTGACATTCAAATAATGTAATCATCTATAACTTAATAACATTTTATATGACATTTTAATAATTTAATCATTTGTAAACTGTGTATTGTTAATGTTTGTAATTTGCATGTAATTGACTATTGTATGCCATATGGGCGGGACATAGCTGATCACAAAATTATTTTAAGACCCGTATTATGTACCTACCTATGATCCACAATAAAGATATTGATTGATTGATTGAAAAAAACAGGGTGGTATTGTCGAATTGATACCTTCCAAAAAAATTATAAATTGTAAGGAATAGCAAAAGCCTTATAAAAATAATTAAAAACTTCATAATTTTTTATTTTTCTCATATTTGGGAAAATTTTCTTTGATTTTTGGGGAGTTAGGAATATAAGTTTTGGCAACCCTGGACTGTATTATCCGGCAAAATTTGGTAGTCCCTTTTGTGGAAGAACACGGTATGACAATGATACAATTTTAATTGGTAGTGTTTGTTTCATGTGACAGTGACACGCAATTTATATCAGATCTTGAATTTTTTATATCTTATTAAGTTATAAGTAATTCGTTTTGAAACGTAGTGTAAATAGTATTTGTTGTGTTATTATTTCTTTATTTACCTAAGAATGGTGATCTGTTGTGAAGTTTGCGCCGATAATATGTTGGTTAGGTTAGGTTAGTCGCAATTGTCGTTTAATGATAAGATTCAAGTTGTGTCGAAAGATAGATATGTGCCCGAATTACGAGAATTAATCCAAAAATATGATAATTCATGACTTCGGATGTCTTGCAAGTGACGAGTTCTGTAATTATCACCCACCCACTTGGTTATGATATTTGAGGAGGCCGAATCTTTCTTCTGTTTGCATCGTCAGAAAATCGTGTTTTGAACCTCGAATAATGTGGTGAGTTCTTGCATTTAACTTTTGTTTTTACAGGATTCTTTTCAATGTTTTTTTTCAAATATTACAAATCAATAATGACTCCTTTGAGGGTCATCATAAGCGACGCTGTGATGTTGCGCGAATTAGTTTTTTTTGGTGTCTGTATGCGTGGCCTACCCTCTGTGGAGAACCACTGCACGCCACTGCCTACAAGTATAAAATATTCTTAAGTTAAAAGAAGTATAATATTCAATGTTACCTAACCAGGAGGCAAGGTAATGTAAAAAATATATTCAAATTTTTTTAAAGTTATATCTCCAAAAAGCCTAACTTGTATCGCTTTTCTGGGAAAAGAGAGCTATCTTATCACCTAAACCTCTATTATCGTTTGTAGGTTACTCACCTGCAACAACATTTAGAATCGTAGGGCCATGTGTTTCATCTTTCCAAGAGATTAACTTTAACACTTATCTTCACTTAACTTCGTAATATTATCGTTTCCGTATTGAAGCTGTCTCGTTCAACTGTGCGACACTTGATAAATACAATGTGATCAATTTTATTATCTTAACTGTTTCTCCAGAACCGAGTGCCTCATGGTTAATGAGAATCGCCTAACGAATATTCTTTAGAGTTAGAGAAAAGACCGTTCATTTTCAGTAAATATAATAAAGAGCAAACAGTTGCGGAACACTTTCAATCACAATCCGAAGCGAAGGAAACTGCTAACGCCTTGCTTCGTATGTTTAAAAAATTCGTGTGCTCTTCAACGTAAATAACGCATTGCCATTGTAGGTGTGTAAAGAAATTACCCCGCAGGACTGATTAAGGCCTGATTTACATTAAGAAAACGCTAACTTAGTTATTCAATGATAGTTTGACGTGTAAATAATTATCTATTTACACGTGATACTATCAATGAATAACTAAGTTTGTGCAACTAGTTTCGCAATGTAAATTCGGCGTGTGGACGTATTTTATTAGTTCAGGGATCGATAGGCCGGTCCGTTCGCAAATGGCATAAAATAATGGAGATGGGAATAATGGAGATATGAAGGGAATAGGGTCAATTCACACATATCGCGGTCTGGGACTTCACAAGCTCTGCTCAGTCAATTCACACATATCGCGGCAGACCGCGATATGTGTGAATTATTATTAATTATTAATTAGAGCTTATGAAGTTCCAGAGAACTTCATCAGCTCTGCTCAGTCAATTCACACATATCACGGTCTGGGACTTCACAAGCTCTGCTCGGTCAATCCACACATATCACGGTCTGGAACTTCACAAGCTCTGCTCAGTCAATCCACACATATCACGGTCTGGGACTTCACAAGCTCTGCTCAGTCAATTCACACATATCACGGTCTGGGACTTCACAAGCTCTGCTCAGTCAATCCACACATATCACGGTCTGGGACTTCACATGCTCTGCTCAGTCAATCCACACATATCACGGTCTGGGACTTCACAAGCTCTGGTCAGTCAATCCACACATATCACGGTCTGGGACTTCACAAGCTCTGCTCAGTCAATTCACACATATCACGGTCTGGGACTTCACAAGCTCTGCTCAGTCAATCCACACATATCACGGTCTGGGACTTCACAAGCTCTGGTCAGTCAATCCACACATATCACGGTCTGGGTCTTCACAAGCTCTGCTCAGTCAATCCACACATATCACGGTCTGGGACTTCACAAGCTCTGGTCAGTCAATCCACACATATCACGGTCTGGGACTTCACAAGCTCTGCTCAGTCAATTCACACATATCACGGTCTGGGACTTCACAAGCTCTGCTCAGTCAATCCACACATATCACGGTCTGGGACTTCACAAGCTCTGCTCAGTCAATTCACACATATCACGGTCTGGGACTTCACAAGCTCTGCTCAGTCAATTCACACATATCACGGTCTGGGACTTCATAAGCTCTGCTCAGTCAATCCACACATATCACGGTCTGGGACTTCACAAGCTCTGGTCAGTCAATCCACACATATCACGGTCTGGGTCTTCACAAGCTCTGGTCAGTCAATCCACACATATCACGGTCTGGGACTTCACAAGCTCTGGTCAGTCAATCCACACATATCACGGTCTGGGACTTCACAAGCTCTGCTCAGTCAATTCACACATATCACGGTCTGGGACTTCACAAGCTCTGCTCAGTCAATCCACACATATCACGGTCTGGGACTTCACAAGCTCTGCTCAGTCAATTCACACATATCACGGTCTGGGACTTCACAAGCTCTGCTCAGTCAATTCACACATATCACGGTCTGGGACTTCATAAGCTCTGCTCAGTCAATCCACACATATCACGGTCTGGGACTTCACAAGCTCTGCTCAGTCAATTCACACATATCATGGTCTGGGACTTCACAAGCTCTGCTCAGTCAATCCACACATATCACGGTCTGGGACTTCACGAGCTCTGTTCAGTTACAAGACAAATTCTAATAGGTATAATTTTGGTACATGATGTAATAAAATAAAAATATTGTGTCACTATGTGCTGCCCTGCAAGGAGTACAAACATTTCTTGCACAGTAGGTAATAGGTGAACAGGTAGTATTGCTTATACATAATCAGCCTATAATGTTCCCACTGCTAGGACACAGGCCGCCTCTCCTTGAGAGGGAGTGGGCCGTAATACACCACGCGGGCCCAGTGCGGGTTGGTATTACTTATAAAATAATAAAAAGACTGCTAAGTAACAGTCTTAAATCTTTAGCAATAAACATAAACTATAAACGAAATAATAAAAATGAAGGTAACAATAGTTATTACAAAGATTACAATTATATTCAACTGTGCTTTTTCATCGCACTGGCACAAGAGGATGACAATATTAAGTACTGAAATAGTAATTTCATGTTTATACGAGTACCGCATAAAAGTACGGCTATTAAATAGTACCCAATCTAAAGTGCCTGGTCAACAATAGAGCTAGCTCATTCGCAGATACGTCTACGTGGAGTGGATGATTTGTACACGAGATAGGCTGCTGTAAATGTGAAGCCTTGTCCACAAGGAAGCATTTGCATTTTAGTACAAAAAAAAAATCACATTATAAGTTGTGAAAACGAATATGTTTACACGTAGTTTTATTCACGTTTGGCGAAATAATGTCCAGTTTCACCACTAGGTATATGTGGGGAGGGGCTATATACGTGGGGAGTTGGGTATGGTCTCTAATTGTATCGTATAGACAATAAAGAGTATTCTATTCTACTATATTCTATATGGTTTCTGGGTTTTCTGGGTAGGTATGTATATGGGTTATCCACATTCAACAAAATACACCAAAACATGGCACAACGAATGCAAAATTATCACGCTTGATAAAATAACAGATCTTTCCTGTATATGGTTATCAGTGCAATGAAGAATGTGCAACTCTAATTATCCATTAAACATTAATCAATCAAAACCTTGCCTAACTTCATTACTTTCCCTCAGATTCGTGATAATAGCCATGGAGGCGATGGACCAGCTCTTGGTCGCGTGTCACTCGCAGACCCTCAACCTGTTCGTGGAGAGCTTCCTTAAGATGGTGCAGAAGCTGCTGGAGTCCACCGACCCACAGCTGCAGATCTTGGCCACGCAGAGTGTGAGTATAACCCCTTATAACATGTACAATGTAAAAAATTAAATAATGAAATAATTAAAAACTCCCTGGTTGAAAAATACTTGAGATTTAAGAGCAGTTTAAAAAGTACTGTTCGTTTGTGGTCGCAAGCGCTATTTCTGAGCATGAGGTCCTGGGATCGATTCCCGGGTCGGGCAGTGTTATTTGATTTTTCCATCTCGAATTTCTCAGTAGCAGCCCGGAGTCTGGATTTGTGCCAGGTTGGCAATAAGCTCGCCCCCCGTTACACGGGACGTAAACATAACTGGCGAGATGTGGGCGTACTACAGGTACACCTCTGCCCAACCCTTCGGGGAAGACAGGCGTGATGTTATGTTCTTTTCATTTGCATTTTAATAAAAAGGACAATAAAATATAAATGACAATTAAGATTCTGTATAGCTAATGCATGCTTCAATCATTTCAATTTAAACCTTATGTCATTGTACATAAGAGTCACATAGCTTGCACGGTTCATAACTTACACAAAATATATCTCTAAACGAACTCTGATGATTACTTAGCTCTCAATCTGTTCGTCCTTTTGAAGTGATCCTCAAAGACAATAAGATCATAGAAGAATGACATACTACTACAACTTTAAGTTGAATCTAGCCATGAATAATTCTAATAAATTATGTTGATATGAGTAAAATGCACTGTCACTGTTCTGTCATATTACTGTTAGTCATAGCTATTGACTATCATTTTTGCATAATTATGACAACGGAATAGGGGTTTTACCACCCCACTGTCGCTGAACCAGCCATTACAAGATGTTCTTAAAACAACGCAATAATAACGTGCTACAATACTTGAGCTAGCGAAACTATACCTGACAAGTTTTGATGATTATATCCATCCATCCATACTATATTAATATTAATGTGAAAGTGACTCTGTCTGTCTGTCTGTCACCTTTTCACGCCTTAACGGCTGAACGGATTTCGATGAAATTTGGCCCACAGGTAGACCTGGGACTACGTAGGATACTTATAATATCAGTAGAATGGTCCTGTGGGATAGTTTCCAACCTAGATAGATAAAAAGTATCATCAATGCCAACAAATGTTTGCGTGCGCATTCCCTAAAGCTATGGAAATATTCATCTAAGAAAAAGTCTTTGAAGCAATTCTTGCCCAACAGAGAACCAAATAATGTTAATAATTATCATATGAATGGTTCAAAGTTTGAAACGTATCCAAAATCGCGCTATGTTTTAAGACGCAGATATATGATTTTAGTTACTTTTAAATCTGTTATTACGCCTTCAAATAATGCAAGCAGGTTATGGAAAAAATGGATGTTAAACTAGAACGTATATACACATATGTGAATATTTAAATTGTGGCGGCATCTACATCGCCACATGTGAACTAAGCAGCACACTGACGTCACGCAAAATCCTGCATCGCGCAAGCAGAGTTTACCGCGCAACTAGCATATATACAACATCCCGACATCAACCATCGGGCAGTTACCCGCCAGACACGACACTCGTCTGGTCGGAGTATCCTCCCTTTTCTATGGAGGATGAGTGAACTTTACACCTTGTTCCTCATGCCTCTATACTGGTGACCCCGAATATGAACGTCAGCGCAGCCTTCGTGCAACTACTTCAGTGTGACGTCATAATCATCACTTCCTCAAGCTTTCGAGCGGCGAGTCACACAGCCAGCCAGCACCCACGGCCACGGCTTCAACGGGTATCCTGACCATCAGCATGCAGCGACCGCGCATACCTGGTCATCACCCTAAGCCTCATCAGCAACCTTGGCACAGCACACTGTACCTTCGGTCGGTCAACAAGCAGAGCTCTTCAACCCTCTCCTGGTCGACGCCAGCAGTCAGCCTTCAACCCGGCGCTGTACCACGTCTGACTCACTGGAGCATAACACAGCGCTACCCCGACTCACTGGGGCATCACCGCAGACAATTCCGACCCACCGCGAACTATGCGACAACCAGTTCCGACCCACTGGAACCACATCTGGCACTGGCAAGCATCGCAAAATACACGACTCAGCCCACTATCGACCTCCGGTCTCCGGAGGGGAGTGATGTGGCGGCATCTACATCGCCACATGTGAACTAAGCAGCACACTGACGTCACGCAAAATCCTGCATCGCGCAAGCAGAATTTACCGCGCAACTAGCATATATACAACATCCCGACATCAACCGTCGGGCAGTTGCCCACCAGACACGACACTCGTCTGATCGGAGGATCCTCCCTTTTCTATGGAGGATGAGTGAACTTTACACCTTGTTCCTCATGCCTCTATAAAGTATTTTATAGTGTATTCACGGAGACGAGTTAGTATAGCGCCTTCTCTATCGCACATTATCATACAAATGACAAAGACAAAAAAACTTTTTTAGGGTCAGTGGGCGTTAACAATACCTTAGAAATGTAAATGTGCGTTCACACTGCGCTTCTTAAAAGTTCGCTTAGTTTATTCCTGCGGCTTCGTCTGTCGTATAAATTGAGAGACATTTATTTGATAGAATTTTTTTTATGGGTACCTACTTTTTTATATATCTGATGGGTATGAAGGAAAGAAATAAAATCGAGAGTTAATGATTAAGTTTTCTTTATTATATTATAATATCTACCTATACAAGTTTATAACATATCATCATCATCATCACTCTCCGTACTATCACTACTGTCGTCGTTTCCTACATTTATTATGAATCTTTCAGTCATTGCTTCCACATTTCTGTCCATGGCATCCATTTTGGGCTCAACTACACTCGCGAGCAACCAAATCGACTCAAGCCTAGACGGCGCACATATACATTGATTTTCCGAAAACGTTAAATGGTAATTACAAAAGTGATATGTCATTCGAAAGCTGAAGAATTAGGCTTTCAATTAACATCAATACCTTAAAAAATAACTAAGCGCTGATTTATTGACACATTTTAATTGGCCGTCAGCGTAAATTACCTCTTTAGGAATCCACGACTTGTGCTACCTGCTCCCGCTATAAAACCCCCCCACTTCCGGTTTATCTTATCAGTTGCTTGTTACAAGTTGACCGGTACACATCTCCGTAAATTGCAATCCTTGTTTTCGCTAACCCATGGATACCACACCAGAAGAAGCCGCTCAAGTTGTTGCCTTGTTGCAACAAGGGTTAAGTCAGCGAGCAGTCGCTGCCCAGCTCCACTTGAGCCAGTCTTCTGTATCCCGAGTATACAGACTGTTCCAAGAGACTGGTGCCTTCAATCGGAGACCAAGAACGAGCCGCCACCGGTGCACTTCAGAGAGAGACGACCGCTTCATTGTCTCAACCTCGCTGCGTAATCGACACCTTACGGGCGTTGATGTGCAGCAAGAACTGAGACGTATACGACAAGTGGCTGTCAGCGAGTGGACAGTGAGAAGACGCTTGAAGGAAGCCAACTTGACGCCAAAAAGACCTGCGACGGGCTCTAAATTGACTGCAGGCCACCGACAAGAGCTCCTTCAATTTGCTCGAGAGCATCTCAATTGGAGCGTTGCGCAATGGCGATCGGTCCTATTTACTGATGAGTGCAGAATGTGTCTGCATGGCAGTGACAGGAGAGGCCGAGTCTACAGGCGTCCGGGGAACGATTTGCCCAATGTTGTTTCGCTGAAACAGTGGCATATGGCGGCGGTTCCTGCATGATGTGGGCTGGTATCTCTTTAGAGGGAAAAACCGAACTTGTTTTCGTGCCTGGGGGCGGCCGAGGAGGCGGGCTAACAGCTAATCGGTACATCACCGACATTCTACTGGATCATGTTGTGCCCTACGCAGGGTTTGTCGGTGAAGACTTCGTGTTAATGCATGACAATGCCCGCTGCCACACGGCACGAGTCACTCGACAGTTTCTGCAAGAGGTCGAATTACGCACGATGGACTGGCCTGCGCTCAGTCCTGACATGAATCCCATCGAGCACTTATGGGACGAGCTTAAAAGAAGAGTTCGGGCCAGAAATCCAGTCCCTTCAAGCGTAGACGAGCTAAAGACAGCATTATTAGAGGAGTGGGACGGCATTCCTCAAGAAAATGTCAAAAAATTGATAAGGTCCATGAAAATCAGACTGCGGGATGTAATTATGGCTAGAGGGGGCAATACGAAATACTGATTTAAATAAATTAATTTTATTTTTAAATTTTTTTGTTTAATTTGTCAAATACGAGACACATACCCTTTTTCCTAAATTCCCGTTTTTCCTACTCTTGCGTTCAGACATCATTTATTTCAAAAATGATGGATGGATTTCAATGATAATGATATCAAATTAAAGCTGACATCTTAAGCTTTCGAATGACATATCATTTTAATAATTTCCATTCATAATTTTAGTTGTATCAATGTATGTGTGCGCCGACAAGGCTTGAGACGGTTGAGCGGTAGCTTGAGTTGATTTGGTTGCTCGCGAGTGTATTTCTATAACATGCTTTATACATTTTTTCCATTTCTCGGCGTCAATATTTGAATTGATTCGTTTAATACAATTTTTAATTCTGCCATTTTGTGTGTTTTCATGTGTGAAGCTACATTTCCTTTAACTTGAGCCCACACTAGCTCAATTGGATTTAATTCGCAATGATACGGCGGCAGTCTCTATACAGTTCTGTTTGTGATTTTGCCATATCGTCTATAATGCAAGCGTCGTATCGCTGTCTATGATTTTTAACGATGTTTAATAATTCACGTTTCAACATTTCAGCGTTATAGCTAATATTTTTTTCGCGTAACCAATTAAATATATCCTGTTTTTTACATTTGGCCGTTGAGATTCGCTCTATTTTCCTAGAGTGATAGGAAGCGTTATCCATGACTATCACAGAATTATCATCTAGCTTATTTAAAACTTCTCTAAACCAATTTTCAAATTCTTCGGCATTCATCTCCTTGTGATAATCGCCTTGTTTCTTCGACTCAAACATATTTAGACCACCTTCGACGAATCCATCCTCACTCCCGATGTGAGTAATAATTAGTCTTTTGCCTTTTCCTGAACCGAGAATATAAAAAATGTTATAAAACACGTGTTTCAACAATGAGAATATAACAATAACTTAATGATAATAATAACAATGGATGTAACGCACCTGGGCCAGTTTACTATACAAAAATTGGGAAAAAGTATTTTATTATGATAATGCTCATTTATGACAAAAGAACAATAAACGGGTCATTTGCACACCTGCGCCGCTTAAAAAATTCCATTGGCAATTAAATAATAAAAAAATACACACCTGAAGGTGTTTTCAAGCCAGTCGTTAGTCCATTAATAAAAGCGTCTCTCCTGCTTTTCACTGTGGTATCGACCCGAGCTTTTGAGGTAGTGTGACATTAATTCACCCAAGTTTCATCTAAATAGTAGATTTTTTGATGATTATTTCGTGCATTTTTAATAGGTTGCAGATAATTTCTTCTCCAAAAGAAAATGTCATCGCGATCCAGCAATAAGCTATTTCTGCTTCTCTTACAGAATTTAAAACCAATTTTTTTCAATATTTTATGTAGCGTCGTTCTCTTTATAATGCCCGAAGTGCCATCATCACTGATTTTCTAAAATCTTATCTAGAGTAGGTATTTCATTCTGCGCGAAGAAATTGTGGGCTATATTTATGATGGCACATTTTGTAAAGTTATCAATCGTATCAACAATTGACAAACGTTGCTTCAATTTCTTCGGAGATTTTAGCTCACCACTATCATTTTTCTCTTTTACAAATCTATGAACAGAACACCTAAAGAAGATGCAACAGCTTTCAGAATGTCACCCTTGGAGGCCGAAGAGTCTGCATTTCTCATTGCGTGGTACATATTTAAAATCATAGTCTTTTCGGTAGACAAAAAAGCCCGCCGTTTTCTATTCTCAGCAGGTTGTTCGATATCCGCCATGATCGCACTATTTCAGTTCACAATGAAAAGTCCTTTTCACAAGCCGCCAAGTCGTCAAGAAAGCAATCAATCATAAAATCCAATACACTAGCCGGTTCACAAGTTGAGCATACAGTCAGAGCACGTCTGCACAGTACGGGAAGTATGAGTAGATTAAAAAGTACTCGTACTGTGTACACCGCCTTAGCGTTTATCACTGACCAATCGCAGTTAAAAATTGTGTGAGTGAGATAGCGCTCTACTAACTCGTCTCCGTGAATACACTATAGTAAAATACTACAATACTTAACATGAAATAAATTCAGAAAGTAATGTCTTTTCAAAATCTAAAAACCATATTCCTTTCAAACCACTTAGGAGACCTCCTTTCCAGTTCCTTTCTTCCATACTTCTTTATTAGTTTTCATCTCGGTAGTCACCCCCTTCCTAGCCATATCAGGTTTCACACAGTCCATCCACCGTTTCTTTGGTCTGCCCATACTCGTATAGCCATCGACATGCATACTCAAAACTTTCCTCACGACATTTCCCTCATTCCTCCGCATCACATGCCCATGCCATGATAACACAACTTTTCAGTCACTGGTGTCACTTTCACACTTCCTCTTATAGGTACTAAAAATAAATATTTGTCGCATTTATAGGTGGCCGCGCGGGGTTAGGGAATCGCACTGCCCAGTCGCACAAGGTCACCAGCACTTACCTATCGTCCCCTCAATCCTACAGTTTCGAGGCGTATGAAACATCCAGTTTCGCTTTTATAGCTATGACTTGTTTTTCTGTGACTATACATACTTATCAAGAAAACCCTACTCTTTCTCCAGTTCGTCCGCTTCGCCAACATAGAAGAAGACACGCCGTCTTATCACCGCCGCTACGACTTCTTCGTGTCCAAGTTCTCCGCGATGTGCCACAGTAATCACATCGACAAGCTGACGAGGGACAACATCCGCCTGGCGGGCATACAGGGCTTACAGGTATGTGGTACAGGGCTTACAGATATGTGGTACAGGGCTTACAGTTATGTAGTGCCGAGTGTACCGACGACAGGTACAGATGACGGACGCACTGCGTCCAGCATCCGTTGATTGCAATGATTTTGCGTACGTACAGCCAAGAGTACCGAGATAACTATATCCAGACTACCTAGGAATGTTTTTGAGTAGTTCTTCGTCCACTGACTGTACCTATTTTCATTTTTAACTACATATTTAATATCTAAATATCCGAATATTAAATTTTGTACAAAAATAGTCATAATCATAAACCAAAGAATTTCGCGTAACGTCTCAATTTTCTCGATAAAATGACACATTCTGTAATATACTTTGATTACGCTTTCTTGCGTCCGGCAATATGACTTGAAAGTACGTAATTTGCGCCGTTTCCTTCCGTGAAAATGCCTGACTGTGCTGTGAAATTCTGTAAAAAGCGTTAAAATATATTAAACTTATTTTTTTATTTTTTATTATTTATTTATTTAAATTAAAAAACCTAACCTCATAACAAGTGCATGCTAATCTTCTGATTTGACGTAGGTATATATTCGTAATACAAAAGAAAAATATTTTGAACTTTATGAACGTAAAACGAGGTGTAGCGAGACTCGGTGACGTCACAAAAGCAATGTGGTGACACTGTGTGTGGCAATGTGGTGTGTGTGTGTGTGTGTGATGTGATGTGATGTGATGTGTGATATTCGATTCATGCCGTCCGCCACGATGAATCATGGTCCAATCGAATGAAAAATCAAAATGTATTAAGCGATTATGTGTTTTAGTAAAAATGCTAACGAGACTGCTGCATGCCGTAGAGCTGGGGTGATGTTTGAAACCAAAATTTACATGTCTTAAGGTTACACTAGTCGGTCATTTTTTCCATACAAACGTAGTGTGGTCATTACTCCTCTGTTTGACAATGTAGGTTCAAAACTAAAAATAATATCAATTTGTCTCGTCATTATCTAGCCCTGTATGGAAGCAGAATTGGAAAAAAAATATTGGTTTGGAAGTTATGAGCGTCGAAACTTCCATATTTCAACGCTAATTTTAACTCATCTTTGAGCGTAAATAAATAACTTATGTAGTATGAAAATGGCAAAATAAAAACCATACAGGGATAGATAATTTATTCAAAAGTTCAAATAATTTTATTTTGAGTAGATATAATAAGTAGTTTTTTCATTATATCAATACGCCCAAAGGTCTGTTCATAAAATTTTACACGGTCGTTTTCGTTATAAATCATTGTGCATTTCACTGGAATATACCTCCCCGCGCGGTGTGCGGAGGGGAGGCGCACGCACACACCCGCGCGCCGGTCGGCTTGTGAGTCGGCTATTGCTTACGTCACGCGTGCTGTGATTGTTACTGACTAGACTACTTGTGTGCTATCTATCGTATCTGTTTACAACATTGACCACTGGCTTGATTTTGGATTCCGATTTTGATACCTTTCACGATTGACTTCGCATGTGTACATTCTTTGAATTTGTCGTGTATCATATTGACATTGAAATTTGGATTTTGATTTTGATACATCGTACGCTCGTAGGTACCAAACGCGTGACGAATGCGAGTATTCTTGGTACTTCAACACGCGATTATTGAACTCGCGTAGTGACAAAGGTCATTGATTAATGATTTGGTATTGAATTTAGCAATATACTAGCTACAATAGCGCACTTTTTTTTTTTTGGTAGGAAATTATCACAACTTCACTCGCTCTGGGCGGAGCGGGATGGTGTGTCAGATTCATACTGACTAAAACCCACTCGTATTCCTTCCGTTGCTTGTGTGTTGCCAGAGGCCATGGTATCCCTTTCGGACTTTCCCGCGACCCCGGCAGTCAATTGATTGATTTACTTGGCGTTTGTATTTGGACTTATTGCGTCAGTGAAGTGATCCTTCAGTAGTGCAAGTACAAGAAACAATGGGTAAGTGGAATGTTTTCTTGACTCTTATTATTATATATCATTATATTTTCTACAATTCACGGGGGTGCTTGATGTACCTAACTTTTTAACGTAATAGGTACCTAATAAAAACCCACCAAAAACATAAATGTGAAAAACTATTTTTTTAAAACCAACTTCTAAAAACACTAAATAGTACAAAAAAAATTGTCAAGTACAGATTGCAATAAAATAAAAGTTTCAGAAGCCGGCTCCAAGCTATTCTAATGATATGCTATATATTGTGTTGTGTTATTTGAAGTCGGTTTTTATATAGAATAGAAATCTCAAATAAATCGGTAAAAACATCGACGAATCCATAACCTCCTCCTTTTTTTAAGTCAGCTAAAAAGCAGTTCAAGTTCGGTATAAATGACGTACGGGGTTGTCTACATCGTGCGTCATTTGGGTTTCTGGCTGTTCAAGGGTGCCTTATTAGTTATCAGACATGCAAAATTGCAAATATGCAGGTGTAGTGGTTTTCAGGGTTCCGTAGTAAACAAGGAACCCTTATAGTTTCGCCATGTCCGTCTGTCTGTCCCCGCTGTAACTCAGAGACGCTTAGTACTAGAAAGCTGTAATTTGGCATAGGTATATACATTAATCACGCCGACAAATTAGTAAAATAAAATCTTGAAAATGTGTTTTTAGGCCACCTCCCTTGCACGTATGGGATGATATTTTTTTCTCGTCTATCCCATGGTGTGGGGTATCGTTGGATAGGCCGATCAAAAATATTACGGGTCTGTGAACACCACTTTTCGATTCAAGAAAAAGGCTAATTTTTATTAGAGTCAAGTCCCCCCCTTGCCAGCAAATGGTTGTTAATGGAGATGTGAAAAATGTAATGACAGTAGTACATATATTATAATCAAATTAAAAGGAAAACTATCACAGCTAAGTAGGCTTTACAAGTTAACGAGTAATAGTCGACCAACTTAAATTTGCAGTTGGAGAATTGATTGTGGGATATATCGATGTATGGGAGAACATGTTTTGCAACTGCAATGCTAAGTTTGTTTTTGGGATAAATTCAAACCAACTTCTCAACTACGGAACCCTTCATTGTGCGTGGTCCGATACGCACTTGGCCGGTTTTTGAATTATGAATGGTCAAAAGAAGCTCGAAATGGTTCGTGTAATTACACACTGCCGGTGTGTCGCCCTTTTCTTTTCCGAATTTAGTTAACATAGGTACTTCTGTTTGTCTAGAGCAAGCACTGGTTTGATTTTTTACAGAATAATTTTAGTCTCTGTCACAATTTAATTATGTTTGGTTTTTGTGCAACAGAGCCCAATAAGGATTGATGGATGAGTAAGAAGACCAGCATATGGCCATGTATCGCTCGCAAAAAGAAGTTCAGAGTAAAAGGGAGATTTTCAAATACAAATAAAGGAAATGTTCCTGCTGCACTGACTACGTTCGGATCGTAAATATTCCGGTGGTCAATGTGTTCTACGGTAGTACCTACCGTGACTTTTGTTGATAACTATAACTATACTGCAAGACCGTTATAAAACGCCATTGTAAAGAAACAAATTCTATTATCAATAAAAATATTTTAAAAATAACTGTATGTTTTATTTGATGAACAAGTTTTATAAGAAATAAAGTAGTAACCCTAACGTATTAGCGCTCACATCGAGTCGTGCTGTTGACAAAGCAAAGCTATCTCGACTACCTACATAGGTATGTGTGTAGTTATGTACGTTTCTTTCACAGGGAACGCTTGGTACACACGGCTATACATCAAGCTATACAGTATAAGCTGATCTCGCATTGTATAGGATTTCCGTACATTGCGAAATCAGCATAAACTGGAAGTGTATAGCTTGATGTGTAGCCGGGCGTACGTACGTATTATCTATCTATAAGTCAAAGTCAAATTATTTATTTCAAATAGGCACATAAAAGGCACTTTTGAACGTCATAATTTATAAAAAAAAATAGAATTGATTCTAGTTGCCCTTCCAAAAGGTAGTTTCGTATGGAGAAGAATGGGCAAGAAACTCCACCGTTACGCTTTTAAAATGTTTAACAAAATTTTGTACATTTTAATATTATACGTGAAGACGATGCACCTAGAATAAAATTACTATACCAAAATACTATAGAAAAATAAAGCAATGACAGATAAATTAATTATGTGATAGGTACATGATGCTCACATATTTACAAACATTGTAAAAGTATACGTTTTGCTAAAAATAATAAATAAAGTAATAGGTCAGTGTGTGAGTTAAAGTAATCACAGAATTTAAATTCAACATTGATTTATTATTTGTATCAAATAATAAATTGTACAATTAAAATATCAACTAGTTTGACTTTGTCTAGACTCTAGATTGTCCTATGGAGCTGGACCAGCATGTTTCCAAGCATTCTTATCTTGGATATAATCCTCTAATTTGTATTATGTATACTAATAGGTATTATGTATAAAGAGTAAAATTTGTTTGTAAGTTTGTATGTATCTCTGGAACTACCAGTCGGATTTGAAGGTTATAGGCTATTCAAAATCACGCTATGACCCTTAGGAGCCGAGCAAAAAGAAAAAGTCGGAAAGAAAGATAAGCGAAAACGAAGTAATAGCGCGGGCGGCGGCGGCGGCGGGGGAACAAGAAATTTCACGCGGATGATGTCGCGGGCAAGATCTAGTATTAGAATAAGTTCACTATGCACGTACCTACTAAATTTTCAACTAAGTCGTTTGACCCTACCTAATTGTACCATAAAATATGAGTTGCACACAGTGACTATCATTTAATTTTGTCATACTTAGGTAGGTTTATGTTTGAATTCAAGCATGTCCGTCATCATCACCGCGCCAAAATATTACGTAGGTACAGAATGTTCGCTCCTTTGATCTTGAAGAAAGCCGCCTTGTTACACGACTGCCCAAAAAAAGGACCAACAATGGTGCCGATTCCCTTGTTCACAAACTAAACTAAATTTAAGTTCAGTGCATCTTTTTCTTTCTATTTCAATAAGAAAAGGACAGAAGATACATTTTAGTTTAGTCCTGTCAAATTAATCAGCGGTTGACGTAAATTGACGTAATTTTAGTAGGCAAGTTTTTAATCGCGTCTAAACTTGTATAGAGTAGTGACAGGCGCTGATTAATCTGACAGGACGAAACTAAAATGTATTTTCTGTCCTTTTCTTATTGAAATAGAAAGAAAAAGATGCACTGAACTTAAATTTAGTTAGTTTGTGAACAAGGGAATCGGCGCCAATATCTGATTTAAAAAATAATATACTTTTAATTTTATACTATGCGATGTAGGCGCGTCGTCGCCGTCCGACCTTCAATGAAATCGCGCATGTGTGCGTCATTAGCGTTGGTAGACTGTATACGGGAGTGTGTATCCGTGCGCGCACTAGCTTCTTACTGCTCATCACAGTGTTCGTCCCTTTCGCACATGATGTTGGATGAAATAGCATGCATTTTGACCACGCCCATCAACAAGTTCGAGCCGGCGACAAGTGTGTTCTTAATTCAAATTAGTAATTTTTCTTGTTTAAAAAAAATGTTTTTTTTATTGCTTAGTTTTATATTTCCATTCTAATGGTTTTATTGTTATACGGTTATGTGGTTTATAATTTAAAAATAATTTCAATTTTGTTTTAAATTAACCAATTGCTTTAATTGAGAAATTTATAAATTTTCGTCCTTTTATTTAATAGTACTTATATTTTCTTATTGTATTCATCAGCTGTTTTATTTCATAGACTCAAGCAAAATTTCGAATGAATATTGATATCGATAAAATTAATTCGATGGTACTGACTTCTTTTTCCGGGCGAGCAGTTTGTTTTCTTGTAGTAGCTACCGCGTCCCCCGCCAACAGTGACAGACTTTTTGTTTAGAATATTGCGCGTATCTCTATGCTATGTACTCTAAGGTAGGAGTGAAATGAGTTAAGTGTAACCTATTATGTTGCTTTTGTTTCAGGGAGTGATAAGAAAGACGGTGTCGGATGACTTGGTGGAAAACATCTGGGAGGCGCAGCATATGGACAAGATCGTACCTTCTCTGCTCTATAATATGCAGGTAAATTATTACCGATCACATTTTTACAACAAAAGATACATGTCTTTCATAAAACAGTTAATAATAATATACCACCAGCCTGCCGTGGTCCCACTGCTGGGCAAACGTCTTTTCTCATGATAACGTTTCTAGCTCCCTACTAAAGGTTTTTATACGTTTATTAAACATACATTCCCAGCTCAACTCTGGAAGACTTTCGTTCGTTGTTGGGCTGGGAATTTAAGTATGTGTGTGTATAAAATTAAAAACCTTCCGACCATTACTTGCAACAATCCTACGAATTATAATACAAACTAAACTAATACTCTCACAAAACTAATACTCTCCGCTTCGCTCTTGACAGAGTGGTCGTGGTCACGACGAACTGAGACCAATCAAAGGTTCAGTTGTAGCTCGCCTCACAATGTCTCCATCTGGTTCTGTTAGATGACAGTCTGGCGCATTCATTGACAGGGCCTCCAACCGCGGATTGTATTAGATCGGTCCACTCATCGGTGACCTTGCTCGTGGCCTTATTACCTTCCACTAACACACTTAACTAAGGGCTATCACTCATCCTAGTAAATCTTTGTCCCCAGACTGCTGAAAAATACGACACAGTACTGTGCATGGAGGGAGGCGCGGGAGAGGAGGAGCCGGCGCGCCTGGCGGAGGCGTGCCTGCGCGAGCTCGTGGGCCGCGCCTCCTTCGGGCACATCCGCAGTGTGCTGCGCCCCGTGCTCACGTGAGTGTAGCGGTGTGCCTAGCTTGTGTTAGGGTCGGCTGCCTGCGCGAGCTCGTGGGCCGCGCCTCCTTCGGGCACATCCGCAGTGTGCTGCGCCCCGTGCTCACGTGAGTGTAGCGGTGTGCCTAGCTTGTGTTAGGGTCGGCTGCCTGCGCGAGCTCGTGGGCCGCGCCTCCTTCGGGCACATCCGCAGTGTGCTGCGCCCCGTGCTCACGTGAGTGTAGCGGTGTGCCTAGCTTGTGTTAGGGTCGGCTGCCTGCGCGAGCTCGTGGGCCGCGCCTCCTTCGGGCACATCCGCAGTGTGCTGCGCCCCGTGCTCACGTGAGTGTAGCGGTGTGCCTAGCTTGTGTTAGGGTCGGCTGCCTGCGCAAGCTCGTGGGCCGCGCTTCCTTCGGGCACATCCGCAGTGTGCTGCGCCCCGTGCTCACGTGAGTGTAGCGATGTGCCTAGCTTGTGTTAGGGTCGGCTGCCTGCGCGAGCTCGTGGGCCGCGCCTCCTTCGGGCACATCCGCAGTGTGCTGCGCCCCGTGCTCACGTGAGTGTAGCGGTGTGCCTAGCTTGTGTTAGGGTCGGCTGCCTGCGCGAGCTCGTGGGCCGCGCCTCCTTCGGGCACATCCGCAGTGTGCTGCGCCCCGTGCTCACGTGAGTGTAGCGGGGTGCCTAGCTTGTGTTAGGGTCGGCTGCCTGCGCGAGCTCGTGGGCCGCGCCTCCTTCGGGCACATCCGCAGTGTGCTGCGCCCCGTGCTCACGTGAGTGTAGCGGTGTGCCTAGCTTGTGTTAGGGTCGGCTGCCTGCGCGAGCTCGTGGGCCGCGCCTCCTTCGGGCACATCCGCAGTGTGCTGCGCCCCGTGCTCACGTGAGTGTAGCGGTGTGCCTAGCTTGTGTTAGGGTCGGCTGCCTGCGCAAGCTCGTGGGCCGCGCTTCCTTCGGGCACATCCGCAGTGTGCTGCGCCCCGTGCTCACGTGAGTGTAGCGGTGTGCCTAGCTTGTGTTAGGGTCGGCTGCCTGCGCGAACTCGTGGGCCGCGCCTCCTTCGGGCACATCCGCAGTGTGCTGCGCCCCGTGCTCACGTGAGTGTAGCGGTGTGCCTAGCTTGTGTTAGGGTCGGCTGCCTGCGCGAGCTCGTGGGCCGCGCCTCCTTCGGGCACATCCGCAGTGTGCTGCGCCCCGTGCTCACGTGAGTGTAGCGGTGTGCCTAGCTTGTGTTAGGGTCGGCTGCCTGCGCGAGCTCGTGAGCCGCGCCTCCTTCGGGCACATCCGCAGTGTGCTGCGCCCCGTGCTCACGTGAGTGTAGCGGTGTGCCTAGCTTGTGTTAGGGTCGGCTGCCTGCGCGAGCTCGTGGGCCGCGCCTCCTTCGGGCACATCCGCAGTGTGCTGCGCCCCGTGCTCACGTGAGTGTAGCGGTGTGCCTAGCTTGTGTTAGGGTCGGCTGCCTGCGCGAGCTCGTGAGCCGCGCCTCCTTCGGGCACATCCGCAGTGTGCTGCGCCCCGTGCTCACGTGAGTGTAGCGGTGTGCCGAGCCTGTGTTAGTCCTGAACGGATTTGTATGAAATTGGGCACATGGGTAAACCATGACCTGAAAAAGGACATAGGCTACTTTTCATCCTGGATCGCAGATGGAAGTCGCGGGCAACAGTTAGTCAGCACAAACGTCGCGCCAAAGATTAACCCTCCCCCTTAGAGGCAAACTTCTAAGTTTGCTACACCTTGCACCTTGCACCGTGCACCTATCATTGCACGTTTGTATTAAGTTTTCTCTCTTTCGGGTTACTTACTCTGGTCAAAGATGTCATTTGTCTATTAAAATTTTAAAAAGTTCTTTGGAACTGTATAGAGTTGTTAATCTATAATTTTATAAACATGGTACCTATACCTAAAACAAAATAGGCAAGTACTTCTATGGTTGTAACAGCTCGCGTCACTTGAATCAATAATAGTACTATAATTTATCGAAGGCTCTAAGGCTCTATATTAAATGTCACCATCGCACGTTCGTATTTCCGAAGATAAACGATCATTCCCGAAGGCTTTACTTTCTTTGGTAAGCTAGCGGAGACTAGTGCGAAGAAGACCCACTGCTAGACCTGGGCCGCTATATCAACTGGACGACATTGAGGCTGGGATACGAGATAAAATGGACATTAAAAATACAAAAGACAGGTCTAGGAGCGATACTTGCCTATCTGACTGACAGGGCCGTCATCTACCCCGGTCACCAGGGAGTGTGGAACCGGCAAGAGATGTTGTGAGGTGTCTCATAGGGATCGGTCCTGGGGCCGCATCTGTGGGACATCGGATATGAGTGGGTGCTGCGCGCCGACCTCCCTAGCGGCGTCAGCGTGGTGTGCTACGCTGTCGACACGTTGGTCCGCAGGGGAGGGCGCACCAGGCGGCGGCCGAAGTAGCGGCACGTGGGGTTGCGACAGTCGTCGAAAGGATCCGGCAATTGGGACTCAAGGTGGCCCTGTACAAGGGCCATGGGATGTGGAGGCAAAAGTCCTTGCGCACGTATGGGAGTGGCGCGAGGAGGCGAAACTTCGGGGCGTAACTCCGCTGCCGCGAGAAATCGCGGCACAGCGGACGGAGCTCCGGCGGGATCTCGTGGCGACATGGAGAGTACGGTTGTCGCAACCCAGTGCTGGGCACGCCACAATTGCGGGGATAAGTCCCCTCTTTGAGGAGTGGCTAGAGAGGCGCCATGGCGTCCTCACCTTCCGCCCGACGCAGGTCCTTACCGGACACGGCAGCTTCGGGAGGTTCCAGTGTCGGATAAGGCGGGAGGAAACGCCCGGGTGTCACCACTGTGGGGATCGCCTGGAGGACACGGTGGAGCATACGGTGGAGGTCTACCCGGTCTGTCCTCGTGGAGGCGATCGGTGGCAGAGATCTCTCGCGTCCGGCCCTGGTTCAGTCCATGGTACGGAGCGAGAGCATGGGCAGCCGTCACCTCCTTCTGCGAGGCAGTAATGCTCGCGAAGGAGGCAGTGGCGTGCAGTGGTTCTCCACAGAGGGTAGGCCATGCATACCGACACCAAAAAAAAAAAACTAATTCGCGCAACATCACATCGCGGCTCTACATACAAGAACTCACCACTTTATTCAAGGCTTAAAACACGATTTTCTAACGATGCAAACAGAAGAAAGATTCGGCCACCTCAATTATCATAACCAAGTGCGTGGGTGATAATTACAGCACACGTCACTTGCAAGATATCCGAAGTCATGAATTATCATGTTTTTGGATTAATTCTCTTAATTCGGGCACACATCTACCTTTAGACACAACTTGAATCTTATCATTAAACGACAAGTGCGACTAACCTAACCTAACCTAACCAACACATTATCGGCGCAAACTTCACAACAGAACACCATTCTTAGGTAAATAAACAAATAATAACACAACACATAATATTTACACTACTTTACGTTTCAAAACCAATTACTTATAACATAATAAGATCTATAAAAGCTGAACATTCAAGATCACATATAAATTACGTGTCACTGTCACATGAAACAAACACTACCAAATAAAATTGTATCAATGTCATACCGTGTTCTTCCACAAAAGGGACTACCATATTTTGCCGGATAACACTGACACACTGGACTGTGTTGCCGAAACTTATTTTCCTAACTCCCCAAAAACCAAACGAAATTTCCCAAATATGAGAAGAAAAATAAAAAATTATGAAGTTTTTAATTATTTTTATAGGGCTTTTGCTATTCCTTACAATTTATAATTTTTTGGAAGGTATAAATTCAACAATACCACCCTTTTTTTTTAATTGTCTCTAGTAGTCTGGTAGTCCTGAAGGAAACTTCCCCGCAATTCGGGGAATTGTCCAAAAATTGGGAACCCTGGTCTTCAATATTTCTCATTCATTAAAACTTCACTTTACACACAACCAATGAGGACCAAGCTCCTGCCGCCGCCGGAGTTACGCCCCTAATTAAAACCATTTCACTATTGTGTGCCGTTCATACACACGAAAATATACACGAGTGTGCGTAAATTTATGAAGGGAATGTAGACGAAACGAATGCTTGCGTTGCTTACGTAAAACGTAAGCTCCGTCGAACTATGAGTCACTTGGTGTCTGCGACAAATTGCTATAAGAGTTTTAATTAATTAAGTTTGTATTATTGTATTACATAGTTAAAATAAATGCATTTGGCGTTGTTGGTAGGGTAGGCTAGGCCTAATTGCCTCTATGGACGGCACGCCCCTGGAAGGAGGAGGCGGGACGGTTGATGGATAAGCAAATTCCGCGCCCTCTCGCCCCTAGCCGCCGCAGGAGATTCTCGGGGCGTTGGGAATCCCGGGCGGATTTCCGGCCACCGTAGGCGCGGGCTTGCGGACGGTGAGCAATGGGTAGCTCGCCGTCCGGTAAGGACCAGGCCCGGGGCGACGGCGCGTTGTGACCCATGTGCGCCTCAAAGAGATGTCGTCGGCACAAGTGTAGGGGTCCACTAGGGCCGATGACTGCCGGGGTCGCGGGAAGGTACTAAAGGGTTACCGAGGCCCCTGGCACACAGGCAACGGAAGGAATACGGGTGGGTTTTAGTCAGTAAGAGTCTGACACACCCTCCCGTTCCGCCCAGAGCGGGAGAAGTTATTTAATGATTTCCACCAAAAAAAAAAGAAGGAACGATTCTTAAAAAGTAAAAAAAAAAATGGTTTTTATTTGTACTCTCTGGATTGAAAGATTTTCTTGCGTATACTGACTTACTCGATATATATTCTTTGTAAACTTTTGCACACAACATGATTAAACCGCAGATTCATTTATCAGTAACTTAATCAGGCTCACAGTACGCGTACAATAAATTATAATTATATTATTTTTCTCATTGTAACAGTCACTTCGACCGACACGAGCTGTGGATTCCGAACGACTTCGCTGTACACACTTTCAAGATTATCATGTTTTCTATTCAGGTAAGACTTGATTTAATGAGCACGGTACTAAAACAACACTCAGCACTTCCATACAGCACTGAATTTACTAAAAAGAGACGGAAAGATATAGTTTGCCCTCACAAAAGTACAAAACATGCTTTCACAGCCAAATTTTATATGTACTTCGGTCCGCTACTCTATAACAGGCTAAATGAAAAAGGAAACATCTACTCCGTAAATCATAGGAACTGCAAGAAAATCCTTAAGGAAACTCTTCAAACTATGTCCTATGACGATACAGAGAAGTTATTACTAGTGCTAAAGTAAAATATTGTTTGTATTATTGTTATTTCTTTTTTTAAATTAGTTAGGTTAAGATTCTATAATTTTTAGACACCATTTTACATTTATGTACCAATAATATTAATATGATATGTGATTATTTAATCAATTAATGTTACCTCCAATCGCCTGAAACACAGCATTACCTAGTTCAGGCACAAATCATGGGTGAACTTGACATAGATTTAAGAAAAACTGTTATTTAACGTTGTACCTTATATTTTTGAATATATTTTTATTGTTTATTATCAAATGGAGATCAACCGCGACGAACATGGTAACTTTGGAGATTATTTGTTTTACAACTTGGATACCCGTGTTCAAACTGACACCATATATACTGATTTCAAAAAAGCCTTTGACAAGGTTGACCATGGACTGCTTTTGCAGAAAATTGCGTTTAATGGGACACGTGGGGACCTCTTAAGATGGTTCTATTCATATGTTTGCAATAGAACACAGAGAGTTGTTATAAATGGTTTTTGCTCTGCCACTGTAGATGCTACTTCCGGAGTACCGCAGGGTTCCATTTTGGGACCTTTTAATTTTATTCATCAACGACGTCGATATATGTTTTAATAATTCAAAATTATTGATGTACGCTGACGACATTAAAATATTTAGGTCTATTAAAAGTCACTGTGATTGCTCTCTTTTACAGGAAGACTTAGATGCTTTCTCGGCATACTATACACGCAATAAACTTCAACTCATTGTATCCAACTGTCATGTCATTAGTTTTACCAAAATAAAATCATCTTATATCCTTACACCTTAAATAACGAAAGCCTAAAAAGAGAAATCCTGGTCCGTGATCTTTGAATTCTGCTGAATGACAAACTACATTTAGATTCCCATATTAACAAAATTTTCAATAATGCCTTCCGTATGTTCGGTTTTATTATGTGAACGGCTAGAGTATTTACCCGATCTTTTACCTATTTATATCTTTATAAATCGTTGGTTCGCTCAGCTTAAGTATGCTGTTTCGGTATGGAATCCCGACTATAGTAAATATTCCGAAATGATCGAAAAAGTACAAAGAAAGGTCATGCATTTTCGTTGCTATCGTACTTATACATCCTTCCAATGACTATTGAAGAAGTATAATCTGCAAAGTTTAAAGTCAAGGCGAATTATGTTGGAAACGATGTTCTTGTTTGATCTGTGATATACTTATGATTGTATCGATATTCGCAATAAAATTAGTTATGTTGTACCCAGAACAACGATATACCGGGGGGTGCGCGCAAGACCGTTATTTGCAGTAAGTTCTTGTCGTACAAACGCAGGCTTGCGAGCACCCCTATGCCGCCTTACCAATCAATACAACAAGATCTTTGAAGACATCGACTTATTTTCTGTCTCTGCTTCAAAATTTAGGAGTCTTATCCAAACATTGATTTTAGATTATAATAGTTAGTTTAATATTAAATCATTATTTCTCCCTCTCTCTATTTCTCTGTTGTTTGCATACCTATGTTCAAGTTCACTACTAACTATTTTTCTGTTTTAACAGCTTAGAATAGCGCACTGTTCGTTATACATTTTAATATGTTGTGGAAAATGTCGTACAACAACTTTGCATAATATTTTTATGCATAACTGTTCATTTTCCCGAATAAAAAAAATAAAAATAAAACTTGATTCAGGAAAAAAATGCTGTTCCATACATTTTGACTGCGTAGATATTGCACTTCTGTAGGAAACAGCATTTTTTTTAAATAACCGACGAAATTTTTCAACGCAGGGGTGTCCAGAATCATGTACTGAATCCATGGGCACAGGTTGTACTTCGAAGTCCCTGCCACGACAGACAGCTACTCTGTCTGTGCTCAGTGTACAGAATACTTTTCTTTAAGAAAACACGCTTTCTTTCTCTTTCTTCAAGAGATGAAAACTACAGAGTTACATTGGCTTATAAATTGTATGTTTATTTTCAGGCGCAATACTCGTACAGCGTGGTAGAGGCTCTGATGCAGCACCTGGACGCGGGCGGCAACAACACGGGCGATGCGCGCGACAACACGCGCGTCCGCGCCGCGCGCGCCACTGTGCTCAGCAACATCGTGGCCATCGCCGCCGGCGACAGCGTGGGTACGTACGCGCCACGTGCGCCACCGTGCTCAGCAACATCGTGGCCATCGCCGCCGGCGACAGCGTGGGTACGTACGCGCCACGTGCGCCACCGTGCTCAGCAACATCGTGGCCATCGCCGCCGGCGACAGCGTGGGTACGTACGCGCCACGTGCGCCACCGTGCTCAGCAACATCGTGGCCATCGCCGCCGGCGACAGCGTGGGTACGTACGCGCCACGTGCGCCACCGTGCTCAGCAACATCGTGGCCATCGCCGCCGGCGACAGCGTGGGTACGTACGCGCCACGTGCGCCACCGTGCTCAGCAACATCGTGGCCATCGCCGCCGGCGACAGCGTGGGTACGTACGCGCCACGTGCGCCACCGTGCTCAGCAACATCGTGGCCATCGCCGCCGGCGACAGCTTGGGTACGTACGCGCCACGTGCGCCGCCGTGCTCAGCAACATCGTGGTCATCGCCGCCGGCGACAGCGTGGGTACGTACGCGCCACGTGCGCCACCGTGCTCAGCAACATCGTGGCCATCGCCGCCGGCGACAGCGTGGGTACGTACGCGCCACGTGCGCCACCGTGCTCAGCAACATCGTGGCCATCGCCGCCGGCGACAGCGTGGGTACGTACGCGCCACGTGCGCCACCGTGCTCAGCAACATCGTGGCCATCGCCGCCGGCGACAGCGTGGGTACGTACGCGCCACGTGCGCCACCGTGCTCAGCAACATCGTGGCCATCGCCGCCGGCGACAGCGTGGGTACGTACGCGCCACGTGCGCCACCGTGCTCAGCAACATCGTGGCCATCGCCGCCGGCGACAGCGTGGGTACGTACGCGCCACGTGCGCCGCCGTGCTCAGCAACATCGTGGTCATCGCCGCCGGCGACAGCGTGGGTACGTACGCGCCACGTGCGCCACCGTGCTCAGCAACATCGTGGCCATCGCCGCCGGCGACAGCGTGGGTACGTACGCGCCACGTGCGCCACCGTGCTCAGCAACATCGTGGCCATCGCCGCCGGCGACAGCGTGGGTACGTACGCGCCACGTGCGCCACCGTGCTCAGCAACATCGTGGCCATCGCCGCCGGCGACAGCGTGGGTACGTACGCGCCACGTGCGCCGCCGTGCTCAGCAACATCGTGGCCATCGCCGTCGGCGACAGCGTGGGTACGTACGCGCCACGTGCGCCACCGTGCTCAGCAACATCGTGGCCATCGCCGCCGGCGACAGCGTGGGTACGTACGCGCCACGTGCGCCACCGTGCTCAGCAACATCGTGGCCATCGCCGTCGGCGACAGCGTGGGTACGTACGCGCCACGTGCGCCACCGTGCTCAGCAACATCGTGGCCATCGCCGCCGGCGACAGCGTGGGTACGTACGCGCCACGTGCGCCACCGTGCTCAGCAACATCGTGGCCATCGCCGTCGGCGACAGCGTGGGTACGTACGCGCCACGTGCGCCACCGTGCTCAGCAACATCGTGGCCATCGCCGCCGGCGACAGCGTGGGTACGTATGCGCCACGTGCGCCACCGTGCTCAGCAACATCGTGGCCATCGCCGTCGGCGACAGCGTGGGTACGTACGCGCCACGTGCGCCACCGTGCTCAGCAACATCGTGGCCATCGCCGCCGGCGACAGCGTGGGTACGTACGCGCCACGTGCGCCACCGTGCTCAGCAACATCGTGGCCATCGCCGCCGGCGACACACACACTTCTTTCTGTAACGAGCCCACAGGCTGCGTGTGTAAAGGGAAGTACAATATGCTCTAAAAAGTGTGACTTTTACCCTCCCTGAACACAAACCGCAAATAGCAAACCGACGAGCTATCATGTTGGCTCGTATTGAGAGCGACCTCCGCTCTCTCTCAATATCCTCATTATCACTTAGGTCAGGCGTAAGAATATGTCCCAAGTATTTAAATTTATTCACCCTCTCCAGGGGTGTCCCGTTCAGTCTAACAGACGGAACATTCTGGGGACTTACTGCAGCGGCTCCAAAAACCATGAACTGGCTTTTTGCCACCCACATTATATCGCAAACCATGATCACGAGCACCCACAACCCTCACATACACCCAACAACTTCCTCAGACCACATACCGACGCACATACCGACGCACTCAGCAACACCATGTTGTCTGCATAACTGAGATTATTCACAGACACTCCATCAATATGGCAGCCAACATGGCGGCTGTTGAGCGCACCGATCAGGTTATTCATGTACACGTTGAATAGCGTAGGAGATGTTAACCCACCCTGCTTGACACCACATTCAAGTTCATATTGCTCTGACATCACACAATTCTTTCGATGCCCATACCAGATTACCGAAAAAGCCTGGTAATTTCATTTGGTACGCAAATCTGGTCTAACTTGCTCCACAGGACATCGTATTGGACTAAATCGAAGGCCTTGGAGATTTCCAGGAAGCAAGCGTATACGTGTTTCTCTTCGTATAATAATTGACGGTGTGCTTGAGGCACAGTATTGCGCTCTCCGTTGATAGCTGTGGACGAAACCCGAACTGGTTGTCGTGGAGAGTTACGTAATTGTTCAGCTGTGCATTAAGCAAACTATCAAAAACTTTAGCCGCTGTGGTCGCGAGAGAGATAGGCCTATAGTTATTGGTATCAGCTAAGTCACCCGTCTTATTCTTAACTACCGGCACTACCACGGTTTTCATAAAATCATCCGGCAAATAGCTGCGGCTCACACACAGGGAATAAATATTGCTAATACTCTCGAGATGTGTGGTCCAGCGTGCAGGAAGTGCTCAATACTGAGTCCATCGTGACCCGGAGATTTTTCACGAGTCATGTGCCTTATGACACTAGCTACCTCTTTCGCACTAAATCTCGTTCCGACAACATGGCCACTCCTGTCAGCATTGAGCACCTCACCGTCCGGAACACGCGGCGATTTAACAGCAAAATGCTCTTTAAAAAGATACGCAATGCTTGAAGGATCACTCACCCCGCCGACGCTCGCAGGTAGTCCAGGTCGGACGTTGATTTTGGCCGTGCCCTGCCAGAAGCCACGGAAATCGCGTTCACGGTGTTTATCGGCGAGGGCATCCATTCTAATCTGATCTTGGTGATCTTGACACCACTTCAATCTTGATTTGAATACCCTTCTACTATCACACATATCATTATAGACAGAACCGGACCTAGGCCTACCGCACAAGTCCCATTCCATAAACTTAGACCTGGCGTCCCTATGAGCCCCGGCGACGTGTTTGTTCCACCCAATTACGCGTGAATTAAATTGAAATGAAATTAATATCTAAATAAAACCCTCCAGGCATAAAGGGCGTGCCCGTTTACATATAGCTAGAGCTGTAACTCAGTCACAAATGATAATCTAGGACCATCGAAGTAAAATAAATAAACAGTTAATTACTAATAACAAAATAAAACAATGGTCAGTAAGACGACCAGTCACCACAAGCGGCGTAAAGTCGATTGTAGAAACTACTTTTAAACATGTGAAATTTTGAAGAAAATATTTTTATTAGAGTACGGGCAGGCGCGCACTAGGCAGCCTAGTTCGGCAGCCTAGTTCGGCAGCCACTCCAACATATAACAGAGTACGGGCAGGCGCGCACTAAGCAGCCCAGTTCGGCAGCCACTCCAACATATAACAGTACGGGCAGGCGCGCACTAGGCAGCCTAGTTCGGCAGCCGCTCCAACATATAACAGTACGGGCAGGCGCGCACTAGGCAACCTAGTTCGGCAGCCACTCCAACATATAACAGTACGGGCAGGCGCGCACTAGGCAACCTAGTTCGGCAGCCACTCCAACATATAACAGTACGGGCAGGCGCGCACTAGGCAGCCTAGTTCGGCAGCCGCTCCAACATATAACAGTACGGGCAGGCGCGCACTAGGCAGCCTAGTTCGGCAGCCACTCCAACATATAACAGTACGGGCAGGCGCGCACTAGGCAACCTAGTTCGGCAGCCGCTCCAACATATAACAGTACGGGCAGGCGCGCACTAGGCAACCTAGTTCGGCAGCCACTCCAACATATAACAGTACGGGCAGGCGCGCCCTAGGCAGCCTAGTTCGGCAGCCACTCCAACATATAACAGTACGGGCAGGCGCGCCCTAGGCAGCCTAGTTCGGCAGCCACTCCAACATATAACAGTACGGGCAGGCGCGCCCTAGGCAGCCTAGTTCGGCAGCCACTCCAACATATAACAGAGTACGCGCAGGCGCGCCCTAGGCAGCCTAGTTCGGCAGCCGCTCCAACATATAACAGAGTACGGGCAGGCGCGCACTAAGCAGCCTAGTTCGGCAGCCACTCCAACATATAACAGTACGGGCAGGCGCGCACTAGGCAGCCTAGTTCGGCAGCCGCTCCAACATATAACAGTACGGGCAGGCGCGCACTAGGCAGCCTAGTTCGGCAGCCACTCCAACATATAACAGAGTACGCGCAGGCGCGCACTAGGCAGCCTAGTTCGGCAGCCGCTCCAACATATAACAGAGTACGGGCAGGCGCGCACTAGGCAGCCTAGTTCGGCAGCCACTCCAACATATATCAGTACGGGCAGGCGCGCACTAGGCAGCCTAGTTCGGCAGCCACTCCAACATATAACAATACGGGCAGGCGCGCACTAGGCAGTCTAGTTCGGCAGCCACTCCAATATATAACAGTACGGGCAGGCGCGCACTAGGCAGCCTAGTTCGGAAGCCACTCCAACATATAACAGAGTACGGGCAGGCGCGCACTAGGCAGCCTAGTTCGGCAGCCACTCCAACATATAACAGTACGGGCAGGCGCGCACTAGGTAGCCTAGTTCGGCAGCCACTCCAACATATAACAGTACGGGCAGGCGCGCACTAGGCAGCCTAGTTCGGCAGCCACTCCAACATATAACAGTACGGGCAGGCGCGCACTAGGCAGCCTAGTTCGGCAGCCACTCCAATATATAACAGTACGGGTAGGCGCGCACTAGGCAGCCTAGTTCGGCAGCCACTCCAACATATAACAGAGTACGGGCAGGCGGGCACTAGGTAGCCTAGTTCGGCAGCCACTCCAACATATAACAGTACGGGCAGGCGCGCACTAGGCAGCCTAGTTCGGCAGCCACTCCAATATATAACAGTACGGGCAGGCGCGCACTAGGCAGCCTAGTTCGGCAGCCACTCCAATATATAACAGTACGGGCAGGCGCGCACTAGGCAGCCTAGTTCGGCAGCCACTCCAACATATAACAGTACGGGCAGGCGCGCACTAGGCAGCCTAGTTCGGCAGCCACTCCAACATATAACAGTACGGGCAGGCGCGCACTAGGTAGCCTAGTTCGGCAGCCACTCCAACATATAACAGTACGGGCAGGCGCGCACTAGGCAGCCTAGTTCGGCAGCCACTCCAACATATAACAGTACGGGCAGGCGCGCACTAGGCAGCCTAGTTCGGCAGCCACTCCAACATATAACAGTACGGGCAGGCGCGCACTAGGCAGCCTAGTTCGGCAGCCACTCCAACATACAACAGTACGGGCAGGCGCGCACTAGGCAGCCTAGTTCGGCAGCCACTCCAACATATAACAGTACGGGCAGGCGCGCACTAGGCAGCCTAGTTCGGCAGCCACTCCAACATATAACAGTACGGGCAGGCGCGCACTAGGTAGCCTAGTTCGGCAGCCACTCCAACATATAACAGTACGGGCAGGCGCGCACTAGGTAGCCTAGTTCGGCAGCCCAACATATAACAGTACGGGCAGGCGCGCACTAGGCAGCCTAGTTCGGCAGCCCAACATATAACAGTACGGGCAGGCGCGCACTAGGTAGCCTAGTTCGGCACCCCAACATATAACAGTACGGGCAGGCGCGCACTAGGTAGCCTAGTTCGGCACCCCAACATATAACAGTACGGGCAGGCGCGCACTAGGTAGCCTAGTTCGGCAGCCACTCCAACATATAACAGTACGGGCAGGCGCGCACTAGGTAGCCTAGTTCGGCAGCCACTCCAACATATAACAGTACGGGCAGGCGCGCACTAGGCAGCCTAGTTCGGCTGCCACTCCAACATATAACAGTACGGGCAGGCGCGCACTAGGCAGCCTAGTTCGGCAGCCACTCCAACATATAACAGTACGGGCAGGCGCGCACTAGGCAGCCTAGTTCGGCAGCCACTCCAACATATAACAGTACGGGCAGGCGCGCACTAGGCAGCCTAGTTCGGCAGCCACTCCAACATATAACAGTACGGGCAGGCGCGCACTAGGTAGCCTAGTTCGGCAGCCACTCCAACATATAACAGTACGGGCAGGCGCGCACTAGGCAGCCTAGTTCGGCAGCCACTCCAACATATAACAGTACGGGCAGGCGCGCACTAGGCAGCCTAGTTCGGCAGCCACTCCAACATATAACAGTACGGGCAGGCGCGCACTAGGCAGCCTAGTTCGGCAGCCACTCCAACATATAACAGTACGGGCAGGCGCGCACTAGGCAGCCTAGTTCGGCAGCCACTCCAACATATAACAGTACGGGCAGGCGCGCACTAGGCAGCCTAGTTCGGCAGCCACTCCAACATATAACAGTACGGGCAGGCGCGCACTAGGCAGCCTAGTTCGGCAGCCACTCCAACATATAACAGTACGGGCAGGCGCGCACTAGGCAGCCTAGTTCGGCAGCCACTCCAACATATAACAGTACGGGCAGGCGCGCACTAGGTAGCCTAGTTCGGCAGCCACTCCAACATATAACAGTACGGGCAGGCGCGCACTAGGCAGCCTAGTTCGGCAGCCACTCCAACATATAACAGTACGGGCAGGCGCGCACTAGGCAGCCTAGTTCGGCAGCCACTCCAACATATAACAGTACGGGCAGGCGCGCACTAGGTAGCCTAGTTCGGCAGCCACTCCAACATATAACAGTACGGGCAGGCGCGCACTAGGCAGCCTAGTTCGGCAGCCACTCCAACATATAACAGTACGGGCAGGCGCGCACTAGGCAGCCTAGTTCGGCAGCCACTCCAACATATAACAGTACGGGCAGGCGCGCACTAGGTAGCCTAGTTCGGCAGCCACTCCAACATATAACAGTACGGGCAGGCGCGCACTAGGCAGCCTAGTTCGGCAGCCACTCCAACATATAACAGTACGGGCAGGCGCGCACTAGGCAGCCTAGTTCGGCAGCCACTCCAACATATAACAGTACGGGCAGGCGCGCACTAGGCAGCCTAGTTCGGCAGCCACTCCAACATATAACGGTCAGTTGGAGCCGGCACGTGCAGCGCGCGGAGCACGCACTCATATCCATTACAACAAGTAGCACGGTGCGCAATATGATCGGAGATGATTTTAGTCAGTCTCTCATTGCAATTTTTTTAAAGATTACTTCTCTAATTTCAGGTCCATCAGTGTTGGAGATCATCAACAATCTGCTGACCAACTTGAGAGCGTCAGTCGCTAGAGATTCTGAGGTAAGCGCAATAACTTTCGCCCAATTTGCCTATTATTTAACATAGACCTTTTATGTTGACCTAAATTTCACACTGCTTCAGAAATTAACCTCACAAAATGGCTTTCTTTTGATTATCTATTTAAAATACGAGATGACGATGATGTCAGCCATGGATATTTAGAATCCATTTGTATTTTATCTCAGCTTTAAATCTTCAAAAAAGCAACCTAATTTAATTTCTTATAGGAAAATCATTCGCATTTTGTTTTTAACCACACATATATTTCTTCTCACAGAAAGAGACCGATGAAAAGCTATACCAGGAAGCCCTCATCAACGCTTTGGGAGAGTTCGCAGATCACCTGCCAGACTTCCAGAAGATAGACATCATGATGTTCATTATCAACAAGGTGCCCTCCAGCCAACGTTCCAACAAAGGAACCAAGGCCGACGCCATGCTGCAGAGCATACTGCTCAAGTCTTTGCTGAAGGTAGGACGCGACAGAATGTTGGTATACACCAGCACAACACCATAATGTCCCATCATAATGTAACCATTTAGCTAAATATTTGAAAAATTAATACTCGAGCAGTCGCTAAGACACATAAACAGCGTCCTTCATAACGAACATTATGGCTTTACAAAATGTCGTTCGACTATAGATTGTACTACTACAGTGTTGCACTACTGAAACAACATTTTTTACGCATGGGAGAACTCGCAAAATGCTATTGGAGTTTTCTATGATCTCTCCAAAGCTTGATTCCGTGCACCATGACACGCTTTTGCGTAAACTACGTCATTACGGTGTCCAAATAGAAGCTCTCAAAGTAATATATTCTCATTTACGTCAAAAGTTCCAATGTGTAGATGTTAAAGGTGTGAAATCTTCCGGGCTACCAGTTCAATTAGATGTACCTCAAGGCATAATACTGGGTCCATACTAATTCATAGTGTATATTAATGACTTACCATTCTATTTAAACGATATCTGTGACGTTGTACTGTTTGCAGATGACACCTCTCTTCTTTTTAAAGTAGACAGGAATAGACAAAATTTTGAGGACGACGTAAACAGTGCACTCTCAATGGTTACGGATTGGTTTACGACAAATAACTTAGTTCTCAATGCCAAGAAAACGAAATGTATAAACTTTGCCTTGCCAAATGTTAGGAATCTAGGTCCCAACATCGTCTTATTTATTTATTTATTTATGACACTATGGAAGACTTACAGCTATATAAAAACTTAACATAAACAAATATAGACAACAGAAAGCCAATTACAAGTCCTCACGTATAGAAATAGGCTAGAAATTATGTGAACACATGTCAGTACAATGATTAATTTAAGGTTAATAAAGTATAGGTATGTCTATTAGACAACGACAGTTGTACATACAGAGGTTTAGAAAGTGGTTATCAAAAATCGCTTTGTTTACAGTAAAATTAAAATAACAAGTTATAATAAAAGAATCAAGAAAATGGGGTAATAAACTCAAACTGTAGGCTATTTGAAAAACTTGAGGCTTAAGCACCTTCTCGCTGATGTCACACTCGTTGTGAAAGGATCCAAATCATGCCGCTTACATATCATATTGAACTGCTTACTCACACGCACAATATAACTGTTCTGCCTATAGTTCGTATAAGTATGAGGTACACGTAAGGGCGGATTGAAACGAAATAATTTACCTGGTACATTAAAATAAAATTTTGATAATAACTCGGGACTGTCAATGTTATCACTAAATATTTTTAACAGAAACAGACAGTCGGCAATCTCACGTCGGTCTTTGAGTGGTAATAGATGGTATTTTTTACAGAGTCGGAGATAATCAATCGAATGGTATGGAATCTTTTGATGATAACAGAGAAATTTAATGAATCGTTTTTGTATGTTTTCAATACGGTCGATGTACTTATTGTAACGCGGGTTCCATATCTGAGATGCATACTCCAGCTGACTTCTTACAAAAGTGCAGTACAAAATTTTTAATGTCTTGATATTTTTAAAGCACTTAGAAAGGCGCATTATGAATCCAAGCAGTTTAGAGGCTTTTTTTACAATGGCGTCGATATGTGTTTCGAAAACTAGCTTATTGTCATGGTGAACTCCCAGATCACGAATACTGTCACACCTTGGCAAGGTTTGGCCCGACAAGGTATAGGTTGTGGTCAGGACTGCCCGTTTCCTAGTGTAAGTAATTACTGAGCACTTTGATGGATTTAAGTCGAGTTTGTTAACCCGACAATACTCTTCAAGACGGTACAAGTCAGCCTGAAGTGCTATCCCATCTTCAGGCGATGAGATCTTGGCAAAGATTTTCATATCATCGGCGAAACCTAATAATTTGGATGATTTCAGGCACAGGTCGATGTCGTTCACATAGATCACAAATAATAAAGGACCGAGCAACGAGCCCTGAGGCACTCCACTGGGCACACATACCCAGCTGGACATATAATTATTGAGCACTACTGCTTGCGACCTGTTGTCTATGTAAGATGAAAACCACCTCAGGAGGTCTCCACGAATACCCATATAGTTTAGCTTCTTAATCAGGGTGACGTGGTCAATCCGATCAAATGCTTTACTATAGTCAGTGTAAACGACATCAACCTGCTTACCTTCATCCATAGCATCGGTAATGAAATCATTAAACAAAATGAGATTTGAAGTGGTAGATCGCCCTCTCAAAAAACCATGCTGGAATGAGCTAAATGAGTTAGAGAGGGCGGGATATAACTGGTTGTAAATAATCCGCTCAAATATTTTAGCAATAATGCACAATTTAGATATAGGCCTATAATTAGTAACTTCGGTTTTAGATCCCTTTTTATGAACGGGTGTAATAAAGGCGGATTTCCACACTCTGGGGACAACACCTTGAGCTAAAGATTTGGAAAACAAAATTGAGATAGGTAAGGCAATGGAAGAAGCACATTCAATGAGAAATTTGGATGATATATTATCAGGGCCAGCACCTTTTGACGGATCCAACTTGCGGAGTAAATCAGTAACAGTGTCGATTTTTACTTCTATATGACAAATATCAGACGGGGGTTTAACAATGTCAGAGGAGGGAACAAAGTCTGAATTGGGATAATTAGTCGAGGTGGAGTCAAGAAAGGTTGATAAAAAATAAGAGGAAAAGGCCCCACAAATGCGATCACCGGTGAGCAATAATTCATCGTTGTAGTTCAGTGAACTAGGAATAGTATTCGTTTTGTAGCGATTTTGAACAAAGGTCCAAAAGTGTTTAGGGTTATTTTTTATTGATTTTTCCGTTTCATTGAGGTAAGAGCTATAACACGAAGCTTCCATAGTTTTAACTCTGTCACGCAAGTATTTAAAAGATAATTCATCGGATTTATTACCATAAGTTTTGAATTTCTTTAGATATTTATATTTTTCTCTAATGGTTCTAATAAGCGAAGCACTGTACCAAATTGGGTATGATTTATTGCGCACAAGCTTTTGCGGTATATACCTGTTCTGAATTTCTTTTATAGTTTCTATAAAGTATGCAATTGAATCATCCAAAGACCGAGAAGAGAACTGGCGCTCCCAGTTAACGGCATAAATCTCATTATTTACAGAATGAAAATCGCCTTTGCTATAAATATACCGTAACCTCGGTGCATGGTCGAGTGGAGGTAATTCGAAGATATCGATATTAGTTAACAAAGCGGGATGATAAGGATCAATAGTCACTAGAGGGTCAACACACTCACTAACACACAATACTTTATTTGAGAGGACTAAATCCAACAATTTCCCATACCTATTGAGCACGCCGTTATATTGTCCAAGGTCCTGCATAGATAACTCATCAGCTAGCATACATTCATCACTTGTGGCGGGGTTCACTGGGACTAACGAGTTATTATTAGATGGAGCCCACGAGATTCCACTCATATTAAAATCACCTAAAACTAAAAACACTTCGGAGGTATTACTGAAGGTCGTATGGTTCAATTTTGTTAGGAAATTATTGAGTTGATTCGAAAACGAAAAGCCTTTGTTCTGTTTACATAAGTACACTGTGCAAATATATAAGTTCACATAATCTCGTGAGTTCAGTTTTTTAAGTCGTAAGGTAATCCAGAGATCCTCCGCTGAGGAGTGAAGGAGCGGTTGCGGGGTAACAGATAACTCCCTACGCGTCGCAATAAGTACACCACCACCACGGGTTTGTCCAGTCACAGAATAGTTTCGGTCGCGGCGCCACACTAAGTATCGGTCATCAAACAACTCGGAATTTAACATACCATCGATCAGCCACGTTTCCGTTAAAACAATAATATCATAAGAATTTAATGAGACCTGACGGTAAAACGAGTCTGTTTTTGTTCGCAATCCGCGTACGTTTTGGTAGTAAATAGTAAGACGCTGTCCACCATTATCTGCCATTACCAATATATTCAACTAAAATGGGATAAGCGTCGTTATAATGGAATGTCAGCACACAATTCATTTCGAAATAATAATTGAATACGTATAATAGCAATAAATATTTGAGAAGTGGGTAAAAATATGTTAAAACAGCAACAACGTACAACTCATCCGATTCTAAGCAGTAAACAACTGTGCGAGCAAGCAAGCACCAACAGAAGACACGCGCGTGCGCAAGCGAGATAAATATATTAGCATGCGTTAGATCCCCAAGACAGACAGCGCGATAGCGAGAACAATGGAAGCTCATTAACGACGCAGAGGTGTTAAACCTTTTACAATAACTAACAGACAAAAGTAAAATCAAACTTAGATGTATTTTAAAACTAAAACATAAGATTAGAAATAAACAAAGTACAATTAATCCAAAATGCACGTAGTAGTGGTTTAAATAATTTTGTTTAAATCCGTTTCTTTACGAACTATAAAAGGTTTGCAATTAACGTCTTTGCGCACATGAATTTTGCTATGTTTCACCCATACAAATTCATAGCCTTTCTCCTTAGCGGTAGATTTGGTTTTATTTAGGAGCTTTTTGGATTCCACACTCAAGTGATCATTTATATATATTCGGTGTGGTGCTCCTTGGAAACCTAGATCAGTGGTGGACAGATCCTTCACAGTACGCGCAGCTGCAACAAAATCCTCCTTTACATACCGATTCAGGAAACTCACAACCACTAATTTATCCTTGGAGTTCTGTATAGGTACTCTAGAGATGTAGTTGATCAGGGTCTTATCACAACTATACTTTATTTTGCGGCTGATGGACTCCACCACCGAAAATATATTCTCGTCTTTCATCAGGGGGACTCCTTTTATCTCCACATTGTTAAGCCTGGATCGCTGGTCGTGTGAAGAAAGCTCGAGCTTCATTGAAGCAACTTCTGTTTGCAATGAAGAAACTGTGTCCTGAAGCTTCCCCAGCTCAGAGGTTTTTGTCTCAAGAGTGCCGATCCGAGTATCGAAGTCGTCCAGTCGACCGCTAGAGAAGTCATAGCTCTTTTTAAGCTCGGACAACTCCTCTTTGATCGACCTAAGGTCGTGGATTAATGTCGGCAGGTCAAGTAACTGCTGCTTCATTTCACGTATTTCGCTTAGCACTGTGTCCAGTGAAGCAGCAGGTTGTGGAGAGAGTAACGCCGGCGACGATACTCTGCATGCAGGACATCTCCATTGCGATCTACGGTCCGCACCCAATTTCCTCCATCCACTTTCGGAAATGCTGGCACAAGAGAAATCCAAATGTTTTTTGCAACTCGGACATTGGACCCCGTCGTTGAACTGATCATTGCATACCGCACAAGTTTTCATGACGAATAAAATTATTTTATTATGCTAATGAACTCGTTTAAATATTACGGAACGGTAAAAAGGTTGACGATCTATTTATGTAACCGTAACGCGTACTACGCTAATGCGGCTCACACGATGAACTTATACTAATGAATTATATAAAGGGGTGCTTGAAACTGTAGAGTCGGCAGTTTTTCTTGGTATAACAGTAGGTGTGTTTTCAAAATTCAGTGGGGCCCACATATATCAAGCCTAGCGGGCAGGCTCAGTTCGGGCGCCTACGCCGTCAGAATTATGTCCTACGGTATTCTGTGTGAATTTATTAGTGACATAATCATTACAATGTTTTTTTTTTATGCGTTGTATTGCAATAAGTGGTTACCTAGCGACCTCGACAATTGATCACACTATTCTTGCCTGAGCAACCGGCAGCAAGTTTGTCATGCTCCTTTAGATGTCACTGCGGTAGGGTAATAATCTAGGTTCAGTAAGTTTGACAAGGTACAAATATTAAAATAAATCAAAATACAACACGAAAATCATAAAAAGGAAACATAGTGAATTAAAAGAAACATAACCAATTAATAATAATAATACAAATGAATAAGAAAATAATAACCATAAAAGACAGCAGACAAAAGTATTACAAATTGGATTCAATTGTGTTTGTCTTTCTTGCACTTTGATAATTTTATTGTTTTTAAAATAAAAATGAAGTCATCATTCAGTATTTTTTTCTGTCAACAGTATCTAAGGTATTAATATAAAAAGACTTTCCCTTTATGTGACAAAGTTGCCAATTATTTTGATTTTAACGACATACACATACCCATACACACTGTTTTGTTTTGTTATTAGTAATTAATTGTTTATTTATTTTACTTTGATGGTCCTAGTTCATATTTGTGACTGTTACAGCTATAGCTATATGTAAGCGGGCACGCCTTTTATGCTTGGAGGCTTTTATTTGGGCATTAAGTTCTGTTTACGTTTTTATCTCTGCTTGAGAATTAATAGTTTTCGGTGTTTTGCTTTTCTTTTTTTTTTGTTGGTATAGTGGTGTGCTAGCTGACATATGGCTAATAATTTAATGTTTTATGTTGCACGTAATGTAAATTGTTTTGCATACTGTTGTATAGAATCCATTTTTTTCCCTCTAACTGAACAGACAGCTGTGCTGCTGGGGAGTTTGTTGACCACTTCTTCTTCCCAGCTAAAGCACTAGGAAGTGGTGAAGGGTGGGCGTTTTGGGGGACTGTCTTATGTAATTTTGACGTTCGAAAAGTGCTGATTCTCAGCCGAGTTTGAATAAATGACTTTTGATTTAAAAAAAAAAAAAAAACAAAGCGCAATTAGCATATTGCAACAAAAGGTGCCGTAAATAATAATTGATCACAAAATACACGGTCTTAAAATAAGAAGCTAAATGGATCCTTAGGTGTAGGATGATAGCAATTAAAATCGTAACGCAAAAATAATGCGGAACGGTCGACACCGAGCGATAAGCAAACAATATGCCGGCGAGAATGGAATGTGTAGAAAAAACCAATGCATGGTTTTCTCAATCTTAATGAGCCGATGTAATAGATATACAATCTGCCAGAATGATGAATAGGTAGCGTTAATATAAAAACTTTAGATCATGTCCAGACTGGATGTGGAGTTTTGGAGACGCGGTATTTTTGAGTAGCATAATTTTGCATCCCCAGACCCAAACACGCTCAAAACCACGTTCTATGGCTCTAGCTTTGGCCTTATTCTGAAGGATTTTGTTTTCGAATGTTAGGTGGTCGTTAACGTAGACCCTATTTTCACCACGTAGTCCCAGGTCACCAGCATTCAGGGTCTTGTGCTTTCTCGCAGCAGCTACAAAATCGATTTTCAGGTAGCTGTTGTGCACCGAACAAATTATGTTTTTATTTTGCTTGTCGTTGCGCATAGGCACCCTCGCTACATAATTAATCTGTTCTTTTGGAATATGGCAGCCAATGATATCCCCGATCATGGCTATTAATAAAAATAGGTTTTCATCGCTGGACAACGGTACTCCCTTGATCTCAATGTTATTTAACCGAGATCTCTGCTCTCTCTCACTTAGATGATTCTCAAGCTTCTCCACACGGCTCTGCAGAAGAAGAACATCTTCCTTAGTCTTCTTTATGACCTCAATTTCTTGCTGTAGTGTCGAGCGTACCTTGCTTGTCAAGGCCTGCATTGCATCATTGACAGTATCCATGGATGATTGCACTTCAGACAATGCAGATTTGATGGCCTTAATTTCCATGAGTTCTGATTGCCTTTACACTTTCAACCAACGCTGGCAATGCCTCCATTTGGGTTGAGAGCCGTTTGAGCTCAGCTAAGATCCGAAGCCTCCGAGTCAGTAGTAGCAGTCTTTCGAGAAACGATGCGGGGACTGGCTACCGCTGACGATTTGCAGCTAGCACAATTCCATGTCCCTTTCCGGTCCCGGAGCTTTCTCCATCCGACTTCAGTTATACTAGCGCAGGGGAAGTCAAACTGCCCCCCACATAAGGAGCATGTCACGCCATCTCGAGCTTCATCCTCACAATCCTTACACGTAAACATCGTGAGTAATTTGAATAAAAGTTTGAAAAACGTAGTTCGTGTTCGTTAACGAGCGACAGCAATATTGAGCGCGCGCGCCTTTGGTTAGCTGTCTACCGACGTATTGACATCTTATATTATAATATTAATTCGTCATGTGTACGGGCACAGGTGGGCACAACGTACCGCACAGCCGAGCTGTCGAAGGCGTTCCCCGCCGCCTTCCTGGAGGCGCTGCTGCGTGCGGCGGGCGCGGGCCCGGCGTGCGCGCGCGCGCTGCTGCAGCGCATCCTGCACACGCTGCTGGACCGGAGGGCTAACGCGCCCAGGTTACTGAGAGCTACGTGAGTATAACATGCCCGCCTCCCTGGAGGCACTGCTGCGTGCGGCGGGCGCGGGCCCGGCGTGCGCGCGCGCGCTGCTGCAGCGCATCCTGCACACGCTGCTGGACCGGAGGGCTAACGCGCCCAGGTTACTGAGAGCTACGTGAGTATAACATGCCCGCCTCCCTGGAGGCACTGCTGCGTGCGGCGGGCGCGGGCCCGGCGTGCGCGCGCGCGCTGCTGCAGCGCATCCTGCACACGCTGCTGGACCGGAGGGCTAACGCGCCCAGGTTACTGAGAGCTACGTGAGTATAACATGCCCGCCTCCCTGGAGGCACTGCTGCGTGCGGCGGGCGCGGGCCCGGCGTGCGCGCGCGCGCTGCTGCAGCGCATCCTGCACACGCTGCTGGACCGGAGGGCTAACGCGCCCAGGTTACTGAGAGCTACGTGAGTATAACATGCCCGCCTCCCTGGAGGCACTGCTGCGTGCGGCGGGCGCGGGCCCGGCGTGCGCGCGCGCGCTGCTGCAGCGCATCCTGCACACGCTGCTGGACCGGAGGGCTAACGCGCCCAGGTTACTGAGAGCTATGTGAGTATAAGATGCCCGCCCCTCCCTGGAGGCGCTGGTCAGTTGCTATTGCCAAGTTAAGATGTCAGATCTTACACATCATATGCGACTGCTGTAAGGCTCGCCCGTATTTTTTTTTTTGCTGTAGGCGAATCTTCGTATACATAATGGGTATCAGTAACCCAGCATGATAAAAACAATATATTTTGTTTTTACGTCTGAGGATTACGCAAACTGCTCTTGCAGATTTCTAACCGTTTTATATAGATTCCGTAAATAAATGCGACACCATTTTTCAGACAAGAGACATGAAGGAAAAATACGTATTTCATGATTATTAAGCTTGTTAGACGAAAACAATATATTATATTTTTTTCATTTATTACCTAAAAGAAACAAATCTATAACCATTTTCCTGCCGACCCAGGATTTATACCGTACAGTTGCTATCACTCGGGCAAGCACGGTATTTTAATCTCACAAAGCGACGCGTACTTTACTTGTGGTAACCAAGTGTACAAACACGCTGTGAATGTGTGCATGCCGACGAGTGGCGTCAGCACGTAACACGCACACTCCCAACTCCGCCACTGCCGAGAGCTGCTGCGCCCACATTCAGGCGTGTCTGTACACTCGGTGCCACAGTAACACGCACACTCCCAACTCCGCCACTGCCCGGCGGTGCCGAGAGCTGCTGCGCCCACACTCACGGCGTGTCTGTACACTCGGTGCCACAGTAACACGCACACTCCCAACTCCGCCACTGCCCGGCGGTGCCGAGAGCTGCTGCGCCCACACTCACGGCGTGTCTGTACACTCGGTGCCACAGTAACACGCACACTCCCAACTCCGCCACTGCCCGGCGGTGCCGAGAGCTGCTGCGCCCACACTCACGGCGTGTCTGTACACTCGGTGCCACAGTAACACGCACACTCCCAACTCCGCCACTGCCCGGCGGTGCCGAGAGCTGCTGCGCCCACATTCAGGCGTGTCTGTACACTCGGTGCCACAGTAACACGCACACTCCCAACTCCGCCACTGCCCGGCGGTGCCGAGAGCTCCTGCGCCCACACTCACGGCGTGTCTGTACACTCGGTGCCACAGTTACACGCACACACCCAACTCTGCCACTGCCCGGCGGTGCTGAGAGCTACTGCGCCCACACTCACTGCGTGTCTGTACATTCGGTGCCACAGTAACACGCACACTCCCAACTCCGCCACTGCCCGGCGGTGCTGAGAGCTCCTGCGCCCACACTCACTGCGTGTCTGTACATTCGGTGCCACAGTAACACGCACACTCCCAACTCCGCCACTGCCCGGCGGTGCTGAGAGCTCCTGCGCCCACACTCACTGCGTGTCTGTACATTCGGTGCCACAGTAACACGCACACTCCCAACTCCGCCACTGCCCGGCGGTGCTGAGAGCTCCTGCGCCCACACTCACTGCGTGTCTGTACACTCGGTGCCACAGTAAAGCGTGCGTCGCTGCGTGAGATTAAGGCCTGTAGCATTAAGGCTGAGGCTACGGTAAGCAGCGATTTGCGATGCGACTGAAAGAGCGAAACGAGATAAACATGGTATGGCTACATTATAAGCGAAAATCCGGCGTATATTCGGCGATGACGTGGCTGCAGTACACATGCTACACAACGAATTAGCATGTGGCTAATTTCGCTGATATGTTGATGTAGTCGATGCCGTGATTACAGTAACGTTGTTCCGATCGCTTAAAGAAATCAAAGATCGCTAGTAATATTTGATGTACGGTGTAGCCATATACTTGAGCATTTATTTATTTGTTTTAATCACTCATGTATCGCAGGTCGCGTCGCGGTCTAATGTAGCTTCAGCCTGAAACATAAATTTCGTTTTAATTGCAGCGTGGACTATATCGAGCTCGGTCTGATAGTAGAGAAGTGTTCGCGACAGGATCTCATCTTCATCAGCAAGCATGGCTACGCTTTGTTCAGCTCACTGTATGAAGGTAAGTACAATAACGAACGTTTATCTTTTATTGTCAACATGGTCCTTCAAAAGTAATCATAAAAGTGAGTGTTCACGATTTAAGTGTCACGTAATGTTGAGAGACATTCTCAAAGCATGGCCTGTGTTACTAAATATAGGTCATGCTCCGGGTATTTATTATTTACTTACTTATTGAAACTAATCAAAAGTAAAAAAAACAGGCAGTCATGGGGACTGTCGAACTACGTATCACACTGATGGAACGCAAAATCATGGATCGCGCAAGCAGATTTTATCGCAACTAGCATATATACAACATCCCGACATCAACCGTCGCGCAGTTGCCCACCAGACACGACACCGTCTGGTCGGAGGATCCTCCCTTTTCTATGGAGGGTGAGTGAACTTTACACCCTGTTCCTCATGCCTCTATAGAAGTAAAACTTATCACTCAACGCGCCTAAAGAAGTTTTCACTTCAATAAAATAATGATTGTCTAACATAATTTAAACAATGCATGGTACACACAACGACCGCCTTGTTCTTCTAAACTACGCAACGAATTTTGATGCGGATTTCACCGCCATTCAGATAATTAATTTTGTAACTTTTATGAGTATAATAAATTAATATTAAATTTAGATGTAACCAGACATACTAACGCAGACATCTGTACGTTTAGTCGCGTCGCAACAACTGCGCGGAGCAGGCCGGGTCGCGAGTTACTTATAATTTAGAATTCAACCTCACAAGTACAAGAGAGCACAGCAGGTGTCATAACTATCTCATCACCATCATTCTCCTGACCTTATCCCAATGTATTAGTGGTCGCCGCAACATGTTCCTTTCTTCCATGCTGCACTATTAGTTGCCATCTCGGTAGTCACCCCCTTTCTATCCATATCATCTTTCACACAGTCCATCCACCGTTTCTTTGGTCTGCCCCTACTCGTATAGCCATCGACGTTCATACTCAAAACTTTCCTGACGACATGTCCCTCATTCCTCCGCATCACATGCCCATACCATGGCAACTCTTTCCACACAACTTTTCAGCCACCGGTGTCACTTTCTCATTTCATTTTATATATACTCATTTCTTACTGTATCCATTCGTGTCACACCACACATCCCTCTTAGCATTCTCATCTCAGCTGCTTGCAATTGCTTTTCATTCATCCCTTGTCATCAAATGTCATAACTATATCTATTATCTTTTTAACCGATAAAGCCCCAATGGCTCCGAATAGGAGCCCTCGCGGCGCGCGATTTGAAAGTAGTTATCGAATAAAAATGTTTTTTTTGAGATTGAGAGATGACGTTATTGAGTCACGGGCCTGAGCGGTTAAGTTGCTCTGTTGTTAATTTATCAGAGTACTTGCTGCGCCCCTCGGTTTCACCCGCATAAGTCGCGATCCCGTGGGAATATCGGGATAAAAAATATCCTATGTCCTAACCCAGGTCATGGTCTACCAAATTTCATCCAAATCCGTTCAGTCGTTTTAACGTGAAGGCGTAACAAACAACAAACTCACTTTCGCATTTACAATATTAGTATTTCCTTTACTCTACAGTGCTCAGCAAGTCATTGTGGCCATTGTTTTATAATTTTCCTTGTCCTCAGGTCTCCAACTCGAAACCAATACAATGGAGAACGTGGAAGCGATCTACACGACGTTAGCACTCATCTGTATTGAGCTGGGATCTGAGGAGACTGTATGTGATATCATGCAGCTTATACTGGCGTAAGTTGTTAATAACACTTTCAATGTTTTAGTCCCTTAGTTGCCTGAAGTACGTACACAACGCCTGCACCTCACGCTGGGAGTGATAGCCTGAGCAGGGTTCGATCAGATACTTCTGGATCAGACATTAGGTGCAGTAGCACCTACCTAGTGCTCTGGTCGAGGACTCTTAAGCATGAGCTATGAGGGTGACTTATTTTTAGGGTTCCGTACCCGAAGGGTGCCAATCGGAACCCTATTACTATAGTGCGCGCGGAACTAGTTGGCCGCGCCTTAGGTATGTGAGCGGTGGGACGGACAGGCGGGCGCGCTGTCGCCACTCAGTGCGGCGCCGTACTTCGCGACGGCAACACGCGTTGAAAGTTCCGGCTAGTTCAGACAAAACGCACATGTGGTTGCAATAGCGAGATGAGTCTGCCGATAAAAAGACAATCTAAGGAAATAATATTTAAAGTACATACGTTTAAAAAAAAACGGAAAGTCGATGTCAATAGTTTAGAATATAAAACTGATGCGATTATACATATATTAGTAGCAGAAGCAACAGGGATATCAGAACGAAGTGTAACGAGAGTGATTGCTGAAAGAAAAACTTCCTTGCAAAATACAGGGGAAGCAAAATTTATTTCTCCGCGGAGACCAATAGAAATAAAAAAGAAAATACAAGTTGATAATTTTGATTTTGGAGTGATAAGAAGAAAAATAAATCTGTTTTATACGATAGCCAAAAAATACCAAGTCTACGATAACTAAATGCTGTGTTTAAAAGAGGATAATATTTTAGATTGCGGATTAATTTTTTTAAGAGAACTTCCACAAACTGGGGTATTTATTTAAAAAATGTGTGGGACATGTTTACCGCCAGTCTGCAAGCATCAATCGACCGCGCGCGAGGAGCGCGCGGCACACACTGAGCAAGGTACGGCGCGGAGCCTCTGGCAATGGAATGCGACTAGCTCGCATCAAAGCTGATGAGAAACTATTCACCGCACAGTGGCGCTACAAGTATTTATAGTCGGCGCACTCCGAACGCCAGGAGACCAGGAACCTTGCATCTCATTGGCTAATCAATTTTGAGTATGACTTCCAACAGCAACTACGTCCACAACCCATTTTGTAAATATAGGAACTAGGATTTTGACAATAAATATTCCCATTTTGAATCTCAATCGTTTGTGTTATTGTACTCAAAGATACCGGAACTAAAGTGTGGAAGAACCCCACAATTGGTGACCCCGAGGAAAAAATGTCACAAGAGAACACCACAAGTGAAGGAAGCAATCCCATGAAGATGGACTCCGACTTAGCTGCCATATCGGTTCAGTCCAGATTATTACCATTCTGGCGGGAGATTCCACGAGTCTGGTTTATCCAATTTGAAGCTGTCGTGGACCCCTTGAAGACTTCGGACGACCAGAAATTCCGCTATGTGTTACAACAACTGCAAAGCACCGATCTTCAACAGTTAACCGACATTCTATACAATCCACCCACCAAGGATAAATATAATGCTGTGAAGAATCGTCTGCTCACCGTATACGATAAATCTGACGTCAAGAACTTCCAGAAGCTAATCAGCGGTCTAGAGTTGGGTGATCAAAAACCCACACAACTGCTACGCAAGATGAGAGAGCTAGGAAGCGGCATGATCACAGATGAAGGATTGAAAATCGAGTGGCTCAATCACCTACCCACACAGATGCGTGTTGTGCTGTCGGTCAACACGGAATCAACCCTAGACACCCTCGCTGCAATGGCCGATAAGATGGCAGAATACGCCGAACCAGCAACGGTTGCCGCAGTGTCCACAACCACGCAAGATACCGTGACGTCAACACAGCTAGAAATACTTTCGAAGCAAATGGAGAAACTATGCCTAGAAGTGGCTGAGCTACGCGGACGTACAAGGGAGCGCCACAGACCCCATTTCACGCCGTTCAGATCACGGTCACGGTCACAGTCTCACCGGAATAGCAACAAGACGTCTGTCAAACCCGGCGATCCAACGTGGGAGTGTAGATACCATTTTCGTTTCGGTGATAAGGCAAAACGTTGCGAGTCACCGTGTTGTAGGCGAAACAAGAATCACACGACGTTAAACTAGCTACGACATCGACTGTGGCGGAAGTCGACGTCCCCAGCACCACCAACCGCCTATGTGTCTTCGATCGCGACACTCGACAGCGTTTCCTCATAGACACCGGCGCCGAAATTTCCGTGTTGGCTGCAACAAACAAAAGAAAAATGAAAACATCAAGCGCCTACACATTATACGCTGCAAACAATACACCGATCAACACTTACGGTGAAAAAACACTAAGGCTAAATCTTGGCTTACGACGCAGCTTTCTATGGACATTCATCATAGCAGACGTGAAGACCTCGATCATAGGGGCTGATTTTCTACGACATTTCAAGCTCCTGGTCGACCTCCATAAAAAGAAGCTCGTCGATAATGTTACCGACATATCAATTGACACCATTGAAGTTGCAACAAATGAACAAACTATACATGTCATTAGCACCACCCAAGCGTACTATGACATTTTGAAGTTATTCCCGGAGGTGCTGCGACCTATGTCTTTGAAGGAACCAGCGAAACATGATGTAGTGCACCATATTGAGACCACGAGCGCTCCAGCCTTCGCACGAGCCCGTCCCTTGTCCCCCGACAAATATAAGGCTGCTAAGGAGGAGTTCGACCACATGCTGGAACTCGGAATATGCAGGCCATCAAAGAGCCCGTGGGCAAGCCCGCTGCATATTGTCAAGAAGAAGGATGGAGGCCTAAGGGTATGCGGCGACTACCGACGATTAAATTCAGTGACACATCCAGACCGCTATCCTATACTACGAATACAAGATTTCACGTACCAGCTGCACAATATGAAGATATTCTCGAAGCTGGACCTTAAAATGGCCTACTATTGGATCCCAATTGCAGAGGAAGACGCCCAGAAAACAGCAATTATAACACCGTTTGGGCTGTTTGAATTCACATGCATGACGTTTGGCTTACGCAACGCTAGTCAAACGTTTCAAAGGTTTATGCATCAAGTACTGCGTGGCATAGACAACTGCTTCTGTTACGTCGACGACATATTGCTGTATTCAAACAACGAAGAGAGCCACAGACAACTTCTACGGCAAGTACTAGAGCGCCTAAAGAATTACGGCGTCATGCTAAAGGTAGAGAAATGTGAATTCGGCAAGGACCAGATTGATTTTCTCGGCTACGAAGTATCAGGCAACGGGATCAGGCCCACTGAAGAGAGAACCAAAGCAATATCAAGTTACCCCAAACCCAACACAATAGCTGATTTACGACGTTTTCTGGGCATGATAAATTTTTATCGCAGCTGCTTACCCCGTCAAGCCGAACAACAGAATGAGCTAAATAAATATCTACACAACCAGAAACGCAACGATAAAACGCACATCGAGTGGACACCACATGCAGAGCTGGCTTTTGAAAAGTGCCGCCAAAGCATTTTGGAAGCCACACAACTGATCCACCCATTACCAGGAAGCCCCCTTGCCTTGATGACAGACGCTTCAGATTACAGCCTTGGCGCTGTTTTACAGCAGAGAATAAAAAACGAATGGAAACCTCTCGCTTATTACTCAAAAGCGATGAGTATGACTCAGCAACGCTACAGCGTATACGACCGCGAGTTGTTAGCGATCTATACAGCTGTCAAGCACTTCAGGAATCTCATAGAAGGAGGCAATGTCACAGTGTATACAGACCATAAGCCACTAGTGAATGCACTAACACGTCCACCGAGTAGCAGCGACACTCCGCGTCGAGAACGGCAATTACATTTTATTAGTCAATTTTGCACCAGCATCAAGTACGTGCGAGGCGAAGATAACTCGGTGGCAGACGCATTATCACGCATAGAAGACATACAATGCCCTTCTCTCATCGACTACGTAACTTTAGTCAGCGAACAAGAAAAAGATCCTGTGTTGAAACAGCTCAGAAATCAACCAAACCTAAAGTTTACCAACGTCACAATGCCTGGGATAAACCAGCCAATCACGTGCGAGACATCTACCGGAACGCCCCGACCGTACTTACCGACTACGTATCGTTTTGAGGCATTCAAAGCTCAACACGATTTGTGTCATCCTGGCGTAAAATCCACCAGGAAACAGATGTGCTCAAAATTTTTGTGGCCCAACATGAACAAAGAAATTAACAACTGGACCAGAGCATGTATCAGCTGTCAGCGAGCGAAGATTCACCGTCACGTCGTAACCCCACTGAGTGAGTTCCCACCGTCGGCGCGTTTTGAACACATCCACGTGGACATAGTGGGACCACTGCGATTATCTAATGACCGACGATACTGTGTGACTATTATTGATCGTTGCACCCGTTGGCCAGAAGCCGTTCCTGTACAAAAGATCACTGCTGAGGAAGTCGCAAAAGCCCTCTACGAAAATTGGATTGCCAGATTTGGTTGCCCACTAAGAATATCAACCGATCAAGGACGGCAATTTGAATCATCATTGTTCCGGTCACTAATGAAGAAGTTCGGGATATCACGAATACGGACCACGGCGTATCATCCCCAATCCAATGGTATGATCGAGCGGTGGCACAGAACATTGAAGGCAGCACTCATGGCGCGAGGCACTACACAGTGGACAGAAGAGCTTCCAACTGTACTGTTAGGATTACGCACGGCGTTGCGAATCCACAACGATTTAAGCCCAGCAATGATGACGTATGGCACTACGCTACGCTTACCATCGGATTTCATCGTGCCAACCAAGTCAAACATTGACGAGAACGACTATATACGCCGCCTTACAGAAACCATGGCATCATTAAAAAGTGCGCCTCGATCAAGCAACAGTCGAACAGAGCCATTCATACATCACGATCTCACCACGTGCACACATGTTTTCGTGCGCAACGACACAGTTCGTTCCCCGTTAACACCGCCGTACGAAGGTCCCTACGAAGTAATCAAACGCTATGACAAGTGTTACAAAATTAAGTTGCCGCTACGCACATCGGTAGTATCAATGGATAGGCTCAAGCCTGCCTACATATTCAACGAGTCTGAAGATGTGGATCATCGCACCCCTGATCAAGCAGTCCAGCCATACATCACAAGATCTGGAAGAACCGTAAAGCCCGTTGTTCGCTTCGCTTAAGGGGGAGTGATGTGGGACATGTTTACCGCCAGTCTGCAAGCATCAATCGACCGCGCGCGAGGAGCGCGCGGCACACACTGAGCAAGGTACGGCGCGGAGCCTCTGGCAATGGAATGCGACTAGCTCGCATCAAAGCTGATGAGAAACTATTCACCGCACATTTTTTTTTTTTTTTTTGTGTGTGGCATCTCGTAGTTGACCTTGAGAGGTCGTGACTACTTAACCGGACTTTCCTGTGGCTGCCTTAAGCGAACTCAAAGCCTCCAGCCAGGGGCGAATTTCTTATATTACTAAGAGACTGCACGCTAAGGGCACCCCCTGTGGGGTACGGACCTCGGCTTAGGGCGTCGCTGGGGGGAGGACAGCAAGATGGGACAGGCTGGATCTGGTTAATATTATTATTATTAATCGGGGAATTTAAAGCTACAGGCTCAGCTGCGGCGCGGGCTGGCACTTCTTCGAGCAAGGGTCGGGGGGGACAATTACGTCGGGGTTTACGCGAGGGACCTCGGCGGCGAGGTCGGAACGTAGGTCGTCGGTGTGTTTTGTGCACTGTACTCGTTGCCCTATTGCTTTCCTGGAGGAGGGTAATGGGGTCATCGGGGTCGGAGAGGGTATGCCTTGGACGGCGAATAGAACTAATGGTGGAGGGCCTATAACTGGCGGCCTGCACAACCAGAGGGTTGCGGTGGGTGGTGGCGGAGTCGAAGAAGCGCTTCGTGATGCGCTTCATGAACTGCTTGATGGTGGGGATTCTAAGATCGAGATGGAGGATCTCGTTTCGAACGAACCAGGGGGCTCCCGTTGCCTTTCGGAGGAAACGGTTTTGGAGGGACTGCATCCTGTGGATGTGGTGGGGTTTAGCGTGTGCGAAGACTGCACAGGCATAAGTCATGATGGGACGGATGCACGCTGTGTAAATACGCAATTTGCCCTTAAGGGACAATTTGCTGCGCGCATTTAGGACGGAGTGAAGTCTACCGAGAGCGAAAGCGGCACGCGAACGCACCTGCTTGATGTGCTCTGAGAACGAGAGATGGTGGTCAAGGGTCACGCCTAGGTATTTGGCTCGCTTCTCCCAAGGGATAGGCTTGCCGAACATGGTGAGCGGTCGGGGGGCGATGAGGTTTTTACGCTGTTTGGTGAAGAGAACAGCCTGACTTTTGTCGGGATTGACCTCGATTCTCCACTTTCTAAACCAAGCGCCAAGCTTGTTGACCTCGGTCTGGAGAGTGCGAGATATGTGGTCGTGGACTAACCCGGTGTAGTAGATGGCCGTGTCGTCTGCGAACAGAGCCAACTGCGCCTTTCTACTTTTCGGGATGTCGCTGGTGAAGAGAGTAAAAATGAGAGGGGATAGTACAGAGCCCTGAGGGACGCCTGCACGGATAGGGTGAGGGGAGGATAGCGCTCCTTCGATGCGATAGCGGAAGGTGCGGTTTGACAAGAAGTCTCGTAAGATGAGCACGAGACGATCGGGCACTCCGAGTTTGTAGAGCTTATATAATAAGCCGTTGTGCCAGACCTTGTCGAACGCTTTCGCTATATCGAAGAATACAGCACCGGTCGTAAGACCACGTTGAAAGCCGTGGCTTATGTGTTCAACGATGCGGTGGACCTGTTGGACGCAAGAATGTTGGGCTCTAAAGCCGAACTGCTGGTCGGGGATGAGGCCCTTTGTTTCCGCAAAATCTCTGAGGCGCTTTAAGATAAGCCTCTCATAGATTTTGCCGAAGACATTGAGCAGACTGATGGGCCGGTAGCTGGTGGGCTCCGTTTTCGGCTTACCGGGCTTCGGTATGCCGATGACGGTGGCCTTCTTCCACTCTTGTGGGAAGATGTTATTGCTCAGGGCTCCATTGAAGATGGTGGCCATGAGCATTATGAGGTGAGCGGGGAACAGTTGGAGCACCCTATTGGTGATTCCGTCTGAGCCGGGGGCTTTGCGAGGTTTTAGACCCTTGATGATATCATGCACTTCGTCTGGAGTGACGGGAGGCAGAGGATAGTCAGGGTCTTCAACGGGCGGGAGGGAGGCTCTACGTTCGACTTCCGCGTCGACCTGGGACAGGTGAGCTTGGTCTACTGGTTGAGAGCTAGGTGAGCATTGAGCCTCAAGACTATCGGCTAGGCATTCTGCCTTGTCGACGTCATCGAAAGCGATGGTCTTGTCGGGGCGCACCAGGGGGGGCATTGAGACGACTTCGTCGGATTTGAGTTTCCTCTGAAGGTCCCAGAACGCTCGGTGATTCACCGCACAGTGGCGCTACAAGTATTTATAGTCGGCGCACTCCGAACGCCAGGAGACCAGGAACCTTGCATCTCATTGGCTAATCAATTTTGAGTATGACTTCCAACAGCAACTACGTCCACAACCCATTTTGTAAATATAGGAACTAGGATTTTGACAATAAATATTCCCATTTTGAATCTCAATCGTTTGTGTTATTGTACTCAAAGATACCGGAACTAAAGTGTGGAAGAACCCCACAAATGTAAAGGGATCTCTTATCCCTTTTAATAGAGAGACCAAACATTGTTGAATAGCGAGTGAAATATTTGAGGGCCATAAGAAAATTCAGAGAAGACAAACGAAATATATTATTTTTGGACGAAACTTACGTTAACCAAACTCACAATGTCAAAAAAAATTAATTATAAGCGGCGAAAATTACCAAAAAAATTTGATAAAAAAAAAAACAAAATTGATTTTGTGACTGAATTTCTGTTTTGTTATTTTATTTTAAACCATTACTAAATAGTAACAAGTTAAGTAAGTAAGTAAGTTTTAACACTTAAATAATAGTTTTGAAATAATATAAAATTATCAATTGAATTAGCATAAAAATATTATTAAAATCTCGGTTCTGATTGTAATGCTTGGTCACTCCCTAGCATCATTGGGATGACACTGACAGCTCACTCCACGCAAGTTTTCACGGTGAGATTTTTACAGAATCGACATGCTGTTTAGCACAAACTAAGCATCGGTGTACGTATTGTTTGATTTGTGCCTTAGCTCGTGTTATCCAATACTTAGATCTCAAATAGCTCAACATTAGTTGGATTCCACCGTGTAGGGTTCTTGAGTGTGCATAGGCAATGGTCAAAGGAGTTAGTTTGTTTCTATGGCCTAATATGATTGGATGCTTACTTTGATCCGTTATGTTAGCGTGTCTCAGGCGTCCGCCAACTCGAAGCATCTGTATCTCGTCTAAGTAAGGAGGAGGAGGAGTCTTCAATGTGCTAGTTCTTTTAACCTGTTTCCCCGTCCTTAGAGACTCAATTTCTTCTGCAAATTCTTCACCTTGTACCATTTTTATGCATATGTTTAGTGCATCTTCTAATTCTTCTGTGGTCAAAGAATTCTTAGAAAGAAGTCTTCTTTTAACTCTTTGTGTTTTAAAAATCTCCTACAAAACGCAATACTTCTAAGTAATTCCTTCAATGAATTGTATTTTTCAAATTGTTCTGACAATCTACTCTTTTCTTCTTCATGTTTGGTCATTGTAAAGGTTTGTACAATTGTCTTCTTTTCTAGATCAGTAGGTATGATTTCTGGTTTTGTAAAATAAATATCTCTCTTTAAAAGCCATTCTGGATCTTTCCGCCATAAAACACATGTTTTCAACTCTGATACTAGTGCTCCTCTAGACGCTATAACAGCGGGGTTATCTTGCGATTGTACGTGATACCATTGTTCTTTCGAGACATTGCTAGTTATTTCAACCATACGATTGGCAACGAAAGTCTTCCATTTGTTAGGCTGCTTTTGTAGCCAAGCAATGACTATTGAGGAATCAGTCCAAGCAAAAACATTAGCTGATGGGACCTTCATACTCGTAGTTGTCGAAAATTGTTTTAATAGTCTCGATACCAAAACAGCTCCACACAACTCAAGTCGTGGTAGCGATATGGTCTTCAACGGCGCAACACGCGTCCGTGCTGCAATCAATGAGGTTTTGACTGTAATGTACGCGACAGTACACAAGTGCTGCGTATGCTTTCATCGATGCATCACTGAAGCCGTGCAGTTGTATGCTGTTCTTGTTTAAATTGTATGTACCCATCCAACGATCTATTTTTATTCCATTAACGTTGCTCATGTCTTCGCGTATGGTTTTCCACTCATCTATCAAAACTGGAGCAATTTCTTGATCCCAATCAACCTTAGTTTGCCAGAGCTTCTGAATCAAAATTTTTGCTTTTACGATGCATGGCGCTATCCAACCGAGTGGATCAAAAAGCTTTTGGACATCTGACAGTATACTTCGCTTCGTAACAATTACAGGAAGGGGAACTAGGTTCAGTTGGTATTCAAATTGATCGCTGCCTAAGTTCCATTGTATCCCTAAAGCCTTTATGGTACCATCTATATTTAAATCCAAATGTGCATTAATAGATCTATCCTCTTGATCTTCGATCAATAATAGCACTAGATATCGGGTCGGCGCAAAAAATACGTCCCGGTAAATATAAGCGCACTTGAGACGTGAGCTTTTATTTTGTTTAGTTTGCTTGAAACACAGCCAATGTAAACACGTCTCACAATGCCGCAGCATGCAAAAATAATCCCCGAAAAAGCATATATAACGGCCGGAATATCTTACTTTCAGTAAGTACATGAAGAATAAGTTATATTTTAAGCTTTAAACTAACAAATAATATCAAATTTTGAACAAAATTACCGATTTTAAACCACCGCTACAAATGTTGGCCAAGGCTCGCCAACATACGCACAAACTTTTGTTCAACAGAACAGTATAAGCATGGAGTAGATTTGTATCGAAATATATTTTTTTTAATTTGTTACCAGATCTTCAAAACTGTTTGGTTAAAATTGGTTGATGCTACTTTTGTGTCTGTTGCTTTCCTTTTTTATTTTAGCTGTCCTAGCAATCCATTTACGTGTGCAGAAGGGACCTCGATTGTCGCCAGAGAAAGAAGAGATGACTTTTATAAGCCAGCTAAGAATTCGGTTATATGTTCGGATCACTTTGATAAATCATAAATATAATAATATAAAAATAATACTGGTTTGCTGGGGCTTCTGACGTGCATCAGTAGCTTAACATACTTATTTCAAACTTTAGTTGAAACTGACATCCTTTCATTTTTATTAGCCTACAAATTCAGTCAGGACCATGTTGAGTTGTTTTTTGGCGCTTTTAGAAGTCAAGGTGGGCATAATATTAACCCGAACAGCCGACAATTCAAAGCAAGCTTTAAAAAACTTTTGTCTCATTTGGAACTGAGTTCAAAATTTACTGGCAATTGTCTTCCACTTGACAATATACCAATCCTATCTGGAGCTCCATCTCTCGATAAGATTAATAACACCTCGATAGGATATCGCCTTGGCGTAAGTGAAGAGAGAAACTCAAGTGAAACAGAGATTTTAAATAACAGATACTTACAGCAAAGTTTTCAAAAATATCAAACTAATTGCAATAATCTTTCTTCTACATTGGATGAAAGTCCATCTTCTAGTGTTATGCCGCAAATAGTAGGATATATTTCGGGATATGTTGTCAGTAAATTGGTAAAAAAACTAAAGTGTGACCTGTGTATGAATAACTTGTGTGCAACAGAAAAACAATTCTTTCACAAACTGATAGACCTAAGAGACATGGGGGGTTATTCTCTGCCTCTACCGATGTATTTAATATTTGCATGAAAACTGAAAGCGTGATCCGAAATTGTATTCGCGTGAGTGGGGGTAAATCTTTACAAAAAAGGTATGATAGCAACTTTATATGTACAACAGTTTTGAAATTATATATTAACATGAATGTGTTTCATGGAGGAGATGAACACAATCACGCAATTACTTTGCTCAAATCAGTAGTTGACAAATTTATTGACGTAAGGTTACATTACATAAGTAAAAAAGAAACGGGAGATATCAAAAACAAATCAAAACGACAATTGTATAACAAACTCAACTTATTTAAAGGAAATTAATTCAGGTACGCAGAATGGAAAAATTTCTTCAATGTTGAATCGTTAATAAAAATTGATTTGTGATTTATTAATTGGACTGAATTGACTTGTAATAAGAAGGTTTGAATTTACGCATCGCATCCCCCTTAAAGAAACTTATTACGCACTTGCACGCACCTTCAGTCATGGTTGTTTACCTACCATACACTCTTAATTGGAGTTTTATTTAAATAAATAAATGATTTAATAATACAATTATTTTTAACTAGCTCCGCCCTGCGGTTTCACCCGCGTAAACCAGCATAAAAAGTAGCCTATGTGTTAATCCCGGGTATAAGTTATCTTCATTGAAAATTTCATCCAAATCGGTTCAGCCGTTTGAGCGTTAAGAATTAACAAACATACAAACACACAAAGAGAGACACAGACACACACACCCTCACAAACTTTCACATTTATAATATTAGTGTGATAACTTAAAAATCGCGTACATAAGTAGACGTACTCATTTTTTTATACGGGTTGATTACAATGAGCCAACCCACAGACAATTAATAGCAATGTCTTAATGAAATAACTATTGTACTAATTTAGTCCTACTACTTTTTTAAATCGGTCAAAAATATTTGCTAAAACGCACCTTTGCCTAAAAAAATATATTATTATTCTGCTACTCTACGTCGTTCAATTCTTACTATGTTCTGAGCATTGTAATGTAATACCAAGAATTACGTCTAGTTTCAAAATAGAGTAAACACGAAATTGTTAACAAAATGTTTTTAACCTTATTTGATTGTTTTAAGTTTCATTTTAGAATAATTATTTTTGTACTTATTATAAAAATGATTTGAAATTTACCTTTCTCCGATGACAGACGGACTTAAATATTAATATTTAAGAATCGTAATTAAACTTTATGCTTGAGTGTTAAGGTTTATAATGAACTGAAGTTGTTAATCTTGTAAAACTTTTTTCTTTAATTCGTAGTAAGAAATGTAAATGTTTATGTATGCGTAAACGTGGCCACTTTAGCGACGTATTTTTGTTCCTAATCCTGTATCTAGTGCTATTATTGATCGAAGCTCTTGATCTATAGATTTTAAAAAATCTATGTTGTTTGACGACCATTTTTTTAGCTGAAAGCCGCCTAGTAGTAATAAACTCTTCAAGTCTTTGCTTATTTTGGCTTACTCCAAATCGTCACTTCCTGACATAACGTCATCACCATATAAATCTTCTCGTAACACCCTAGCTGCTTCAGGATACTTGGCACCTTCATCGTTAGCAAGTTGCATAAGTGTTTTTATCGCTAAATACGGCGCTGACGCTGTACCGAAAGTAACAGTCAGGAGTCTTAAATCTTGAATGATTTCAGATGAATCGCTTCGCCACAGTATTCTTTGGTAATCGGTGTCTTCCTGGGGTACCAAAATCATTCGGTACATCTTCTGTAATGATAAATGATAAATGATGATAAATGATTTTATTTCTGTAAGTAGGTTTTTACAAACACTTTTACACGTCAAAACATATTTTTTTAAACTAGATGAGGCCGGCGTTTCCTATCTGACTACTCTGAGAAGAAAGGCCGAAACAAACTCAGAGGTCACAGTCTCTTTTAAAGTCCAGACATAATCTTGGTCAGATCATGTGAAGACCATGTCGATTGGTGTCTGAAATGGTCTTTTGATGAAAGAACCACACAGATTGAGTGGACCTGTCCAGTCAGTGCACGCATTTGTCAGTCGTTGTGCAGCTCAACTCATAACTAAAGGAGCTCAACGATTCAACGAACAATGTATGTCAGAAACAAAACATACTGCGTGTGTCCGCCATTTCACTATTAGGCTTCACAAATCGTCTTGTAGATCAGAACCTGCTAGTAACTCGTCGTTTAGGGAAACTCCATTGTAACCCTTGCAGGAGGCGTCAAAAACGACGCGAGTCTTCGTGCTTTCTTTATCGTTCCTGACTACTGCGTGGTGGGGTAAGTAGACAGACTTTTTTGTATTTATTTCATCTTGTGGTACCTTTTCTATAGGTATGTTTTAAGTGTAGTATTCTTCAATAACCTTTTTGTATTCTTCTTTCAGGTCAGGGTTTTTGTTCAATCTTTTCTCCAGTGGAACCTGTTTAATGCTATCTCTCTTGTCTTTCCGTCGGGTGATTTTATGTTGTCGTTTTAAAAGGTAATTTTACTATGTATCGTCCTTCATTGTTTCTTGTATGTGTTTTTTCATATATCTCTTCGCATAAATGTTCTTCTACAGTAAATTTCCTATTTGCATTGGTTTCTAACTCCCACATAGTTTTCAATAGTTCTTTCACATCGACTTGTTCATTTATCGCCATTAAACATTTTTCTTTTGCGTTTGTTTTTACGCTTATTTCCCCAAATATTATCCAGCCGAGGTTGGTTCTCTGAGCTATAGGTGACCCCGGTGGACCTTTGATTAGTCCTTCTTGTAATATTTTCGCGTAAACCTGGACGTCTAGAAGCAGATCAATGTTCCCTGACACTCCATACCTTGGATCTGCCAAGTCTAGATCTGCCAAGTCTAGATCTGCCAAATGTGGCCATTTGCTTGAAGACCATGTATTTGCAGGTAGTTGTACTGTCAAGTGCTTGGACATCACGTAGGCTTGTACAAGTAGAACTAAATTTGATTCCCATCGTGATAAAACTTCTATGTTTACTTCATGCTTGACAGCGACCTTTATGGATTCCATTCCAGTTACTATGCAATTAGTTACCTGCCTTTTGAGTTTTAATTGTTGTGCCGCTTTTTCACTTATAAAGCAGGCTTGTGATCCTGGATCTATGAGTGCCTTGAGCACAATGGTGTATGTTTGTTCACTCTTTACTATGACCATTGCTGTTGCCAGCAATCCTATATCTTTTCTGGCATTGTAGTGCGACGTAATCATTGTATTAACTTGCACCTTTTCTTCTACATCTGCTTGATTTGATGCTGTCGGCGCCGGTTGTAGTTTCTAATGATGCCGAAGTATCCGTCTTCTTTGTTAGATGTATCAGAGTATGATGGCGTCGTTTACACGTGCGACAGGACATTGGAACACGGCATTTAAAGACCGAATATCCTGATGCCCGGCAGTTAAAACAGAGCTCGTTATTCTTTACACAATCGAATCGTTCTGAAGGTTGCATCTTCGCAAACAACTTGCAGTGAGACAGGGTATGATTCTCTTTACACTTTATACACGTAATTTCTCCTTCACTGGTTGAAACATGGAATGCACTTCGTTCTTCGGTTTTTCCCGCGTGGCTGACGTTGAAGGTGTTATTAGTTCTAATGCACGAAATTTGCCATCTAAGAAAGTCTTCAACTCTTTCCACGTAGGTAATTCTTCTGGATTACCCTTGTAGGCGTGCTCTTCCTAGTCCTTGTGTGACTCCGGGTCCAGCTTCTGCACAACCAGAAATGATAATAGGATCCCAAGAGTCGGTGTTCACGTTCGCGTTGTTAAGGTTGTCTAAGATTTCAGTAGTTGTATCCAAAATTGACTTCAATTGACTGGCCGATTGAGTGTTCGCCTTTTTTTGGAAAATTAATCTCTTCAACATTAAGTTGACTATCAATCTTCTATTGCCGTAACGATTCCTTAGAGTTTCCCATGCTTGTAAATAGTTACCTTCAGTTACTTGTATATGTTTAAGTAGGTTCGCTGCTTCACCGCTGATGCTGGTTTTTAAATAATGCAACTTTTGAACGTTGCTTAGTGACTTGCTATCATGTACTAATGAAACATATAAATCTTTAAACGCAGGCCAATCTTCATAAGTTCCAGAAAACGTAGGTATTGTTATACGTGGCAGTCTCACTTGTGTCTGTTGGTTATCTTCATCGATGTTCATCGATTGCGATGGTCTAGTTACCGTTTCTAACATGTCACGTAATTCACCTAACAAACAAATAAATAAAGATCTTCGTAGATAAAAAAAACTCCTCATTTACGAAATACGGCATAAGCTACGTTTATCTCTCGGTGTTATCTTCGCCAATTCTTGATGCGCACCATTAAATGTTTTCCAATATTCTTCGAGGCATTGAATTCTAGTTTGAATGTATCCTTTAGTTAAACGTTGCTTAGGACATTTTCGCAAGTTTATTTGTGTTTTCTTTAGTAATTTTGCCGTATCTTCTAATATACCTAGTGCTTCTTCGGCTGATTTAGACATCTTTCAATGTAAATCGCGATAATCTTCAATATTATAAACTTGTTAAAATCACTAATCACTTTGTTTACGCTTAACGATTCACTCAATCAATCAATCAACTCAGCCTATAACAGTCCACTGCTGGACATAGGCCTCTCCCAGGCTGCGCCACAACACCCTGTCCTCCGCTTTCCGCATCCAGTCTGTCCCAGCCACCTTTTTAAGGTCGTCGGTCCATCTAGCTGGGGGGCGTCCCACACTACGCTTGCCAATACGCGGTCTCCACTCTAGGACTCGTCTGCTCCACCGGCCATCGGTCCTTCGACAAATATGGCCAGCCCACTGCCACTTCAGCTTGCTTACTCTGCAGGCTATGTCGGTAACTCCGGTTCTCTTCCGGATAACTTCATTTCTGATCTTATCCTTCAAAGAAACTCCAAGCATAGCCCGCTCCATGGCGCGCTGAGCGACCTTGAATTTGTGGACCAGCCCGACTGTCAGTGTCCACGTTTCGGCACCGTATGTCATAACGGGCAGGACGCACTGGTTAAAGACCTTAGTCTTCAAACACTGCGGGACGATTCACTCGCCGGCTTCTTATCTCTGATGGAATGTGGTTCTTTTGTATTAACTTCACTAATGATCCGGCTCGCTCAACATAATAGTCATACCGTTATGTTGTGAAGGATAAGGTCTGATTTCGTTTGGCGAGTAGGTGTCTCAGTTAAACAAGCGTCTGTCTTTGATGGTGTTTATTGGCAACTAAAATTAAAATATCTATACCTCGTATTTACTAATAAATACGAGGTATAGATATTTTAATTTTCACAGCGGACAGCGGCTAGCTACTTAGGTACTTTAATTAAACGTGGACTGTATGTGTACTGTATCTGTACACAACTATTATGTATAAAAATGCTTCAACATAGCCTATAAAATTTTCATTGATTTGTTTAAGTTATTTTATGATCTTTGCTTTCCATTTAAATATGTCTCCATTAATAGTCATCGAAAAGCTCATTGGGTAACACGAGGTATCAAGGTATCAAAAAAACGAGAACTTTCATGGCAATAAAGAAAAAAACCAAGCGAGATAAACAAAACCAAACTGACCCAATATTCAAAAAGATATAAGAAAATAATAAGACTAACTCAGCGAGCGCAAAATAATCATTCAATTAATACCTCGGACAATAAAAGTAGAACGGCATGGAAAATTATTAACCAAGCAAAACAAAATTTACCAAAGACTACTGTAACTAGCATTAAAATTCACGATAGAACTATAACTGACCCACGTGAAATTGCCATTGCTTTTAATAATTATTTCGTTGATAAAATTGTACCTAAGGATGATTCAAACAAAATGCAGTGTAATTCCTTTCGGCGTTATTACAAAACAAGAATTACTTTTGGACATGGTTTAATCCATCGAGCCAGTTTTTGTAATAAGTACGTTACTATGATTGAAATACAGTTCTTTATACAAAACTGGCTACTTAGTCCGGTACTAAGTTGACAGTTTTGCATAAAGAACTTTAACGTAGACGGAATAAAGTTCGAAATTCAAAAATGGCACAATAGTTTAAACCTGGTTCTGAAGATAATCCTTGTTTTGTAATAAGACGGTTTATGTCTACTGAACAAAAATCTATGTTTCTGAAACCATGCTTGCCACATGATATTTTTCGGATTATTAGAAATCTAAAAAGCACAAATAGTGTGGGATATGATGAAATATCAACTAAAGTTATTAAATATATTGCTACAAATATCTCTGCTCGTCTTAGCTATATCTTAAATTTATGCATTTCGGAAGGAATATACCCTGATAGACTAAAAACTTCGATCATAAAACCCATAGAATACCTAGAAAACTATCGACCCATTGCCCTTGTTTCAGTTATTTCTAAAATATTTGAGAAACATGTTCACAAAGAACTTACGAGTAATAATTATTTAGAAAAAAACCATATATTAGTTAAAAGAACAAAAGGCCTATTAAAACCATAAACATGGCCATATATGACTTTTTAGACTTTGTTAATGTTAATAAGGAAATGAAATGAAATGAAATGAAATTGTTTATTCTGTAAATAGGATATGAGAATCACTTTTACAAGTCATATTAAAAAATAAGCTAGGTGGAGTCGACATTTCCTATCTGACTACCCCTGAGAAGAAATGGCGAAACAAACTCATGGGTCAAAGTCTCTTTTTAAGTCCAGACATAATCGTGGTCAGATCATGTGAGGACCATGTAGATCCATGTCTGAATGGTCTTTTGAGGAAAGAACCACTCAAATTTGAGTGGACCTGTCCAGTCAGTGCAAGCATTTGCCAGTAATCGTGTAGCTCAACTCAAAACTTAAGGAGCTCAACGACTCGACGAACAATACCAAGGAAAGGTCAATTGGGTTGGCCGCATAAAGTACTCAAAATGCCAGACCATCATTAAAACTAAGAGAAGAAAAAAACAACAAGAAATAAATAAAAATGGCCCACATAGTGCTCACATACATTCACAATAATTAAAGTAATATAATACTTTTCAAGGTACATAAATATTCACTTAATTTTGCTTATAATATTCATCAATGTCAATATGTATATATAGTTGTATATAATGATGATTTTGCATAATTTCAATGTCAAGTTTTATGGTTTTAGCACAAGGCTTATCAGAGCGAGCAGCTCAATCCCAAGCTTTTTTGTCTTCTAAATAATCTGAAATTTTATAGTACCCTTTTTTACAAAGTTTGGTTTTAATACAGCTTTTAAATCGTTTAATGGGTAAATTTCGAATAGCAATAGGAAGTTTGTTGTAAAAGCGTATACATTGACCCATGAACGAGTTGCCTACTCTGTGGACGCGAGTGTGAAGTACAGTAAGATTATGTTTATTTCTGGTATTTAAACTGTGGATATCGGACATTTTCTTAAAATTTGATATATTTTTCTGTACATACATAAGATTATCAAATATATATTGAGAGGCTACAGTCAGAATATCTATTTCTTTGAATTTTTCTCGAAGGGATCTCTTGGACCTAGGTTGTAAATGGCTCGAACAGCCCTTTTCTGTAAAACAAAGACGGTATTAATGTCCGCACAGGTTTCCCAGAGAAGAATCCCATATGACATAAGACTATGAAAATAACTAAAATAAACAATTCTGGCCGTATCTACATCGGTTATCTGTCGAATTTTTTTAACAGCATAAGCGGCTGAACTTAGCCTTTCTGACAATTTTTCTATGTGTGGGCGCTATTGTAATTTAGCGTCAATAATTATTCCAAAGAAAAACTGTCGACTCAACAGGGTCCAACTCTATTCCATTAAGTTGAACATTGGTAGTTAGCTGCCTGACATTTGGCGTTGAAAATTTAATGAGTTTAGTCTTTTTTTCGTTCAGGAGAAGATTATTTACATTAAACCAATGGACAACTTTAGAGAGTGCATCGTTAACATGTTCAAAGTTGACCAGCAGTCGTTTGATTTTAAAAATGAGGGAAGTGTGATAAGGTAAGTCATTTATATAAATTAGAAACAAGAATGAACCTAGAATTGAACCCTGCGGAACGCCCATAGTGACCGCAGATCCTGCAGGTCTCTTGCCATTTATATCAACCCTCTGAATTCTATTGTTAAGATAGGAAGTCAGAAGGTCGAGAGCCCTGTCCCTTATACCATAGTGGTGCAGTTTCCTGATGAGAGTATCATGATGGACGCAATCGAAGGCCTTAGACAAGTCGCAGAAAATGCCAAGAGCATCCTGCGACTCCTCCCAAGCCTCGAAAATGCTCTTCAGCAATTCCACGCCCGCGTCTGTAGTTGAACGACCCTTAGTAAAACCAAACTGTTTCAGATGAAATAAATTATATGAATTGAAATGTCCTAACATTTGTTTTAAAATTATTTTTGCAAAGATTTTGCTCAATGTAGGTAATATCGAAATAGGCCGAAAATTCGTGGGATCAGTTGTGCTGCCAGATTTGAACAGTGGAATCACTTTGCTAAGTTTCATCAGATCAGGAAATATACCAGATGCAATACAAGAGTTAAAAACAATTGCTAAAAAGGTTGAAATAACATCAAATACTGATAATCCCCAAAGATCAGCAGTTTTTTTTACATCAAGTTCTTTAAAATATTCCAAAATGTCTTTAGGGCTAACAACTGTGAATTTAAAGTGTTTATCACATTCTGGTACACATTCTTTTAGTATTGAGTAAGCAGAAGTGGAGGACGACGATGACAGAGTTTTGGTTGTTAAAAAGGGAATATTAGTGAAGAAGTTTTCAACCTCTGTTGCCACCTCCACGTCTGCCCTAATATCTAAATCATCGATTTTTAGATGGAAGTCACGATTCCGTACTGTCGTTCTTCCCGTTTCAGAATTAATAATATTCCAAGTTGTTTTAATTTTATTTCCAGAAGATTTTATTTTATTTTTAATGTGTATGGCTTTTGCTGAGGAACAGGCTCTTTTAAAAGTTTTATAGTAATTCTTAACAAATTCTTTAAAAGTTTCATCATGGTTATATGTTTTTTCATGATACAATCCATATAACCTCAACCTACTTTTGTAAATACCTGGTGTTGCCCAGTCACTAAATATAACGCGATCATAAACAGGCAATGTTTTTGAGGTGAATACCTTCCTAAGTTCACAATTGATGAGGTTAAATAGTATATGCTTGATCCGGGTCAGTGTGATAAGGCAAACCCGGTAGTTTTTCCATTAAATTATTTTTAAATTTATTCTAAGCGACTTTTGTTAACAGGAACAAAACTCACAAGTTTTCTTTGAACTCTGATTATTTTCTGAGGGAATGTGACCAACTGGCCACAGTGATCACAAGTCCAACTCGTTTATAATTGAATGGCTAGAAGGTCTTAAATTTGTAAAAATATTGTCAATACAGGTAGCGCTAGTGGCAGTTATTCTAGTTGGCTCAAAGAATGTACTGTACAAATTATAGGACTTTAATAAAGTTATAAATTTATGTACTGCAGCAGATTTTTCCAATATAATAATGTTGAAATCTCCACAGAGAACAAGTGTTTTATTACTGTTACAAGTCTTTAATAATACTTCTTCCATATATTTCTCGAAAATATCATATGAAGCACATGGGGGCCTGTAAACGCTCATTACAATGAACTGCTCAAGCTCAATGCAAGCTATTTCAATAACTCGCTCAACAGAGAGGCTCACAATATCCTTACGTTCTTTAAATTTAATATTGTTACGAACAATTATTAGAGAGCCACCAGGTATCATATTAACTCTGCTGAACGAGCTGGCAACCTGGTGGTTGTTAAAGCTGAACATGAACTGGTGGACTTTTAACCAATGTTCAGTTACACATAGGATATCAATATAATTACAGTTCATGAACAGCTCCAGTTCCAATTCTTTACCTATCACACCCTGTATATTTTGACTAACGATTTTTAGAGTATTATTATTACATTTATTTAGGTTACTGCAATTTGATGGGTGTGATATTAAAGAACTTTGTGTAACATTAAGATGATTTAAACCTTTATTTAAATTATCTTCATTTGTTAAGCAAGAGGTTTCCTCTATTGTCCTAATTTCTAATTGAAATGATAATCAATGTCATTAGTTGATGCCAAATGATTGGCAGAATTATTTAAAATATCATTGCATTGCTCAAAAGAAGCAAGTTGTTTAGCCAAATTTCTGGCTGAGATTGAAAAAAATATGATAGCGACACAGCTATCTGTCTTTTGTAAAAGTTAGAAAGATAGTACATAATAATATTATATCTATCTTTTGTCAAATACAAATTATTACCAACATAATTGTTAGTCTCAATTAAATAGAATTGATTATTATTAAATGTCAAATTATGCAATGTCAAATTAATATCAAATCTTAACTCATTTTTTTCCTGTGGCAAACTGTTACTGTATGGAAATGTAAACAACACAATTTTTCTTAAACTAAGATTACACAATGTTCTATAATATTGGAGCAATTCTCCTTTGTTCATATTTCCCCTATTACCCATAAAAATTAATAGTGTCCATATTGAAGTTACATTTAATTTTTTTTTTCATAATATCAAATAAAGAACAACCAGGCATACAGTAATTTATTATGGAGTGTCCCGGATATTCATCTGTCAACAAGTGGCCTAAGTCCTTTCCAATTTCATCACAAAATAATACTATATCATTTTTTACACTTTGTTTAGATTGTTTATTGGAACTATTAATAGCAGGAAATGTCAAATTAACACAGGGCTGCGGTAAGGTGGTATTCCATCTTGTCAATGAATGGTCCGGTGTAAGTACATTGGATGGTGTTTGACAATGCTCACAGTTGTTTCTTTGTGAGTACACCAGCTCATTCATTGCCAACACATATTCCCTCATTAGATCTTCAGAGGTATTATATTTGTTAGTCATTGAACTAAGTTTCTCCTGTAAATGGTCAAGTTCAGATTGCAAGTACTCTGTATCAATGTTGTACTTCCTGGTACTTTGTTCCAAATTAAAAGAATACATATCTAATTGTTTCAGTAAATTTAGCCTTTCTCTATTAAGTTTAACATTTTTAATAAAGAACTTTTGTCTTTTAACCATCTTTTGTGTTTTAACAATGTATTTATTAATTTTTATATATTTTTTAAGTTTGTTCTTACTGGTGACTACCCTCATTGAATTACATGACGACTTTGAATCATCACCAGTCAAATCTATTGTGCAAGAGGGGTTGATGGACCATGGACGGGGCAATAGGCCTCAACTCATTGAACAGACTTTGATTCAGCGAGGCAGTGATGTTATGATTTGTAGTCTGAAGTTCTGTTATTTGACTTTGAGCCTCATGTAGCTGCTGTTGTAGAAAATGTTTATGACTAAGAGCTTGTTCATACTCTATGCTACACTGGCTGAACCGGTCTACAACAAGCTGAAGTCTATCCCGTTCTTCTATGGCATCAGTGTATTGAGTATATATCTGAGCCATTTCAGTTTTCAACTTCCTATTCTTTTCATGGGCATCAAAGAGCACCCTTTCATTGTCATCTAATTCCTTATTCAGTTGGTCACAGGACACCTTTGACGCCTTTAATTCGCTCAAAGCCTGATTGAGTTTGGACTCTTCGAGGCGAGCACGGGCGCGCTGCGAGTCATAATTATGATTATAACTTTAATAAGGAAGCGACGAGTAATTCGAAGACAGAAGGTAGGCAGGTAGTTGTGGCAGCAATATAAGAGATGATTAGTTAAAAAGGAAAAATGAAATTTAGATGCACAAAGGAGTCCTGTCACCAAACCAAACTAAGGTTATGTTTACGTTCAAAGGTCACTGGCATCAATAAGTAGCCGTATTAAAAGTGAAGAATGTAATTGCTGGTGAAATTATAGTACGTAAACAAACTAATATCAAGTAAAATATAAAGTATTGTACCTGATTTATCAAGATGACAATGCAAAATTCACGGTAAACTGTCACCCTCACATTGAAATATTTACACTTATTTTGCACTTGCTAAGTGAATCTAATACAAAATACACAATATTATTATATTTACTTGATGAGTAATTGGAAATAGGCCTTAAGAACAGAAAAAAACAATATTTAAGATTAAAATTACAAGAATAAATTCTAATCAGCTGTTAGCTGTAGTTTTGCCACAGGAAAAAGTCAAAAATGACAAAAGAATGGCCATAGAATACCCGTCTGCTCTATCTTTATGGATATGACACAGGCTTTTGATTATGTTGGCCATGATATATTAATTGGTAAACTCAATGCCTACGGAATAAGAGGTAATGTTCTAAAACTAATCGAATCATATCTCAAAGGCCGAAATCAATATAATGAAGTGACTAAAGTGAATTTTCTTACTAAACAAGAAGAAACCTTTAGGTCACATGAACGAAAAATAAACTACGGTGTACCACAAGGTAGTGTTCTGGGTCCACCGTTATTTATACTATACATTAATGATCTACCCAAAGCCACTAATAATCCTATAGCTCTCTTTGCGGATGATAGCACTGTTACTGTCAAATGTAAAAACAAAATACTTTTGAAGATGACTTAAATAACACCTCGAGCTCTATTATGAATTGGTTGAATTTAAATAATTTAAAAGCCAACTTAGGAAAAACAAAATTAATGAAATTTAGACAGCGCATACCAACACAAATCAACGTAAACGTAAATTTTAACAACCAGCCTATTGAAGAAACAGACACCTCAAAATTTCTTGGCTTGCATATTGATAATAAAATGACTTGGAAACCACATATTGAACATTTATGCAAGCGAGTGAGTCGATCACCCTACGCCTTACATGAACTTGCATATAAAATTAATTCTAAAACACTCATGGCTGCATATCATGGGCTTGTGGCGTCTATCCTCAGATATGGCATAATTTTTTGGGGGAACTCCTCTAACAAAGATCTTGTCTTTAACGCACAGAAACGTTGCATTAGGGCTATGTTCGGTTTAAAATCTACCGAGAGTTGTGTACCTTTCTTTAAAGAGTACAGTATCTTATCATTGCCATCACTATATATATATTTGAAGTGGCTGTCTTCGTGAAACAAAATCCTGAACTTTTTGTGCTTGCATCTGAAGCATTCAATCGTACTCAAAGAGATGAAAGTCGTCTCTGTGTTCGTCAAACGAATACTACCTTAATGTAAAAGAGTATTTTTCATATGGCACCTGTCGTTTTTAATAAATTGCCAAAAGACCTAAAAAGATATAATGTTAATTTGTTTAAGCAAAAATTAAAAACAATGCTATGTCAAAAATGTTATTATAGTATCTCAGATTTTTTAACAGATAAATTTTGACATTAAATATATTTAATATTATATACATAAATTGTCTCAAATAATTCTAATTTGACTACTTGATGACATTCTAAAATAGTTAGTTATACTATAATATTAGCGAAATTCTGACTGAAGCAATTACTTTGACATAGTTTTTAAGATTTTAATTGTTTATGTTTTTGTGAATTATCTTTTATTTACTAAGCCTATAATGTCCCCACTGCTGGGACACAGGCCTATTATATACATAATGATGTTGACTTGAAATTAATTATTAATAATCCATTCATATTTGCACGCCATATTGTGTGCCAAACATGTGTGAACTTATTTTTCCTTTGTAATCCTGCAAGCATATTTTTTTTATGTGTACACATGTTTTTGCAAATAAATATCTTATCTTATCTTAAAGTCAATTTGCCTCCTGGGTTCTCTCATATTTGAAGAATCTTTTCCTGATTATATTACTAACACTATTTCTAAATTCCAAAGTCACGCAAATTGTTTACTCGAAATCAGTCCTCATTATGCTCTTATAATTCTAAAATTTTGCCTTTTTGTCCCTATTTTTACTAAAGTGCTTCGCCGTAGCCCTTTTTGGAAACATCCAAATTTGCTTTCACCAATAGACGATTTAGTCAAACTAGAAATGATTTTAAATATTCAGCTCAATGAACCATCTTGGTTACTTGTAACCAAGATGGTTCATTGAGCTGAATATTTGAGGGATGCTTGCATCCCTCCCTATTCCATTTGGTGGTTTATTGCCTCCCTATTTGGTGGCTTAGGGATTCGCAAAATTTCGAGTGTTGCTTCCCCAGCCTTTTAGTCGTTCACCCATAGCACGTCACGTCTCATAGGTAATGTCCTAATGGCTTTGCCCACAAACTATGAGACTGCGGGCTTGGAGGATGCCAAGAATGCTTTTCAAATTGCTTGCCCGGGTAAAGAATTTCCAGACAATCTAAAATCTCAAAGGAGCTGGGACGACATTTATTGCGATTTAACATACAAATCGATTCTGAGCCGCAGTTCAGGTTCGGATCGCGCAAGACTTGGCGGTCGGAGCCAGAGTAACCGGTCATTGGCTACATACCCATCCTTCTCCATATACCGGTACCATCCTGGATCCGACCTCGCTTCGTCTAGCGACTGGTCTACGGCTTGGGGTCACGGTATGCACTCCACACACATGCCCTTGTGGCACGGACGTGGACCGACTGGGTCAAAAAAGTGCAGGGCGCTTTTCAAGACATGCGACACTTAATGTCCCTAAGTCGCTTAAAAAGGCAGTGGTTACTCCTGTTTATAAATCTGGTGACAAAAAATGTGCTAATAACTACAGACCCATTTCCGTTTTAACAGGAATCTCCAAGATCCTAGAGAAAATTATTAATATTAGATTAATTAAATACCTAGAAGATAAAAATTTACTTTCAGATAGCCAATTTGGTTTTAGGTCCAAAAAATCAACTTACCAAGCAGTACATCAAATGACAGATTATATAACGACTAATTTGGATAAGGGCATGCACACCATTGGGATCTTCCTAGACCTCGCCAAGGCCTTTGACACAATTTCTTGTCCTTTACTATTGCACAAGCTTGAAACGCTGGGAATAAGAGGAACAACTCTTTCACTACTTTCTGATTATCTTACTGATCGCGAACAATGTGTCAAAATTGGTCAGTACGTTAGTTCTGAGCTTCGAAATAGTAATTACGGAATACCACAAGGTAGTATTTTGGGTCCTACTTTATTCCTTGTATATATAAATGACCTGTGCAGCTTGTCACTCCAAAATGGTGTCATAATGTCATATGCAGATGACACAGCTCTATTGTTTTCAGACAAATCTCGAGATGAGGTGTATAAACAAGCCCAGAACGGTTTTAATATAGTGTCTAATTGGCTACATGTAAATCTCTTAACACTAAATGCAGATAAAACCAAACACATTTTATTTACTATTAGAAATACTAACCTGCCAACTACTAACATAAACATTTATGCGCATAAGTGCAACACGTATGCTGACAATGCATGTAGTTGTCCTACCTTAGCAAAAACCGATCATATGAAATATCTAGGTGTAACGATTGACACAAATCTGAATTTCCGTAAACACATCGATTTATTATGCACACGAATGCGTAAATTAATGTACATTTTTAAGAATTTACGATATATATCAGACTACAAATTAATTAAACAGGTATATTTAGCTTTGTGCCAATCCATTCTCACTTATTGTATAACTTCATGGGGTGGGGCTGCTAAATCAATCCTACTGCCATTAGAACGTGCGCAGAGAGCTATCCTTAAGGTAGCCACCTTTCGCCCATTTAGATTTCCCACACACGAGCTTTACAAGGCATGTAAGGTGTTAACCGTGCGTCAACTATTTATATTGAATATAATACTACTCCAGCATAGCAAACTTCCTTATATCCCAATATCTATAGATAAGAGAAGAAAAGACTTGGTTTGCATAAAGCCTCAAACTAGACATACTTTTATAAATAAATTTTATGTATTTTTAGGTCCGTTCTTATATAATAAAATCAGTAAGTCTCTAAGTATATATAGTGTAAATCGTAAAAAATGCAGTGAAATGTTATGTGAATATTTAGCGACATTTAATTACGCAGACACTGCAAAATTGCTAGATGTAATGCAATAAGTTTATTAGTGTTAAATAAATATTTATTTTAAAATATAATTAATATGTATCAATGCTAGCACTATGTACAGTACCATATTGTCCACTAAAGCACGAAGCGTTGTTAAGTGATGGCCTGAAACACAGGTTTGAATAAACCTACATCAGGCAGGTCGCTATTGTATGGAATTAGACCCTTAACCAATCTATATAAGTTATACACTAGATTTATTTTAGACATAGTTTAACATTTTCTTACTAATTAATATGTAAGTTTGTAATGATGTAATTTCTAGTAATTTGTATGTGAACTTATGAATAAAAATTATTATTATTATTATTAATGACATAATCCGCCGGTCTCTTGCCAGCACCAATGTGCCTGCTCTTCTTGAGCTGACTGGCATTGTCAGAGATGATGGCAAAAGACCTGATTGTGTGTCTTTGGTCCCGTGGAGTTTGAGACGGATACTTGTGTGGGACGCTACCTGTGTAGACACACTGGCACCGTCCCACCTCCAACGGACTACTTCTAAAGCGGGTGCAGCGGCAGAAAATGCCGAAAATCTGAAAGTTATTAAATATGGAGGCCTTGGCAGAGAGTACAACTTACGCCCTTCGTTGTGCCCGTGGGGTCCCAGTGCGCATAAGTTATTTGCGGAAATCGCGAAACGTCTAGTTGATGTAACTTGTGACCGAAAAGCTGGCGGCTTTCTCGCGCAACGCATCAGCATTGCAATTCAGCGAGGAAATGTCGCCAGCATCCTGAGTACAATGCCCCGAGGGCCTTTTTTAGGCTTAACTTAGTTTTAATTTAATTTAGTTAATGTTAATAATCACCTTGTAATTTGGTTATGTAAATAAATATATTTATTTACATAACCAATTTTTCACTCATCATGTATTAGTTTTGACATCTTATCAATTCCAAGCTAGCTGGGATAGATATTGTTATTAGATGTAACGCTCATTTGATTGTGTTTTCGTTTTCTTCAGTATCCAGCAGTCCAGTGTGTCGAACCCGGTGCTCACGGTGGCGCAGCAATGCCAGCTGCAGGCCATCGGCGTGGCGCTGGCGGCGCTGCTGCCGCACGTCGTGTTGGTGCCGCGCCTCGCTGAATATATTAATAAGGTAATTACTATCATGAATCAATTTCTCACCAATATGACTGTGCTGGGAACGTTATAAATCTACAGCTCAGCTGAACTAACTATACATGCCATCAGGGATATGGTCAGACCGTGTTCTCAAAGAAATATCGGTGCGTACATTTTATGAAAATCAAAAGTCATTTATTGAAATTAGGCTGAGAATCAGCACATTTCGAATGTCAAAATTACATCAGACAGTCCTCCAAATCACCCACCCTTCACCACTTCCTAAAACTAGGAAGAAGTGCCGCGACAAACTGTTCAGCAGGACAGCTGTCTGTCCAGTTAGAAAAACATACATAGGAAGTCGTTCATACAAGTCGCCTATCCCTATTAACATTGTCGGATGTGAAAATCAGCAACATTACAAGAGAGCGTCTCAAAGTTTGAATTGCATTTTTTTTTTTTCATATAGAAATTAGATTGTCAGAAATCAACAAAATTTTAATAAATGTTCTTGACTCCACTAAAACAAGGGACTTTTTAAGAGTGATTAATGAAATAAAAAGAAAATGGCAAAAAAACATATACGACAATGTTAATAGGGATAAGCGAAGTGTTCTGCAACACCTCTATGGACGAGAAAATCGCGGCGATATTATCGTCCTGCCACTTCATCCTATAACAACGCTATGAAGGTTTCTCCACGCGGCTATACTATCGCGATGATGCGGCGAATAACATTAACGAGCAAAACGTCAACAACTCGCCATGCATTACCTACACGCAGCGCGCTCGCCGCGAGACACTACTTACATCCAGCGCGCACGCCGCGAGATACTACCTACGTCCAGCGCGCTCGCTGCGAGACACTACCTGCATGCAGCGCGCTCGCCGCGAGACACTACCTACGTCCTGCACGCAGCGCGCTCGCCGCGAGACACTACCTACGTCCAGCGCGCTTGCCGCAGGACATGACCTGCACGTAGCGCGCTCGCCGCGAGACACTACCTACGTCCAGCGCGCTCGCCGCGAGACATTACCTACGTCCAGCGCGCTCGCCGCGAGACATTACCTGCCCGCAGCGCGCTCGCCGCGAGACACTACCTACGTCCAGCGCGCTCGCCGCGAGACATTACCTGCACGTAGCGCGCTCGCCGCGGGGCACTACCTACGTCCAGCGCGCTCGTCGTGGGACGCTACCTGCGTCCAGCACGCTCGCCGCGAGACACTACCCACGTCCAGCGCGCTCGCCGCGAGACACTACCTACGTCCAGCGCGCTCGCTGAGGGACACTACCTGCGTCCAGCAAGCTCGCCGCGAGACACTACTTACGTCCAGCGCGCTCGCCTCGAGACACTACCTACGTCCAGCGCGCTCGCCGTGGGACGCTACCTGCGTCCAGCACGCTCGCTGCGAGACACTACCCACGTCCAGCGCGCTCGCCGCGAGACACTGCCCATGTCCAGCGCGCTCGCCGCGAGACACTACCAACGTCCAGTGCGCTCGCCGCAAGACACTATCTACGTCTAGTGCGCTCGCCGCGAGACACTACCTACGTCCAGCGCGCTCGCCGTGGGACGTACCTGCGTCCAGCATGCTCGCCGCGAGACACTACCCACGTCCAGCGCGCTCGCCGCGAGACACTACCCACGTCCAGCGCGCTCGCCGCGAGACACTACCTACGTCCAGCGCGCTCGCCGCGAGACATTACCTGCACGTAGCGCGCTCGCCGCGAGACACTACCCACGTCCAGCGCGCTCGCCGCGAGACACTACCTACGTCCAGCGCGCTCGCTGAGGGACACTACCTGCGTCCAGCAAGCTTGCCGCGAGACACTACTTACGTCCAGCGCGCTCGCCTCGAGACACTACCTACGTCCAGCGCGCTCGCCGTGGGACGCTACCTGCGTCCAGCACGCTCGCTGCGAGACACTACCCACGTCCAGCGCGCTCGCCGCGAGACATTACCTGCACGCAGCGCGCTCGCCGCGAGACACTACCCATGTCCAGCGCGCTCGCCGCGAGACACTACCTACGTCCAGTGCGCTCGCCGCAAGACACTACCTACGTCCAGTGCGCTCGCCGCAAGACACTACCTACGTCCAGCGCGCTCGCCGTGGGACGCTACCTGCGTCCAGCACGCTCGCCGCGAGACACTACAGACGTCCAGCGCGCTCGCCGCGAGACATTACCTGCACGTAGCGCTCTCGCCGCGAGATACTACCTACGTCCAGCGCGCTCGCCGTGGGACGCTACCTGCGTCCAGCACGCTCGCTGCGAGACACTACCCACGTCCACCGCGCTCGCCGCGAGACATTACCTGCACGCAGCGCGCTCGCCGCGAGGCACTACCCACGTCCAGCACGCTCGCCGCGAGACACTGCCCATGTCCAGCGCGCTCGCCGCGAGACACTACCAACGTCCAGTGCGCTCGCCGCAAGACACTATCTACGTCCAGTGCGCTCGCCGCGAGACACTACCAACGTCCAGCGCGCTCGCCGTGGGACGTACCTGCGTCCAGCATGCTCGCCGCGAGACACTACCTACGTCCAGCGCGCTCGCCGCGAGACACTACCCACGTCCAGCGCGCTCGCCGCGAGACACTACCTACGTCCAGCGCGCTCGCCGCGAGACACTACCTACGTCCAGCGCGCTCGCCGCGAGACCCTACCCACGTCCAGCGGGCTCGCCGCGAGACACTACCTACGTCCAGCGCGCTCGCCGTGAGACACTACCTACGTACTCGTGCGATGATCGCTTTTGGTTAGAATGCGCCCATTGGCACTGCGTCACGTTGCTGTTTTATGTATAAATCGACCTAGAGAAAACATAGCAATCCAAACATTACTAACTGCTAAAATAATTGTATGTTTCAGATCATCGCGGCTCGTCGCGAGGAGGCCCCACACTTGCTGCCTCCCCTGTTGGAAAACTACGATGAGTTGCCACCTTCCAAGATGCCCAACAAGCTGCCGTACCTTATGATGGACCAGGTAAACATTATAACACCATTTATCATTATATCAGTCAGACGGTAGACAGCAAATCGGCCGCACGCAAACGATTCGCGACTCGGTCAACGACTAATAACCAGACTACGATTCTCAAAGTTTTCAACACCTACCCAAAATGTTTAAATGCAAGCGTTGCCAAGTTGAAAGTAGGGACGGCGCTAAATGCGTGGGATGCCTGGGACAGTTTGACTTTCCCTGCGCTGGCATAACTGAAGGAGGATGGAGAAAATTGGGGGATCGCAAGGACACATGGAAGTGCAATAATTGCAAATCCTCGGCAGCATCCAGCCCTCGCCCCACAACTGCAGCTGCAGCTACGCCCGTAACAGCTGACATGGATTCTATTGTGATGGAACTGAAGGCCCTCTCAGCCCAGATGGACATCTTGCCTGCTTTAATTGAGAACGTAAAAGCTATCCAATTGGAACTGGCGGGACTTAAGTCGATCAGATCGGAGTATTCCAGTCTTAAAACAGATGTCGAGTTTCTAGACCATTCGGTGGAGACATTAGCCAACAAAGTGTCGGGGTTGGAGAGTGAAGTGGACTGCCTTAAGAAAACTTAAGAGGAGATGGCGGCTTTACATGATCGATGCTCCAAAATTGAAGATCTACATCGCGAAACTGAACAAAGATCAAGAATCAACAACTTAGAAATTAAGGGTGTTCCATCAACCAACTCAGAAAAATCTGTTCGAAATCATTGGCAAGATAGGAGATATCATTAGATGCAGAATCCCTAAAGAGCAGATAAACTTCATTGCGATAGTACCGATGCGAAACAACGAACATAATAAAAATATTATTTGCTCAGTTCACAACAGATACCTCAAAAACGATTTCGTGGCTGCGGCTAAAAAACTTAAAGCATCTATAACTGCAAACAAGTTGGGCCTGCAGTCCGACAGTGTCATCTACGTCAATGATCATCTAACTTTTGAAAACAAAATGCTGTTGAACAACACGAAAAAACTTGCCAAAGAACGAGGTTTTTTATACACTTGGGTAGTTGGTTGCAAAATCCTTATAAAGAAAAATACTACTTCTCCAACCCATCACATAAAAACGGAACAGGACTTAAAAAAGTTTTCTAGGTACCTACAATTTGGAAGTCAGCGTTAATCACTCCGATCCACAAAAAAGGGCCTAGAGACCTCGTGGAAAACTACAGGCCCATATCAAAACTATGCATTTTCGCTAAAATCCGGGAAAAAATAATATACAAGCAGCTTTATGCTTGTCTTAAACTAAGCATCAGTGACCGACAACATGGTTTCCTGCGAGTTCGGTCCACAACCACCAATCTCATTCTTTGTGGTGACTACTTGACTGAATGTAATGACAGATGTCAAACTGTGGTTCTTAATGGATACACATCGAGAACTATGATTAGCCCCTCAGGGATTTCACAGGGATCGCTTTTGGGACCCTTGTTATTCAACATCTTCATCAATGACGTCTCTTCATGTTTCTCGAACTCAAGAGTTCTTTTGTTTGCGGACGACATGAAGATTCTAAGCGAAATCAGAACTTATGAAGATGCTGAACGTCTCCAGCACGATCAGGACAGATTCCAAGAGTATTGTACGGCCAACCGCTTGGATCTAAATGTCTCGAAATGTTATACATGTACCTTCACTCGTAAACCGAAACCTATTCTTTACGATTACAAACTAGCCAGCGCTTCAATAGCCAGAGTTAATACGATTAGGGACTTAGGCGTCACTTTTGACTCGAAACTTCTTTTTGACACACACATCGATAATATTATTAAAAAAGCTTCTAAGGCACTAGGTTTCATTTTGAGGATATCGGCCGATTTTAAAAATATCAAAACACTCAAAATTCTTTATTGTGCTTTTGTGCGCAGTCATCTCGAATATTGCTCACCAGTATGGAATCCTATTTATAATACGTACGTCAATCGCATCGAAGGTATTCAAAATATTTTTTTAAGGTACATTCAGTTTAGATCCAAAACCTATTTGCCTAATTATTACAGCCGCTGCAGGAAGTTTCACACTCTTCCGCTAATTGAACGCAGAAAAATTGCCGACATGGTATTCTTGTTCAATTTGGCAAATGGTTCAACCGACAGTTCTGAATTGATGAGCAAAATTGGTCTGCTTGCGGTGCTGCTTAAGGTAAAGGATGGAACACATCCTTTACCTTTAGGAATCATCAACCACTGTATGTTCCCTCTGTGCGGTGTATACATATATCGACAAAATTATTTTATGATAAGAGCTAGCAGGGCATACAACTCGATGTGTCAGAGTATTGATGATCTTGATTTATTCGCCACCAGTGTTCCTAAACTAAAAAAGTACTGTGTAAAAACTTCTTTGAAGATCACTAAAACCTGTTCACTCTTTTCTTGATTCTCTCCGAGTGCTTACTTATTCTTACTTTCTCTTGCCTGTCTACTGTTTCTTGTGCTACCCTAATATTGTCAGTGAAAACTTTAAATTGGCCTTCTGTCACTAACTGTCAACTATCTGTATCCTAGCTGTAAGTTTTCTTAAGAAATAAAATAAAATAAAACATTAATTATAAATTTAAGTTATTCGATCGCGCATAGCATCGTTTTCCAGCACTCTAAGAAAATCCAATCAACTGTTGAGGGTCGTTAGTGAGGATCGGAGCAGTCCGGTCCACAGGTATTGACTCGAAGTTCGCCGGAGTGCCAACAGACGATATAGATTTTGTGATATTTCTTAATTATTTTTGTTAGTATTATGTGATAATGTATTAATAATAATAATAATAAGGTTCTCACACAAAGTCTTAACACTCTACCCATGCCTTCTCACACACTTTACATGCTCCAAAAGCCACCATTCTCAACAGCAGTCGGATCACCCGAAAATTCCTGACTTCTTCTACACTATCATCCAACTTTTCAATTTAAATTTCCCCTTACACACTTGGTTCCAGCCCGTGTGTAAGGTCGTAAACTCTCTCAAAGAGAAGAAAAATAAAGAACTCAATATAATAATAATTCATTTAATTCAAGTAACAAGACTCAGTGTTAGTAACAAAATACTTACAAACTATGTCACAAAACATGAACACAGCGCCCGCGCACCCGGCAGCAGTGGCGCCCGGCGCCCTGCGTGTGGTATGGTATGGGACGCGAAGGGCGCTGTATTGGGCGATGAAGTTTAATTGTAATGACTATCCAATTTTAATATATTTAATTTTAATGTATTTAAGTTTAATAATCTTATGTATTTCAATGTAATGTTTTTTTAATGTATCACAAATACCTTAGTAAATAAATAAATAAATAAATGTGTTGCGTGTATGACCGAGAACTGTAATTGAAATAATGTCACCTGTCTTATATATATTATTATCATTGAATTAGTACGTGGTCGGCTGTGTTAATGAAGTCAAATCATTTTCCATACCGACGTTAATATCCTGACGCAGCCTTTGTATTCTAGTTGTTCTAGTATTCAAATGTCATATTTCTATGTTCAGTGTGTCTGTCAGTCATCAGTGTGTTTCATAAGTAAGCTTATTCTAATCTGCTATCAAATATCTTTCCGAGTGGTTTGTTCGTTATTACCACATTGTCAACCAACCCCAAGAGTAAACATAACTGTGGCAGCATTACTGACCAGATATTTTAAAATCAAAAGGTTAGTCGCATATTAATTGTTATAAATCTATAGCACAGGTGAGGGGCTCGTGGCTAAGTAATATCAGCCGCGCGGGTTGATCAATCAGGTTAAGCTATGCTTGCCGCGGTTGGTCCGTGGATGGGTGACTATCTTTACATACCAAGACCCCTCCGTGCCTCGGAAAGCACGTTAAGCCGTTGGTCCCGGCTGTCATTTGTAGATCTTTGACAGTTATTACGGGTCGTCAGAAGGCCTGAAGTCCTTCTTACCAAGGGGCGTGTTACCCAGTAACTGGATTGTGGAGGTCAGATAGGCAGTCGCTCCTTGTAAAATATTGGTATTCAGCTGCATCCATTTAGACTGGAAGCCGACCTCAACATAGTTGGGAAAAGGCTAGGCAGATGACTAAGACTATTCTAACATGTATTTCATACATTTCAGATGGCCCTGTGTGAGCTGCTCAAGTCGCATGGAGTGGACGTGACGCGCCTGTCCTCCACGTCCCCGTACTCGGCAGGCAACGTCGCGCTGCCGCACAGGCACAGCTGGGTGGAGGCCGGTACGTACGTCTGCACTTACTGCCGCACGGGCATAGCTGGTACGTACGCTTGCACTTACTGCCACACGGGCACAGCTGGTACGTACGCCTGCACTTACTGCCGCACGGGCACAGCTGGTACGTACGCCTGCACTTACTGCCGCACGGGCACAGCTGGTACGTACGCCTGCACTTACTGCCGCACGGGCACAGCTGGTACGTACGCCTGCACTTACTGCCGCACGGGCACAGCTGGTACGTACGCCTGCACTTACTGCCGCTCGGGCACAGCTGGTACGTACGCCTGCACTTACTGCCGCACGGCCACAGCTGGTACGTACGCCTGCACTTACTGCCGCATGGGCACAGCTGGTACGTACGCCTGCACTTACTGCCGCACGGGCACAGCTGGTACGTACGTCTGCACTTACTGCCGCACGGGCACAGCTGGTACGTACGCCTGCACTTACTGCCGCACGGGCACAGCTGGTACGTACGTCTGCACTTACTGCCGCACGGGCACAGCTGGTACGTACGTCTGCACTTACTGCCGCACGGGTACAGCTGGTACGTACGTCTGAACTTACTGCCGCACGGGCACAGCTGGTACGTACGCCTGCACTTACTGCCGCACGGGCACAGCTGGTACGTACGTCTGCACTTACTGCCGCACGGGCACAGCTGGTACGTACGCCTGCACTTACTGCCGCACGGGCACAGCTGGTACGTACGTCTGCACTTACTGCCGCACGGGCACAGCTGGTACGTACGTCTGCACTTACTGCCGCACGGGTACAGCTGGTACGTACGTCTGCACTTACTGCCGCACGGGCACAGCTGGTACGTACGTCTGCATTTACTGCCGCACGGGCACAGCTGGTACGTACGCCTGCACTTACTGCCGCACGGGCACAGCTGGTACGTACGCCTGCACTTACTGCCGCACGGGCACAGCTGGTACGTACGCCTGCACTTACTGCCGCACGGGCACAGCTGGTACGTACGCCTGCACTTACTGCCGCACGGGCACAGCTGGTACGTACGCCTGCACTTACTGCCGCACGGGCTCAGCTGGTACGTACGCCTGCACTTACTGCCGCACGGGCACAGCTGGTACGTACGTCTGCACTTACTGCCGCACGGGCACAGCTGGTACGTACGTCTGCACTTACTGCCGCACGGGCACAGCTGGTACGTACGTCTGCACTTACTGCCGCACGGGCACAGCTGGTAGGTACGCCTGCACTTACTGCCGCACGGGCACAGCTGGTACGTACGTCTGCACTTACTGCCGCACGGGCACAGCTGGTACGTACGTCTGCACTTACTGCCGCACGGGCACAGCTGGTACGTACGTCAGCACTTACTGCCGCATGGGCACAGCTAGTACGTACGTCTGCACTTAAGGTATACTTCCGGTTTCTAGAAGGTTAATACACTTACTAAACTGTAAATATGCTGAACATCAAGACGGATTTGTGATCATTTAGCGTATGTAGAACCTAAGCATGGCTTTCCGAAACCGCGGGATATTATAGGTATTTTGGAGAACATTAATTTATTAAGTGTGTATGTTATGTTGTTAATTTATTAAGGCGCTGATAAGACCCAATTGACCAAAATAGGCTTCTCTTAAGAAAAAAAATTGCCAAATCTGTATCGTTTGTGGTAGCGGAAAAAATATATGTTAATTTTGAACATATTTCCCAGAACTTGGTTCAAAACATATTTTGAAAAAAAAATCTCGATACAAACTAACGTTAAACTAACCTCTTACCTTGAATTATAATCCAAAATATCTGTATTAAATATCAACATACGTTACGTTTTTAATTAATAACAAGAACGTCTTATTTGAATGCAGAACTTGGTTGTTCTTTATTTTCGATTAAACAACTTAATTTTGAGTAAATAGATGATTGCTTCATATTTTGCAATAAATTACAAGCGTTCAGTTTTCGCGCTTATCTTTCTTTTCTATGCAGTCTGACAGTGACCGCGGTTTAGGTGTTGTCAGCGTCTTAAGTTAATTCGCCTTTTTTTCGATGGGGAATCAAACTCACTTCTTTTATTGAACCTTTATAAAAAAACAATCTGCGCCCACTCCCGCTTGTCGATAGTTAAGAGTGAACTGTGTGCCAACAGCGGCGCAGGGCCGCGCCAGCCTGGCCGACAGCCTGGCCGACGGCGCGGCGCCGGGCGCGGAGCCCGACAGCGCGCGCAGCTCGCCCGGCGTGCCGCGGGTGCGTATCAGTTCACTGCTACCTGCGTCTTGTGCGATCCTAGTACTTTATATACAAACTGAATAGAATTCGTGTTCGACTATTATATTCTTATCCTACTTTCTCCTCATATGAAATCCTACCCTGTTGTGTGTAAAACATGTATCGTATGTTAACTTGTACGAGTATGCAGGGCCGGATTTAAAGGTGTGGAGGCCCTGGGGCAACCAAGAAATGGAGGCCCCGAAAAAATTATGGAACAGGATAAAAATATATGTCAGAATTTATACATAATATTAAAATACACAAAACAAAAAAAAATGGTGCATGTTATGCGAATACAACTTTGCGAGCTTTTTTCCTCGAAAAATCATTGATACTTTCGGTGAAATCCAGTACTCGGAGTAAATCACTTTCAATACTCAATAGAGCTAACTGTGATAGGCGTGTCATTGTAGTCCGAAGCCTATTTTCCGTAGGGTTCCGTAGTAAACAAGGAACCCTTATAGTTTCGCCATATCCGCCTGGCTGCCTGTCTGTCCTCGCTGTAGGTCAGAGACGTTTAGTACAAGAAAGGTGTAATTTGGCTTAATACTAGAAAGAATATAAATATTAATCACGCGGAAAAAGTGATAAAATAAAATCTTGAAAAAGGGTAGCTTAGAGTAGAAGTGGAGTCAATTCGAGCGCCCGTGCAAGTCAGACGTAATCACGCCGTCTCTGTGTTATAAAATCTAAAAGTGGTGTAAACTCTGCGTCTACTACTGTGAAATGTACATCAAAATGTGCGTTGCTTTGCATCTTTAAATCTGTAGAAAACATGTATGATTAAATAGTCTAATACTGCTTAATTAATAGAAAAACGAGAAACAAAATAACATTTAAAAAAGTGGGTGAAGTGTTCGTTATCTGCTACCGTGACTTTGACGGCTTACTAAGGTCACTCCACCCATCTAACTTGTTACGAGACAGGGCATCTATAGAACCACTATTTTACTCCAACCAATATTCTGTCAGTTGGTCTCGTACAGAAATAGGTCGCCTGTCGTGCAAACGGTATCAAATTCAAAACCGGGCGGTGGACAAGCACTTTTTGCTAAATTATTGTTTTTCTCTTTGGTTTTATTTATAAAACGAAGTCTGTTTACCGTTTACGGAACTGAGAATAACAAAAGATAACTGGATTTCTGATAATTTACGCTATTTGCCGATTAATTGGAAGCAATGAGTATCCAACGTAACCCAACAAAATCAACGAGGTACCATGAACGTGTACCCCAGGTACCATGAACGTGTCGGAACAAAATATAACCGTTAGAAACAAACGCCCGCGCACTGCGGACTCCCCTAACACTGAAACAAACCTTTCATCGTGGAAAGCTGACAACGACGACCGACAACGACTCTCTGCCTGGAAAGCAGAACATGATGCGGCCTTAAAAGGCTTGGTTAGAGATATGAGTGAGATGAAAATTCATTGTGCAGAAATCCAAAAATCACACGCGGAAATGGAAAAAGGCATACAATTTTCGGATAAAAGCTATGAAGAGATGAAGGATTGACAGTTCTAGAGAAGCAAAAAAAAGAAAATGTCTATCGCATTGACCAGCTTGAGAAACACATCCGAGATCTGCAACTTCAGTCACGTCCATCAACAGTTGAGTTCAGAAACATTCCACTGAAAGCGAAGAAAAACTCAGAGGATCTTATATCGATTGTATCAGCGGTGGGTAAAGTAATTAACGTGGAAGTTCAAAAGGACAGCTTGCGTGACCTGTACCGCCTACCGGGGACTTCGGCAGCACCCAGACCTATCGTAGACGAGTTCAACTCGGTTACGAAAAGGAATGAGTTCCTGTCAAACGTTCGTAGCTACAATAAGGAGCGCCCTGTAGTCGACAAGCTGAACACGCACACTATAAGGTTGGTTGGAGAGAAGAAGCCAATCTATGTTGATGAACACCTTATGCCATCAAAGAAAAAGCTCTTCTATGATACCCGGGTATTTGCAAAAGCCAATAAGTTCTCTTGCTGGAATTTTCCTAAAAAAAGATCCTAACGATCCAATTGAGAAACCGACGCAAATAAGGTCCGAAAAATGTCTGCTCTCTCTAGCTAAAAAGCATTGACTTTGCTGCTCATCAATATTTTTATCTTTTACGTTTTCCTACATTACTACTTTTAATATGCATGCTCTCTATTCATATATTTTTTGGGCTCAAACCCTACTTTTGTGTAAGAAATATTGTGAAAATTGTTTTACCACTTTTTATGCTCGTACAGTATACAAACTAAATGTTCTTTATATTAGTAATGAGATTAACTACTGCAATTCAATTTTACGCTCTGTGAACTACAAAATGACTATTAATTTACGAGTATTATCAAAATATATTGCTAGACATAATCAGTTAAGATTTATTCCCAGAAGTTTATTTATATTTTATTCATACTTCATATCATATGCAATCGTTTTTACTGCTTCCTTAACTTCCAATGGCTAACATTAATTCTATATCCAACGAACTCGACAATATATCCATAGCTTCATCATACGAATGCCCGCCTGACTGATGTTCGGAGTTTATTACACATCCCAGCGAAAACTTAAAAATAATACATATTAATATTAGGAGTATTAAAAATAATTTCGAACAATTTATCACTATGGTGTCCATCACTAAAATTGTTTTCGATGTCATTGTGCTCACTGAGTGCTGGCTTAAAGTATCTGGACCTAATTACCCTTTATGCAAGGAGATTATGAAGAATTAGAATCATATGTAAAAACTTAAACTCACTTTCCAATTGCCCTTTTTAAGTATAATATGCGCAAACACACACCACCCCACACAAACGGACACCTCTATCCGACACAAACACACACAAACACACACACACATATATACACTCTACACACAAAACATACACAATCCTTCCATACAAACACACAATCTCACTTATATTACTACTTAAAAATATTGTTCAGTTTTAATTTTAAGTTTTAATTTATTTTAATTTTTAGTTTTTTAGTTTTGCTTTTTGTCTCGACTTTTTGGAGGTGGGCGTTAATGACTGCGACACAATATTATACTAATGCAGTTGTTATCGAACACAGAGTTTCTGTAAACTGAGTTTTTTCGTTTCAATAAAATTTATTGTTATTATTATTAAAAAATTATTATTATTATATACCTGCCACGCCACTGTAAATAATGGATCACAAAACGACGGAGTCGTTGTTTTCACTAAGACGTCCCTACGATGCACAGTGCACGAACCCAATTTTCTTGGAGCTAACTGCCTCGTTTGCACCACAGATAATACCGTTATCATCTGTTTGTATCGCTCCCCCACAAATTCTAATTTGGATCTATTTTATAATAGCCTAAACAGTCTAGCGTGTACTATGAATCACGTTCACAATGCGGTTCTTATTGGAGACATAAACGTAGACATTAAACCTAATAACCATGACCGGAACTCAGATCATTATCCCACACTTACTGCCACTCTTGGGCTGCTTCCAGCGCACGTTCGCCCTACCAGATCAGGGAGCTGCTTGGATCATGTTCTGTTAAGAACTAAAAATACAGCATGTGTTCTAGTAGTTCAGACATACATCACCGACCACCTGCCAGTCATCCTGTCCCTGAGAACCAAGGGTTCTATCATCAAAAATAGCCCAATTAAATCTTTCTGTTACAACTTCTTAGCAATTCAACAAGACTTAGAAAGTACTGATTTCAGTCTGGTGTTAAAAGAGATGAACCCCAACTTGGCCACGGAATTGTTAGTTACAATACTTCAAGAGGTTATTGCTACACATACCCTATGTATACGCATCCAAAATAAGATTCGTGTTATAAAGCCTTGGATGACTCAGGGCTTGGTTAGATGTATCCGCAATCGTGATAGGATGCATTACGGGTTAAAGAAAGATCCTGAAAATACGGTCCTTCAAATTACTTACAAAAGGTATTGTAATTACCTTAACACCTTATAAAAAAACTAAAGCGAGCACATGATAAAAATGAATTGCAAAAAGCCAGAAATAACCCTAAAGCCATTTGGAGGGCAATTAAAGCTGTCACCAACTCTACTTTTCAACCGAAATCTCCCAAAGAGCTTCTTCAACTCACTGATGATCCTAAAACTTCTGCAAATCGTGTAAATTACTTTTTCACTGATAGAGGTCGTAAACTAGCATCTCAAGTACTCCTCTCCCAAGATCTAACCATTATGTTAGAACTCCTCCTCAGCCTCCACCTTGCGAGTCTCTCGTCATACTGCCAGTAGATGAAACACAAGTGGAAAGGCTGATCAGCACCTTGCGTTCTGATTGTTCCACTGGCTACGACAACATACCAGCTAAAGTACTGAATCAATCTAGTTCCATTCTATCATCACCCATCACGCATATCTTCAATCGTGCTATTGATAATGGAATCTTTCCCAACGTCCTCAAAAAAGCGGTGGTGCACCCCATTTCCAAGAGTGGAGACAGAGCCAATGAAACAAACTACCGTCCAATCTCCGTACTAAGCTCTTTATCTAAGATCCTCGAAAGGATACTTAACAATTGTCTCATTGCCTATCTCACTAAACACAATGTCATTGCAAACAATCAATACGGTTTTAGACCAGGAATCTTAACGGAGGATGCTGTAGCTGACATAACCAGAACATTAGTTAAAAACTTGGACAAAGGCATGAAATGCTACGGTATCTTCCTAGAATTATCTAAGGCATTTGACACAGTTTCTGTTCCCACCTTGATCTTGAAAATGGAAAGCGTTGGGATTCGTGGCCTCACATTGGACATATTTAAAGATTATCTCTCTAATCGTACTCAACGGGTTAAAATCGACTCTACAATGAGTGATGATAGATTTATCAGCTTCGGTGGTCCGCAGGGTAGCATCCTCGGGCCTTCTCTCTTTTTGCTGTGACCTGTGTCAAACACATATTCCAAATTGCGACATATTTACGTACGCCGATGACACAGCTTTGATAGTTTATGACACTGACTGGGACAGAGCAAGTCGCGGCGGAACAGTCGCTTCGCCTTGTAATGCAGTGGCTCTCAGAGAATTTACTCACCCTTAACGTAGCAAAGACAAAGGTCATTAGATTTTCGCTACCTAACACTCTAACTCCTCCACTGGAATTAGGTCAAATCAAAGCCCACATTTGCTCAGGTGAGGCACCCAATTGCAGCTGCCCATTTCTGTCCTTAGTTCCAGACATAAAATATTTAGGAGTCCACATTGATTACAAACTTAGCTGGCAACCCCACATCGAAGCCCTATGTGCAAGGATCAGAAAATTAATTTATGTATTTAAGGAACTTAGGCACTCTGCTGATCCCGATTTAGCTTTGCTAGTTTATCGGAACCTTTGCCAGTCAATTATTTTATACTGTATCCCAGTTTGGGGCGGAACCTACAAAACCTCCTTACTTAAAGTTGAATGAGCTCAAAGGGCGATATTGAAAATCATGCACTTTAAGCGCAGGGACTTTTCGACCACTTAACTTTATTCAGAAGCTGAAGTGTTGACTGTAAGGCAGCTTTTTGTGCACCGTGCTGTGCTGCGAAAACACTCTATGTTACATCTAGACATTGATATGCTGAAAAGACGCAAAGGCACTTCCGTGTGCGATATAGTCCAATGCCGTTCCAAATTTGCCAGCCGACAGTATGCGGCGGCTAGCTCTCGACTGTATAACAAAATAAATAAACTTATACCCATATACTCCCTGAATAAACACGAAGTTAAAATCAGACTAACAAACTGGTTGCAGAAGTTAACGTATGACGAAACCGAGAATCTTATTACAATTGTTTCTTAATAGAACTAATACTGTATTTAAATTAAGCCACTGGTGCCGATTCCCTTGTTCACAAACTAAACTAAATTTAAGTTCAGTCTTTTTCTTTCTATTTCATTAAGAAAAGGACAGAAGATAAATTTTAGTTTAGTCCTGTCAAATTAATCAGCGCCTGTCACTACTCTGTACAAGTTTAGACGTGAATAAAAACTTGCCTACTAAAATTACGTCAATTTACGTCAAGCGCTGATTAATTTGCACTTGCATGGCACTCAATACTAGTTGTATGTTGTTATTATATTTCGAGGAACATTGGCTCCTAAAACACAGGCTTTAGGCCTAGTTTAGGAGACATCAGTTCGCTATTTAATGTGACTGTATTGTACAATATTCGTTTAATCCTTGTGTACTTATGTATGATTTTCAAGTGTACAAATAAACATTTTTTATTTTATTTTATAGTACCTACCTCCCTTGCACGTAAAGTGGGGATGATATTTTTGTTCTCATCTATCCCATGGTGTAGGGTATCGTCCGATAGACCGTTCAAAAATTTTGCGGGTCTGTGAACAACATTTATCGATTCAAGGATCCGTTTACGTAATATTAAGCTTTAAAGTGCTCATTTTTGTTAGAGTCAAGTGTCCCCCTGCCAGTTAAATGGTTGTTTATGGAGATGTGAAAAAAATTATGGCACTACTGCCATATTTTTTTTAATTAAATGAAATTTGCAGTTGTAGAATTGACCGTGACGTATATCAATGTATAGGAGAACATTTTTTTCCAACTGACGGAACGCAACAACATACAACGGAATCACAAAACACACAACACAGCGGAATCCTTCAGTGTGGTCCGACACGCACTTGGCTGGTCTTTATAAAAAAAAAAATATCTTTGATAAAAGGTTCCTCGTGAATATGAACTTATTTTTTTATCTAAAAAAAATCAAATTGTGGCGGCCCGGGGCCTTTTTGCCCTGCCTTAAATCCGGCCGTGCTTATGCGTATGTAAAACTTGACAAAATGTTAAAAAAGTTGAAAGTTATAGTGTTTACAAGGATCACTTGGCGCAGAATGACATTGACAGGGCGTTGTTGGTAAATATTTGTGAAACTGGCACAGAAATTGTATTGAAAAACAACATGGCGCCGTTCATTTCAATGTTGGCCACGCGCCAGAAGATCCTTGCAGCGTTGTCACGTCTGAAACAACGTCAATACATGTTATACGCGACATGTTTTTCACAACTTGTACAACATGTAACGAAAACCTTGTCCGATCCGTGAGCGTGTTGTTAGGTATCGTGCTAAGAGAGTTTAATGCAGAAATTTACCTGGTAGTACATGGAGCGCGGGCGGCCGTCCTGTAGCGGGTCGTAACAAGTCAGAACTTATGAACTCTGTTGATTTTTTTTTAATGAAATTGGCGTAATTTTCGTACAAAAAAAACGTGAATTTTAAATAGCAATAACTTTTTTTATTTTCAATAATAATAATGATTATTCTTACTTGTTGGTAATATTATTGCAGTACCTCTATGCCCTTTCGGACCGGACCGGGTCTGTTACACGTATACAGATAACGTGTAACCGCGGTGCAATGTTGATTTAAACATGAAAACGATTTTCCAGCTTTTGTTACTACAGTGGTTAACCGCCATCCACCTGCCAGGATACACAGGGCATTGTATAGTTCAATAGTGGTATCATAATAAAAGTAATTCACGTGGACCAGCAAACGCAGTACGATGACCTGGACGAGGAGTATCGCATGTTCATTGAGAAGTACAACCACAACCACCGACCCGCCATGCAGAACTTTGGCATTTATGTAAATATCTATCATTTTGAGTAAAGATGTTGCAGTGTTAGACGCAGTATTGTCCGTATTTTTAAAAACGGTCGCATTCTTGTCTCAATCTGTCAAAAATGCGTGGAAGTTCGAAAGGGTTACTGAGGCCCCTGGCAACACAGGCAACGGAAGGAATACGGGTGGGTTTTAGTCAGTAAGAGTCTGACACACCCTCCGCCCAGAGCGGGACAAGTTATTAGATAATATCCCAAACAAAAGAAAAAAAAATTGTCAAAAATGCCTCAAATTTCCATACATTTTTGTCAAGTCTCTGAGATGAAGTAACGAATAGATTTTGTTTTTTTTTAAGGGAATTGGCGTTCAGTTATATTCAAGGCCTGCAGATAAGCACTATATACCAGATAAATAAATAAAAAACGGAACATAAATTTTGTATGTAATTATCTGCTGTATAAGTTTACTGGAACGGTCTAATCTATTATATTGTATTTATAAGCTGTAGATCACTTTAATGAAATACAGGTCTAACAGTTGATTGGTGAAATCATTGAATGCATCCATATTTTCAAAACACCTAAGCGCCAACACTCAGATCGAATAGATCGGGTAACAAGTTAATTTAATACTTTAGGAAGGAGTACATTGAAATTAATACCTAATTACGGTGAAAACAATTTTCAAATAAATAATGCCTTTTATATCCTCATCCTGCCTGTAGTTCCTCTATAATTCCATTTGGTCCCTCCCCCGGCCCTCCTGTAGCGCAGTGACAATGAGTTCTGGGGCTGGGGACACGAAGACACGCGCAGCAGTGAACACGACATGAGACGACCGTATGGGAAACGACCGGTAACTGCTGTGTTATAATAATGTCAGTTGTTAATAAATAGTAGGTAGATTGTGTCACAAGGGACCAAAATAATTTATTGAGGGCGAGAGCGATTGCTAGAGTAGAATCCTAAGCGTAGCGAGGAATTCAAAGTACGTCGCTCGAGGTTAAATCATTTTGGTACCGTGTGGTGCTCCGTCTCTGAATATCATATTCCCAAAATATCATAATCTCAAAACACCATAATAATTAATCATCACATTATCAAAACATCATATAGGTACTCAAAACATCATATTCTCAAAATATTATGATCTCAAAACACCACATTCGCAAAACACAACATTCTTATGATACCACATTCAAAGTACCTACAGTCTTCAACATTATAACATAGTGGTAATTTCTCAAAATATAATTTTGGAGTTTTCAGTATATATTGTTTTTTTAAACGGAATAAAAAACAAACAATGCAATTATTCGTATACAAACAATTTAATTTGTTTTTACTTTAGTCCAAGTTATTATATTATACAGTACTACACATAACCGTTTCAAACACACTTGAATGCAGATTGTTTTTTTTACAGAAACGTAGACTATAGCACAAATTTTTATATTTACTTTTCTATTTTTTTTTATATCCGTGCAGTGTAAAGCATTTCTTTTTAATTTTAGATTTTGTATTTTGGCTACTTTCTTTAGCAGTGATATAAACTGGCACTTAAATTGGTTTTGATGGCATTCTCGAGTTGATCCGGCGATGCCAACCCTCAACACCATTTGTTGTTTTGTTTTACTGGTCACACCAGCGCTTAATATGTCACTACTAATCTTTTTCATTCATTGACTGATGAAATAATCAAGAAATTTGTTGACACGTGGTGGTGTCGTCATTTCAATGATGGTGTAAAAGGCTTCTAATTTTTTCTCGTTTTGAACTGTCGTTACATAAATGGTAGTAGCAACCTTTCACCGCTGTGTGAGAAAACCTCTTTTACGGCTTTTACTTCTGCTAATTCATAATCGCGTTTGTACATAATTATTTAATTTTAACCGAAATTGTTGTTTCAATATTAAAAACAATCTCTTGTATGTATTCTGTTTTTTATTAGCAAAAATGATTGAAATTAACCATATCATCACTCCGTGCTATATCTAAATGCAAATTATACATTTGATAATAAGGAGATGGTACTGTAATAGATTAATTTAGTAATTAGTCTATGGTTCAAGAATAATGTATATCGTCTGTGGTAAGCTCTTTCTTGTCTCTGCATCCATGAACGCAAGTAATGTCCTAGCTTGGTTAGCAAAATAAAAGATGATTAGAATTCTAAAAAAATCCAGCCGAAAGACGTCCACTACATAGGCCTAACATATTTACAGGTACAATTTTAAAAATATCAACGCCATATAAGGTTTTAGTGGATTCTAAATATTCCCGTAACTCTGGCCATGTTAGCACTGACAATATTATTATTCTTTCGGCCAAATACATTCGTCGTAAAAAAAAAATCTTCCACCAAACTATTTTTTATATTTTCCGAGTCCGTTACACTATTCATGTTTAAAAAAAATCTTTCAAGCTCTGTATAGAGTATCTTTCTTAGATGTAAACGATGGTGTTCATGTTCCTTATCCTTAAAATCGTGTCTTATGAAAAGTGTTTCGAAAGTCTTCTGGACTGACCCAAAGTTATTGCATACCTCTTTTTTGCAGTCGTCCATAATTCTGTCTATTACATTACGTGTAAAATCAGGAGAATCACGGGTGTGCTTAGCGGGTCTTATGATTTCATTATTAGTATTTAGCGTTTTTGAGGTGCGGCAATTCTTTTGTTTCGATCACCGCCAATTAGTCGTTCCGGACTTATTTTAAATATAAATTATACCTGTACCCTCCAAGTTGTAAGACTGGTTTATTTTTCTGGCTTGTTATGAATTTCATTTGCTTTACTACAACTGGGTTGACCCATTTTCAGAATCGGTCTCACATGAAATATTAATTAATATTGCAATAAAATATGAATTGACATTGGCATTATTAGCAGTGATAGGAATAGGTAGTGCCTATTAGCCTAAACTTCGAAGAACAGAGACAAGAAACGGAGACTTCCTTAGGACTAAATTATTTCCGGCACATCTGTCTCGAAATTTCGAGACAACACTTAAATACATTTAAAAAAATGGGTTATTTGGAATAAGTAATTCGTCTATATTTATCTAAAGTTTGTCTATAAATGTGATAGTTTGTATGGATATCCATTACTCAATGCCACTGAAAATGCTGATTTTGGTAGTGATATAGATTAATGTGTGGAATAGCACATATGCTACTTCCTATTAAAAAAAAGTATAGTTCCCATGGGATACAAAAACAATAGTACACGCGGGAAAACAAGAACTTGATGCATCAAAAATTGCTAAGAATTTGAAAATCTTTATTTGTGTTACAAATACCATAAAAAATAAAGAACGATTTTAATTTAATCATCGTGATTCGATTCGTCAAGTTCAGTATCAGAACCGAAATTTTCTTTGTCAGATGAGTCATCTAAGTTAAAATACACAATCATATTTTTTTCTATATTTTCAACTGTCAGGCGATTTCTTTTTATGTTAAGAATCCATTTATAAGTTGAAAATGAATAAGTTGAACCTTTCAACATCAACTGAGGTTAAAGGCGCGTACATATAGTATGATCGCTCATCCTTTCCTGCTGTTATCGCTTCACATATGTCTCTAATTTTATCTAAACCGGGATTTCTGTCCATGACATTTACGAGTTTATTTTTTATAAGCTCAGATGAACACCAGCTAAGCACAGTTCTCACGTGATCAAATATTTCAAAGGATTCCGTTAGAGTTAAATTCGATTTTTGTAATTTCTTTAATCCAATTTGTATATCTTTAAAATATTCCTCAATGTAGTCCAAGTCCGATTTCAAGTTTTCCTTTTGAAGAACATTTTTGGCACACCTAATAGATAGCGCGTCGGAACTTCTTAAAAGATTTACAATTGTTTTAATTTGATCATAATATTTTGCATAGTATGACACTGCCTCCAACCAAGTACCCCATCTTGTAATAACGGGTTCTGGAGGAAGCGGCATGTGGGGAAAGGTGTTTTTTAACAAGCGCACTCTATTAGGTGATTTTAAAAATATTTTTTTTACGTTTGAAATTAATTCATCTACATCTGAGTATTCGTATCGTATTTTTTCTGCCACGAGATTCAGTGCATGTGCTAAGCAAGTGACGTGTATCATGTTGGGCAAATAATTTTTCAGCACACGTCCCGCTTTTAGCATATATGCTACACTATCAGTGCATAATACAGCAACGTCTCCTACTTTGGATTCATACAAATCGCACCACATATTTTCAAAGCAGTCTATTACAAATTGGGCAATTGTGTTCTCATTAACAATTTCTAGTACTTTGCAAGCAACTAAAAATGGTTTTTGTGTGATCGCATTTAAAGGTTTTACAAGTAAATGTACCATGTATCTGCCTAAAAAATCAGTTGTCTCGAAAAATCAATTTTAGTTTTAAATATCTTATCTAATTAAACTTTTCTCAGCAATGATTGCTCAGGAAGCTTTTGTCGATTTGTACAATTGCAGCAAATATATTTATGGAAGAATTTTTTGAAAGCGGGGTTGTTTACTTGAATCCAAGGTATATTACATAATATGAGAAATTGTACTAGGTCCAAATAAAATTCTTCATTTGGTTTTTTACTTGTCCCTTTGTGTTTCGGACCTTTAACGTGCCTCTTGACACTACTAAGTTTAGCTGTTATACTGCTCTCGCACTTAGAACAGTAAATCAAATTACTGGCCGGGTCGTAATATAATTCAGGATGAAGTCCAATCCAACTTTGTACTGTTGCTTTCTTAGGCTTGTTCGCCATCTCCAATCTTACTGGTCTCCAAAAAGATGTACGATGGCAAGTACCTAAAATAAAATTTTAAGTTTTCCATGCCTCAAAAGGAATAACGAACCTTTATAGATACAGGGAGGTGGAAAGGAAAGCGGGAGAGGTGCGCGCATTCCAGCTAGGTGCATCGATTGTATCGATTTAAAGATTTTATTCTTTAATTTTACGCTCTAATAAAGAAAAACGGTTAGATAATATGAACACGCGTAACATCATTGTTATTGAAAAATTTTTTTCGCATTTTAGTCAATGCGCAAAAGACATATTCCTTTTTGGTTCAAATATTAAAAGAACCGGCCAGAAAAATAATATATTTTGATAGAATTCGTCCACCTTAGCAATTCTTTATGACACCAAGGATATAACATTACTATGCTTGGTAGTATTGAAGTTCACTTTTATATTTGAACCAAAAGTTAAATGCGTATGTTTTTTTTCTTTAACTACGTTTCATACACAATCATTATCTTAAAAACTGCACTAAAAAATATCAAGTTCATACAATTGCATATCAATCTAGACTGTCAAATTGCTAGTTTAAGATAAAATAATATATACATTAATGTTCTTCTTTATATCTAACTTACTGTTTGTTTCCCTACAAGAAATAAAACAAATAACTTTAGCCAAAACATTAAAAAGTAATAAATGTTGACTTACCGTATTATTTGATGTAGACAGACAGGAACAATGTTATTGCAGCAAATCGTAATCCATAAATTCAAGCCAAAGTAGTCGTATTAAGAAGATCCAATGAACCAAAAAACGAGCGAGGGTGAAAAACAATATTCACAAAAACAATACAGGAAGATGCGCACTTAACAAACCGAAGTACAGGATTGAAGTGAAGGTAACCTGCGCGCACGCGGGGCGGTAAAGAGTAGGGGGGGAGGGGGTATGTAGACCCTCCCCGCGCCGCACAGGTATGTTACCTTTTGTAATTTCTAAGAATAGATAATGAAACGCGCTGCCGTAAAATGTGATAATGTGATACCATTATTATGCAATTATTTTAATATCATGCACATTTTTAAATATACTTTAGAAATATATTTCATTAAGATGAAAGAAAAAAAGGTATTTGTATTTTCATTTGTAACTAAATATTTGCACATCATGTATAACGGTAGAATGTAAAGGGACCTCATTAATATTAAGATCATCCCACTTTGTATACCTACATTCTGGCAAATAAATGAATTATTTATTTATTTTAAATACCGATAAAATCAAAATCAAAGCATTTATTTCAAATAGACCATTTACGGGCACTTTTGAATAGTCAAATGTCGGTCAGTCCAAGAAAAGTGAAGCTAAATTGCACGTTCCAAAGAGTAGGTCTCTATGGAGAAGAACGTGCAAGAAACTCCATGGACACTCTTTTAAATCATATTATGTGTTACATATAATGCCTTTTTTACACTTGAACTTTAGAAATCTCATTAAGCGTAGCCGAGAGTGAGCTAGAAAGAAGATATTTACTTGGAAACGTGTACGGCTTCTTATTCAAACATTGTGATTCATTGTGTATTACGATCAACAAGTCATTTACAAAATGTTCTCCAAAAAAAAATTCTGAAAATTTTATGGTTGTAACGACTGTGTATGTTATTATGATATATCTAGTCGCAAACTTTAGGTAAATATAGACGAATTACTTATTCCAAATAACATTTTTTTTAAATGTATTTATGTGTTGTCTCGAAATTTCGGGACAGATGTCTCGGAAAAAAAGTTAGTCCTAAGGAAGTCTCCGTTTCTTGTCTCTGTTCTTCGAAGTTTAGGCTAGTTATCGCAGGCGGGGACAATCAAAAGTTACACCATATTTCGAGTTATTCGACTGTCCCCGCCTGCAAGACCAAAATTATATAGATTATAATGCTTGTTTTTCCCTTTTCAGTTATGTGTTTTTGCAGTCGGGTTTTTTGTTTTTTAAATAATTTATTTTATTTCAAGCTTAGTTTTATTAATATTTTTATATATATATATTTATATTTGAAAATTACTCATTACTAGCTTTTATTTGATACCAATATTGTAGCAATTATTTTTTTGTGTGTTTTAATGTGATGATTTGCGATTATGATATTTTGAGAATATGATATTTAGAGACGGAGCACCGTGTGGCACACTGCTTTTCATCCCCCTCTATAAGCAAAATAAATAAGAGATGCTTTTAGTAGCGACGTCCATTTATATTTACATAACCAAATTAAAAATTTATATTAATATCAAATTAAATTGTCTATAATATTTTACCAAAGTAATGAAAAAATTAAAAAGAAGTTGATGTTCCCACTTTTTTTTTTGTTTAACCGATGCCGCGTCGGCAGGCGCGCTTTTTTTATTACCGGCCAGGATTTTATCGAAGTGAATTGCGTTCAAACTTTTTAATTAAATAGTGTTCCAAATTCAAAAGTCATTTCGTCACTGTTATTAAGTGCGCCGGAATGACCCATTTTGCTCGCTCTTTTCGAATAGATGGGATGAAAACATAGATGTCTCATCGTTATGGTAGCTTGTAGAAGTCCGATGTTAAAAATAGATTTTTCATTATCACATTGGATCTTACACGTGTACTGTTGAATTTAGATTCCTTCGTCGTTAATAGCTTTATCTTTCCCATCAAGCTATCAGTATGCAAACAGATAAATCTGAAATAGTGAATAAAGCTGGATCAAGGAGAGCACACAATTCAGACGTGATGAGATCAGAAAAGTGTGCACATCACACCACGATCCGATACGTAATTCGACTTCATCATCATCATTTCAGCCGAAAGACGTCCACTGCTGGACATGGCCTCCCCCAAGCACTGTCGCTTCGCCCGGTTCTGTGCTTCTCGCATCCAGCGGATTCCTGCGGCCTTCACAAGGTCATCGGTACATCTTGTACGAGGCCTCCCAATGCTACATCTTCCGGTACGCGGTCGCCACTCCAGAACCTTTCGGCCCCATTGGCCATCTGTTCTGTGAACAATGTGCCCTGCTCACCGCCACTTAAGTTTGGCAATTGGGCTATGTCAGTAACCTTGGTTTGCCGATGGATCTCTTCATTTCTGGTTCGATCACGTAGGGAAACTCCGAGCATAGCCCTCTCCATTGCCTTTTCAGTGAATTTTAGTCTTTCAATAAAGCCCATTGTGAGCGACCACGTTTCGGTGCTATAGATCATCACTGCCAACACGCACTGGTCAAAGACTTTCGTCTTGAGACACTGGTATGTGGGACGAGAATATATTGTGTAGCTTCCCGAACGCCGCCCAGCCGAGTCGGATTCGACGATTAACTTCTTTCTCGAAGTTGGACCTACCTAACTGGACAGTTTGTCCTAGGTAAACATACTCGTCCACAACTTCGAGTGTAGCATCTCCGATCTTCATGAGAGTGGGGTGTAACATGGGCATTTGATATGACCTTTGTTTTGTCCATGTTCATTTTAAGTCCCACTCTTTCGAAAGCTCCTCATAGTCTCAGCCATGACAACAATATCGTCTCCAAATGGCCATTGGTGTTGATGCCTGGCCCTTTCCAGTCCAGAACCTTGAAGACAACCTCCAGTGCAGCGGTGAACAGTTTCGGAGAGATAACGTCTCCCTGCCTCACACCTCGCTGCAGAAGGATGTTTTCTAGGTTTCGAGGTTTGGACCTGGAGTCGGACTGACATAGTGGCGTTTTCGTACAGTTAAGCACCTCGATATACCGGTAGTCGATCTGGCACCGTTGAAGAGACCGCAGTACAGACCATGTCTCGATCGAATCAAAGGCTTTCTCGTAGTCCACAAACGCTAAACAGAGAGGCACGTTATACTCTTCGGTCTTCTGTATAACCTGCCGCAGCGTATGTATGTGGTCTACGGTGCTAAAGCCTTTACGGAATCCGGCTTTTTCGGGAGGCTGGAAGTCGTTAAACCTGCGTGCGAGACGGTTCGTGATGACTTTTAAACAGCTTGCAGACATGGCTCAGACGTGGATGGGCCTATTTTATATAATTCTTAAGGAGGGTATTGGCGCCCTTCTTAAAGGACAGTATCAACACACTTCTGTTCCATGCCTGTGGCGTTTTGCCTTCGAGTATGACAGCATCAAACAGCTTCTGGAGGGGCTTGGGTTTCCTACCGGCCTTTATAAGTTTGGATGTAACTCCGTCACCTTGTTGTTTTTGAGCTGCTTCAGAATCACCCTAATCTCATACAAGCCGACGTCTGGGATGTCTTCGGTGTAGTGTCGGGGTAATCTAGCTCAGTCTTCTGACTGATGAATCTGACTTAATTCTGTTAAATGACCTTGAGCAGTGGTAGGTATTACTATTATAAAGTACAGCAATGAAGGCGATCAAGTGAGTGTTTAACCTGTATGAATCGTTGTCCCCAGTCGGGCGGCGCGGGCTCGCCCGTGAGCCTGGAGGCGCTGCGGCGCGCGGCGGGCGGCGCCGGCGCGGCCGAGCGGCGCGACGCGGAGCGGCGCCGCGCCACTCTCAACTGTGCCTTCCGCACGGCGCCCTTCGACCAGCTGCTGCACATCACGCAGCCCAAGGTACTGCATCACTTGTAGCTCGCGGCGCGGCGCCGCGCCACGCTCAACTGTGCCTTCCGCACGGCGCCCTTTGACCAGCTGCTGCACATCACGCAGCCCAAGGTACTGCACCACTTGTAGCTCGCGGCGCGGCGCTGCGCCACGCTCAACTGTGCCTTCCGCACGGTGCCCTTTGACCAGCTGCTGCAAATCACGCAGCCCAAGGTACTGCACCACTTGTAGCTCGCGGCGCGGCGCCGCGCCACGCTCAACTGTGCCTTCCGCACGGCGCCCTTTGACCAGCTGCTGCACATCACGCAGCCCAAGGTACTGCACCACTTGTAGCTCGCGGCGCGGCGCTGCGCCACGCTCAAATGTGCCTTCCGCACGGTGCCCTTTGACCAGCTGCTGCACATCACGCAGCCCAAGGTACTGCACCACTTGTAGCTCGCGGCGCGGCGCCGCGCCACGCTAAACTGTGCCTTCCGCACGGCGCCCTTCGACCAGCTGCTGCACATCACGCAGCCCAAGGTACTGCACCACTTGTAGCTCGCGGCGCGGCGCCGCGCCACGCTCAACTGTGCCTTCCGCACGGCGCCCTTCGACCAGCTGCTGCACATCACGCAGCCCAAGGTACTGCACCACTTGTAGCTCGCGGCGCGGCGCCGCGCCACGCTCAACTGTGCCTTCCGCACGGCGCCCTTTGACCAGCTGCTGCACATCACGCAGCCCAAGGTACTGCACCACTTGTAGCTCGCGGCGCGGCGCCGCGCCACGCTAAACTGTGCCTTCCGCACGGCGCCCTTCGACCAGCTGCTGCACATCACGCAGCCCAAGGTACTGCACCACTTGTAGCTCGCGGCGTGGCGCCGCGCCACGCTCAACTGTGCCTTCCGCACGGCGCCCTTCGACCAGCTGCTGCACATCACGCAGCCCAAGGTACTGCACCACTTGTAGCTCGCGGCGCGGTGCCGCGCCACGCTCAACTGTGCCTTCCGCACGGCGCCCTTCGACCAGCTGCTGCACATCACGCAGCCCAAGGTACTGCACCACTTGTAGCTCGCGGCGTGGCGCCGCGCCACGCTCAACTGTGCCTTCCGCACGGCGCCCTTCGACCAGCTGCTGCACATCACGCAGCCCAAGGTACTGCACCACTTGTAACACCCAACGCTCAGTCCATTCTCTATGCCTATGATCCGATCCTAATAACATCTTTTCTCCCACTTCTAGTACGAGATCAAAGACAAACTCGAAGAGATCTTCAACTCGATCAGCTCGGAGCCCCTGCTGCCCGTGTCCGGGTCGTGCTCGCCGGCCGGACACAAGTCCTACCAGCAGGCGGTACCGCCCTACACCAAGTACTTCCCGGAGCTGTTCCTGTACTGAACAAGGTTCATTATTATTATATTTTTAAGTTCCAGTTCGGGTAAGCGTAAGAACATACGTCACACGCTCTCAGACTCGGCAGAGGAACGATCTTTGTTGGGTGGCTGAGAGTAGTCGAGAATCAACTTTAATGGTGTGCTTTGCCTATGCCCAGCAGTGGACTTCTGTAGGGGGAGGAGGATGGATGGTGGTTCCGTACCGCACCCCAGCATGTTGTCCAGTTAACCCAGTCGTAGAGAATGAGGATATTTTTGGCACGCCTCACTACGCTACAACGTGTGAGAGCGCTCTACTCTCGATATGTCGCCTTGTCAAAATGTCCAACATAAAATCGATTCTATACTCTCAAAATAAACTTTTTATACTTTTATATCATTTACTTAATAATTAATAAGAATCTAGCCTATAAGACTAATAAGTTATTTTAATCTTATTTATTTTTTACGTGATAGTTATTTTAAAACATATAATAGTGTTGATTGTACTTTACACAAGTCCGTTCCACTTTCTTCAATCAATTCAGCCTATGGCAGTCCACTGCTGGACATAGGCCTCTCCCAGGCTGCGCCACAACACCCTATCCTTCGCCTTCCGCATCCAGTCAGTCCCAGCCACCTTGTTAAGGTCGTCGTTCTATCTAGCTGGGGGGCGTCCCGCACTACGCTTGCGGATACGCGGTCTCCACTCCAGGACTCGTCTGCTCCACCGGCCTTCGACAAACATGGCCAGCCCATTGCCACTTCAGCTTGCTTACTCTGCAGGATATGTCGGTAACTCCGGTTCTCTTCCGCATAACTTCGACTAAAGAAACTCCGCTCCATAGCGCGCTGAGCCATCTTGATTTTGTGGACCAGCCCGACTGTCAGTGTCTACGTTTCGGCACGATATGTCATAATGGGCAAACTGCGGGATTGGCGGCGAGAAGACTTGACGAAGTTTTCCAACGCTGCCCAACCCAATCGGATCCTCCTGTCGGCTTCTTTCTCAAAGTTGTGTCTACCGAGCTGGATAACTTGTCTTAGGTAGATGTACTCCTTCACAACTTCGAAAGGCGATCCTTCGATGTGGATTGGACTCGGCAAGACGTGCGAGAGCAGTGATGGTGGCCCAGTGGTAACGGCCCCGACTTACGAGTTGTAGGTCGTGGGTTCGAACCCAGGCAGGCGCTTTACTTTGTGTCAATAATTTCATCACTACTGCTCTCAAAAAAATCGTGAGGAAACCGGCATGTCCTAGACCAAAAATTCGAAGACATGTGACATCCTCCAACCCGCACTGGGCCCGCGTGATGGATTACGGCCCACTCCCTCCCACAGAGAGGAGGTCTGTGTCCCAGCAGTGGGAACATTATAGGCTGATTATGTAAGACGTGCTAATTGTACATGACTTTCGTCGTGTCCAAATTTATGCCGAGGCCAACCCGCTGAGAGGCTCCATTTAGGCTGTGCAGCATCTAGTCTAACTGTTCCAGCGTCTCTGCCATTATGACGATGTCATCGGCATGACGAAGGTGTGAGATGTACTTGCTGTTAACATTGATAACCTGTCTAGTCCACTCCAGCGTCTTAAACTCGTCCTCCAACGAATTGGTGACCAGTTTCGGGGATATCATATCCCCTCATCTCACCCCCCTGAACAGTTGGATAGAGCTAATTTTTTATCCTGGATTTGGACAGTCATCATTGTAGCGTCATACAAACACCTCAACACTTCGATGTAACGCCAGTTAATTCGACATCGTTGCAGAGAGGCCAGAACTGGCCATATTTCAATGGAGTCGAAGGCTTTCTCGTAATCCACAAATGCCATACACAGCAGCTGGTTGTACTCTTCGGTCTTCTGCACTTTCTTATAGTCTGATATAATAATAAAGGCTGATCCAATTCGAGGTACCTATGTTGGCAGCACTATGATTTTGACAGCTGTTAGTAATGGCGCGTTTCAAACGTCAAATGTTAGTTTGTAACAATACATTTATAAAATGAATCGCTTTACCGTTGCTCAACGCGTTTAAATTGTCCAGTTGTCGTGTTTGCGTGAAACTTTCAGAGGCCGCATTATTTAACGTTACGTTGACGTCAACTGGCGTGTATAGCAATACACCTGCAACGTTGGAGCATCTAAAAACTAAAATCCGCCAAGTTATTTCCGAGATAACCCACGAAATATGCGAAAAAGTAATCGAAAATTACCTCGAAAGAATCAACTGCTGCTGAAGGTCCAGGCGGCCATTTGCATGACATCATTTTCCATAATTAATAAATAACACTAAATATTCGATTAAAGAAAAAATAATTAAGATATTGTTACATTTTGTGTATTTTTTAAATAAAAGTTAGGAACCTCGAATTGGATCACCCTCTATAAACACTTTGTTTATGTGTTATATGTATGTCATCGTCACTATTATGTCTACACTTATTAAAACTACACTAACTCAAAAGGTTTTGTTCGTTTTAGTTAGACAATTATACATGGAATTCATATTATGTGGGAAGTTTTAAAAACTAGAGACTTGGCATTATTATATTAATATATTTTTAAATAGATATACCTTGATATATATAACAATGGGAAGTGTGTCTGTTTGTCGTCACGATTCACGTCGTCCCACACAATGTATTAATCTAAATCTTCTATAAGTTTTCTTTTATTCTTCGGATGAGCCCTATTGATTTTCATTATCAAACTCATAACCGTTCAAAAGATCCGTAAAATTTATCGTCAATGTCTGAGGCGTGCACTTTTGTATTTTCCAATTGTTTTGTTCTACTGTTTATGATGGGTTAAAATCGCTCAGATTAATTTTGGAGAAAATGACACCCGCAATTCTTATCAGTAGCGTAGCGCTGTTGACGATAGGTTTGACCGAAGTCACAGCATTTCGCTGAGCAACGACCTGTTCTCGCATAGACGCGACGCACTGTTTAGTTGTTCTTACTATTGTTGTTGTACGAGTATGTTACAAAAGTACTTAATTTTCCCACTAAATATGTGTCGGGAAACTCTTCAATGAATAAGTCCTTTTTAGGTTACGAAATATATTGGATTTAATAAATTTCACATAAAAATTATAAAATAGATTTCTTATTAGTTAGGTTTAATATATCTATGTCCGTTCCCACCGAAGTTAGGTAAAGAAAAGGCGATGACAATACTCGGTAACGTGGGAAGCGCGGTGTCATAATACGATCGGTTAGTTTGTCGGAACGATATGCTAAGCTTGCAAGTTGGTCTCGTAACACCTCCCCTGCTAGATGAGCAACTATTTGGTGACCTTGACGCCAAAAGTTGCGGCTCTTTTTCATCTTCTCTTCAACTCGGTATTAGCTGTTTGAGTTGTCATATTTACTTTCACGGCTCGACGGCGGCGACGAATGATATACCATATGCTTAGTGCGCTTGCACCGAGTAGTATCAGTGAATAAAACGGAATTGTGGTGTGGTACATTCCAATCGTGTCTAATGAATCGACTTGTGTTTCTTCTTGCATGGTAATTTGGTTCTGAATTTCGCGAAGACTGCCTAGATCTGTAGTCTGCAAATGGAAACTGCTTGTCTTCGCTGATATCTCATAGTGCGGTAGAGCCATAAGTTCTAATGGTTGCCCGACTAATTTGTTATCCAGATTGATTATACTGATCTCTGGGGTTTTTATCTTGCAACCTTGAGGAACGGTGACCAAAAAACTTCCTCGTAACATTTGATATCGTTCTATTCCACAGGACAGTTTTACTTTTGTACTTTTGGGGAAAGCAATTATGTAATGGTGGCTGTCTATCTCAATCAGAGCTTCCTTGGTCAGAGAGATAGGCGTGGTTTTGCACGTTACATCTATCTCCTGAGATTGTATGAGTTTTTGAATACAGTCTGTTTTTGACATAATCTGGTGGACGATCCTCTGCTCGCATAGGTGCCAGATGTTGACCTTCGGGCATTCAGCCTCTATATACACAAATTCCTTAGAATTGGATGCTATATAGGGTGCATCTGGTACAATAATTACGCTGTTGTTATTCGGAACGGGGCACAATTCATATAACTGATACTCAGTAGAAAATGTAATAGGAAACTTTATGACTACTACAACTGTGGACTCGGTAAAAAATGAAGCTAAGTTAAGAATCTCGTAATAATTTCTAATATCTAAGTCAATTATTTCGTCGAAACTATAAATAAGTTTTAATTGACTTATCATATTTTTAAGATCTTTGACAGAAAGTATGGAATGATGAACTGATTTATTTCGACTAAAAGCTAATATATTTTCTATACTATTAATTTCACTCAGTAGTTCTTGTACATTTTCGGTCAAAATCGCGAAAAGTTGCACAAGATGAGAGTAATGAATTATTCGCTCATTATCATTATTAGTCATATTCATGACATAAGAAAGAGCATTTTCCAATTTTCTCTGGTTAATTGAAAGATTGCGGATTATTTGATTTTGCTGAATTGTCATTTCTTTATATAAAGTAACATGCTTGTTAAACGATTGTGACAAAGTTTTATCGTTTTTATTTAGGATACGTAATGCATTTTCAAATTTCAGAGCGTCATCGTTGTCTAAATTTCCAGAAATACTTTTAATTATTGTGCCTATTGGATTGATCAGGCCTCTCTTAACTCTGGTAGGCCTAAATGTATCTCTCTGCACCGAAACTCTTTCTAATTTTGTGTATAAATTTTTAATTTGATAGTTGAAGAGAGCGCGAGAGTTATGTGTAGCAATAGCGAGTTGAGATTTCATAGTGTTTACATGTGACTCAATTTCTTCAAGGTCAATGTCTTGCAAGAATGTGTGGAAGTGAGATATAATTTTGGTAGCACCTAGATTAAACGGTAGTATACCCGGTCCATTGTCTAGGCTGTCAAAACGTATGTCTTGAGCACCAACTTGGAAAACCAGCAACAATAATAGGTACCTGTAACAATGAAATTGAAGAATGTCATTTTGTCGGTGGTCTTCTTAACCGTGATTTTGCGACCGGACCACGACTTTTTGCGGTGTATACACGGACAGGTAAGTTCTTAACTACTTTGTCCTGAATAAATCGAGGTGCCAATTTTTGTCTACTTTTTGAGGGTGGGAAATCATCAAATAACTTCTCCCGCTCTGGACGGAGCGGGAGGGTGTGTCAGACTCTTACTGACTAAAACCCACCCGTATTCCTTCCTGTTGCCTGTGTTGCCAGGGGCCTCGGTGACCCATTAGTACCTTCCCAGGCATCGGCCCTAGTGGACCCCTAAACTTGTGCTGACTACATCTCTTTAAGGCGCGCGTGGAATACAACGCGCCGTCGACCCGGGCCTGGTCCTTACCGGACGGTGAGCTACCCATTGCTCACCGTCCGCAAGCCCGCGCCTACGGTGGCCGGAAATCCGCCCGGGATTCCCGACGCCCTGGGCGTCTCCTGCGGCGGCTAGGGGCGAGAGGGCGCGAAACTTGCCTTTCCCTCAACCGTCCCGCCTCCTCCTTCGCGAGCATTACTGCTTCTCAGAAGGAGGTGACGGCTGCCCATGCCCTCTCGCTCCGTACCATGGCCTGAACCAGGGCCGGACGCGAGAGGTCTCTGCCGCCGATCGCCTCCACGAGGACACGGCGGTGCTCTGCCCAAGCCGGGCAGACCTCCACCGTATGCTCCACCGTGTCCTCCGGGCGATCCACACAGTGGTGACACCCGGACGTTTCCTACCGCCTTATCCGACACAGGAACCTCCCGAAGCTGCCGTGTCCGGTGAGGACCTGCGTCAGGCGGAAGGTGAGGACGCCGTGGCGCCTCTCCAGCCACTCCTCAAAGAGGGGACTTATCGCCGCAATCGTGGCGTGCCCAGCACTGGGTTGCGACAACCGTACTTTCCATAACGCCATGAGATCCCGCCGGAGCTCCGTCCGCTGTGCCGCGATTTCTCGCGGCAGCGGACTAACGCCCCGCCTCCTCGCGCCACTCCCATACGTGCGCGAGAACTTTTGCCTCCAGATCCCATGGCGGCAATCCGGCAAGGAGGCTCGCTGCCTCACAGGAGACCGTGCGGTATCCCCGGACCATCCGGATGGCCATGACCCTTTGGGCCGCGCTCAACCGGCGGGCTGGCCGCAGCGCCAGAGAGCGCGCCCATACAGGAGCCCCGTAGAGGGCCATGGACCGCACGACCCCCGCGTAGAGCCTCCGGCAGGAGGCGTTTGGACCCCCTAGATTGGGCAGGAGCCGCTTCAATGCAGCGCCCGCCCGCTCCAGTTTGGGAGCCAAACGTCGGAAATGCTCCACGAAGTTCCACCGGCTGTCGAGGACGAGTCCCAGGTACTTCATCGTCGACTCGACGCCGATAGAAACCCCTCCTACCGTTATTTGGGACCCCCAACGGTGGCGCGTTCCGAGGACCATGAAAACACATAGCCCCGGACTTGTGCAGGGCCACCTCGAGTCCCAATTGCCGGATCCTTTCGACGATTGTCGCAACCCCGCGTGCCGCTAATTCGGCCGCCGCCTGGTGCGACCTCCGTAGCACAGCACAATACGCTGACGCCGCTAGGGAGGTCGGCGCGCAGCACCCAGTCGTATCCGATGTCCCACAGATGCGGCCCCAGGAACGATCCCTGTGGGACACCGCACGACATCTCTTGCCGGTTCCACACTCCCTGGTGACCGGGGTAGATGACGGCCCTGTCCGTCAAATAGGCCTCGACCACACGACAGAGGTAGGTCGGCATCCGGTGATACCGGAGTGCCTCCCTGATGCAACTCCAGGGCAGGGTATTGAAGGCATTGGCGATGTCTAGAGACACCGCCAAGACGACCCCACCCTGGGCAACAGCATTCCCCGTCGTCAGGGCTCGCACACGCATGATGGCGTCCACCGTAAAGCGCCCTCTGCGGAAACCAAACTGGCTCTTCGCCAAATCCGGCCCCACCCGCACCAGCTGTCCGACGAGGCGGTCTGCAATGACTCTTTCAAAGAGCTTGCCCACCTCGTCGAGCAGCACGATGGGCCGATAAGCGGACGGAGAGTCCGCAGGGCGCCCTGCCTTCTTTATGAGGACCAGTTTTCCCGTCTTCCATTGAAGCGGGAACTGGCCCCTCTCCAAACATGCACTTAGGAGCTCCCTAAGTCGAGGTCCGAGAGCCTCCAAGGCCAGGACCCAGGCCTTCCCAGGTAAGCCGTCGGGTCCTGGGGCGGTATTTTTGGCATTAAGCCTGCGTACCGCCGCTCTCATTTCTACCTCGGTCACCTCCGGAGCATCGTCGTCGTCGTCGTCTTTGGCGGTGTGGTCCGCATCGGGCACCGCAGTAGGCGGAGCCATAGGCGCGGAGGTGTGTTCCCCTCGGGAAGGGAACAGAGCGCTCACCACGTCCTCCACAAGCTGGGGCCGGAGGCTCTGTGCCAGCGGGGGAGCCCATGGGCGGAGTTTATCCCGCACCACTTTGTACGGGCGTCCCCACGGGTCCCTGTCCAGAGTAATTTTTGTCTACTTGCCATTGGATTTCGTAGATGTATGGCTTGATTTTGTTCAAAATCTAAAACGGATTCCCTGACAGCTCCAATGCTATGTTCATTAATGTCTACAGTAATTTTCTGAAAGGATTGAAAGGGTTGAGGTATTATTGGTTTACTTTTAGGGTTACCATTTCCTGCCGGGGTCGCGGGAAGGTACTTATGGGTCACCGAGGCCCCCGCAACACAGGCAACAGGAAGGAATACGGGTGGGTTTTAGTCAGTAAGAGTCTGACACACCCTCCCGCTCCGCCCAGAGCGGGAGAAGTTATTTGATGATTTCCCACCCTAAAAAAAAAAAAAAAAAGGGTTACCATTTATTATGTTAATGACTAACTGCCTCTTAAATTTATTTAAAGTTTTGTCTGATATTGGAATTTCCAGAACAGGGTTCTCTAAGCTTGTGTGTATAGTTTCAATAAAAGGGAAAGCTGTACCTTCTTGATGCTGTGAGTCATTCGATCCTCCATCAATAACTGAATGGGCCGTGAGGGTTGATGACGAATGTATCGGGCTAGCACTGAAAGTGGATGATGAATATATTGGGTTGTTGCCTTCGGCAGTTAATGTAGAAGATGTATCAGAGTGTGCCGTTTCAGAATGATTAGCGAACAAAGACATCGTTTCATTTTGGTTGATTTGAACACGTGACAGAGCATCCGCATTCGTATTGATTTTACCTTTTTTATGAACAATAGTATAATTATATTCTGCTAACCTTAGTCTCCATCTCGTGAGACGTGAACCTGGTTTTTTAAGATTCATAAGCCAAATTAAGGGTTTTTGATCCGTTATTATTTTAAATTCTCTACCGAATAGATAAGGCCTGAAGTATTTTGTAGCCCAGACTATTGCGAGTAGCTCTTTCTCGATTGTTGAGTAATTAATTTCGCTATCGTTTAAAGTTCTAGATGCGTAGGCTAGGCTATCGTTTAAAGTTCTAGTAAGTATTGCCCCTAAGGCCACGTTTGATGCATCTGTGGTTAAAATAAATTCTTTGGTAAAATCTGAGTATGTTAGAATAGGGTCATTTGTAAGAAGAGTTTTACAGTGTTCAAAGCAGGTCAAGTACTCTAGAGTCAAATTAATTTTAGCTCCTTTTTTAAGACACGACGTAAAGGGTTTAGTGGCATCTGAATTTTTAAATTTGAATTTCTGAGACGGTCAAATATGGTGCGTAAATTAACTATAATATGTTCTTGCAAAGACGTCGAAAATACCAAAATATCATCCATGTAACTGGTACAATTTGGCAATCCGTGAAGAACATTGTCCATTACGCGTTGAAATGTAGCTGGAGAATTTTTAATCCCATGGGCTTTCTAACGTATTCAAAATGCCCTTGCTCTACACTAAATGCCGTTTTTGGAATATCGGACGGATTTAGCTGAATTTGCAGAAACCCAGATTTTAAATCTAATTTAGAAAAGTATAAACATCTGCCTAACTTGTCTAAAATATCATTAATGTTCGGGATCGGATATTTATCATTAATTGTTTTTGCATTGAGTTGACGGAAGTCAATGACTAAGCGCCACTTGACCTTACAAGACGCGTCACTTTTTTTGGTACTGTAGGGACACAATGTAAATATGAAAGGCAGAACACTTGATAAGCAAAAGGTATACAAGCGAGAAGTATGAATGGACGCCAGTGACATTACATCGGTCCGCGTAGAAGGTTGTCTTAAAGGGTTTTCAATGTAATAAATACAAACATTATTAACTTGACGAAAGACTTTAATTAATGGACCCGTAACCTTCTACAACCAGACGAGGCAGTCTTGTTTAGGGGCTTACACATCGCGAAACGAGAGAGAGACCCCTAAAGTGGTGACCCGCGTTAAAAGTTACACGTGAACAATAGTGAAATAGTTAGTGCAATACGTTTTAACGTCGTGAGTGCCGCGTACATACGCGTACGCGTACCATATTTTTACATAACAATCAGTAAACGTTACGGGTAAACATGGGTCTAGAGCAGCAGTCAGGTCAAGAACCGGCACCGCAATGCAAGGAGGGAGACAGTGAGATAGCACAAATCACGTTTAAGACGCAAATTCCTGACTTCTGGACAGACCAACCACGACTATGGTTCGGTCAATTCGAAGCGATAATGGCGAATCAAAAGCAAGGGGAACGCACAAAGTTTAATATCGTGGTGGCAAAACTTAGCAAAGACAACGTACAACAGGTCGCCGATCTAATCCTACACCCACCAGAAGAAAAAGCGTACACAACATTAAAGGAAAGGCTCTTGACCGTGTACGAAGAGTCGGAAATTCGTAAGGTACAAAAATTACTCAGCGAAATAGAACTTGGGGAACAGAAACCATCACAAATGCTACGAAAAATGCAGGATCTTGCACAAGACAAATTTCCAGAGGACACACTACGGATACTATGGATCGGACACTTACCAGCTTCAGTACGGGCGGTACTGACTGTAAGTGAAATCGCAGATATCAATAAATTAGCACAGATGGCTGACAAGGTGATGGAAATGGCGAAACCCGATGTATCAATAGCTGGAGTGAGCACGACCACGTCACCAAGTAACAACTATCTAATTATTGCGGAAATAGCAAAACTACGCGAAACAATTGAGGAGATACAGAGAGGTAGATCGACATGGAGGCAGCAGCATGGCGCTAGACAACGATCGCAATCGGGAAACAGACGGTACAATGTTTCAGCGCAAAGACGTAACCCGCAGACACCACACTGGGCCTGTTACTACCATTTCCGTTTTGGCGACAAGGCGAACAAATGCGTACAGCCCTGCAACTGGAAACAGGAGAAATCATCATCGTCAGCACAGATATCGGGAAATTAGGAGCGATGCAGTCAGCGGCGGAAAACTGCATCGACACGTCAAATCACCGCCTATGTGTAACGGACATTACTTCCGGCATACGTTTCCTCATCGACACAGGTGCGAACGTCAGTGTAATACCAGTGACCAAAAGACAAAGGTGCGTAACAGATAATTATAATTATAAGTACAAGTTATATGCAGCAAATGGTTCTGAAATTCAGACATACGGCACAAAAACATTAGAATTAAATCTTAGTTTAAGAAGGCCATTGAGATGGACATTTATAATTGCAAATGTAACACAACCGATAATCGGAGCTGATTTTTTAAAATATCACACTTTATTGGTAGATCTGAATGCTCATAAGTTAATAGATAAGCGAACCGATTTGAATACGATAGGTTGCATAGTAAAATGCACAGAACCCACAGTTAGCATCGTAGACAGTAATCATAAGTATCACGATTTATTATCGGAGCATGCAGACGTTACTAAACCTAGGCCATTCAAGGATGATGAGACAGACAATAATAGTTGTAACATTTTCCATCACATTGAAACTACTGGACCTCCAGTACATGCACGGGCTAGGCCACTTCCTCCGAACAGGTATCACCAGGTAAAGGAAGAATTTAGGCGCATGCAGGAGATGGGCATTTGCAGGCCGTCCAAAAGCGAGTGGGCGACACCTCTGCATGTAGTAGCAAAGAAAAATGGGGACATCCGACCATGTGGTGACTACAGGCGTCTAAACGCCATCACCAAGCCGGACCGATACCCCGTTCCACGCCTACATGACTTTACTTACGTGCTCTCAGGTAAAAAAATCTTCACCAAACTAGATATCAACAAATCATACCATTGCATTAGGGTAGCTAAGGAAGACATAGAAAAAACAGCAATTATCACACCATTTGGATTGTTCGAATTCCCGCGTATGACCTTCGGACTACGAAACGCGAGTCAAACATTCCAACGGTTCATGAACAATAATGTATTATATGGCCTAGATTTCTTATTCAGCTACGTCGATGACGTAATCATAGCAAGCGATAGTATAGCCGAGAACAAAATGCAGTTACGTAAAGTATTCGAGAGATTTAGACAGTTTGGTATCACCATAAATTTGGCAAAATGCGAATTTGGTAAATCTAAAATTGACTTTTTAGGTTACGAAGTTTCAACAGAGGGTATCAAACCCCTAGAAAGTAAAGTTAAGGCTATTCTAGACTATCCACGACCGGAAACGGTAGAGAAGCTCAGACAATTTTTAGGTATGGTAAACTTCTATAGGGCGAGTATACCCAACGCTGCTAGTCACCAAGCAAGCTTAAATGAATTCCTGATAGGCGCTAAACGAAAGGATAAGACTATTATCGATTGGAACGACAAGGCGACTAAGGACTTCGAACAGTGTAAACTAGGTTTAAAGAATGCTGTCATGATATCTCATCCGAATTCCAATGTGCCTGTAGCTCTTATGACCGATGCTTCAGACACATGTGCAGGCGCGGTATTGCAACAAAAAATTAACGACTCCTGGCAACCATTAGGCTACTTTTCAAAGAGGTTCACAAAAGCCCAACAAAAGTACTCTACGTACGACAGGGAGTTATTAGCAATCTACTTGGCAGTTAAGCATTTTCGATATCTACTTGAAGGTAATAATCCGACTATATTCACGGATCACAAGCCGTTAATATACGCATTTAGCAAACTACAAAGTGACTCCGAAACACCTAGACGTACAAGACAACTTTTATTCATTAGCGAATTCACTACAACAATCAGGTACATAGAAGGCGAGAAAAACGCTGGCGCAGATTTCTTATCGCGCATTCAAACAATCGACTGCCCGACTGTACTTGATTTTGCGGAATTAGGACGAACTCAGGTGAATGACACCGAGCTCACACAGCTATTGAAAGGATCAAACGATAATTTATGTATAAAGAAATACTTTATGCCAAATTGCGAAACAGCTGTATATTGCGAAAATTCAACTAATTCATGTAGACCGTATTTAACACCAAGTTATAGAAAAATTGCATTCGACTCGATACATAATGTTAGTCATCCCGGTATTAGGGCAACACGCAAGTTAGTTGCACAAAGGTTCTTTTGGCCCGGCCTCAATAAAGACGTCACCCGGTGGGCAAAGTATTGCATAGCTTGCCAAAAGTGCAAAATAATTAGACATACTGTTTCAGACTTACAGCAATATTCAGAAAGTAAACGTTTTGAACATGTAAATATCGACATAGTCGGACCTCTAAAATTATCACATGATGGAAATAGGTACTTAATAACTATAATTGACCGGTGTACACGTTGGCCTGAGGCGATACCAGTCAAAGAAATCACAGCAGAAGTAGTAGCTAAGGTATTCTACGACACATGGATTAGCAGATTTGGCTGTCCCGAAAGAATTACAAGCGACCAAGGTCGTCAATTCGAGAGTGCGTTATTTAAACAATTAATGAAACTAATGGGTATTAAGAAAATGCGTACTACACCATACCACCCACAGAGTAATGGTATTGTAGAACGTTGGCATAGAGTATTGAAATCAGCATTAACGGCACGACTAGAAAACAACCATTACTGGTGTAATGAACTGCCTACAGTATTATTAGGACTACGCGCAGTAGGAAGAAGCGACAATGGCACGAGTCCCGCAGAATACGTATACGGACAAACGCTTCGCTTACCAGGAGATTTCTACAATATCTCTGACATGCAACAGTACGACAACCATACGCTATTGGAAAACATTAAAAATACCATTAGTAAACTCAAACCTGTACCCCGTATTTCACGAGACTCACGCGCACTGTTTGTGCATAATGACTTAAAAAATTGTGAGTATGTATTTGTTCGCAATGACGCCATACGCCCACCATTAACGCCTACGTACAATGGTCCCTATCGCGTTATAGAAAGAACACCCAAAGTATACGTAATTCAGCTACCAAACAGGAAAAGTGGTATATCAATAGATAGGTTAAAGCCTGCATATGTACTTAATGAGCATTCAGAAACTAGCAATGTTTGCACAAATCCAGACCATAGCATAGTACCTCCAGATAAGAATAATGAGAAGTCTATATTGTACAAGAAAACCAGCAGTGGACGTACTGTTAAGCCGCCAGTCAGATTTAACCTGTAAACACTATCCTAACGTACGATGTTGTAATAAATAACAGTGACCATTGTGCTTTCTTTTAAATAAATAAATGAAGGACCGATGGTGTAACAAACAACAGTGACTATTATTGTTAAAATAAATAAATGAATGACGAACAAAGCCCGCACAATAACTAGTATTGATCAAACTAAATATAACAAAGAACAACTTGTGCATTATTACTAAATTAATCAACGGTCACACGTACTCATTTGTCGATAAGCAATTTCTTTGTAAATACTAAGAACAAAGATATAAATATAAGATAACAATGAAACAATTCATATGAAACAAATTTCTATTATATCAACAATGTTAACAAAGGGACCATAGTTGTAAGGTAACCTTAATATTCGTTGTTCTCTGTCCCTACAGGATGTAACAGTATACGTTATTTATAAATAACCCTACGATACAAATTCCTAGTACCTATTCATAAGTATAAATTGTATTATGTTTTAGTACCTACTTTTAAGATAATAGTAATTAAATAAAATTTTATTTTTACAAATTTTGGGGGGATGTAGTGTAGGGACACAATGTAAATATGAAAGGCAGAACACTTGATAAGCAAAAGGTATACAAGCGAGAAGTATGAATGGACGCCAGTGACATTACATCGGTCCGCGTAGAAGGTTGTCTTAAAGGGTTTTCAATGTAATAAATACAAACATTATTAACTTGACGAAAGACTTTAATTAATGGACCCGTAACCTTCTACAACCAGACGAGGCAGTCTTGTTTAGGGGCTTACACATCGCGAAACGAGAGAGAGACCCCTAAAGTACTATCCATATTGGAGCGTTCCAAGGCGATGAAGATGGTTGAATAATACCTTGGTGTAACATGGATTCTATTTGATTTTGTACTTCTTTCCTATGTACGTAAGGGTATCTGTAACTTTTACTGTATACCGGACTATCGTCGACGGTTCTGATATGATGTTTGATTTCATTGGTAAAGGTCAATGGTTCATTTTCGAGATAAAATATGTCAGCATATTCTTTGCAAAGATTAATTAAATTGGCTGTCTCTTCTGCAATTAAATGTTCTATGCGCAAGTGCGATAAGATTTGCCGAGTTCGCATATCGGTATTCACGGTCATGTCTACTCCAGTTACTGGCCTTGTTTGTTCGTTGAAAATATGTGCAAAGATAGGTTTTGTTATAGAAATTACAATATCATTATCCGTCGGATTTGAAATTTGCACATTAGTATGATTATTTTCGGCGGATAATAAGCATTCGCTGATGTAGCAATCAGAAATTGATTGTTCTTCGATGTAAATGTCTCCTTGCTCAATATTAGTAGGCACCTTAATTAACTGAGTAGTTTGTGCAGGTATGGTAATTTGATAAGAGTTTAAGCATTCAGGATTATATACAATTATAGGAATTTTAGTGAATTTCGTTTCTAACGTATGCGTAGCAAGGTCGATTTTTACGTTAATTTTTTTTAATTGTTCGCAACCTATCAACCCATCGAAGAAATTATGGAATCTGTAAAGGCATAATTTTATCGGATTATAATCTTTAAATTCATCGAAACAGGGCACTGTTAACGAGTAATAATTTTGAGTAGTCACGTGGGTATTTGTGACTAAAAAAGGTTCATAGTCGAGGGGGATGTGCGGGTAAAATTTTTCGTAAGCTTCCGGGCTTATAAAGGACTCATTCGCACCTGTATCGATTAAAAGCTTTATTGGTGGATCATTTATTTGAATATAAGGTAAACGGAGTTTACTATGCAATCCGGGGGCATTTTTGTCAAGGGGGCAATGTTGGGCAAAAATTTGCACTCTGAAGGTTCTGGTCATTTTCAAAAATTAGATTGTCAACTTCAAGGTCGGTCAAAAAATTGTTAGGGTAGTTTGTATCTGTATTAGTAACATCGATGTTCTGAATATTGGAATCATAGTAGCAATCATTGTCGTTAAAAGATTCGTTGAAGTTCGCTTCTTTAATCTGTGAAACATTATTCGGTGCCAAACTGCATCTAGTATTGTAGTTCGTGGGTGGCAGAGTACGCGCAACAGGGTAACTAATACCACTCATAGGTTTTGGATAATTATTCTGGGAGGTTTGGAGTTCGAAATCCAGTTGACATGTTGGTAGGGGGTGCTCTGAACATTTGTTGAGTCTTGGTAGGTCTTGGGTAGGGTTGTCTGAACTGCTCTAGTCGTGCAAGTTGTGCGAGATATCGTGGTGGATATTGAAATCTCAAAGGCCGGATTTGAGGACTATGTTTGAAATGTTGAATTTTGATTTGCTGGCCTAACCGAACGAAAATTAGGGTGTGACCAAGAAGTAAAAGGATTAACCTACTCAAAATTTTGGGGTTTTTCTTTTGCTTGTACTGATTTATTTCTTTTCTGTAAATATAGTATATTCAATTCATCTTGAGCGTATTCAAGAGCGCTTTCAAGGGTTGAAGGTCTCATACATCTTATCCTAGAACCTAGTGGTTCTTCTAGACCTTTAAAAAAAACTCTGTAAAGCTAGTTTTTTTATAAAGAGTTCGTTTGGATTCTATGGTAGTTTTTATAGATTCGTGTAATTCAACGTACGTCATAATTGTGCATAATAAGTGTTGAACTTTTTCGTCAAAAACTTGTATCGTATCGGTTCCCTGAACTAAGAGAGAAAGATCAGTATACAACGACGATTCATCTCTGATCTGAAAATGTATTAATTAAGGTTGATCTTATACCATTCCAGTCACTTGGAATTCCGTTAGTTGCCAAAGTACGTGCAGCATTACCAGTAATCTTGTTTAAAATCCCATTTATCAAAGATAAGTTCGAAAGCTGACGTCCTGGTTCTGGATTGACAAAAGTGAGCACTAACTGATCGCACAAGTTCAAAAATCTAGTTAAAACATTAGGATTCCCATCAAATTCCGGAACTAACCTAAGTGATTTATAAATCTTATCTAATAAATCTATCTGATTCATGTCTAATGTAGAACTACTATTCGATTCCGTCATAGTTTCTAAATTTTCTGCTGTATCTTCTAAATTACGAAATGCGTCACTTCGCGCGATGCGGAGTTGATTGCGCTTACTAAAACTAAGGTCTCTAATACTACGTGGGTGAAAAATTTTGCAAAATTATAGTACCCTGCGTTAGAAATATAGCAACCAATAATAGGACTTATGTACTTACATGAGTAGCATTGCTTGCGAGCGTTGTTTCATCGATATTCGGATGTCCCAAACTCCGTAGCAACAGCTTTCTCAACAGGCCTCCAATAGGTTCTTCGTCCAGACGGTCGATGCGGCGTTTTCCTGATTTTTAGGTATTTAACATCACCACACCTTAAGTCTGTAACGAGCTCCGACTGCGCCAAATATGTGTGGCATGTGTCGGGAAACTCTTCAATGAATAAGTCCTTTTTAGGTTACGAAATATATTGGATTTAATAAATTTCACATAAAAATTATAAAATAGATTTCTTATTAGTTAGGTTTAATATATCTATGTCCGTTCCCACCGAAGTTAGGTAAAGAAAAGGCGATGACAACACTCGGTAACGTGGGAAGCGCGGTGTCATAATACGATCGGTTAGTTTGTCGGAACGATATGCTGAGCTTGCAAGTTGGTCTCGTAACACACTCTGCAATCGGCATTTTATTTTTGTTTTGATTGTTTGTTTGTTGTCATTTGCCAGTGTCACAACACAGAGCAATGTAAGTTGTCGGCCCTGACATCAAGCAATGGACAAAATGATTAAACTTTTATGGCTTAAATACGAGGCTTTTAGCTACTTTTTATGTGTTTATTTTATGTAATCTTTTTTGTAACGTGCGTTTTGTTTGTACAGAATAAACAATTTTTCTTTCTTTTTTCTCTCTTTATTTTTCCAGATCTTTTAGTTTAACTTTATATTTTGGACGTGATTTTATGGTAAATAATTTTAAATAATATTTATTCCAGTTCTCAGCGGTGAAGGACAAACAATCTTCATTAGTGGCTGTAGCTGTAGTGTCACTTGATATACTAGCATATAGTTGTTGTAAGGAACTGATACGCGGGCGACATCGCTAATGTGTCATTATAATAATTATCCATTAAACTTTTTAGGCCTGTGGCTCAGGGCCTGTTTCACAATGTTCGGAAAGGCTCTATCTACCAGATAAATAAATAAATGGAACATGATTAAATATGACATAATGTACTGACAATGTAAATAAAATCTATCTTTCTATTAATAATAGCCATACCAACAAATGTTCAGTAGTTTCCGAGATGTGTGGATATAGAAAGATAAAATTATTGAAATAAATTAGATTTTTAAATAAACCAAGCAATTCTGTATTTAAGTATTATCTTAACTTAACTTACTTAACTTTTTCCCTCCAGGCCTAAATAATTCGACAAATTCGACAAAAATGTGTTCAAAATACTAGCTGTTAGCTATGTCGCCTGCTATTAAACAATTTCCACTTAAAATAATAATTGTTCGACTAAATCTGACTTTGGCTCCAAACTATGATAATAATATAATGTATAGCGAGTTACATTCCCGTCGCTTTTACTGACTATTAATAATTATTATTATTATTGTTGTTGTAGGTGAATCTCTTATTATGGTGGGTGTGCTGTTGTTATTAATCGTGACTATTATTAAAATATTAGCTATTGACCGCTTGGTCTTGTATCGATTGCGGGCCCCCAGCGCGCAGCGCCCAGCTCATGACTCGACTGGGGCGGTCAATCGGATAAGAAAAAAAAAACGAGCGAGCCTTACAGTAAGCGCATATGATGTGTAACACCTGACAATTATTCAATTATTTATTCTGAACAAAAATACATTTGTGTCGAATACAGGATTAATACAATAATAATAATCAATAAAAGTTACAATTAATTACAAGTTATTAATACACGGAATAATAATAATAATCAATAAAATTTACAAATAATATGGATAAAAAGTCAAAAATAAAATAAGAATTCAACTCAATCAAAAAAAAAAAAAAAAATCAAGAAAAATAATAATAACATGTCAAGAATGAGACTTAAACGATAAGCAAGTTACACTGTGGCATTATTTTTGTCCCTAAAAAACTCTTCTATACTATAGTAGCACTTCGTCAACAGGAATGAGTTTAATTTGAATTTAAATATTCTTGGATTATTAATCATTTTTAATTCTAATGGCAATTTATTGAAAATTTGTACAGACTGTACTTTAGAGCTATGTTTGACAACATTTAATTTTGGCTGCAAATAATTAGGCAAATCTTTCCTGCGCGTTTCCACCCTAGTTACCCTTTCTTCCTTTGTCTCGTATTTCTCTAGGTTTTTTAGAAAACTACTTAGTAGGACCAAAATATAAAGACAAGGTACAGGTAAAATCTTTAATTTCACAAAATGCTCTCTACAAGATTCAGTTTGCTCTATGCAAAGAATAGTTCTGAGGGCCCTTTTTTGCATAACAAAGGCTGCATTTATATTGTATTTATAACTGTTCCCCCATAGTTTAATACTGTACCTCAGCTTGGACTCAACTAAGGCAAAATAAACATTTCGTAACTGAGCAATGGTTAGTTCGTCCCTTAAACTTCTTAAGGCATAGCATGCACTGCTCAGAGTATTTGTGATTGCTTCCAGTTCTTGTTTCCAGCACAAGAGCTCATCAATTTGTATTCCTAAAAATTTTAAATTTTGCACAATTTCCACTTTATTCCCCAATGAAGCTATTTCAATACTATCATTATTCCTCACAGTTGATTTGAATAGCATACATTTAGTTTTCTCCACATTGAGTTTTAAATTGTTAGTGGAAAACCAATGTTCAAAAGCAGACAGTGCATGATTCACTTTGTTTTCTAAGTCCCTTATAGAGATATCGTTCATAACAGCACTTGTGTCATCAGCAAAAATAACCATTTTGATGTCTGGTACTATCTTATACATATATTTAGCTAAGTCGTTAAGAAATATTATAAAAAATATTGGACCCAAGACTGAGCCCTGTGGAACTCCCTTTTGTACTCTAACAAGCTTAGATTTGTTAATTTTTTCATGTCCGCTTTCAACTGACTTAATTTCGACATACTGTGATCTATTCTGTAAATAAGAACTGAAAAGCTTTAAGACGTTATCTCTTATCCCATAGTGTTCTAGTTTGTCTAAAAGGATTTTATGTTCAACAGTATCTAAGGCAGAGCTAAGATCTAAGAATAGTCCTGCCACTTTTTCTTTATTATTCAGTTTGCTAACCACATCATCCACTAGTGAGTCTATTGCATCAATGGTTCCTATGCTTCTTTGATACCCGAACTGTTGATAGCTAATGATATTGTGTTTAATCAAATGTTTGACAAGCCTATCTTTCATTACCTTTTCAAATATTTTAGAGAATACCGGTAATAGGGAAATGGGTCTATAGTTTTTCGCATCTAATTTGGAGCCTTTTTTGAATATGGGCAAAACACGAGCAATTTTATATTGCTCAGGGAAAACACATTGCTCAATACATTTGTTTAAAAAGTCAGCTATTGGCTCAGCTAATATGTCAATGTTATCCTTGATGATACTTATGGGTATTTCGTCTTGACCGTGAGAATTTTTATTGCACATATTATTAACCATTTTGAAGATTTCTACCGGGGTTACTTGATCAAACAACATGTTATCGTCTACTCTAGCCATATTGTCGGTTAAGTATTTGTTAGCTAAGCTATGATCAGAAGACTTTAATGTAATTTTGTTGTCAAATTGGTCAGATAAAATGTTGGCTACGTCTACAGGGCTGTCATATATCTTATTATCTTGTTTAAGTATTACAATATCAGTGCTTTGTTTTTTATTAGAATTACGTCTACTATTCACTATTTTCCACATGGCTTTACTAGATTGAGGTGCCTGATCAATCTTTTTCCTAGTGTCGAGCTTTTTTGCACATCTTACTACCTTTCTAAATATCCTTAAGTAGTTTTCGCGATATTTTAAAATTTATTTATCACATCTCTTTTTATCAATAAGGCACAAAATGCGCTTGACTTTGCTGGATACTTTAACTCCTTTGCTAAACCAATAACTTTTACCAGACTTATTGAGATCAATTAAAATTTCCTTTTTTTTAAAAGAATTATCATGTACTTCATTAAATTTTCTTATAAATGTATTTATGCCGAGATTCCAATCTATCTCTGCCAACTTTTTCCTAAATTCCACCTTATTTTTTTTATTATATATTCTTTTTTTAATATACTTAAAATTACTTCGTTTTTTTTTTTCTGTTACTTTTTTTACATTTATTGTGCAAAAAAGACCGGCATGTCCATCTGATAATCCGTTGTGGTCAATATGGATATCGTTAATATTAGTATCTATTAGATTTGTCAATATATTGTCAATACATGACTCTGTGCCATTACGTACGAATGTTGTAGTGTCAAACAAACATCTAAAATTGTAGCATGTGAGCAATGATAAAAATGATTTCCGGTATTTGTCATCTTTCATCATATTAATATTGAAGTCGCCACAAATCAAACACTGTTTATTGAAGAAATGCTTCAATAGTTGTTGTTGACATCTCCTCTTGGCAACTGAGCAACGACAGAAATTAACCTCAGAATTTAAAAAAGCTAAATACTGAAATAATTATTCATTACTAGTGGTCGCCCATTGGTCTAAATTCGACGCCCTCTACTTGCAATCTATATTATTACTAATTCCATGAGTACACTTATTCCATGCTCAAGCTGTCACTTCCTGTCACACACACTTCCGTCCCTTTTCACGAAATCACTCCCACAGAAAGTTAGAGGAGAGATGTTACACGTCGGAAATATTACTGTCCGAGGTAACAAATATCCGTTGTACCGCTAGCGAACATACCAATATGGTGTTTTGTGAGGCGGTCCGTACTTATGTCAAGCAAGATACACTTATTTAGTTTCAAATACGCTCACATGGCGCTGTTACGATTTCCATACATTTATAGATAGCGACACTAAAACTGTGAGTCTGTGACTATACTATGTTCGTGCTGTGGGTCCGGCTTACAGGCTCACCGACATGAACAGAGTTTATTCACCATATCTTCCATATGCCTCGTAAGATATGAAGCGAGAAACTTAGATCTTAATGAACCTTAAATGTAATTACAAAAGTGCGATAATCACCTGACGACTGTCGCATATTCTCGCCACCAAGAGGGCGACAAAAGAAAGTCCTCGTGTAAAGGAGCCCTATGTGTCTAATGTCACGATTAATAACAACGGTAAGGTTTCTTAGATAAATTATATTTAGTAGCGCAATAAGGAATGGTGAGGTGGTGAAGCAATATTCTGTTTTTTGTAGACTGGTAGGGACCAACGTGTCTTACGATATTATTGAGAATGTAATAAATCAAAATAGTAGCATGTGTACTATTTATTGTTCTTAAAACCGAACCTTACGAAGAGAATTGTGGAACTCACAGAACAGAAAAAAAAGCAGTAGAAATCGCATAGCGCTACATATACAGGTTAATTGTATTTTGTAACACTAAGAAATCTTTGGTGTCATTGTTAATTTAATATTGAAATGGGAAATATGTCAGTCGTCGCTTATTTGATAATAAACCAGTTATATGATGATAGTCCGGCTAAACTGGCTGGTTTGTCCGGCTTTAAGGCCTGGCAAGAGTTGTTTATTATCTACTCTTCTTAAGTATTAATTGCCGTTTCCGTTTAAAGTTTGCAAGTTACGCTACTTGCCGCTAGATGTCACCATAGTAAATTCATTCAATTTAAAGCTAGCTATTACTCGTAGCTATTTCCGTAACGTATCCGCAACGTTCCATAAATTATTGTTTTTCATATTTTTATAAAATAAAACTAATTTGGTCATACCGGTGGTATGATTTACCACCATTTGATGAATTTTTGGCTCTGTTATCGTGTTTACGTTCTAAAACAATACGTACGTACGTTTTTTTTTTATGTTTTGGTCACCGTGTCGGCCGTGCCGGCCCGTGGCCGTGCCGGAACGTGGCCGTGCCGGCCCGTGGCCGTGCCGGACCGTGGCCGTGCCGGACGCCACACGGCGGAGCTCCGCAGACCCCGGGGTACGCGGATGCCGCCTACTTCGACTGTTTTTTCTGTAATGTGGTATAACCAGTGGGATTGGTAGAACATGTACACCTCCTACTTTTTAAAGTCGGTTAAAAAGTGGAATGGTCAAATATAATATTCGATTTTCATAAATGACACATAATTATTGATTAGGTAAACTAAAACTGCTCTCATTATTAAACTGGCTTGTGTTGTGATTGTATTCGGTATTTGTGTATCAGTGAATAAATAATGATAATTAATATATTGTAATTATGTTTTTAATTACTATTGGATTTATCTGTGACTGTTATTAGATATCTAACAGAACTGATTCCTCTATCCATTATTTAAATTACAACAAACTATACATTTGATTTACTGTTTTACAATTATAGCCTCTTAAAGTACTTATGTTGTACCACAAAGGGCATAGACAATTATGTACACCTTTATTTTTGTAACGTTCATCTAAAACGCCTTAAAAATTCTCTGTACAACAATGTATAAACATGGAACAGATAATTTATTTTGTAGTAAAATAAAATAAAAACATGAATATTGCTGCAGGTAGCGGTAGCGTGCTCGGTGAATGTATATAAACGTTGCATCGTTCAATAAACTGTACTTAATGTTAAATTAATAATGTATGTCTGTTCAGTACTCGGTTGTGTACGCTAAATAAATGTGGTTCTACATACCAGTTGTTTTATTGTATTTTCAGATAAAATTAGTGTACCTTAGCTACTTAATTGGGTCAATTCCTCCCTAGAGTCCTTGGTCAATTCACACCAAGATGCGACGCGATGCGATACTGCGAGTACTTACACAATATCACCCCCCTTCGGAGAATAAAGTTGCATCAATATGTGTAATTTAGATACTACTACGGCGTGTATCGCAGTCTCTACGGTATAAAGTGTAGATAACAAAGATAACCAAGTAATCATGCTATCTATATCATTACTTTTTGAACTCTAAGAAAAATGTTGCAAAACACGTAAGTAGTATTTCTCCCCGCACCTGCCTGCCGACACCAGCATCGCCTCTTCATGTAGGTAGGTAAATACAATAAGATGAGCAAGTCAAAAAAATCAAAAGTCATTTATTCAAACTAGGCTGAGAATCCGCCCTTCACCACTTCCTAGTACTTTAGCTGGGAAGGCGAGTAAATAATTTAAAGTACCTAGGGGCCCCTGGGGCACATACTTACCGACGACCTTTAAAACAATGTGGACATAGAGAGGGAGCGCAGGAAATGAAATGAAATTGTTTATTCTGTAAATAGGATATGAGAATCACGTTTACACGTCATATTAAAAAATAAGCTAGATGGAGTCGACATTTCCTATCTGACTACCCCTGAGAAGAAATGGCGAAACAAACTCAAGGGTCAAAGTCTCTTTTAAAGTCCAGACATAATCTTGGTCAGATCATGTGAGGACCATGTAGATCTATGTCTGAAATGGTCTTTTGAGGAAAGAACCACACAAATTTGAGTGGACCTGTCCAGTCAGTGCAAGCATTTGTCAGTAATCGTGTAGCTCAACTCAAAACTTAAGGAGCTCAACGACTCGACGAACAATACCAAGGAAAGGACAATTGGTTTGGCCGCATAAACAACTCAAAATGCCAGACCATAATTAAAACTAAGAGAAAAAAAAAAAAAAACAACAAGAAATAAATAAAAATGACCCACATAGTGCTCACATTCACAATAATTAAAGTAATATAATACTTTTCAAGGTACATACATAAATATTCACTTAATTTTGCTTATAATATTCATCAATGTCAATATGTACATATAGTTGTACATAATGATGATTTTGCATAATTTAAATATCAAATTTAATGGTTTTAGCACAAAGCTTATCAGAGCGAGCAGCTCAATCCCAAGCTTTTTTGTCTTCTAAATAATCTGAAATTTTATAGTACCCCTTTTTACAAAGTTTGGTTTTAATACAGCTTTTAAATCGTTTAATGGGTAAATTTCGAATAGCAATAGGAAGTTTGTTGTAAAAGCGTATACATTGACCCATGAACGAGTTGCCTACTCTGTGGAGGCGAGTGTGAAGTACAGCAAGATTATGTTTATTCCTGGTATATAAACTGTGGATATCGGACATTTTCTTAAAATTTGATATATTTTTGTGTACATACATAAGATTATCAAATATATATTGAGAGACTACAGTCAGAATATCTATTTCTTTGAATTTTTCTCGAAGGGAATCTCTTGGGCCTAGGTTGTAAATGGCTCGAACAGCCCTTTTTTGTAAAACAAAGACGGTGTTAATGTCCGCACAGGTTCCCCAGAGAAGAATCCCATAGGACATAAGACTATGAAAATAACTAAAATAAACAATTCTGGCCGTATCTACATCGGTTATCTGTCGAATTTTTTTAACAGCATAGGCGGCCGAACTTAGCCTTCCTGACAATTTTTCTATGTGTGGGCGCCATTGTAATTTAGCGTCAATAGTTATTCCAAGAAAAACTGTCGACTCAACAGGGTCCAACTCTATTCCATTAAGTTGAACATTTGTAGTTAGCTGCCTGACATTTGGCGTTGAAAATTTAATAAGTTTAGTCTTTTTTTCGTTCAGGAGAAGATTATTTACATTAAACCAATGGACAACTTTAGAGAGTGCATCGTTAACATGTTCAAAGTTGACCAGCAGTCGTTTGATTTTAAAAATGAGGGAAGTGTCATCTGCGAACAATACAATCTTGTGATTATCCCTTATGTGATGGGCACTGGCGGAAAAAAAACCCTTTTCAAAGCTTATTGCCAGGGTATGTACACCCTGTCGGGGTCGCGGGAAGGTACCAAAGGGTTACCGAGGCCCCTGGCAACACAGGCAACGGAAGGAATACGGATGGGTTTTAGTCAGTAAGAGTCTGACACACCCTCCCGCTCCGCCCAGAGCGGGAGAAGTTATTTGATGAATTTCCCACCCAAAAAAAAATTTGCGGGACAGTGACAACAGTATTCTGAGGACAGTGGCGGAGAACAGCTACTCTCCTATTCTGGGGCGTTTTGTGGGGGTGATGAACGAGTGAAGTTCTCCTTTCACTTGTGCGTCGTCCACATGAAGTGAACTCACATAGTAGGTAGCTAATTTTTAAATAATACTTTTTTAATTATTAATTAATTAATTTAATTTTTTTAAATTACTAACTAGATAATCTATCTAATAAGATTAATTATAAGACATTTACTAACACAGTAGATCCTATCAGTGGTGGTTAATAAAGCATATAGCATAATAATACATCTTGCTTATCATACATAACATAAAGCAAATGCAATCGTGGCTCGTACTTGTTGCTATTTGCTATTTGCTTTACATCGCACATCGTCGCACATCGCAAGCGCATGTAGTAATAAGCAACCAGGCATAGCAAAGCAGCGGGTGCCGGCCGCCGGGTGGCTAGTCGTCGCATGCTAGCGTTTGCTTTCGGTCGTGTGTGTAATCTTTTTTAGGTACTGCGTGCGTTATCGCGATCTCAGGCGGCTCACGTAAACGTAATATTATAAACAATGTTGTTTTGCTTCGTGCGTTTTTAGTGTAAATAAACAGTGATAGGATACGCAATATTGATTATGTAAATAAAAACTAATTGTGTAAGTAAGGACGATTGACTGAGTGAGGTATCGTGTTGTTGTTTTGTGTGTAGGTATTTAACGAACGAAAATGTTTAGAAGGAACATTGAACTTTTAAATACGCCTATAATGGTTTTAAATACTAACATAGGTACTTTATTTCTTAATAACACTTAATCAAATAGACAGTCATAAGCCTGGAAAGTATGAAGGAAAGTTCATTGTTTTTTTTACTGTTCCGTAATAAATTCATAAACGCGATGTAATATTCCGCTCTGACAATACCGCGCTGGTTTTATTCGCGCCCACCCGTTTGGTCGTAACAAGTACCTACCTACGCATATAAAAAGCATGCTTGAAATAAAGCATATAAAATAGTATGCTTAAAATAAACAGCATATAGCATTAAGCAAGTGATTGCCATAAAGCAACTTTGAACACCACTCGATCCTATGTTGTCCAAAATAAAGAATTTACTATTATTATTATTATAAAGGGCGTGCCCGCTTACATAAGGCTATTGGTGTAACTCGAAGTTAGAAATGATAAACTAGCATCATCGAAGCAAAATAAATAAAATCAAAATCAAAAGTCATTTATTCAAACTAGGCTGAGAATCAGCACTTTTCGAACGTCAAAATTACATAAGACAGTCCCCCAAAACGCCCACCCTTCACCACTTCCTAGTGCTTTAGCTGGGAAGAAGAAGTGGTCAACAAACTCCCCAGCAGCACAGCTGTCTGTTCAGTTAGAGGGAAAAAAAAATGGATTCTATACAACAGTATGCAAAACAATTTACATTACGTGCAACATAAAACATTAAATTATTAGCCATATGTCAGCTAGCACACCACTATACCCACAAAAAAAAAGAAAAGCAAAACACCGAAAACTATTAATTCTCAAGCAGAGATAAAAACGTAAACAGAACTTAATGCCCAAATAAAAGCCTCCAAGCATAAAAGGCGTGCCCGCTTACATATAGCTATAGCTGTAACAGTCACAAATATGAACTAGGACCATCAAAGTAAAATAAATAAACAATTAATTACTAATAACAAAACAAAACAATGGTCAGCAAGACGACCAGTCACCACAAGCAGCACCCGTTCACGAGCATAACGCAAAAATCAGCCATTACCCCCCTCGCCATATTAGAGGGAAGGAGGTAACCCGACCCCCGACGCTACCGCAAGCAGTGACAACTAAGGGAGCATGACGAACTTGCTGCCGGTTGTAAGAATAATATAATCAGTTATCGAGGTCGCTAGCTAACCACATATTGCAATACAACTCAACAAAAAACATTGTAATGAGAAGATTATGTCAATAATAAACGAAAATAAAATTTAAAATAAATTGACTTATACAGTCAAATAAAATAAACAAATAAATGAACTCATATAACCTGTCACTAGGTAGGCTAATTCTGGAGAAAGAACATAAACATTGTCTTGAGTTAATCACAGCGACCAACAATTCTTATCATTTAAATAGTCGTTGATAGAATAGTATGCCCTTGAACAAAGTTTAAATAAACAATTACTAATAATAATAATAAAACCATGGTCAGCAAGACGACCAGTCACCACGAGCAGCACCCGTTGACGAGCATAACGCAAAGATCAGCCAAAGTAAGGTGTAAGTACAAACAAGCAACCCTTATATTACCCTTTCGCCATGTCCGTCTGTCTGTCTGTCTGGCCCCAGCTTAGCTCAGACACTCTTAGTACTAGAAAGCTCTAATTTGGCATGGGTATAAATATTAATCACGCTGACAGTGGTAACCCTTGCACGTAAAGTGGGGATGATATTTTTTTCTCTCGTCTATCCCATGGTGTGGGGTATCGTTGGATAGGACGATCACACCATTTTTCAATTCAGGGATCCGTTTGCGTAATATTAAGCTTTAAAGTACCAATTTTTGTTAAAGTCAAATGCCCCCCTACCCCCTTTTTTTTTGGGTGGGAAATCATTAAATAACTCCTCCCGCTCTGGGCGGAGCGAGAGAAGTTAACACCGTAGTAAACAAGGAACCCTTATAGTTTCGCCATGTCCGTCTGTCTGTCTGACTCCGCTGTAGCTCAGTGACGCTTAGTACTAGAAAAGTGGTAAAATACAATCTAGGAAAAAGAAAAGTGTAGGGTACCTCCCTTATACCTAAAATGGGGATATTTTTTTTTTCGTCTATCCCATAATGTGGGGTATTGATGGATAGGACGTTCAAAAATAAAAATATTGTGGGTCTGTGAAAGCTATTTTTCGAGTCAGGGATCCGTTTGCGTAATATTAAGCTTTAAAGTACTAATTTTTGCTAGTCAAGTGTCTCCCCCCCCCCTTTTTTTTTGGGTGGGAAATTATTTCTTCCGTTGCCTGTGTTGCGGGGGCCTCGGTGACCGATAAGTACCTTCCCGCGACCCCAGCAGGCATCGGCCCTAGTGGACCCCTACATTTGTGCTGACGACATCTCTTTGAGGCGCGCGTGGAATACAACGCGCCGTCGACCCAGGCCTGGTCCTTACCGGACGGTGAGCTACCCATTGCACGCCGTCCGCAAGCGCGCGCCTACGGTGGCCGGAAATCCGCCCGAGTTTCCCGACGCCCAGGGCGTCTCATGCGGCGGCTAGAGGCGAGGGCCCGAAATTTGCCTCCCCCACTCCCCACATTTGGCCCCACCCCCTGCCAGCTAAATGGTTGTTTTTGGATATGTAAAAAAAATCATGGGAGTAGTATATATAACGCAATTATAAAGAAAACTATCACAGCTAAGTAGGGTTTACAAGTTAACGAGTAAGTCGACCAACTTACATTTGCAGTTGAAGGATTGACCGTGACGTATATCGATGTATGGGAGAGCATGTTTTTCAACTACAATGTTAATTTTGTTTTTGGGATAAATTCATCCCAACTACGGAACCCTTCATTGTGCGTGGTCCAACACGCACTTGGCCTTCAAAAGTGGCTTCTGTCCGACCGAAACATGTTTTTTTGCCGAAACCGAAAAACCGAAGGTTCGGTTTGATTATATTTTCGGCCGAAACAGAAACTAATATAAACGTGATTAAAACTTTGAATAAAAATGTCAGTGGGCCGTTCTTTCCAGATCTTTTATTAATGAAACATCTTGCCGGCCTAATATTACAGGTTCAACTTTTATCCGTTTTATTTTACACGTTCAACTTTTATCTAATTGAAATTTCAACATTGTTTTAGTGTCACTGAGTCAAAATTGAACTACCCTAAAAAGTAAAAAATTGAAAATGTTACATTAATTGTAATACTGAGGCAGCGACTTGTTAATTGTAGAAGGTATCAAATAAAACCAGTTTATTATTAAAATATGATGATTATTATGATTTTTCAGTTTTACTTTTATTTTTTATCACAATCAGCTAGCCTCGAAAGGCTTATTCAAATATAGTTATTAGTAAAATAACCAATATATCCGTCAATCTGTTTGTAAATTATGAAAATAAGCGTTAAGAATTAACTATGACATGATGAATTCATAACAAAAACAAAATAAAATAATGAAATTACTTACCATTATTCGGGGGACAAACAAGGGTCACTACACGAGCAAAGAGCACTGATTCAGTGGCTGGCGGAGTTAGGCGAGTGACGCCATGTTGGCAGCCGTGCCGTGCGCACCCGACGTTAGCCGAACGCGACCCGAAAGTACGGTGTTGTAAATTTCGGCGCGGCCGAAACACGATGTTTGAGCCGAAATAGAAACTTCGGTCGGACACCACTCCAAATGGTTCGGGTAATATAAAACACGGCTGCTGCGTCACCAGTTCCTTTTTCTTGGCTTGAACTTGGCTATATGTAAACAACCGGTTACCTACCCATACTTTTGTCCGCTTTCAAAAAATGGAAGTTATCAATTCGAATTGTGTGTATCTTTTTCAGATTATTATTATTTTCAGAATCCTACCCATAATGAAGTAAACAGGAAGCAAAGGAACAAGAAATAAAAAACTAATATATTTAACAACATTTATATTTTAAAATAACATTTATCTATCTACATTACAATTTAAGTTAGTTTCCTATCTACCTTTGGACGAGTTATTGAGGTCGTTACAAATCAAAAGTTACAATATAATTGTGACAATTGTCTATAATAGTTTGGTACAATTCTGAGGCCAGCGGGGATCCACATCGATAAAGTGAACGCATTGATGCTAAAATTCGTGAACTCTTCGAAAATTCGAGCTACCGCAGTGCTTAAGTATGATATGTTAATATTTTCTCCGCCTTCAGTACATAAAGTAATAAATAAACATAATATAGACCGCTTCCCATACTTGCGAAGACACGATTTTTTCCGTGTAGTCCTTTTGCCTTCATATGGTTGGCGCAATTTGAAAGAGCATCAATCTTTTATACAATTTTATCTATATGCGGTTTATCGATGCAGACATTCGTTGGCTAGTAATTATAAATGGCACGTATAAATATTAAGTAAACAAGTTTATTCCGGCTATATTAAAGTAATATTTTGATAGCGCAATAATTATATTCACAATATTATAAAATGTGTTTGCACTATCAAAATAAGAGTATAGGATAAAAAGCTCAGTTTAGTTGGATCACAAATACATCAAATGCAACTGTCATACGTTGTGTTGTGGTAGCGGTTGCAATGCTTAGTAGTAAGAGTATGAGATGCCACACATGACACGCTGCTGCGACGAGATGCATTTAGTGTCTGGATTTCTATAAATTGAATACAAAATCTTTCTATATATATTGTTTTGAGCACCTATTTAATTTAGTAACTTTATTTACATTATTTACAGATCTGTTTACATTTTACAGTCTTGTAATGTTGTGACTTCTGGTGGGTATATATGTTTGAGACATAGCTTTACACACACATTTATTTCCACCCCGAAAGTTAAGTTTTTAACGTTAAAAGTAATACTTACAATATAAAAAAGATATCGATCTCTAAAAATAATCAACATAATTCGATTTTTTAATATTTTTACAGCAACATTTGAGCGAATTCTAAAAGTAAATACATTTTCAGAATGATGACCACTTTTGTGCATTTAATTTAAAAAAAAAAACGATTTTTAAGACATACTGGCACTACAAAATAGTGAAGAAAAAATAAAAAGATATTAAATAATAGTGCATATTGTATCAATTCCATTCGTTTCCATTATTAGCCATTATGAATTGACTTATTTAATTTTATGATGATCATTGATCTTGTAAATCGATTAAACAATCTAAAAAAATACGATTACAATAAAACTATTTATTTTCAAATTAGGAACAACATTCCATAGGAACATTACGTAAAGGTTCCTATAATTGTACAATTTTTTGTGGTCCTAGTAACTCGGTTTATGAAGCCACATATTTAGGTCTTTTTTATACCCTGAAATTTCAGAAGTATTTTCCCAGTCGCAATATATTTTTCCCTCGGTACAAAAACTTTAGATTTTAATATTTGAGCGCTTGACGTCTCGCTGCTTAAACGACAACAAAACCCGCGGGATTTTTACTTCTATGAAATAAAGGCCATGCCGTGGACGGGCAGAGGGGTTGGGCTGTACCCCTAGCAGAACTAATAGCACAATAGTCACCATCGTATCAACACATTTTCTGCATGTGGCTCGTTATTATATATGTAACCCTTGTCAGTGCTAGGCGTTAGTAACGACTGGCACTTGCCTACCAGGGTAGCATGAAGTGTTGAGATGTGAGTTAGTACTAAGGGAATCGTATGACTGTGGTACCGATCGCGTCGTCGCTGCACGCATGCGCGAGTGCGCTCTCGAACTCTTGTGGGAGGTATACCTGCAATGGAAATACTAATGTTTTATCAAAACAGGCTTTATAATTATCTTGATTCAGCAGAAAGAAGCCCACTGTTGGACAAAGGTCTCCACCAAGCAACGCCACAATATTCTCGCTGGTATTGTGGTGTTGCTTGGTAAGCCCTGTTTATTATACATAATTCCTTCTTATAATTATATCACCCTCCACTTATACATACTCGTAAACTCACAAAGTTCGGTCTCTCTCTTTATAATATTAGTATAGATTAAGGGTAAACGAATAATAGTTATGTGGTCATTGTTACCTTATCAAGTATAGGGGCCATCGCCCCGCGATCTACCAGTCTGGTGAGCGTGTCCAGTCCGTCTCTCAGCCTGAACCTATCTTCTAACCAGTCGGTGTTAGAACCACAGCCCAGTAGCCACTGTAAGAAGAAAATGAGTAAATTAAGTAGATAATAATGTTGGGCTGGTGTCCGCGACTCCATGTCCAAGCGCGTCATTTTCGTACGGAAGTAGCTGCGTTATAAAGTTATCAGGACTATAAAAATTAGGCAGTTACTCGTTGGCCGGTTAAGTTAATGGACTGGATAAGTGTTTGAATTATTTTTACCAGAACTTAAAATGGTTAACTTACCCTAAAGACCCTGTACGTGTAGAATGTAGTGGCGAATATGATGGCGAAGGGCGTCGGGAGTCGGTCGGTGATCATCGGGCCTGGTCGGAGGTCTAGAAAAGCTCTGCGTGGCGCCGTGGCCCTGGTGGGAAATTAGGCTTTTTAGAACGATCAAAACGACTGCACAACGGGTGATGCGGAATAGAATGCCGCGTTTTTTAAGTATCGTCGTTCTTTCAATATTTTCGACGTCCCGACAGTTTTCGAATTGACTTGGTCGGTTAGTTAGTATATTATCAAGTTCGAAGAAAGCATGTTGGCTGGCGTCGTTATACGCGTAAAATCACATTGTTAGCTAAAGTTATTGAGTGTAGGTAATACTTGAGCAGCGCCGCCGTGTTGGGGCGCGCGGGGCGCGGGGGCGGCGCGGGCGGCGCGGCGCACGCCAGCACGGCGTCCCACGGCCCGCCGCGCCGCGCGCGCGCCTCCAGCGCCGCGCACGCGTCCGCCGCTCCCGCCATGTCCACGACGTCCTGCGCGCCTGGGACGGAACGTGGAACATGTCAGGGGTTTCGCTTCAAATGAAGATGATACCAAAGACTGACATCATATTACAAAATGTACGAGCATCGCCACATGATATTTATTGTTTTAGTTTTTACCTGATCAAGCAGTTGCTAAGTCACCGATTTATGTACAGTCGCTGACTAAGCTATTACGCCCGCCACAAGCCACCTACTTTTGGCATTATATAATTCGTTGTTTTATTAAATAAATGGTCAATCATTATCGGACACAAAACAGTGATTTTATTTCCTGTACACATCCCGAGTGATTCATCCACCTACATCCTACATCTCAGTGTGCGGAGCTGCTGCCCGTACATTTATGGTCCTTCGAGCCGGATCGCCACTACTGGAGCAAACAGTCCTGCAAGTCGCACAGGTACGAAGTGTTTCTACTTACGATAGCGAATCGGTTTGACTGGTCTTCCACAAGCGGATCGCCCCAGTCAGATTGAGAAGGCGCACAATATCGTACGGAGAGATTCCTTCGGACCCTGCGATCGCCGTGGGAAACATCAACATTTGGTGGTTCGGGAACTACATCCAACAATACACCAGTGAAGTCAACAGAGCTAACGTCCATCCACTACACGCATACATACTCGTGCAACAATTATGGACGCCAGGCAACAAGAACTTCTCAAGCGGCAGGAAATCATCGCAGAAGGCATCCGAAAACTTGGTGTCAACTTCGGAAAAGATGGCCCTGACCGCAAAACCGCCACATACATCCGGGGCAGACTGGATACCCTCCAGGCGCACTGGAACGAATTCGAAATGAATCATGGCGTGCTACAGGGCGCCATAGACCAGACCGACATATACTACACAACAAAAGTATACGACAGGGTCAAGTCGAACCACTCAAACATACAACATAAGCTGCAAACATGGTCAACAAGCACTGCGGAACTCGCGAATCGCCCAGAAGAAGAGAACAAGAACACTGGAGTCCTATCGAGATCGGACGAGCTAAAAAATCAACAAGCAACCAACTTTAGAGCCTTCTCACGTTTCGTCAGCAACTTGCGTACTGCTGACATTATTGAGAAATGGGAGATAGAAGACAAGCTTAGGGTCCTCGAATCGCGATGGAGGGCGATTGACGAAGTGCACTGGCAGCTCGACAACGTTCTCGTCGGTAGCGACGTAAACTACGAGCTCGAGTTCTCGCAGTACGAAGAAACATACGAGTGCACAAAGCGAGGTCTCAACCGCAAACTCAACCACGCTGTCCAACAACGGGATAGTGCGCCAAGGATCGAAATACCGATATTCTCTGGAAACTACACACAATGGCCGACATTCCTCGATCTATACATCGCGGCTATCCATAATAACCCTTCCCTCTCGAAGGGGCAGAAGATGCAACACCTGAAGGGGAAGCTAAAAGGAGAAGCTGAGCGCCTTGTGCAACATCTGTCGGTTTCCGAGAGCAACTACGACTCCTGCTGGGAAATCCTCCACCATAGGTACAATAACTTGCAGATGCTCTTCACCAAGCAAATGCAAGTTTTGATGAGTCAACCTACGATTCAAAATCAAAACGCGTACGAGCTGAAGCGCCTACACGACACCAGTCTCGAAACCGTGCACGCGTTGCGTAACTTGAGCATCGACACGGCAACATGGGACCCGATTTTGGTGCACATTCTGGCAGCAAAACTAGACACTCAGACCTACGCTGACTACATGGAGGCGAGGAAAAATCCAAGAGGGCTTCCCGACTTCAAGGAATTCATCCAGTTCATCGAAGGGAAGTTCACGGCGCTGGAGTCAGTAGTGAAGAAAACAAGTAAACCCAACAAACAAACGGATGCCGACGTCACCCCAAAGAAAGGGGCCTCGATGACAACAGTACCAAGGGATGCGTACAACAGATACAGACGCTACCCCAAAGCAAACCATACAAGCTCCGACAGAAATTGTCCAGTTTGCAAAACAAGCCACATCTTGCTCTACTGTAAAGAGTTTCAAGAAATGACGCCAGCCATAAAAATTAGGACAATTGAGCAATTGAACATTTGCAAAAACTGCATGTATCCGCACAACGGAAAGAAATGCAACTCGCAGAAAAGATGCAAAGTGTGTAACGGCGCACATCACACCACGCTACATGACCTAGTCCGCGATACTACGTCAACGACACTGTCGTCAAGCCAAATGGCCGAAGGCGTGACAAACAACAACATGCAGCGAAAAACCAATCACGTGTCAGGAAATTTTAACGAAGTTTTACTGGCTACAGTACAACTTAAAGTAAAGGCTGCAGATGGAACTTACACCGTACTTAGATGCCTTCTAGACCAAGGCTCCCAACTGAACCTTATAACAGAATCGGCTGTGCAACGACTTGGGCTTCCGCGACGCAACCACAACTCAACTGTGTCAGGGATCGGAGCATTTGCCAGCCAGAGCAACGGGACCGTTCAGTTGGACTGTAAGTCCCTTTACGGAGATTACGAGTTTTCAACCCCGGCATTAGTAATGGCTAAACTACTCAACAACCTGCCTAACTACTCCTTCGAAAAACAAGATTGGCCTCACATAGAAAACATTAACCTGGCCGACCCACAATTCAACTTATCAAAGCCGATTGACATTCTACTTGATGCTGGGGTATATGGCGACATAGTCATGAGCAACATTACTCGAGGAAACATATACGCACCAATAGCACAACAAACAAAGCTCGGCTGGGTATTAGTTGGAAATACGAATACTTTCAACTGTCATGTCGTGGTGGACACTAGCGATATCTCTCGTTTCTGGGAAATTGAAGAGATAATATCAGACGACCAGTCTACGACTGTCGATGAGGAATACTGCGAGAGGCTGTATGCTGATACAACAAAAAGACAAGAAGATGGGCGGTATGCAGTGAGAATCCCCATGAAGACCAATTTCGAGCAATATTTAGGACGATCAAAGCCACAAGCAGTCGCGCAATTCAAGCAATTGGAAAAACGTTTGACAAGAGACGAAACCCTCGCTTCAAGCTACAAGGCTTTCATCGGCGAATACAAAGCTCTAGGACATATGAAAAGGTGCACAGAGCCGGACACGCCAAGCTGTTTCCTACCCCATCATGGAGTAATGAGACCCGATTCAACGACAACCAAACTCCGAGTGGTTTTCAATGCATCAGCAACCACTAGCTCGGGACACAGTTTAAACCAACTGATGGAATGCGGGCCTAACTTACAACAAGACTTACAAGCTATTATTCTACGATGGAGGGCATTTGAATACGTGTACACAGCGGATATTGAGAAATTCTACCGACAAATACGTATTCAGGAAAAAGACCAACACTTACAAAAAATAGTGTGGAGGGATTCAGTCACAGAGCCGTTACAAGAGTTACAACTGACTACAGTAACATATGGTACCAAGTCCGCTCCCTTCCTGGCAATGCGCACCATTTTTATTTTTTTTTTTTTGTTGCCGGGGTGGAAAATCCTCATGGATGTCCTCCGCCCTGGGGTGGGCGGAGGGGTCTGTCAGACTCTTACTGACTAAAAACCACCCCGGTGTTCCCTTCCCACACTTGCACCGGGGATCATGGGATCTAATGCGACTTCCACGATCCCCGGCTAGTGCCGGCCCGCCTCTGCGGGCCACCTCAAGTCTGCGGGGGGGTGAGGTGTTAGACCCCCCCGCGACGTCTCAAAGGTGCGCGCGTGGAACACTACGCGCCGCCACCTCGGGTCCAGTGTGATAGGGGGCGGCGGACGTCCCCGAGTCCGCCGCCCCTGGACCCATTTAGGGGGGCCGGAAGAGGGCATTATCTGCCCTCTGCCGACGCCCGGTGCGCCTGCTGCGGGCCGGGTGAGCGGACGAGATCTCCCGCTCCCTTTCCGCAGCCTCCTTCTGCGACACGACTGTTTCGCAGAAGGATACTACCGCGTCCCAGGACTCCTCGCTGCCGGCCATCGACTCGACCACGGCCGGCAGCGACAGGTCACTGCCTACTTCTGAGATGAGGGCACGGCGTGGCTCCTCCCAAGCGGCACACTCTGCCAGCGTATGCCGCGCCGTGTCCTCCCGGCAGTCGACGCAGTGGTGACACCGGGCGTCCGGCTCCCTGTTTATGCGACACAGGTACTTCCCGAAGCAACCATGCCCCGAGAGCACCTGCGTCACCCGAAACGACAGGGAGCCGTGCCTCCTCCCGAGCCAGGGCTCGAGTACCGGCCGGACCGCCTCGATGGTGGCGAGGCCAGCGGTAGGGCGTGAAAGCCTGTCCCGCCATTCCGCCACCAGGGCTGCGCGAAGCTGTGACCGACGCAGCTCCACATGTCGCTGCATCAGCCACTCGCCCCGCGCCCTCACTTCCTCGCGCCACCGATACAGTGACGCGAGTACTTTCGCCTCGAGGTCCCAGGGCGGGGATCCGGCCAGTACGCAAGCCGCCTCGTAGGAGATCGTGCGATATCCCCTGATGACTCTGACGGCCATCGCTCTCTGCGGCTTCCGCAGGACTGCGATGCTTCCGGCCGTCAGGTCAGCCGCCCAGATCGGGGCCCCGTAAAGGGCCATCGATCGCACGATCCCCACGTAGAGCCGCCTACAGGCGGCGCTCGGGCCCCCCAGATTGGGAAGCAGCGTTGACAACGCCCCAGCCGCGCCCAACAACTTGGGCGCCAGCCGCCGGAAATGGGGGCCAAAATCCCACCGGCTGTCGAGCACCAGTCCTAGGTACTTCATGGTGGACTCGACAGCGATTTGAGCCCCCCCGACCACGATGTGTGATCCCGGCGGCGGCGCCCGCCGGGGGCCATGAAAGATCAAGGCCTCCGACTTGTTGAGGGCAACCTCCAGCCCTAGGCGACGTATGCGACTCACCACCTGTGAGACCGCAGCCGTCGCTAGCAACGCTGCCTCCCGGTACGAGCTCCCCCGGGCCGTGACCAGTGTGTCGTCCGCATAACACGTCAGGTCCACGCCCGGCTGGAGCTCGCCCCGCAGCACCCAGTCGTACCCGATGTTCCACAGGAGCGGTCCTACGACCGAGCCCTGTGGAACACCGCACGACATGCAGCGCTGGTTTCCGCCATCACGTCCCGTGTAGGTGACACACCTCTCCGCCAAATAAGCCCCGACGATGCGGCGGAGGTAGGAAGGCACCCGATGGTAACGCAGTGCCTCCCGAATACAGCTCCAGGGCAGGGTGTTGAAGGCGTTGGAGATGTCCAAGGACACCGCCAACATCACCCCGCCCCGGGACACCGCTTCCTCCGCCAGGACTCTCACCCGCGAAATCGCGTGGATGGTGGAGCGCCCGTGCCGAAAGCCGAACTGGCTCTCGGCCAGGTCAGGCCCCTCTCCGCACAAGTGGCCGACGAGGCGGGCAGCGATTATCCGCTCAAACATCTTACCCACCTCGTCTAGCAACACTATGGGCCTGTACCCGGACGGTGAGTCCGCAGGGCGCCCCGCCTTCCTGAGCAGGACCAGACGACCAGATTTCCACAAAGTAGGAAACTGGCCCTGCTCAAGGCACGCTGTGTAGAGTCCTCTCAAGTGGGGCTCTAGCTCCTTCAGAGCGAGGGCAAGCGCTTGGCCGTGGATCCCGTCGGGCCCCGGAGCCACGTTCTTGGCCCGGAGCCGCGTCACGGCTGCCCCCATCTCTGTTTGTGTCACCTCTGGGACGCTGATGGCGTTCTCTTCTTCTGCAGACTCTGCGGCTGTGGGCAAAGCCATCGGCGGCGGAGTATGCTCCGCTCTTGCCGGGAAGAGGGCTGCGACGACCTCCTCCAGCAGCTCAGGTTGGAGACTCTCCGCGAGTGGAGGCGCCGCGGCTCGAAGTTTCCCTCGAACCACACGATAAGGGCGCCCCCACGGATCTCCGTCTAGAGTCTCCAACATCTCCTCCCTGGCTCGCGTCCTCGCTTCGCCGATGGCCAGCCACAAGGCCTGCTTCGCCGCGCGGTACACCTCATACAGCGCGGCTTCTTCGTCAGGGACCCGACGACGTCTCCTCCGGTATCGGGTGTACCGGCGTCTAACCGCTACGCACTCGACACGTAATTGTGCGATCTCGGTAGACCACCAGTACACCTGGCGCTTTGCTGGATGTGAGTGGACGCGGGGCATGGACGCGTCGCAGATTTGTGTCATCGCCCCGCGGAACCACAGCGCCTCCTCTTCGACGTCGATGGGTCCGTTTGTTGCCGACTCCCGGATCCAGGCCTGAACAATAGCGGCCTCCTCGAGAACCTCCCTGTCGATGCGCTTACGCGTCCAGCGCGGACCGTCCCTTCGCGGGGCCGATGGACTACGGCCGCCGGTGGTCTGGGTGGAGACGTCGAATCGGATGTATCGGTGATCCGACAACGTCTCCACCTCCACGGCGACACGCCAGTCACGGACACGGCTCGCGACAGCAGGGCTAGCGAACGAGACGTCCACTACAGATCCGCCCCGCTGCCGCACGCACGTGTGGACCGAGCCCCGATTCAGGACGACCAGGCCAGTCGTGACCGCCCACTCCTCTAGCGCCTCACCCCTAGCATCGGTCACCGGAGATCCCCACGCCGCAGACTTGGCGTTGAGATCCCCGAGCAACAGCACCGGGTGAGGGTGGAGTCGGCCCACGACGGCACCCAACTCGACAAGGAAGTTCTCGAAGTCGGCGAGACTCTTGTTGGGCGAGAAATACGCCCCAACCGTGCCAATGCCGTCCGCGAGGGCGGCCACCCAGCCGTGTCCTCGGGACGGGTTGACGAGAGCCCCGCCAATGATGGCCACCAAACCGTCCAGGTCTCCCACCCAGTTATCCCTGGGGGGGACAAAGTACGGCTCGGCGACCACAGCCACGTCGATCGACCACTCTGCCATGCTCTGGAGCAAGAGATCCTGAGCTCTGGCAGCGTGGTTGATATTGCTCTGGAGGAAATGGTACAGCGCCATTAGACGCAGTCCATCCCCTCCGCACCATTCACAGGCCGGGAGTCGGCCGTAGGGCAGCCAGGCTGAGGGGGGGGTAAAGAGCCCCCGGCAGCCATGGCTCCCCTCTTCTTTTTTTGTGCTGGCGCACGACAGGCCTTGCCGCCAGCCCTGTGCCCCGCGGGCCTCCCTGCAGCTGTACAGAGGCTGCAGTTTGGTGCCGCGGAGCACTGGGCCGCCTTGTGGCCGGGCTGACCGCAGCGATAGCACTGCTCGCTGCGGTCTATTTCAGCGGTGCACCGTGCCCGGACATGCCCCATGTCCAGGCACCGGTAACACCGCAATGCCCTGGGTTGCAGCAGCTTGACTCTTGCTGCAACCCATCCCACCAACAGACGCCCACCGTTGGCGACCTTGTTTGCCGCCGCCACCGGGCACCGCACCCAAATCGTGCCAGGCCCGGAGGCGTCGGCGCGGATCTCACCCGTCCGCACGTCTTCCGGTGGACATCCACCGGCCTTGGCAACGGCCGCCACGACGTCAGCTGGGGTCGCCGAGTCATCCAGTCCGTCGACGCGCAGCTCAGCAGTCTTCATAGGCCTGGACACCCGGACGTCCTCCGGGTTGAGGACCCCTCTCAGTTTGGCGGCCAATGTGTCCGCCTTCTCAGCGCTGGAGGCACCCGACACCTCGAACAGCCGCGCTCCCGTAATGGCTTGCTTATAAATAAAGCCAGCTGGTGTGCCAAGGTCGGGGAACGCGATCTTGCTCCTCACATCAACCATTACCGCCTGATAGGAGAGGCCCCTCGCGATGGCTGCGGGCTGCAGTGTTACCACCACAGCCGCGGAGCGTGGGGCTCTCGTCCTAGGCGGCTTTTGGGTCCTCCTCGGCGCTGGTGCCGGTGCTTTAGCAGGTGCTGGCGGCGGCGCCGTCTTCTTCTTTTTTTTCGTCTTCTTGACGACCGTCGTCCAGGCCTCTGTGGTGGTTCCGGGCGCGGTTGCCGGGGGAGCAGCCATTCGGGAAGTGGGCACGGACTTTGCCTCCGCGGGCTTCTGGGTCCCCTTCGCGGGCTTTTTGGCCCCCTTCCCGGGCTGGTTCGGCTCAGCCACCGCCGCCGCTCTCGCCTCCGTCTCCTTCCTCCGCTTATCTGCCGCAAGCGGCGGTCGGATGATTTCAGCCGGGGGGAGTCGCGACTCTATGGCCTCCAAGCGGGCATCCAGTCGCGCATCCACCATGCCCCCACACTGCACCATGCAAATTCTGGCCACCCTCTCCATGTCGTGGTCCGACCAGGCAGGTGGTGGAACAGGTGCAGGGGCCGACGAAGGCGCGGCAGGAGTGGGGCCGGTGGCTGCGGGAGGTGCTTGCCGCTGCCAGTCTTTCCTCTGAGCAGCAAACTCCCGTTTGAGGTCCTCCAGCTCGGACCGGAGACGGCTATTCTCCTCCCACAACTTTGCCGTCTCCTCCGTGCTCGTGCGACTGAGGAGGACCTCAACTGCCTCCCTGATGTCATCAGCTGCCTCCTTCAGAGCACGGGTGAATGTGCCCTTCAGGTTGCCCGATTTGGTGGCAACCTTCAGGACGACATCCACGCCGTCCAGAGCTTGGCGACTGAGAGCCACCGCCGATGGGCTCTCCCCAGCAGTCATCCGGGCTGAGCGCCGCTCTCGCGCCTGACGGGCCAACTCGCTGATTTCATCAGCCGCCACCGCCTTGCGCTGCGCCCGCTTAGCGGCATTCGCCTCCGCCTTGTTAGACCCCAGCAAGATGCCCTCGCTAGGGTCCACGGTCGTGGGCCCGGGGTCACTCCCCACGCCCTCGGCCTCCACCGGGGCCGGCGTATCGGGTCGGGAAACCGACCTGAACCGACCCCGCACGCCGCGCTCCGGTAAGCGAGCGGGGGCTCCACTCGCCACTGCACGACCTCGCCCACTAGTGAGTGTTGGGACTTTAGCAACCGGCAGGCTCTCCTCACTAGAAGAGCCTGACCCCGCGCGCTTCTTCTTTCGCGTGGTTTTTTGCCAAAATCGGCCACCCACCTCTTCTTTAGTTTGCGAGCGCTTTGAGCCTCCTCGGCTGTTGTTGCCATCAACGACGGCAAGCGGCTTTGTTGCGTCGCACAGTCGCTCCAGGCTAACCCGGAGCTCCTTTTCTTGCGACGCAAGAGGTTGTTGACGAAGACCGGTGGTCTGCCGGCCTACGAGGCTATGGGTGCCCCCCCCAGATACGGTGGGGCTGCCTTCCATGGAAGGGCGGGATTGTGCCTCCTTATGGAGGTTGCCCGCCTGGGGAATGTTTCCATTAGCCTGCATTTTTCATTGTTTTCCTTTTAAGGGTGAGGTCCCTGTTCGCGCTAGCGACCGGATAACCCTCCGGCCATTCATCCCCTCGGCACGCTAGACCTTGGGATTGGGACTCCCCAGTGTACGCCAACTCAACTCCCCTCTGTAAGCAGAGGGGGAGTAGGCGTACGACCAACTCTAGCCCGGTTCCCTTCACCGACCATCGTGGATGATCGGTGATTGGAACCGTGACCCTTCCCCGTTTGTTGAGAATTCGCCGCCAGCACCAAGTGTCCACCAAAACCTGGTGGGCAGTTGGAGCCGACGTTGCCCAGGGTGCGCCACGAGGAGGCTTCTCAACATGCACCCCGGCAATGCGCACCATAAGGCAACTGGTAAAGGATGACGGCGCACAGTACCCCTTGGCGGCGGCTATTCTGTCCAATCTCGTCGCTATACATGGACGACTTAATAGGCGGGAGTCACGACTTCATAACAGCACAGAAAGCTCGAAGTCAACTTATAACAATGCTGAAGGGCGGTGGATTCAACTTACGAAAGTGGGCTAGCAACGAAACGCGCCTACTTGAAGGCTTATCCGATGAATTGATAAGCCAAAAAATGTTCGACTTCAAGGATGCAGACACCAACAAAACGCTAGGCATCACTTGGAACCCGCGCACGGATCAGTTTACCTACAAACAAATACCACTCTGCAACAAACGTGATGTCGACACAAAACGCACACTACTGTCGGATATATCAAAACTGTATGACCCACTTGGTTGGCTATCACCGGTAACAGTGAAAGCCAAGCTAATTTTTCAACATGCTTGGTCAACTACAACGAGCTGGGATGATAAACTCCCACTAAAGATACAGCAAGAATGGGAGCAATTCCGCAATCAGCTCGCACACATACACGACATAACCATACCACGCTGGATCGGCGACACCCAACAACCCTTCGAACTTCATGGCTACTGTGATTCATCAGAACGAGCCTATGCATGTGTCATATATTGCAAGACCACTGATAAAGAAGGTAAACAGATGATAAGGCTAGTAGCAGCTAAAACAAAATTAGCCCCACAGAAAAAGCCTATTTCTCTGCCACGACTGGAGTTATGTGGTGCAGTACTACTAGCCCGACTGATCGAAAAAGTAAAAAACTCCATCAACTCGCAGATCCACACCATACATTGCTGGACGGACTCCATGGTGGTGCTTGGCTGGCTACATGGTGATGTGAGCCGTTGGAAGAGTTTCGTAGCCAACAGAGTCACAAAAATTATCCAGATAACACCACCCAACTCCTGGGCCCATGTCAAGTCCGAAGACAATCCTGCGGACTGCGCAAGCAGAGGAATCTCACCATCAGCCTTGATAGCTCACGAACTGTGGTGGAAAGGCCCAACCTGGCTTCAAAACAACAACATACCCAAACAAGGTATTTTTACAACGAACGAAGAGAAAAATAAACGAGGTCAAACCTGCGCAATACAAACAATAGACGCGCCCCTCATCGAGCAACTACTGCAAAAATACAGCACGATGACTTATGCAACCCGAGTCATCAGCTGGATCAGACGATTCATAAACAACTCGCGTGACGCAACAAGAGCCATACACAGGTCACACTTAACTACGGAAGACATTGTGCAGACTCAGCACCTGCTTGTGAAAACTACACAGAACAATACATTTGGCGATGAAATAGCATACCTACACAAACATAACAAGGTACGGGCTACAAGCAAACTGTTGAGTTTAAGCCCAATGCTAGACGCACAAGGTATTCTTCGAGTGGGAGGAAGACTTGAACATGCTAAGTTAAACGACTCCCAAAAACATCCAATAATTTTACCAAACAAACACAAGTTATCAGACCTCCTGATTGACCAAGCCCACAAGAATACTCTCCACGGCGGTGCCAGGCTTACTTTGGGAAACCTTCGTAACAAATATTGGATACTTGGCGGCATGAAACCAATCAAGAAGCAACTCAACAAATGTGTCACCTGCCACCGCTACAAAACGCAACGCAGCAATCAACAAATGGCACACTTACCAACGCCTCGAGTTACACCTTCAAGGCCATTCACACACACGGGCGTGGATTTCACGGGACACGTTGAAATAAAGGCTAACAAAGGTCGCGGCATTAAAACAGTTAAAGCCTACATCGCGATTTTCATTTGTTTATGCACAAAAGCCATCCACCTGGAGCTGGTGTCAGATCTCAGCACGATAACATTCCTCGCAGCATTGAAGCGGCTATGCGCACGACGAGGAACACCAAAACATATCTACAGTGACAACGGAACGAACTTTGTCGGAGCAGCAAGAGCTCTAGCCAAAGAACGCCAGGAGGCACTGCAGCTTCTAGTTAACGACGACCTCATCAACAACACTTCCGAAAAAGGTATGGAATGGCACTTTAACGCACCATCTTGGCCCACAGCGGGAGGACTATGGGAAGCTGCAGTCAAGAGTATGAAACACCACCTAAAACGCGTCCTTGGGGAACAAAGGCTTACGTACGAAGAGTTTACTACTTTGCTAGTACAAATTGAAGCCTGCCTCAACTCAAGGCCACTTGTCGCCCTAACAAACGACCTCGACGACATCGATTACTTGACACCAGGCCACTTTTTAGTCGGTGGACCGGTTCTGGCACCTCCGATGACGTCAGAGAGTGACAACAGCCAGTTAACTTTACGATGGCGCCTGACAGAAAACATGTACAAGGAATTTTGGAAGAAATGGTCCAAAGATTACCTACAAACATTACAATTACGAGGGAAATGGCAAACTCCAACACGCAACATTGCCGTGAATGACGTCGTCCTTGTAAAGTAAGAACAAATAGCCCCAGCCCGATGGTTATTAGGGCGAGTTATAGAGACGCATCCTGGACCGGATAACTTGGTACGAGTCGTCACGCTCAAAACTAAATCCAACATAATGAAGAGACCCGTAACGAAATTGTCCCGATTACCAATTGAAACCGGGAACAACAAAGAAAACAAACCAACACAACCAGAGGCGACGTCATCAACATCTCAACGTCGGGTGAGCCCTAGACGGGCACAGAAGGGTGTTTCCAGCTGTAACGTCCTCAAGTACCTAAGCACGTTACTAGTACTGATGGTTACGTGTGTGACACCGTCCATGCAACAACTCGTCAATGTAACAACTCTAGACCCGACCCGCCTTGTATACTTTGACAAAGCCGCAGACTTACAGATAATAAAAGACGAATGGAGACTGGTAGTATACTACAACATGTCAACTTACTGGAAAAGTACTTCTGCCGTTGAACAATACGTCCAGCAATTACACGGACTTTGTCAACGAAATATAGCGTACTTGACTATATCCACACAACTCGAGCACGAACTAAACGAGCTCAAACACTACAACGAAGTACTACAATCCGACCACGGAATACGTAGCAAGCGAGGTCTCATAAACGGAATTGGGAACATTGCCAACTCTCTATTTGGAGTACTTGATGACAAATTCGCCGAAAAATACAACAACGACATCAAACTACTGCACAGCAATGAAGACCACTTGTACAATCTGTACAAACAACAGACTTCAATAATCGAAGGGGAATATAACCTTCTGAAGAGGAACGAGCAAGTAATGAACCGGCAGTTCATTGTCATCAACAAAAGTCTCAGAGACTCGCTCCAACAACTGAAAACCGAACAAGACCAAGCAACGTTCCTTACTGCTACTGCACTTGCCGCAAACATGATGATAACAAACTTGCGGAGAATACAAGACATGTTGATCAGCCTAGTTACAGATCTTCGTCACGGCAAGGTCGACACTCACCTGTTGAAACCCGATGCGTTCGAAAAACAGTTGAACATCATAGCAGGACAAGTCCCAAAAGGATTATCTCTCCCTTGCTCAAACAAGTTCAAGTGTATCCGGGAAATGTATAAACTAGCAAGTGTGCAAGGAAAACTAACCGAAGACTTCATCATATTCGAAGTAAAAATCCCGTTAGTAGCAGACGAACAGTACGAACTAACCGAAGTCATCCCAATCCGCAACATAAAGGGAACCTCCATGATTCACATAATACCAACAACCAAATACATAGCCGTTAACTTGAAGCTAGACATGATGATACCACTGGATCAACAACATCTTTCATCGTGCGAACAAGTAAACACAAATCAGCTGTTGCTATGCAACCTTGACCTACCTATATACAGTATAAAAACAGCCACAACAATGTGCGAAGCAGGCATAATAAACAATCGAGGAGTAACAACCTGCCGCACTAAGGTATCGAATTGCAGCAATGACTGGAAAAAACTGCACAGTAAGGGAGCTTGGTTGTTTACGTGTTGCGAGGAATGCACTATGCGCATTTTCTGTCCTGCGGGAATTACGTCACAGACACTACAAAATACAGGCATCATCACCTTAGCTACAGGTTGCATGATGCGCGGCGATAAACATCTGATTCATGCACATTACAAAATGCAAAGCACCATGGAATTAGGAAATGAGCAAGAGATCTACGTACCAGAGATAAATCTAAACGAACTATTAACAAGCAATAGTCAAATTACAAATATAACAAATATGGAACTTGAAACACATGAAGAACAACTAAAGAGTATTAAGAGAAAAATTGAGCTGGTTAAAGAACAACAGGACATACAAATGGTTAATTCCGTGGAGGCGGAGCAACATCACTACGTCCTGTACGGCTGTATGATAACCTGTGCAACAATATTCAGCATATGGGTATGCGTCCAAATTAAAGCACGCTGTCTCCGTACACCTCAAGGAAACAGAACAGGAAAGCAGGCGCACAAGGAAGAGATTGAGATGGCCCCAAGTCCTACTGAACGGAATCTCCCTACGGAAGGACAAGCAAAGGCAGACACCCCGGATCTAGAAGAGGTCCCCAGACATCTTCCTAATAGCAGCAAGGTGGATCGCGAAACGTCGCCAATGACAGTTAGCGACGGACATAGAACCTTCCAATAACTTTCTTTACATACTTTACTTACCCTTGGATAATGCATTTTACTGGACATTTGTACTTTTATAGTCGGCAGGATGTACGAGCATCGCCACATGATATTTATTGTTTTAGTTTTTACCTGATCAAGCAGTTGCTAAGTCACCGATTTATGTACAGTCGCTGACTAAGCTATTACGCCCGCCACAAGCCACCTACTTTTGGCATTATATAATTCGTTGTTTTATTAAATAAATGGTCAATCATTATCGGACACAAAACAGTGATTTTATTTCCTGTACACATCCCGAGTGATTCATCCACCTACATCCTACATCTCAGTGTGCGGAGCTGCTGCCCGTACACAAAATATGAACCTTATTAGCTCCACAAATTTAAAACATCGTTTTCTCTCTGTCCACCACACGTTTACAAAAGCTGTAATGTTTTGTGGTGCCAGCGGCCTTGACAAAGTGAGTCGCGACACTCCTTCTGATTTCTTACAAAAGGGTTTTATTTCTAACCAGGTAAGGCAACTGTAAGAGATGAAGAAGTAGCACTACCCAAGTCCTTTAAGGTGAGCGCGGCGTGGCGCGGCGCCAGCACGGTGACGTGCACGCCCCACGCGGCCAGCAGCTGCACCAGCGCGCAGCCCTCCCCGCTAGCCGCGCCGCACACGGCCACTCTGCAATAAGACTTCATAAGCATTATGTTATCCTGGTACGTATGAAACGAGGAAAGACGAATCACGAGGACCGTGGAGAAATTGAGAATTAAATGTATTAAATTGACAAGGATTTTAACATCTTCCTTAAGACGCTGACAACACCTAAACCACGATCACTGTTAGATTGCATAGAAAAGAAAGAGAAGCGCGATGACACAACGCTTGTAATGTATTGCAAAATATGAAGCAATTATCTATTTACTCAAAATTGAGTTGACTAATCGAAAATAAAAAACAACCAAAGGAAAAAACCTGCATTCAAAGGAAAAAACAGACAAAAAGATTAAAGCATTGGAGCATAAGTGCGTTCATTTTGAAACCTGTAATAAGGCACTGGAAAAAAAGATTGTTTACTTGGAGATACGTGAAAAGGAAAAAAAAATAAAAATATTTGGTTTAGAGGAACAGCAAAACGAGAATTTGGAGAACACAATTAAAATTATAGCAAGCAAATTAGGAGTAGAAGGTGGATTGATATGTGAGGTAAAGAGGGTGGGTGAAGAAATAAAAACCGAGAAGCCGCAGCGCGAGAAAAAGCCACGCCCAGTGGTTATCACTATGGCTACGCGTGCTAGCCGCGACAAATGGATAGCCACAAGGAAATCCCACCAGCTTACAAATGATGATATACTTGCTAGCGGAAATAGACAACGAATCTATGTAAATGTGGATCTCACCAAACATATGCGCAACCTGCTATGGACGGCAAAGAACGAGCTAAAACAAGCATTTAAATACATTTGTATACAGAACAGTAAGGTGCTGATAAGAAAAGATGATCCGAATGACACTTTTTCATTCCATTTCATTCATTTTCAAATAAGACGTTCTTGTTATTAATTAAATACGTAACTTATGTTGATATTTAATACAGATGTTTTGAATTAGAACTCAAGGTATAAATGCCGGCATTTATAAGAGGTTAATTTAACGTTAGTTTGTATCGAGATTTTTTTCAAAACAGGTTTTGGTAACAACCAAGTTCTGAGAAATATGTTCAAAATGAACATATATGAAGGAACTCGGTCCTCATCAGCGATATTAATTTGGTCCATGATCTTAATTATCAAGTTGCACTTTGTAGGTAGGCGTGGATTGTCGGGCGAAGAAAATAGAGGTACTAGTTATCACAATCACTTTTATTCCAAACTCATTTTCCTTTTAAAATAATCACCACTAATTACCGTTAAAATAAAATAAAATAGGTAGCACAAAACACTCCACCGAACGCGTAGCACGCGTGTGCGATCCCGACCGAGTCTCGCCCCCCTTCGCACTAGCGCTCGGTGTTGTGTCAGAGTGTCGTGATTGGATGTGACGTAGCGGACACAGATAATGTTCACGACACTCTTAAACTAACAGCGACATCTATGAAATCTAACTAACACTAATTTAAATGTTAAAGCGCCGTCATATATTTATTCCGCTACCACAAACTATACAGATTTGGTAATTTTTTTACATAAGAGAAGCCTATTTTGACCAATTAGGTCTTGTCAGCGCCTTAAACATATACTTTTGTAGCACTCTACCAACACGTTCTTCTTTGCTTTATAGTCAGGGTATAAACATTGTACTTTGTAGTACTTACCGTTTTCCTTTGCAGTTCTCAGGTGTGTAAGACAAGTTCCGGAGCGCTATTAGGGCTTCGCCCCCCGCCCACGGCAATGACGCCGCCGTGTCAGCGGCCAGATTGCGGGGACGCTTGCTCACCCGGGTACTAGGAGAACAAAGACGTTATCACCACGATTATTTAAATAATTAATGCATTGCTCAAGCGAGGCCGTCTTTATGGAAGTTTCGAAGTCATCATCGTTCCGTAGCAAAAAAGGGATGGCGCTTTACGTCTCGTCCTATATAGCTCCAACTCTTTCTCGCACTGGAAAAATTATGACTTTGACATTTCCTCCTCTACGGTGTCATGAAACGGAAGTCTTCATAGACATGGACACAATTTAAACATTACTAGCCTGGCACAGGAATATGGGGATTGGCACAAGACAAGAGAGGCCTATCTCAGCAGTGGCAGAAGTCGGGCTATGAACGTTGATGAGGCTTACATATCTCACCAGGAAGTCTCACGAAAGGTGATATTAATATTGTTCAGTTGCAAAAAAGGGATGGCGCTTTTCGTCCTATATAACACCATCTCTTTCTCGCGCTGGAACGATGTTAACTTCCTTATGAAAGAAATGGAAGGCCTGAATGATCATGCACTCCACTTAGACATTACCAGGCTTGCATATCACCTCAGGAGTTACTCACCTGCGAATAGTTAGCAGTTCGGTGGCTGCGCCGCCACTCCATTCAGAGACGCATCCCCATACTTCATCTCCCATTTCTAGGTCTGTCACACCTTGACCGACATCTAATACTACGCCTGGCACAAAATAATGATTACGATTTGATTAGCTGTTTTTAGAGATAGAAAGCATACTGCAGTACTGGTACCAATAAAACTTAATTATGTAGTTATGAATCCTACTTTTATTGTATTGCTAAAACTGTATTTCAAACAGAACTGAACAGCTATATTTGCCGTGCGATAGAAAGACGACCAGGTACACAGAAAACTTCAAAAGCCTCTTCCGTGCTACCTGAATAGGCGCCAGTAAAGTTGTATGGAATTTCGTTGCTGGTGAGTTTTAGCCACCAGAAATTTTCTTCAAAAATCCATTATTGTCCAGTTTTGTTTCAAAAACAGTCATGTGCAAAAAGATTTTTTCATAATTTTGTTGTATACAGGCAGTACAATCATCATTGCCTTAAAAAAATAAAAAAAAACAAAAGCGCGCTGTGATTTTTTTTTGCAATTCTCCATATTGTTTTCATACTAAGCATTTATTTAAATTACTCGCATTGTTTGATCCGCAATGACTACGTTGCAGGCTGTGATGGTCTCGAGCTTAGCTTAGCTACGCTCTCGGCCTTCAAGCTTGGTCATCATTGCAGCCCTTGCTGTACGCGCTATAAATGTTTCGACCGTCGGTCTTTATTCCAGCTTGTCCATCAAGGGCTGCAATGCTGACCGAGCTGTGTTGACGCAGTCATTACAGACCAAGGCAGTAATGTACTATTGTACCCCAGGCTAATCTGTAAATAAGTTTAGCGCTAAACTAATTTATTATTTGTGGTGCAAGCGCACTAAGTCCTCTTTCAAATACCTGCATATCAATTAAAATACCAGGTGACCATAAGCAACCAGGAGCTTACCCGCGAACCCTCTCCCCACGGTGACCTGACCGCGGTACACCAGCGAGCGCAGCAGGTGCGCACGGCCGCGGAGCGCGCCGCGGTCTACCGTGCAGATACTGAACGCTTGCACACGGACTAAAACCTCGCCCGTACCCGCACCTGAGGAACGAAATTGAAACTGAATAAAATATATATTTTTAGGAAGCCTCTATGTAATAGTTTCCTGTGGAATTAGAACACGAGACAAAAGGCTTTGGGCAAAAGTTTGGGGCTTGGTCCAAATGTCCACCATTATCGAGACCTGTGTCACTGAATAGTCTATTAAATAAGGAACAAATCTATCAGTAAAAAGATATAAGTAGTTATTTTATCAATTATTTTAATCTTAACGGTTGGATTGTTTTGAACAAATGGTGTATCACTAGATTTGTAACTTACAGTTAGGCTCTCTGAACCACAAATAACTAATAGGTTGGCGAAAAACATTTCTTCGCATTTTTTAAGAAAATTCAAAACATTTTTTAATTTTTTTTTTTTTTTTTTTTTCTGTTAGTAGGTTTGTACAAACACTTTTACACGTCAATCATATTTAGAAAAAAACTCGGCGTTTCCTATCTGACTACTCTGTGAAGAAAGGCCGAAACAAACTCAGAAGTCACAGTCTCTTTTAAAGTCCAGACATAATCTTGGTCAGATCATGTGAAGACCATGTAGATTGGTGTCTGAAATGGTCTTTTGCGGAAAGAACCACACAGAATGAGTGGACCTACCCAGTCAGTGCACGCATTTGTCATTATAGTAGTATAGTATAATAGTATAGTAGTATAATATATACTAGTAGCAGTAGTATAGTTTATTTACATTTAACTAAAGTATGTAGGTACCATTTTGTTCGATAACTTTTTGCCATCTTGTAGGTAGGGACATGATCCCATTGCTATAGAAATTTTGGGACTTCTGATCAAAATACCGCGACAAGTGGTTTTGGCAGTCCTCTCGTGATGTTAACCTGACACTGCCTAAAGAATCCTGAAGAGACCGAAACAGGTGGAAATCTGAAGGTGCAAGGTCAGGACTATACGGCGGAAGCATTAACACCTCCCAGCCAAACTCTCTTAATTTTTGCCGAGTGGCTAAAGATGTGCGAGGTCTAGCGTTATCATGATGAAAAACCACACCCCTTCTGTTGATCAATTCCGGCCGCTTTCTCTCAACTTCTTGCTTTAATCTCATCAGTTGTTCGCAGTAGAGTTCAGAATCGATGGTCCTGCCTGGTGGTAACAGCTCATAATGATTAATGCCCTTCCAATCCCACCACACACACAGCATCACCTTGTTGCGAGTTAACCCGGGTTTCGCCACAGTCTGTGAAGCCTGACCGGCTTTTGACCACGACCTTTTTCGCACGTTTGTCGTACGTGATCCACTTTTCATCACCAGTTATCAGCTTCTTCAAAAATGGTTCGGTTTCATTACGTCGTAATAAAGAATCACAAATGAGTACACGGTTCATTAAGTTTCTTTCAGTGAGCTCGTGAGGTACCCAAATATCGAGCTTTTTTGTGTACCCAGTTTTTTTCAAATGCGCCAAAACTGTTTTGTGGTCAATTCCCAGTTCTTCAGTTACGTCGTAACTACTGATATAGCCGATCTTGCTCCACTTTTTCAAAAATGGCATCCATTTTATCTGTAATAGGGCGACCAGAGCGACGTGCATCTTTGACATCAAAATTTCCGGATTGAAAACGCTTAAACCAAATTTGTGCTACTCTCACAGACACTGCACTAGGTTCATAAATATCGCAATTTTTTTTCGCGGCTTGCGTTGCATTTTTACCTTTTTGTAGTAAAATTTTAAAATGTATCGAATTTCTTCATTAGATTCACTCATCTTGACGGTACGAAAAACAAATAAAAATAACACATTTTCCTAATTTGAATTTGGAATTATGTTCTTTAAAATTTAAACTTTCAATGATACCAAAACCAGCCAGATACAAAAAGTATACCCAAAGAGATTTTATTACAAGTTCATACATACTATAATGCGAAAAGACTTTTTCGCCAACCTAATAAATACGTGTAGTAAAACGAATTTAAAACATTGTTCTGTTTCTGTCAATCGTTTGAAGATGACAGAGTCATAATGATGTTTTAACTATGTTTAGCTCTAAACGCATTAAGTGATTAGTGGTGCAAGTGGGCTAAGCCTTACCAGGTGCCACAGCATCCTCTACAAGGATAACAGACTGGTCAGCCTGCGAGTGCAGAGCACGCGCGTGCGGCCCGCTGGGCAAGCGTCGAGCAACCTTCAGACCTATCAGCATGCCGACACTTCCTCCCGCCACTACTCCACACGCGAAGATTAACATGCTGCGACGCCATACTGCAAGAGAAAGAGATATTTGGAAATATGAGACTTTATGGAGTATATCCGTATTATCCATGGATGTACCCAACCTTGTTTGTTCTAGGCGAGGTTGGGTACAACAGGTTAAAATTAAGAAGGGTTAGGATTCTCGCCATTTACATTTTTAAATTAATCAATGCTATAATAAAAAATGAGGGGTTTTAAGTGAGGAATAAATATTGCGGTTTGACAGAAAATATTTAAACTATTTATACAACATTTATGAACGTAAAGAGTTCTGTTCGTGCGTCAGGTTAATCGAATCTTTATTGCTGTCTGATTTTGTACGAAAACAGTATCTATCAAGCCGCCGCACAATTTGCCACATTTTGCATAACTTTTATAATTTTTCCGGTACTTCGCAGGCCCAAACCCACTGTGGGTTAGCGCCCTTCGGCTGTCGGCTGAGGGTGAACCGAGAGAAACACTCCCTCGCCTCGACTTAAAAAGGCGACGACGGCATCCCACAAAACCGACCATGGTTCGAATCGCTTCAGCCCGAAACCTAGTGGATACAAAGCCGCGTATGGAAAATAAAATGTTATCCCGCCTCACATTTGGCTGTAGAAGAGACAGGTTGCGAGATCCTGTAGTCACACTGAAACACAAAGTGGCGTTTTCGTACAAAACTACCTGTGAAAGTCTGTGAAAAGCTTAGAGAAAATAGGGTTGCGGTGGGGCGGCCATGCTGGTGTCCACTCGGGCGCTGAAGGGGCTTGCGGGGGGCTTGAACAGATTAAAGGCATCTCTCAAAAAGGACTGGGCATACAGTAGTAATGCTTCTTTATTGTGATATGGGGATTCTGGCAAATGTGACAGTGCAATACATGGAGAAATCACTTGCGGCGTTGGATTGGATACTACAAATACATATATACGAGCCCCGATGCAAAATAGGTCGTGTAGTATGGAAAGTAGTGCAAAGCATAAAATATAGAAAGTAAATATTGGTAAAATAATTAAGAACGTTTAATAAAAAGTAAACCACAATTTGAGGAAGTTTATTTTAACATAACTGACATTCTTTCATGACTTTACATAACATAAAAATTAAAAAAAAAATCTAAAAGACATAACGCAAAAGTATTCGTCTACCCTTGTTACTCACGCAAAATAGTTCGTCTACCACTTAGTTGTGTCGCCGTTGCTCTCAATGACAGCTTTAATGCGAAGAGGCATGGTTGCAACGTAATTGACTCCCAGACAGCCAAGAGTTTAGCCTTTAAGTCACTCTTCGATCTTGATGGATTTTTATGGAGAACTTTTTTCATTTTCCACCATAGGGTTTCGATCGGCGACAAGTCCAGGCTGTTAGATGGCCATTCGATTGTAGGGATGCTTTTCGCCAGTAGCCACGTCTTTGTTGTCCTTGCAGTATGGCAGGAAATACCATCCTGTTGAATAATGAAGGAATCTTGATGCTTAAGTGACGGAATAGAGGGCAGTAAATTCTCTTCCAATAGGTTTTGATACCTTGCAGCATTGATAGAACCATCCACAAACTGCATACCACCAACACCTTGTGCAGACATGCAGCCCCATATCATAAGAGACGCCGGAAACTTCACTTTGCGTTTGAGACAATCAGTATGAAATGCCTCATTTTTGTTCCGAATCACTTTTTTCCTTTCATCACCGACTGTCACTTCAAATTTGGACTCGTCACTCCAAATGATACTACGCGACTGATCGGAAGTCCAATTTAAATGATCACGAGCAAACTTCAACGTCTTTTTCTTTTGTACAGCAGTCAACAGTGGTTTCTCCTTAGCGGTGTAAAATCCGTAACCCATTCTTTTTAGGACTCTTTTGCAAGTATCAACTGAGACGTCTTTGTGAATTATGTCCTTCCATTGCACCGTGAATTCTCCAGCTCGAGCACGACGATTATTTTTGATAATTTTCTTCAGGATTCTGTTTTCTACTGCACTTGTGATGCGTGGTCGACCAGTTTTCTTCAAACAAGAAGTCGTTCTATTCTTTGTATAGTGCTGAATGATAGATTGGACTATAGACCTGGGAAGTATCAAGTCTTTAGATATTTGGTAACTTGATTTGCCAGCATCTACCCCACAAACTATTCGCTTTCGAAGCTCTTCACACACGGGTTTGCCACGACCCATTGTTAGTTGAAAACTAATGAAAAAAACTGAAATTTTCAGAATGTATACTGTCTCACTTGACAAATGACACAGAATTACTTTTACAAATTTAAATTATGCAACATAATTGTACAAAGAAGGAATAATCTTATTTAACTCACCGATAGATGAACTCTTTTGCATCGATTAACAATTAGACGGAACTATTTTGCTTATAACTTCTTCGAATTTAAAACAGGATATATTATGTATAAATTTAAAAAGCTAAAATAGTTTATTGGTTCATAATTAAAAAATGGCATAAGTAACGCGACATGTGATAGTAGAATAGCTTAATATTTTATATAGATATACATAAATAATGAAGTTAGAAAAAATTCTCACAGAGAAAATTTCACACTAGACGAACTATTTTAGTGTGAAATTTTCTCTGTGAATCGTGTGCCTGATTGCTGCTGGTTCTCTTCGAATACGTTCGGGGGAAAGAGCAGTCGTTGAGCCGGTGCATGCTGGGCACGGCCAATAGTCTCCCCATGTTTCGGAGAGGGTATTGACCGTGGCGAATTTCTGCGTGGCGGGGCGCTTCATGCTCGATCGTCGGTCGTCCACTCCCCTCTCTGCTTACAGAGGGCAGGTCGAGTGGGCGAAGAGTGGCGGTGCTTGCTGTACACTTACCCTGCCAGCGAGCTAGCAGCGGGAGAATGATTCTTCTGTCTGCAACCGTCGAAATCGTAATCCGTAAAGAGACCACAGTCATGTTTTGTGGCTTGGAACGGGACGAGGATCTTGGCTTGATCGCCCGGATCGCGAGGGAGATAACCTCTATAAAAATTCCTCTAATATCAAGTTTTGGTGCGCGGCGAGGATATGAATGGCTGAGGAGTAGTGTCATCTGCAACTTCGTAGTTGTAGGTGGCGCATCAGTCGTTAGCGCACCCCCAGCCAGGGTACCAGTGGACCCCCATGTTGAGTTACAAATGTACACTTGCCTAGGGACAGGGGGTGAACCTAGGTGTACTTTTTAGATCCCCCACACTCGTGGGAACAGAATGGAAAAAAATAACGCAAAAACAACTGGAAGACAAGGGGAGGAGAGTGATGCGGGGTCGGAGTCCGACGCCGCGTCAGGCGAAGAGTGCTCTGGGAGCTAGCAGCAAAAGGAGGTGTTGGAGAGGAGTCGAGAGTTCAGGCGAACCTCGAAGCGGCCCAACTCGGGGTCTTCCTCCGACGAGGGAGTCGGGCGGAGGAAGAAGAAGATCCACTGCAGCCGGCGGGGTAGAGCCCGAGGTGGTAAAGGGGTGAACAGGGGCCCCCCACTAAGGAGGCAGGCAAGCCGGGCCGGGCTGGCCCTGCCGAGCTGACCAGCCCGGCCGGGCTACCCGGCCCGGCCCTGTCGGCTCAGCGACCCGAGAGGCTCGCCGAAGAGGGGTCTCCCTCTGAGGTTTCTCGAGGTGGGCCGGACGCCGCTGGCGGCCCCAATTCGGAGCGTGTGGCCGGGTTCGCAGAGGTCGTGCTAGCCCTGATCAAGGGTGTGGCCGTGAAGAGGCTCAAGTCCTCTAAGGACCAGACCATATCCGCGGCCATGGCCTCGATTGTGGCGGCAGCGGAGGCCCTTCACCTAGGGCCTCCTTCAGACGGCATGTCGGAGATGCGGGCGGAGGTCGCCCGCTTGACAGCCGTCATGGAGCTTCTCAAAAAGGAGAATGAGGAGCTCCGAGCGGACCTGGCTGGGCTCAGAAGAGCCGACTCCCAAGTGGAGCCGCAGGGGGGGTAGCAGCATGGGCAGGGGCGGCCCGTACCTGCTGAAGACCGGGTGTTGACCCTGGTGCGGCAGGAGATGGCTTCCTTGCGGAGTCGTTTCTCCGCTCTAGAGGCCATAGTCCTGCGCAACCGTTGGCGGTGAGCCAGCCGGCCTCGGGCCAGCGCAAAGCCCCATCGTATTTTGCCGCCACAGCTGCCACGGCCAAACCGGGGTCGTCGGGGCAGCCAAAGGGCGAGGCGAATACGCGGGCAGCGAAGGCTCCAGCCACAGAGGCGAGGACTCCGGCCCCGGCGGCGAGGGCCCCAGCCCTGGCGGCGAGGGCTCCGGTAGCGAGACGGCCGCACCCGCCTCCTAAATCTCTTCCGGCCGATGGCATTGCCGAATGGCAAGTGGCCGGGGATAAGAGGAAGGCGGCTAAGGCAAAAAGGGCGGCCAAAAAGAGGGAGAGGCGACAGCGGCGCAAGGAGCGAACCGCCGCGGCTAGGCTCCGCGCCCCGAATTCCGCAGCTATAGTGATCACACTACAGCAGGATGCGGAAAAGAAGGGCGCGACCTATAGGACCGTTATAGCGAAGGTGGGTGAGGTGGTGCGCCTCGAGAAGCTCGGCGCTGCCACCGGCCTAAAGATGAAGATAACGGCGACTGGGGCCCGAATGGTGGAGGTCCCCGGTGCGGCCAGTGGCCCGGCCGCTGACGCTCTGGCCGAAAGGCTTAGGGCGTCCCTAAATGCGGACGAGGTCCGAGTTTCCAGGCCACCAAGTGCGCTAGCATGCGCGTCATGGGCCTGGACGACTCCGTGACGGAGGACAAGGTGGTCGCCGCGGTGGTTAAGACTGGGGGGTACTCTGCCGAGCAGGTGAGGGTGGGCACCATCCATCCTGACTCCGCGGGGCTGCAAACCGTTACGGTGAGCTGCCCCGTGTCGGCGGCCAAAAAAATTGGCAGAGAGGGCCAAAGGTTATTGGTGGGCTGGGTGTCCGCGCAGGTTAAACTGCTGGAACCCAGACCTCTGAGGTGCTTCCGCTGCTGGTGATCTAAAAAATTGGGACTCGAAGTGGCCCTGCACAAGTCCGAGGCCATGTGTTTTCATGGTCCTCGGAACGCGCCACCGTTGGGGTCCCAAATAACGGTAGGAGGGGTTTCCATCGGCGTCGAGTCGACGATGAAGTACCTGGGACTCGTCCTCGACAGCCGGTGGAACTTCGTGGAGCATTTCCGACGTTTGGCTCCCAAACTGGAGCAGGCGGCCTCTGCATTAAAGCGGCTCCTGCCCAATCTAGGGGGTCCAAACGCCTCCTGCCGGAGGCGTAAGGAGGAGTAAGGGCGCGCTCTCTGGCGCTGCAGCCAGCCCGCCGGTTGAGCGCGGCCCAAATGGTCATGGCCATCCGGATGGTCCGGGGATACTGCACGGTTTCCTGTGAGGCAGCAAGCCTCCTTGCCGGATTGCCGCCATGTGATCTAGAAGCAAAAGTCCTCGCGCACGTATGGGAGTGGCACGAGGAGGCGAAACGCCGGGGCGTAAGTCCGCTGCCGCGAGAAATCGCGGCACAGCGGACGGAGCTCCGGCGGGATCTCATGGCGTCATGGAAAGTACGGTTGTCGCAACCCAGTGCTGGGCACGCCACGATCGCGGCGATAAGTCCCCTCTTTCAGGAGTGGCTAGAGAGGCGCCACGGCGACCTCACCTTCCGCCTGACGCAGGTCCTCACCGGACACGGCAGCTTCGGGAGGTTCTTGTATCGGATAAGGCGGGAGGAAACGTCCGGGTGTCAACACTGTGTGGATCGCCCGGAGGACACGGTGGAGCATACGGTGGAGGTCTGCCCAGCTTGGGCAGAGCACCGCCGTGTCCTCGTGGAGGCGATCGGTGGCAGAGATCTCTCGCGTCCGGCCCTGGTTCAGGCCATGGTACGGAGCCAGAGGGCATGGGCAGCCGTCACCTCCTTCTGCGAAGCAGTAATGCTCGCGAAGGAAGAGGCGGGACGGTTGAGGGAAAGGCACGTTTCGCGCCCTTTCGCCCCTAGCCGCCACAGGAGACGCCCTGGGCGTCGGGAATCCCGGGCGGATTTCCGGCCACCGTAGGCGCGGGCTTGCGGACGGTGAGCAATGGGTAGCTCACCGTCCGGTAAGGACCAGGCCCGGGTCAACGGCGCGTTGTATTCCACGCGCACCTCAGAGATGTCGTCAGCACAAATGTAGGGGTCCACTAGAGCCGATGCCTGCTGTGGTCGCGGGAAGGTACTTATGGGTCACCGAGGCCCCCGCAACACAGGCAACGGAAGGAATACGGGTGGGTTTTAGTCAGTAAGAGTCTGACACACCCTCCCGCTCCGCCCAGAGCGGGAGAAGTTATTAGATGATTTCCCACCCAAAAAAAAAAAAAAAAGACGAACTATTTTGCATCGGGGCTCGTAATTTAGCTGCATACTCGTACTACAAATATTTTTTTAGATATAGCGAGGGATTATTGCATAAAACAGCGATGCAATGTGCAAAAAAATAAAAAGCAAAAAACGAACTACCTTGACTCCCCTTCATAAATTATTATTGCATAACAAATTGATAGTTTCAATGCCAAGATTCTGGTCATCACATTTTAACCACGGTAACAACAAACCTCTATCATGCCACAAGGCCACCAGCTCCTTATACAGTAACACGGGCGACAGGGGAGGCGCCCCCTCTTTGACGCGCCGCACGGCCTCCCTGGACCAGGCAGCCGCGCGCTCGCGACCCTCCGCGATCAGCTCGTTGTGCCAGATATCGTGGAATGCGTCGCGAATCTACAGCAGACAATGTTCTGAAGTAGACCTTAAGTTCAGTACTATGCACTGGGAAAATGCTATTGGCTGATGAAAGTATTCTTTTAAAAGCTGTGAACATTATTATGAGGATCACCTCTCCACCCATATTATGCGAATTTAATGTTTAGATTTGATTTGATTTTAGTGCTGGCTAAGAAATCTGCTGTTCTGTTATTGAATGAATGAATGAATATTTCTTTGTTAAATACAGGTTACATACATTTGGTCTTCAGTAACAATTCAGTTGACTCTCTGTTTTACCAGCGGCGTACAAATGTTATAGTTACAATAGGAATAATATTAAAATAAATTCAGAAACATTGTATATGAATAAATTAAGTATTTAAACAATTTTCAAGGTAGTTTAGATTGATTAATATATTCTAAAATAAATTAACTCAAAATGACGGGCTTGCATTTTTTTTCGAGGCAGTTTTTTTTTTATTTGTTTCGTACGGTCTACTTTTGATTTCGTTTCGTTGGTTAATTTCGTGTAAATATAAAAATATTATTTCATAATTTTGAGTTAATTTTTGTTTTGAAGACTATTTAATTATTTTTAAATTACGTAACATAACATCACGCCTTGTTTCCCCGAAGGGTTGGGCAGAGGTGTACCTGTAGTACACCCGCATTTCACCCGTAATGTTTTAAGTTCCATGTAATAGGGGCGAGCCTTTTTTTTAAATTAAGTACCTACTTTTTTATTTAGTATTTTTTTTTTTTTTTTGTAATTTGTAGTTTATATTTAGATTTTTCTTACATGCACTAAACTTTGACCAAGGTTTTGAGGTGTCTAGTGACCCGATTTGGATGAAAAAATTCCCGAAGTTGAAGTAAATGTAAGCCAATAAAAAGGTCCCAATCCGATTCATAGTTTCGGAGAAATGCGTGGACAAACAAACAAACATACATACATACACGTAAAAGTATTATATATTTGTTTGGAAGCCCTAATATATTATCATAACTATGTGAATATATTGCAGTTCCAATAATATTACATACGTATGTATCGAAATGATAACCTACTTTTTTTGAAGTCGGCAAAATCACGTACATTCATTGCTTAGTCAATTTATATTAATATTATTGTCATTAAAATTTATGTGTAATAACATTATTTTCACTTCTCATGCTCTAAAAGTTCGTCTTTATGTTGTGCGTAGGCGACATAAAATCGCTTTTTATGCTCTAGTGCATAAAGTAAACTTTTTTTCTAAGCCTAAGATAATCAGGCCCAACAGCCACACGCACAATAAAACGTCGCAGATTAAAGTTGTCATTTTATTTTTGCTTCAATTTATATCACTTCCGTGTTTTCTATCGTTAATTTAATAAAACCAGTTATAATAGCTCAGTAGCGTAGCGTGGGGGGGGGGGGGGGGGCTGGGGGGCTATGGCCCCGGGCGGCATACGAAAGGGGGCGGCGGATAAGGAATTAGCGAAAATATTTCATTGTATGTTTGAGAAAAAAAAAAATACTTTTTGGGCTGAGATTTAAATTGACTCGACATCTGACACATTTAGTAAGTATAAATCTTTGCGTCACGAGTTATTAAATTAACCTAATAATTGCATGGCGCCCCATAATCGCACAGTTGACTTCTATTTGAATAATTTAAATTTCTTCTTTTTCGTTATGGGAATTCTAAATATAAGAAGTCGCTAAAATCTATCGATTTAAAACGTTAAAATAGATGTAACAATTGTCTAATAGATAAATAACAAAAACTTCGGTGGAAGAAAGTTTCTCGGTGTTTGTTAGGTACTTAATTTTCTTAGGTTGCCGCCATGTTACGAGTATCTTTGCTTGTGTATTATTAATTAAAAAAATAGATAATGTGTCGGTGTCGCACTTGTAATAAAATACTGACTGAATAATAAAATGCCAACTTTATGAGAATTGTCAAAAAAACGTTTCGTGTTTTTAGAGCATTTTCATTAAATTACTATAGAATTTGAATAAAGATGAGTAAATAAAAACTAAAACACATTTTTAAACCTAAGAATATATTATTTTAGGGCCAGTAAATAATAATAAAAATGATTTCTTTTCTTTTAAAGCTTATCTCTAACTAAAAACTAAAAGAGCAAAAGAAAGTGGAGCATATTATCGGAATAAGAAAAAGCAAAGGAGAATATCAGGAAGAATTAAGGAGCTTTATTGAAGTTTGTGAAAGTTTCTGAGACGACAGAATGTACGCCAGCTTCGCCAGAGTCTACGCCAGGGCCTTCGGGTGTGATTACTTTAAAGACTAGTGATGTTCGAAACCAAGATTTAGATCAAATAGGACAAGATAGCAACGACTCGCAACCTTTGATTGATAGTAAGAATTTGTTAGATTCAAATACTTTTGCTGTAACTAAACAAAAGTAGTATCGAGACGGCTGACTAACGATTGGTTTTATCGCATATTGCCAAACGGCGAAAAAAAATTACGCGCTTGGATGGCATATTCTCCTTCGAAAGCTTCATTGTTTCTTTCTGTTCTCGTTTATTTGAAAACCCCAATTCATCAAATGCATCGAAATTTGCTCTTCTGACAGATTTAATACTTGGTGGAAATTGAATCCCATGGTAGCCAATCATGAATCAAGTGCAAAACATAACGAATTTTTTTTAGTTATAAAATAACAAAAAAACATGTCTGTTACTTATATGTCACCTGAAATTCAAAATTACTTGATAGAAGTTTTAGGAAAAAAAGTACGCCAAGTAATTTTAGCTCGTGTCCAAAAGGCCAAATATTATTTCATGATTTTTGGACAGCACCCCGGACATTTCCCATAAAGATCAAACAAGCCAATTATTACGATATGTGGTGATTGAAAACCAGGAGGTTAGAGTTGAGGAATCTTTTATAGATTGTATTGAAACTAAAAGCAAAACTGTGGAAGGTATTAGCGACATGATAGTAAACAAACTTAAAGCTGACGGGCTGGATATCATGAATTGTAGAGGGCAAGCTTACGATAACGCTGCCACGGTGGCTGGTTGCCACACAGGTGTGCAACAGCAAATAAAAGATATCAATCCCTATGCCAAATTTATTCCTTGCTCAAACCATTTACTCAACCTAGTTTGCCTACATGCAGCTGCAGTTGAGGTAAATTCGGTGACTTTCTTTGGCACGCTAGAACGCTGCTACGCTTTTTTTTTTCTACGTCAACGCACCGGTGGGAAGTTCTTCTTGCAGCCACAGGAAAAAGTTTAAAAAGAGTTCAGGATGCACGTTGGAGCGCTAGAGGTGATGCTGTAAATTCCATTAGACATCATTACAAAGAAACATTGTGCAGTCAATGTTTAGAAAAACTGACGGAAACGAATGAAAGCTTGAACACACGTACGGATGCAGGAAGTTTATTAGTCGCTATGCAAATAGTAATGCCAGTTGCGAGAGAAGCTTCTCTAAACTAAAGCTAATAAAAAAATATCTCAGATCGATTATGTCCACGTTGAGACTAACAAATCTAGCTATTCTGGCAATTAAAAATGACATACATTTTGATATTGACGATTGTGTCAAAGATTTTGCTTTGAAAAAAACACGAAGAGTACATTTTTAATCTAATCGTAACAGAAATGATTAATAATATTAGGCACCTTGTAACATAAATATTGTATTCCATCCAATTGTAATGAGCACTGTGTTTTATTTAAGATACTATTGTACACTCAACGGCAAATAAATACTTGCTATTTATTGTTGTATATACCAAGCCACCGTCGTTCGTCGTTCGTTAACTTAATAAAGTTTAGATATTTCAAAAGATAAACTTCCTGTGGGTTTTTGCGCCATTGCTTCTCATAGAATGTATTGTCCTTCTGAAGCAGTGGGAGTTTATTTTGACTTGCAATAAGTTGTACGATGTACATTAAATAAAATATTTAAAATTTAAATATGCAGTAATTAAAATAGGGGGCGGCGAATTTTCGGTCGGCCCCGGGCGGCGAAAACCCACGCTGCGCCACTGTAATAGCTGTCATTTATTATTTAAAAACGCAAAGAAACGTTTTTATGACTTGGCAGTATGATGAAGTACCCCAGTCGAATGACACGTGTTGAAAAGAAAAAATAAACTTTTACAAAATTTTCGTGGCGGGAATTAGTTATTCTCTTCTTCAATTTTGCAACATTTTTAAACAGTGAAATACTGTTATATAGTTTATGCCTGTTTCATTTTCTCACAATCGACGTGAAAAGCAGAGTGCATAATTGGGGCATAAACAATCAGTTTTACCTCAACTTAACTAAAATATAAATGTATCGGCATAAAATGACTTATTTTATGCACTAGTTGTACAATCTACTATTATCAAAGTAAATATGTATACTCTCTACGATAAGTATTTATCAAATTTAGAAACCAAGAGTTAAGCTACTCAACAAAATTATAATTTATTTGTCTCTTGTCAACTCTTAGATTATTTATTAATTTTATTAGGCTATTTTAGCACTATTCGCCCGAAACACGGGATTACCAAGATCAGGCACGTAAGTCTTAGGAATATAATTTACATTTAAGCAAAACTGTACAATTTTTTTATGCCTTGTAATTTTTTGAATACAAATATTATTATTATATTTTTCTTTACATATCTCGAAACCATGGGGTCCCGGACCTTTGGAAGGCATACAAATCAAATCAAATCAAATCAAAAGTCATTTATTCAAACTAGGCTGAAAATCAGCACTTTTCGAACGTCAAAGTTACATAAGACAGTCCCCCAAAAATGCCCGCCCGTCACCACTTCCTAGTGCTTTAGCTGGGAAGAAGAAGTGGTGGAACAAACTCCCCAGCAGCACGTCTGTCTGTTTAGTTATATAAACTTGATTTTATACAAATCATATGCAAAGTAATTAACATTACGAAACACAAAACATTGGATTAAATTACACACTTGCCATACGTTAGCTAGCACGCGCCAGTATACCAACAAAACAATGAACAAAGTGTACTCAAGCAGATAAAAATTTCAACATAAAAAAAACGTAAATAGAACTTAATACCTAAATAAAAGCCTCCAGGCATAAAGGGCGTGCCCGCTTACATAAGGCAATTGCTGTAGCTCGAAGTGAGAAATGATAAACTAGCCCCATCGAAGTAAAATAAGTAAACAATTACTAATAACAATTAAAACCATGATCAGCAAGACGACCAGTCACCACAAGCAGCACCCGTTCACGAGCATAACGCAAAGATCAGCCATCACCCCCCTCGCCATATTGGAGGGAAGGAGGCAAATACGAGGGGCCGAGGCCAACTCGCAGAGGCCCCTTGGACAATATTAATGGAATGAGGCACCAACCGACGATTATCCCAGTTTGCTCTATGATGGTGCACCCAAGGACAACCCCCGGTTGATGCAGGACTATTACAGAACATGGGAACAAAACATATTAGGCTATGGGTTTGGGAGGCTATAACGGATCGGTTTCCTAAGGCTATAGAAAGGCTATGGCCCCTACCTGACCAATGCTTTATATAAAATACACCGATAAAATGGCAGGGGGTGACTTGCACACTCAATAATGGGCCCCCAAAAACGGCCGCTAGCACATAGTGACGTAGTGAAGGGGGCAACACTTCCTGAGGTGCTTGAGGAGTGGAGAGATATTCCACGGCTATCAGGACAATCCCGGAAGAACGGTCAAGTTCTCTACCAGCATCTTACTGGCATACTTCCTTCCTCCGGGCACGTTTGCTCTTGCGAATCTCCACTCAAGCCAGCCAATAATGAGGGCAAGAATGAGGTGAGAGTTCTGTTCCTCGTCAGTGTTCACTCCAGCCGGCCAATATTATTATTATTCATGCTTTCGAAAAAGTCTTAATTTCTTCTTAACAAAAGATCACGAGCTTTTGATCTTTAGTTGTTTCAAGGAGTCAGGTAACTTATTATATTGAATAGGGAAGGCTGAATGAATATTCTTTATGTTTCTTTACAACAGCTGATTATTTTATGGAATGATGTTTATTACTGAATTGGATTATTGAGACACTTTTACTTGGCAATTTTATGACAATATTTTAAATAAATAGCTGACCGATCCCTGAGAACAAACTCAAGAGGTCATTCTCTTTTGAAGTTCAAACAATATATTTTTTAGGTATTATGTGAGTCCAATGATGCAGCGCCATGCCTGGAAAGGCCTTTTGAAGAAAGAGCCTGTGCATTACTGAAATTATTAAGTATTCATTGGTGTTTTTATGGATGCATATGATTTAACTTAGTTGCACAATTTAGACTTACCACTTTAGTTACAAATTTGCCTAGAGTACACCATTTTCAAATATTCTTAAGTTATACAAAACTATGCTATGTTCTTAATTTTTCAAAACATAATCACAAGTCATAACAGTCCACAGTTGCACAAGATCTCCTAACTTTCATCCTACAGAACCTACATTTTATGACTAGTAGTTTTGCAAGCAGTAGACCTCGCAAACACAAACTTGTTTGCAAAATTAATATACCACAAAAGTTATTTAAAAATACAAAAAAATCAAAAAAGTCGTAAAACATGTATACCAAGTGTCGTCCAGATCGGTTGTAAAATACGACTCACAAACTGACAGAGAAAAGCAAATTTTGTCAGACTTAAAGCAGAGACGCTTTGCTTGCTCAGTCAATTAATAAGACAATGATCTTTTCTGATTAGTCATAAATATTATAGGATGAAAGTATTTTAGGAAGAAGCATAATAACATAAAGTAAAATACCCTATGAACAGCATCCACTGTAGTTTGGACGGCATCGCTAACTCTCGACTTCCCATTGTCTGCGGCAGTCTTGGCAGCTACCTGGTCAAATACATGTGAAATAGATGCTTATCGTTATAACAAAATGTGAGCCAGTTAATATTGTATTTCATATTATTATGTTTTGCCTTTTATGCTTGCTTACAGACACTCTCTAAACCAGTCTAGTTTTCATCCATTTGATGGTGGTATTGGTTTTATAGACACAATGTGTTTCTGACCACTCATTAAAATGGATAAAGTTTAATATATTAGAATATATTTTGTAGGGTATAATATATTATGTATAATGGTATAATACATTATTATAGTATTGGTATGATAATATAGTATAGTATAGTATAGTAATATAGTATAATTTAAAAATATATCTTAAGCTACACTTTTCTTAGGATCATAACAATAGCAAATATACAGGTAACAACACTAATAACCAATTAAAAAATAATAATAATTAGGAATTGCTTGAGTTTGGAACAAACTGTACTTAGGTAAAACATTAAATGGGTTTTTGTATAAATAAATTGGGTATTAGGCACAGGAAGTTAAGGAATTTCCTGTAGATTAAAATTGATAGAATTTTGTATTGTATTTATAGCATAAAATGATGTCATGAAACGAAAATTAATGTGGACTGGTGTTTCTAATGACTGAAATAAACGAATTATATAAGTCCATGGTCGTTAGCAGGTAAAGTAGAGCAATGACATTTCATTGTCATAACAAAAACAAACGGACGGGCAGTTGAAAACAAAACTTCTGTGAAAAACTTTCAATTTCTAAATTGTTTGCTAAAAAAACGACGTGAATAACCGACGCACTTTCGCGCGAAACTACCAGGACATCATAAATTAGCATGAGTTACTTACATGCAATGCTTCGAGTTTTTCACCAGCTCTGTGCTTCAGTTCATCCATGTCAGAGCCTCACGAGCCGAGGGAGGGTCAGCGTTAACCGCTCAAACTGTTAAATCGCATCCAAAACCTTAACCTTTGGACACAATTCGGCCTAAATAGTTGCAGTCCCAAAATAGATTGAATGACACAACAAACACTTACGCGAACACATTTTGTGAGAAAACTTTATAGTATAATTTACTTCTACTACAGTCTACCATAATAGTTATGTCGGAAAACCACGTAAAGTTACATAAAATCAAAATTATTACCTTAACTAAACATAACCTCTATTTGTTGTTTGACAGTTGCATTTTGCATATTTGACAGATGGACATATGATTGTGTGTTTTAACGTTACATTCTAAGTAGCAAAGTGCATACGTAAAACGAAACGTTAATGATGAATGCATACATTCATATTTTCATTATTCAAGAAAAACCCTACAACGACTGTTATTTGCAGCGTATGTTGATTGCCTAAACAACCTCTCTTACTAGTTTATAGTTATATGTGACGTAACCAGCAAGAAAACTAAAAATATTTTAGGGATCAGTTCTTCTGTTTACTTTTGTAACTACAGGTGAGATTCAAATGATTCAATCTATACTATAATCATCACTACAATATTTTGTTTTTAATTATATATATATATATATATATATATATATATATATATATATATATATATATATATATATATATACTTATATATTTAGCCTCGCAGCGTCAAGCGTCTGTCTGAACACGATAAACACAAAAACTACCGGACGGAGCTTTACTTACACTGCATTGACGTTTTATTATATTCTGTTGCAAGGCACTTTTGAATCTAAGTGCCTTTTAAGTGCCTATTTGAAATAAACAATGTAACTTTGACTTTGAATCCCGGTACGTACGTTCCCGTGGGATATTTTCCGATATCCACGTGAACGAAGCCGCGAGCAAAAGCTAGTAATATAGGGTAATGGTGCCGATTCCCTTGTTCACAAACTAAACTAAATTTATGTTCAGTGCATCTTTTTATTTCTATGTCATTAAGAAAAGGACAGAGGATAAATTTTAGTTTAGTCCTGTCAAATTAATCAGCGCTTGACGTAAATTGACGTAATTTTAGTAGGCAAGTTTTTAATCACGTCTAAACTTGTATGGAGTAGTGACAGGCGCTGATTAATTTGACAGGACTAAACTAAAATTTATCTTCTGTCCTTTTCTTAATGAAATAGAAAGAAAAAGATGCACTGAACTTAAATTTAGTTTAGTTTGTGAACAAGGGAATCGGCGCCAATAATATCCTAACTTAATTATAAATGAGAAAGTAACTTTGTTTGTTTGTTACGCTTTAACGCTAAAACAGCTGAACGGATTTGGATGATAATTGGCACATGGGTAGACCATGACCTGGAGAAGGACATAGGCTACTTTTCATCCTAGATCGCAGACAAAGTTGAGGGCAACAGCTAGTAATACGTAGAATAAAGCTGAAGAGTTTTTTTTTTCTTGGAACGCGCTAGTCTCTGGAACTAGTCGGATTTGAAAAAATACTTTTTGCATTTGAAAACCTAATTCTTGAAGAACTATTTAATATCACGCCACGCTCCTTAAAAGACGAGCAGAAAAAAAAGTCAGAAAGAACGCTAAGCGAAAACGAAGTAATAGCAAACGCACAATCTAGCCTGCTTGCTACCATAGACAGGATGCTGTTGGTGTTGCCCCGCACCCTACTAACTAGGGATGCGCACCGCTTCCGCATCACAGTGTAGAAGCAGTCAATGCGAGCTTCAGCAAACATCCCTGACACGCTGCAGTATCGGGGCAACCCCATCAGCACCCTGAATGCGTTATTGTATTGAACGCGAAGGGCGCTGTATGATTTCTGAGTATAATGAGCCCACAGACTGCAAGAGTAAAAAGACGTGCAGTAAGCACTAAATATAGTGCGCTTAACCTCTTTAGAGGCACGCCTGAATCTGCGGGCAATCAAGTACACAGCGCGGCAGCGCCCTCCGCTCCCTGTCAACATCCTCATCATCTTTGAGGCCAGTGGTCAATATTATGCGTATAAGTCTGGTGTTCTGTGAGAGAAAGTATGCAAGAGAGTCCGCTGTTCCATGTTAGTTTTAAATTAAATTAAAAATAAAATAATTATTGTCAACGTGATCATTGTTTCTATGTTAATTAACGTAATTGATGTTGTACCGTTTTAATGAATTATAAATAAAATAAATAACTTCAGTCCGGAACCACCCACTGCTGGGTATAGGCCTCCCCTTTTTCTGCCATACTTCCCGGTTCCGTGCGTCCCTCACACAGGTGTTTCCCGCGACTTTTACCTTCATCAACCGAACGCGCTTTTGGACGGCCTTGGTTTCTATGGCCTAGACGCCGCACTATGGAAAATCGTAGAACAACTACTGATTAAAAATGGTTTTTGTCAATGTCGCTACTGGCATCATTTTTTTTATTTTACTCAATAGTTTAAGGACCAAACTAGATTTACCTAGCTAACGGCGCCGATTCCCTTGTTCACAAACTAAACTAAATTTAAGTTCAGTGCATCTTTTTCTTTCTATTTCATTACGAAGAGGACAGAAGATAAATTTTAGTTTAGTCCTGTCAAATTAATCAGCGCCTGTCACTACTCCATACAAGTTTAGACGTGATTAAAAACTTGCCTACTAAAATTACGTCAATTTACGTCAAGCGCTGATTAATTTGACAGGACTAAACTAAAATTGATCTTCTGTCCTTTTCTTAATGAAATGAAAAGAAAAGGATGCACTGAACTTAAATTTAGTTTAGTTCGTGAACAAGGGAATCGGCGCCATTAACTAGATTTTTTGATATTATAGTCAATAAACTATACATATTATACTCGTATGAAATGATTTTTTTACAATACCACAAACTTTATAGTTTTGACGGACGTCCATCATGTCGATTCCGTAAAAATCTCACCGTGAAAACTCGCGTGGAGTGAGCTCTCAGTGTCATCCCACTGATGCTAGGTAGGGAGTGACCAAGCATTACATTTATAATCATAATCGAGATTTTAATAATATTTTTATGCTAATTCTTTAGATCATTTTATATTATTTCAAAACTAGTATTTAAGTGTTGAAACGTTACTATTTAGGGTTATTTTTTTAAATAAAATAGCAAAACATAAATTCAGTCAGAAACTGAATTTTGTTTTTTTTATTCCAAAAGGTTTGGTAATTTTCGCAGCCGCCATCTTACTTTTTAGATTTGACCTCACTATCGGCTTTAACACCCCCGAAAACCACAAAAACGACACCCATGATGAAAAATTGCAATATTTTCGCAGCCGCCATCTTGCTTTTTAGATTTGACCTCACTATAAATGATAAATGATTTATTTTCTGTAAGTAGGTTTGTAGAAACACTTTTACACGTCAATCATATTTTTAAAATAAAGCTAGATGAGGTCGGCGTTTCCTATCTGACTACTCTGAGAAGAAAGGCCGAAACAAACTCAGAGGTCACAGTCTCTTTTAAAGTCCAGACATAATCTTGGTCAGATCATGTGAGGACCATGTAGATCTATGTCTGAAATGGTCCTTTTAAGGAAAGAACCACACAGATTGAATGGACCTGTCCAGTCAGTGCACGCATTTGTCAGTAATCGTGCAGCTCAACTCAGAACTTAAGGAGCTCAACGATTCGACGAACAATACCAAAGAAAGAACATTTGGGTAGGCCTATAGATGCTGGCGGGAAAAATTCCGAATCATTCCCGACGAATACTTCGGAAGTATTCCGAAATATTCTGAAACTTTGGGAATATTTCAATTGTCAAAAAAAAAACCGGGAAAATTGTATTAACCTATTAAAAGTCACTGTACTCGATTGAGTACAGCGTAACGAAGTAAAATAATAAGGTGTATCACTTAAAATTTACAAGATCTGTAATTTACACTTCGGGATAAGGCTGTACTCAATTGAGTACAACATACTTTAATGGGTTAACAGTAATAAAAACAGAACGGATTTCAATAAAGTTCCGTCTTTATTGAAGTTGGTTCTATGTTCTAAGATTTTATTGAAGAGGTTGGTTTGAGGTGCTCCGGCTTCATTGAAGTTGGTTCTATCTTTTTACTTAAATATTTTTATCTCAACATTTGTTTATGTCACGTATACATATAGTGACTATAGTCCGTCTTATGAAAGCGCGACCTGAGAAAAAGAGGTTAAAAACAAAAATTTTGTATGTGGTATTACTAACTAGTAGGAGAATTATTTCTTGACACTTAAATTTTTTTTGTTTCCTACAATTGCGGCTGAATAATGTTGCCAATTAAATTAAAAAAAAAAAAACTCCATGTCGCGCTTTCATTGGACGCACCCTAGTAATATTGTTCTAAAAACTGCATCAAAAGCGGTTTAACGCGAGATAATCGCGGACAAACATACACACCTACATACAGTTCAAACTCGTAACCTCCTTTTTATTGAAGACAGTTAATATATATCAAAACCTACTCCTAAGTATAGCAAATAGGTACTTTTCTGAAAACCGCATCAAAACGTGTTTGCTTGCAAGGTTTGCCTTTATTTGTTTTTATTGACTTTTATACGCGATATGTAGATAAGTAGGTAATGATTAATACATATCTATGTGACTCGCGAATACTCGGGATGCGAACAGAAGAGCTATAAACAAACTAATCAAAAACATAGGTATCCCTTTTTCAAAAAACAAATCAAATATGCTCGGTGGTTTTTTATTCCACAACTAAGTACCTAACATTTAGAAAAAGAGCATTTGCAAAAATAGCACAAAGAAATAAAAATCCTGTTAATCGCAGGATAACATATTTACCTATAAAAATATCAACATAATATATTATACTTAATCAATCATATTTATAATAAAATAAACATTTATATTTTACTTACTTATGTGCCACTGAAAAATAAATTCACCCACCACACAACAAAATAAACACGTTTATTCCTGAATAATTCGGTCGAAATATTCCGCGGAAACATTCGATTGCGGGGTATGAATCTTTCTCCGCGGGCGAAAACTTCCGGGGAGCATCTCCCCTCTTACCGCACCCCGCACCGCCATCGCCTGCATCACCGCTAACAAAGAGTTTCAAATAAATGTCACTAGATGGCACGACATTTATTGATCTATGATTGAAGTGTAATTTCAAAGTTTTTGTTGACTTTTATAAGGTTTATTCATACATAATCAACAAATAATAATCATAATCACACCAAATTATGTAACAATAAGCTCTTAGTACAAATTTCAAAGATGATTGGAATGCACAATTAATATTTATACCAGTAGATGGCGCTGTATTAAATTTCAAAGGTTAACATCTCGATTTTTTAAATTTTGTTTTGTTTAATAATATCACTGATAATAGGAGTAAGGAGTACGTAGCGGCAGTACAAAAGTACAGTGTGCTTTTAACGTCATCTATTCTGAATAAAAGTATAATGTAACCCTTCTTGCAAAGTCGCTACTAACACCATCTATTGGGAACGAACGCGATTGATGTACAAAAATAGCTAGAATTGCCAGATGAAATCTGCTCTAAAGAGCAGATTTCATCTGGCAATTCTAGCTATTTTGCGGGGTCGGAGTCCGACGCCGCATCTAGTGCAAAGAGCTCAGGTCGGAGCTCGGAGCACAAACAGGTGGAAGGGACGAGCCGAGAGTTCAGACGAACCTCGAAGCGCCCCAACTCGGGGTCGTCCTCCGACGAGGTTGTCGGTCGGAGGAAAAAATTCCTCTGCAGCCGGCGGGGTGCGGCCCGAGGAGGAAAAGGGGTGGATAGAGGGCCCTCCACCAGGGAGGTCGGCGAGCCGAGCCGAGCCTGCCCAGCCGAGAAGGCCCAGGCAGTGCAGGGCTCAGAGGCTCCTGGTGGTGGGCCGGACGCCGCTGGCGGCCCCTTTTCGGAGCGTGTGGCTGGGTTCGCAGAGGTGGTGCTAGCCCTGATCAAGGGGGTGGCCGTGAAGAGGCTCAAGTCCTCTAAGGACCAGGCCATATCCGCGGCCACGGCCTCGATTGTGGCGGCAGCGGAGGCCCTTCACCTAGGGCCTCCTTCAGACGGCATGTCGGAGATGCGGGCGGAGGTCGCCCGCCTGACAGCCGCCATGGAGCTTCTCAAAAAGGAGAATGAGGAGCTCCGAGCGGACCTGGCTGGGCTTAGGAGAGCCGACTCCCAAGTGGAGCCGAAGGGGGGGCAGCAGCATGGGCAGGGGCAGCCCGTGCCTGCTGAAGACCGGGTTTTGACCCTGGTGCGGCAGGAGATGGCTTCCTTGCGGAGTCGTTTCTCCGCTCTAGAGGCCATAGTCCTGCGCCCCCCGTTAGCGCCGAGCCAGCCGGCCTCGGGCCAGCGCAAAGCCCTGTCGTATTCTGCCGCCACAGCTGCCACGGCCAAACCGGGGTCGTCGGGGCAGCCAAAGGGCGGGGCGAATGCGCGGGCCGCGAAGGCTCCAGCCCCAGAGGCGAGGACTCCGGCCCCAGCGGCGAGGGCCCCAGCCTTGGCGGCGAGGGCTCCGGTGGCGAGACGGCCGCCCCCGCCACCTAAATCTCTTCCGGCCGATGCCGAATGGCAAGTAGCCGGGGAGAAGAGGAAGGCGGCTAAGGCCAAAAGGGCGGCCAAAAAGAGGGAGAGGTGGCAGCGGCGCAAGGAGCGAACCGCCGCGGCTAGGCTCCGCGCCCCGAATTCCGCAGCTGTAGTAATCACACTACAGCCGGATGCGGAAAAGAAGGGCGTGTCCTACAGGAGTGTTATGGCGAAGGTGGGTGAGGTGGTGCGCCTCGAGGAGCTCGGCGCTGCCACTGGCCTAAAAATGAAGGTAATGGCGACTGGGGCCCGAATGGTGGAGGTCCCCGGTGCGGCCAGTGGCCCGGCCGCTGACGCTCTGGCCGAAAGGCTCAGGGCGTCCCTAAATGCGGACGAGGTCCGAGTGTCCAGGCCCACCAAGTGCGCTAGCATGCGCATCATGGGCCTGGACGACTCCGTGACGGAGGACAAGGTGGTCGCCGCAGTAGTTAGGACTGGGGGGTGCTCTGCCGAGCAGGTGAGGGTGGGCACCATACATCCTGACCCCGCGGGGCTGCAAACCGCTACGGTGAGCTGCCCCGTGTCGGCGGCCAAAAATATTGCCAGAGAGGGCCAAAGGTTATTGGTGGGCTGGGTCTTAGCACAGGTCAAACTGCTGGAGCCCAGACCTCTGAGGTGCTTCCGTTGCCAGGTGGGCGACCACGTGCAAGCCAATTGCACCTCGGAGGTGGACCGCAGCGGTCTCTGCTACCGCTGTGGTCAGCCCGGGCACAAGGCCGGCTCCTGCAACGCCACGCCGCACTGTGCCGTATGTGCGGCGGCTGGCAAGCCGGCCGACCACCGGATGGGGGGCAAGGCCTGCACCCCACCCGCCAAAGCCAAGGCCAGGGGTAAGCCCTCCGCCACAGCCGCCACCGCCGTCACCGCCACAGCCGCCGCCACTGCCGCCGCCGCCGCTGCCGCTTCCGCCACCGCAGTCGTCGCCGCCATACCCGCCGCGGCAGGACCCCTGGTTCGGGAGGAGGCCAATGCCAACATGGAGTGTCATTAATGGCCCCATTACGCCTCCTCCAGGCGAACATCAACCACTGCGCCGCCGCTCAGGATCTGTTGCTCCAGAGCATGGCGCAGTGGTCGATTAACATCGCCGTGGTCGCTGAGCCGTACTTTGTCCCGCCCAGGGATGACTGGGTGGACCTGAGCGGCTCAGTGACCCTAATTTCGTCGGCCGCCGCCGGTACCCCGTCCCTCGAGGCCGTCAAGAGAGGACGGGGCTGCGTAGCGGCACGGTTTGGGGAGATTGTCGTGGTAGGGGTCTACCTCTCTCCGAACCGAACTCTTGCCGAGTTACACAACTCCCTTGCGGAGTTGAGAGACGTCGTCGTCGGGTTTGGTTCCCTCCCCGTGTTCGTCCTCGGGGACTTCAATGCCAAGAATTTGGCTTGGGGTTCCCGGTTAACGGACACACGGGGCAGGATGGTGGAGGACTGGGCTCTGGAGACAGGCCTGGTCGTCCTAAACCGGGGTTCTGTCCCCACGTGTGTGCGGATGCGGGGTGAATCAGTGGTGGACATCTCGTTCGCCAGCCCCGCTCTGTCGCCGCGTGTAGTTGACTGGCGTGTCATGGAGGGGGTGGAGACCTATTCCGATCACCGGTATATCCGGTTCGACGTCTCCGCCCAGACCTCGGACGCGCCGGTCCGACGGGCCCCGAGTGGTCCGCGGTGGGCGCTGAAGCAGCTGGACCGGGAGCTCCTCCTGGAAGCCTCGATCGTGCAGGCCTGGGTGTCACCACCGGACAGGCCTGCCGACATCAACGACGAGGCGGAGTGGTTCCGGGAGGCCATGTCCGACATATGTGACGTGGCAATGCCCCGGGTCCAGCCTGGACGTGCCTCGCGCCAGGTGTACTGGTGGTCGCAGGAGCTGACGGCTCTGCGCACTGCGTGCGTGGCTGCGCGACGCCGGTACACCAGGCACCGCAGGCTCCGTATCAAACCTCCGGATAAAAAAAAAATGTAATTGACTTGAATGGGTCCTGGCGGCTGAGAGTATGTCATGCTCACTCAGATGTCTCGCTGATGGTGGCGCGTGTGTTGGATCATTTAGCTCCCTTCAAAATGGTTGAGCTGAATGGTGCTAATCCATGCATCATGCTCGTGAACGGGCGCCGTTAGTTGGGACTGGTCACCTCTTGGCGTCCTCGGCTTATTTGTAATTATTTTATTTAGAAATTGTTTTTTTTTTTCTCTTTTACTATGGGCGCGTTTTTTTATTTTACATCGTCCTCACATTTAGTTATAATTTCAACATTATTTTTTGTACTAATCTTTATGTATCAATTTAATTTAAAAGAGTGTCCATGGAGTTTCTTGCCCGTTCTTCTCCATAGGTACCTACTACGCTTTGGAATGGGCAACTAGCTTCATATTTCTAACTGACCGACTCCTTGACAATTCAAAAGTGCCTGTAAATGGTTTAATTGAAATAAATGCTTTGAGTTTGAGTTTGAGTTTGATACGGAAGCCATTCAGGCGGAGCTGTACGAGGGATACAGAGCGGCGAAGACCGCCCTCCAAGCGGAGATCCTGCGGGCCAGGGGTTTGGCCCGCGAGGAGTCGCTGGGGACTCTGGACAGGGACCCATGGGGACGCCCGTACAAGGTGGTGCGGGATAAACTCCGCCCATGGGCTCCCCCGCTAACGCAGAGTCTCCGGCCCCAGCTTGTGGAGGACGTGGTGAGCGTTCTGTTCCCTTCGCGAGGGGAACACTCCTCCCCACCTATGGCTCCGCCTACTGCGGTGCCTGATGCGGACCACACCGCCGACGACGACGACGATGCTCCGGAGGTGACCGAGGGAGAAATGAGAGCGGCGGTACGCAGGCTTAATGCCAAAAATACCGCCCCAGGACCCGACGGCCTACCTGGGAAGGCCTGGGTCCTGGCCTTGAAGACTCTCGGGCCTCGACTTAGGGGGCTCCTAAGCGCATGTATGGAGAGGGGCCAGTTCCCGCTTCGCTGGAAGACGGGGAAACTGGTCCTCATAAAGAAGGCAGGGCGCCCTGCGGACTCTCCGTCCGCTTATCGGCCCATCGTGCTGCTCGACGAGGTGGGCAAGCTCTTTGAAAGAGTCATTGCAGACCGCCTCGTCGGCCAGCTGGTGCGGGTGGGGCCGGATTTGGCGGAGAGCCAGTTTGGTTTCCGCAGAGGGCGCTCTACGGTGGACGCCATCATGCGTGTGCGAGCCCTGACGACGGGGAATGCTGTTGCCCAGGGTGGGGTCGTCTTGGCGGTGTCTCTAGACATCGCCAATGCCTTCAATACCCTGCCCTGGAGTTGCATCAGGGAGGCACTCCGGTATCACCGGATGCCGACCTACCTCTGTCGTGTGGTCGAGGCCTATTTGACGGACAGGGCCGTCATCTACCCCGGTCACCAGGGAGTGTGGAACCGGCAAGAGATGTCGTGCGGTGTCCCACAGGGATCGGTCCTGGGGCCGCATCTGTGGGACATCGGATACGACTGGGTGCTACGCTGACGACACGTTGGTCCTGGCGCAGGAGAGGTCGCACCAGGCGGCGGCCGAATTAGCGGCACGCGGGGTTGCGACAATCGTCGAAAGGATCCGGCAATTGGGACTCGAGGTGGCCCTGCACAAGTCCGAGGCCATGTGTTTTCATGGTCCTCGGAACGCGCCACCGTTGGGGTCCCAAATAACGGTAGGAGGGGTTTCTATCGGCGTCGAGTCGACGATGAAGTACCTGGGACTCGTCCTCGACAGCCGGTGGAACTTCGTGGAGCATTTCCGACGTTTGGCTCCCAAACTGGAGCGGGCGGGCGCTGCATTAAAGCGGCTCCTGCCCAATCTAGGGGGGTCCAAACGCCTCCTGCCGGAGGCTCTACGCGGGGGTCGTGCGGTCCATGGCCCTCTACGGGGCACCTGTATAGGCGCGCTCTCTGGCGCTGCGGCCAGCCCGCCGGTTGAGCGCGGCCCAAAGGGTCATGGCCATCCGGATGGTCCGAGGATACCGCACGGTCTCCTGTGAGGCAGCGAGCCTCCTTGCCGGATTGCCGCCATGGGATCTGGAGGCAAAAGTCCTCGCGCACGTATGGGAGTGGCGCGAGGAGGCGAAACGCCGGGGCGTAAGTCCGCTGCCGCGAGAAATCGTGGCACAGCGGACGGAGCTCCGGCGGGATCTCATGGCGTCATGGAAAGTACGGTTGTCGCAACCAGTGCTGGGCACGCCACGATTGCGGCGATAAGTCCCCTCTTTGAGGAGTGGCTGGAGAGGCGCCACGGCGTCCTCACCTTCCGCCTGACGCAGGTCCTCACCGGACACGGCAGCTTCGGGAGGTTCCTGTGTCGAATAAGGCGGGAGGAAACGTCCGGGTGTCACCACTGTGTGGATCGCCCAGAGGACACGGTGGAGCATACGGTGGAGGTTTGCCCGGCTTGGGCAGAGCACCGCCGTGTCCTCGTGGAGGCGATCGGCGGCAGAGACCCTCTCGCGTCCGGCCCTGGTTCAGGCCATGGTACGGAGCGAGAGGGCATGGGCAGCCGTCACCCTCCTTCTGCGAAGCAGTAATGCTCGCGAAGGAGGAGGCGGGACGGTTGAGGGAAAGGCAAGTTTCGCGCCCTCTCGCCCCTAGCCGCCGCAGGAGACGCCCAGGGCGTCGGGAATCCCGGGCGGATTTCCGGCCACCGTAGGCGCGGGCTTGCGGACGGTGAGCAATGGGTAGCTCACCGTCCGGTAAGGACCAGGCCCGGGTCGACGGCGCGTCGTATTCCACGCGCGCCTCAAAGAGATGTCGTCAGCACAAAGTAGGGGTCCACTAGGGCCGATGCCTGCCGGGGTCGCGGGAAGGTACTTATGGGTCACCGAGGCCCCCGCAACACAGGCAACAGGAAGGAATACGGGTGGGTTTTAGTCAGTAAGAGTCTGACACACCCTCCCGCTCCGCCCAGAGCGGGAGAAGTTATTTGATGATTTCCCACCCTCAAAAAAAAAAAAAAAAAATACATTGACATCTGAATGAGCCACCTATTTTCTTGAGCCTTGTTGTTCCTCAACAAGTTTGTGTTTGTTCCTAGTATTTATATTATGGATATCACTGTATTTTTTAAACAATTTTATATTTTTATGGGCATATAAAAGATTTTCAAAAATATACTGGGAGGGCACAGTCATTACATTAATCTCCTTAAATTTCTCTCTATCGGCTTTAACACCCGCGAAAACCATGAAAACGACACCCATGATGAAAAATCTGAACATTTTCGCAACCGCCATCTTGCTTTTTAATTTTGACGTCACTGTCGGATTTAACACCCCTGAAAACCATGAAAACGATACCCATGATGACAAATCAGAAAATTTTCGCAGCCGCCATCTTGCTTTTTAATTTTCACCTCACTATCGGATTTAACACCCCCAAAAACCATGAAAACGATACCCATGATGAAAAATCTGAATATTTTCACAGCCGCCATCTTGGATTTTGGTATAAACGTGGTAAAACCAAATTGTTTGTCGCGCATTTAAAAATAAAAAACTGGCAAATTTAAGAAAAAACTACTTGATATTAATAACAACGCCTCACGCGCAAGCGCGGCGTGATCTTATCACTTCACCCGATTCTCGTAACCATAGTAACCCCCCGCGCCGGAGTGAATCGGCTGGTGAAGTGAGTCGGTAAACGCGACGCGCGAGTGTCGTGATCTTATCACTTCACTCGATTCTCGTTGCCATAGCAACACCATTTCACTTGGGCTGGATGAAGTGAGCCTAGCCGCCCGCCGACCGGTGCGCGCGCTGCGCGTGTGTCAGTTGAACTGTTGAATTTTGTTATAGTATTGATGATGGTAATTTTATGAGTATTATTTTATTATTGGCAACGCGTAGGTCGGTATAAATTTACCTACCTGAAATAAAATATTAGAACGGTATTTATTAAATAATCCGCACGTTTTTTTATTCGAATGGCTTATGTACACAGACACACACATCGTTTAGTTAGGTTTCCACATAGTTTGTGAGGGGATACATTTTATGGACCGTCAGCCAGGCACACTTTTAGCACTCGGTTATTTCTTCTTATTGAATAGATTTGGGTTAATTACAAATAACGTCGCTCGGCTCGTCGATTGGCTCAATAACGTCGCATAGTCTTTACTCGCCTCAATCCACTATCGCTTTTTCAAAACACATCGCGGTTGGGTCAGGGGATTGCGTTTATTTAATCAGTTAACTGATTATGATCAATAGAATTAACATAAAAATATTATTAAAATCTCGATTATGATTGTAAATGTAATTCTTGGTCCATCCCTAGTATCAGGTGCGATGACACTGACAGTTCACTCCACGTACACTTCACATAAGTTTTCACGGTGAGAAGGTTACAGAATAGCACTGCATGTTAAGCCCGTTCACTTCATCACTTTCAAATTGATTATAATGTTATACGTTACAGGAAAAGGTATAATATGGTATAATGTATTATATATTTTTGGAAACCTCGTCTTTTGAAGAATATGAAACAACTAATATGTATTTAATATTATGTTAACGTTTATATTAAAATAATTGCAAAATAAAGTATGGTGAAAAAAGTTCATCGACACTTTTGACAGTTGCCCACGTTTACCCCTGCTTTACATTTAATTAATGTTGATTTGTAGCCTAGCTATAAAATTAAAGAAAAAAAAGCTGCGGATATTTGCGGTTTTCGGAGTACTTAATTGGTAAAAATGTACATGTGCACTTAAAATATTATGCAAACTGATCCCTGAATAGAAAAATGGTTTTAACAGACCCAAAGTATTTTAACTATACCCCACACCATGGTATTGGCGAGAAAAAATAATATTATCATCCCCACTGTACGTGTGCAAGGGAGATACCCAAACCCTACAAAAGACAACCGCGGAAAGACAGACAAACAGACAGAGAGACAGACGGACATGGCGAAACTATAAGGGTTCCTTGTTGATTACGGAACCCTAAAAATTTAGGTACACGTTGAAAAATCCAAACCAAAACAAATATTGAACTGATTGACGCGTTATGAAATAAAAACACATTTTAAGCGAATTATTTACTAAGTGTAACAAGTTAGGTTAGTCCGGGATACCATTATCGAGTGGGATTATATTTTCTGTGCTATCGGCGCTGTCCGGCGCGTGTTCAGCTTCAGGTATCTCTGCAAGCACCTTGTCTATCCATAGCCGACTGTAGGCTACCTGAAAAAACATAGATCCAATTAGTTTAACTCTTACTTGTTATGAGCTCCTGGTAGCAATATATACCTGACTCTTCTGGGTACTACCTTGAATTACCTACCCAACAGCTGCCACCCAACTAGTGCTCCAACGGTTTTCTTTTATATGTATAGGTCATGATAACAGTACTTTTCCGCATATCAAGGGGTGGTGATTAAAATGATAACATAATTATTAATCTTTTAGGATTTTTAAGTAAAAAAAAATATGTATTTATTTATTTTTTAATTATCCCAGCATTATGCTGAGATAGGAGCCGTTTTGGCGCCGCACAAGTCTTGATTGATTTTTTGTATTTTGTAGATAATCGAAAAAATAATGATGTCAATTATTTTGTTAGTTTGTTTTATTTATTTTTTTAAAGCATTGCCGCCTTTAGTAACGACTGACTGCATTCGCTAAGTAAAAACTAAACGGGGCCGCGGGAAGGTAGGCACTTATGGGTCACCGAGGCCCCCGCAACACAGGCAACAGGAAGGAATACGGGTGGGTTTTAGTCAGTAAGAGTCTGACACACCCTCCCGCTCCGGCCAGAGCGGGAGAAGTTATTTGATGATTTTCCACCCAAAAAAAATTACCTTAGCAAATACTCCTGGCTTGGACTTATAGGCGCATTCTTCAGTGCCGGAAAACAGCGCTATGCCGTAAAGCGTGCCGGCGCGATTGAGTCCACTAAAAAGAACCGCTGGGTCACCTGTGTCACCCTGGTACCAAAACATTGAAATTACTGTTACTTTCCTCGGTCAAGGTATCGCGGAATTTGATAAGTAGGTACGGTACTGCCATCAAAACATATTCAATCATAAGCGGATTCAGAGAATCTTACGAAAGAAAGTTAACTGTTCGTTGCTTTCTTTCGTAAGAAATATCGTCTATTGTCTTGTAACAAGAGAGTGAGGCACTAGGGAAGATACTGCTGAGAGGTGTAGGCAGTGTCTCAAACATTGTGCTGAAAATAAGAATGAATAAATTAATGTTAGTTAAATGGTGAGTAAAAATGTACTAACTGCACACAACGCAACGCCTTTTATGATGCTCTGTAGGCAGAGATTATCGTGTTGCAAGTGGTAGTCATTCCCGTAGATACGGCGACATTCCGCTTTAGGCACCTCTCGTACAATCATCCGCCGCAACTCTTGATTCTCACCTTCGCGGATTTGTCCACTCACCTGTCAAACAGTTTTAACTTTATTAATACTGACTTCTTACTGGTTTCTAATGTCCTAGTACTATTAGATTAGAAGTAACGTAACACTTGATCCTTTTGACACGTGCAATGGATGAATCCAATATGTCCCTTGAACTCTGTTGAAATTGAAATGAAACTGATGAACCCCGTCTTATAATTAAGTACGGTACTGCTATACGGTATATCTTTCTCCTTCACTTTATGAAGAAATGTGTCCTATCCTACCCAGTGAATTGTAGTTAGAGAAACAAAGATAGATAATATTTATTGTGTTCGATTTTTTCGCAGACAATGATGGGTTTCGCAACTAGGTGGCCTTGGCGAAGTGCCAAATAATTAGCTAACGGATTAACGCTATAGAATCATGGTTACCTGGTACCCGCGGAAGTAGATTGATGCTCCACAAAACAATAGAAAAAGGTGAATTTTACTTTGCTTGCCTACAGTAGGTACCTACCAACTGATAATTATGATTTTCTGAAAATTTCACTCCCTGCTTTTCGGCGCTCACTCATTCGATACGTAAGAAATCACACAGGTTTTAAATAGTTTCCCCAGAAATTGCAAACTTATGACTTTACGTACCTACCTACAGTCCTAAAGTATGTTATCAGAATAATAACAATAGTTTTTTATTACCACCGAACCGTATCCAGTGACGACAGTCTCCCCAAACATCGGTGGCAGGTCAGCATCAGCGACTGCTAGTGACACGGCTTGCATTCTGCTGTTTGGAGTTATCGGCAGATTCACCTGTAATACCAGGATAGCATATATTTAAGGTAACAGTTGCGTCGAACTTAGATTTTAGGTATTTAGGTCACAGCTTAGGCGGTTTTTCCTTATTTGTTAAAATTACCCACAATTTAAACGCGCAGGGGCCGTGGCACAGACGTTTAGAATATCCAAAATTCCAAAGTCAAACAAATATAACGTTACCTACCTTGACCATAGCTAGATTGTGTTCAGGATAGTATTGGTCCATCCTATAGTCAGGATGTCTCTTGATGTCCATGACTGCCAGTATTCTTCCGCCGAAGTCTCTGAATACTGACCCCATTCGAATTGAAACTTCTTCTTTTGTTACGCTGATGGAAATCGAAAATGTACCTTTAAGTATCTGATTATGTAAATACAGTGTGCCTCCGTTAGTGGCAGAGTGGCAGTTGTTTTAGTTCAATCTCAGATTTGATGGCTTACTGGCTACTACTTTAAACGATAAGAATAGCTGTTGGTCGCTGTTACTCAACACAATGTCAACTCAATGTATGTTCCTTCTCCAGAATTAGCTTACCTACTGACATGTTAAATGAGTTCATTTATATAGTTTTGTTTTATTTGACTATTACAATTAAGTTCAATTTTATATTAATTTCTTAATGACATAATCTACTCATGACATTTTTTTTTTATTGAGTTGGATTGCAATATGTAGTTAGCTAGCGACCTTGACAATTGATCTTTTATGCTTGCCTGAGAAACCGTCAGCAAGTTCGTTATACTCCCTTAGATGTCACTGCTTGTGGTAGCGTCGGGGGTCGGGTTGCCTCCTTCCCTCAAATATGGCGAGGGGGGTAATGGCTGATCTTTGCGTTATGCTCGTAGACGGATGCTACTTGTGGTGTCTGGTCATCTTGCTGACCATGGTTTTGTTATTGTTATTAGTAATTAACTGTTTATTTATTAAATAAATAAACGTAGGTAAAACAAATATGATTTGAAATTTGAATTGATGGTCCAAGTTTATCATTTGTGACTTCAAGCTACAACTATAGCTAGCGGGCACGCCTTTTATGCCTGGAGGCTTTTATTTAGGTATTAAGTTTTGTTTAGGTACGTTTTTAGTTTTTAGGGTTCCGTAGTCAACAAGGAATCCTCATAGTTTCGCCATGTCCGTCTATCTGTCTGTTGGTCTGTCCCCAGCTTAGCTCAGAGAATCTTAGTACTAGAAAGCTGTAATTTGGCATGGGTACAAATATTAATCACGTCGACAAAGTGGTAAAATATTTTTTTTTACGGTATCTACGATACACGTAAAATGGGGATGATATTTTTTTTCCGTCTATCATATAGTAAGAGGAATCGTTGGATAGGCCGTTCAAAAATGGTCCGGGTCTGTAATAAAAAAACATTTCTCGATTCAGGGATCCGTTTGCGTAATAATAAGCTTTAAAGTGCTAATTTTTGTTTTACGTTAGAGTCAAGTGCGTCCCCCCCTGCCAGCTAAATGGTTGTATTTGGATGTGTGAAAAGTTCATCGCAGTAGTGCCAATATGTATAACGAAATTAAAAAGAAACTATCACAGCTAAGTAGGCTTTACAAGTTAACGAATCGACCAACTTGCATTTGCAGTTGAAGAATTGAACGTGACGTATATCGATGTATTGGAGAACATGTTTTTCAACTACAATGTTAAGTTTGTTCTTGGGACAAATTCATCCCAACTACGGAACTCTTCCTAGTGCGTGGTCCGCCCACACGCACTGGGCCGGTTTGTTTAGTTGGTATAGTGGCGTGTGTTAGCTAACTTATGGCAAATAAATTAATATTTATGTTTAGTTGGTATAGTGGCGTGTGCTAGCTAACTTATGGCAAATAAATTAATATTTATGTTTAGTTGGTATAGTGGCGTGTGCTAGCTAACTTATGGCAAATAAATTAATATTTATGTTTAGTTGGTATAGTGGCGTGTGCTAGCTAACTTATGGCAAATAAATTAATATTTATGTTTAGTTGGTATAGTGGCGTGTGCTAGCTAACTTATGGCAAATAAATTAATATTTATGTTTAGTTGGTATAGTGGCGCGTGCTAGCTAACTTATGGCAAATAAATTAATGTTTATGTTTAGTTGGTATAGTGGCGTGTGCTAGCTAACTTATGGCAAATAAATTAATATTTATGTTTAGTTGGTATAGTGGCGTGTGCTAGCTAACTGATGGCAAATAAATTAATATTTATGTTTAGTTGGTATAGTGGCGTGTGCTAGCTAACTTATGGCAAATAAATTAATATTTATGTTTAGTTGGTATAGTGGCGTGTGCTAGCTAACTTATGGCAAATTAATTAATATTTATGTATGTTTAGTTGGTATAGTGGCGTGTGCTAGCTAACTTATGGCAAATAAATTAATATTTATGTTTTGTGTTGCTTAATGTAAATTATTTTGCATACTCTTGTATACTTAGAATCAAGTTTTTCCAACTGAACAGACAGGTGTGCTGCTGGGGAGTTTGTTGCGCCTTCTTCCAAACCACTAGGAAGTGGTGAAGGGCGGGTGTTTTGGGGGACTTTCTTTGTAAATTACAAAGAAAGTCCCCCAAAACGCCCACCGACGTTCGAAAACTGCTGATTCTCAGCCTAGTTTGAATAAATGACTTTTGATTTTGATTTTTGACTGCATCAGACTGCTTGAAAGTGACCTTCTTGTTTGATACGTTTTATGTTCTTCTTTTTTCTGAAATACCTAGGACTTATACATATTTTTGGGATCCGCCATATTACCTCCTTGTGGGACAATTGGGATAAAAGATGCTTGTTGACTACCAGGCATCTTTTGCGCTCTTAACCCCTCAAGCAACCTCTTCATCGTGTATGTTATCTTAAGAATAATACTATTAAACCTTTCGATTTTTAAAGAACAAGAACATACTAATCAAAGCATTGCGCTGCTGTCAAAATCCATTGTTTTCCAACTATCGCTCCACCACACCAATGTTTTCCGTGTAATCTGAAAAAATTAAAACATAAAATAAAATAAATATAATTGCAGTTTGTTTTTGTTTACACCTAAAAGGATCTACATTTTATGTGTGAACTCCTACTTATGTAAGTATACAATAATTATTAATGTGGATCCTCAGTGGTACCCACCCGCCCGGAGGACACGGTGGAGCATACGGTGCCCGGCTTGGGCAGAGCACCGCCGTGTCCTCGTGGAGGCGAGCGGCGGCGGAGATCTCTCGCGTCCGGCCCTGGTTCAGGCCATGGTACGGAGCGAGAGGGCATGGGCATGGCTCGCGAAGGAGGAGGCGGGACGGTTGAGGGAAAGGCAAATTTCGCGCCCTCTCGCCCCTAGCCGCCGCAGTAGACGCCCTGGGCGTCGGGAATCCCGGGCGGATTTCCGGCCACCGTAGGCGCTGGCTTGCGGATGGTGAGCAATGGGTAGCTCACCGTCCGGTAAGGACCAGGCCCGGGTCGACGGCGCGTCGTATTCCACGCCCGCCTCAAAGAGATGTCGTCAGCACAAATGTAGGTGTCCACTAGGGCCGATGCCTGCCGGGGTCGCGGGAAGATACTAAAGGGTTTTGTTGGTATACTGGCGCGTGCTAGCTAACGTATGGCAAGTGTGTAATTTAATCCAATGTTTTGTGTTTCGTAATGTTAATTACTTTGCATACGATTTGTATAGAATCAAGTTTATATAACTAAACAGACAGACGTGCTGCTGGGGAGTTTTTTCCACCGCTTCTTCTTCCCAGCTAAAGCACTAGGAAGTGGTGATGGGCGGGCATTTTTGGGGGACTGTCTCATGTAACTTTGACGTTCGAAAAGTGCTGATTTTCAGCCTAGTTTGAATAAATGACTTTTGATTTTGATTTTATTTATTTTGCTTCGATGATGCTAGTTTATCATTTCTAACTTCGAGTTACACCAATAGCCTTATGTAAGGCACCGAGGCCCCTGGCAACACAGGCAACAGGAAGGAATACGGTCGGGTTTTAGTCAGTAAGAGTCTGACACACGCTCCCGCTCCGCCCAGAGCGGGAGAAGTTATTTGATGATTTCCCAACCAAAAAAAAAAGTGGTACCCGTAAATTCATTTTTCTTACGTGTTTTGCAATTTGCAGGGCAGTGTCAGGTTGTATCTTGATCAAAACATGTTTCGCGACCATATCAAATATCATAAGTATTTACAGTATCTATTATAATCATTAGAATCATCAATAAATCTCTTTTAGTTATATTTGTTCCTTATAAACAAATCTCATAAGAACAAATACTTATGAAACAAATCTAACTTCGAGAGATGTGTAAGAACATTTTAATGTCGCGGGCTACCGCTGCGGATCCACCTCAAGCGAGAGCTGCAATGTTATGTTTGTTCTAACCTCACGGACACACTGTAAGGATAGTCTTCGAGGCAGACTAATCCAGTCTCAGTAGTTAGTCTTTTTCTCCTAACGTGTGTGAGATCTTCTTCCATCTTAGGTGGAAATTCACATTCTAATTCTGTCCTCCTTGTGGTCGTTCCTGAAACAACGGAATCAACTATAACAGTCTGTTCATCTCGTAGTACCAGTGAACTTACATTGTCAACGTACTACATAAAAAATACAAAATACAATTTGATGTCGCACGCTTAAGGAAAATTAGTTTTAGCCATTTAACTAATTTAGGGATAAGATAAGCGGGGAAAATGGACAAGCAATCTAATATTGCCGTGTAGAAGAGGTTAATTTGATCATACGCAAATAATAACATTATTCTCTTCTTCCGAAATGAGTGCCGTAAATTAGAACACTAGCAAAATTAGCATTAACTAGATTTACGCTGCTAATTTGGAATATAGCAATATATATTTTTTAAATACGTAATATTCACGCTTTGACGTGAAGTATCAGATATCATTTTTGTAATCCAGTTCATAATTGCTATATGGAAATAAAGGAATTTAATTATTAATACTTTGCACACTGATTATACCTACAGTCATGAAAAAATAATAGTTAATTAAGCAGGATAAGGCGCTCCCCTTTTAGAGTCTGCTTCGGAAAATAGTCTTGCTTTAAAATACAAAATTTTTAATGTAGACACATGGATAAATGTATTATGTTCGCACATGAAGAGCAACAACAACAACAACTCAAACTTCCTTTCAACAGAAACTTCCTTCTTACCGCTTTCTACGAATAAATTAAAATGAATAACTTCAACTACAAAAAAAGTTAAAAACTGAAGGCACTGCATATCTTTTATGTACTAAAAATGTTTCGAAATTTCACGTTAGTTATCTATTCATTTTAGTGTTCGAAACACGTTAAAAGTTCGCGAAAGTTAATGAGAAACTAGACCAACGTTTCCGAACATTCTAATCACTAGTTTAAGAATAGTTTTCAAAACAGTAATGGTGATTATGTAACAACGTATTGTTCGTCGCACAATAGCGGAACTTTGCAAAACAAACCTCAAAAATACTTCAAACCTCACTTGGAACTTGTAGGTGGAAATCTTAATTTGTTATTTAATTAGGATCGTTTACTACCGGATATCTACCTATGATTATTCATAATACACTGTCAAACAGAAACGACTAACGGCTCGATGAGTTATAGAACCTTTTCGTCTTCACTTTTTAGGGTTCCGTATAGTGTCGGATCGATCGAGAAATTATAGTTCACCGTTACCAAATGCCAAAGATCGACACCTACAACCATTGATACTCGTATACTGTTTTTTTTTTGTATATCAATACCAACAACGTAAAAGCATATTTAAAAAAAAATTATATATTAAGATTCTCCAGGCAGGAGCAGTAAACAGAATTGTAAACTTTAAATGTTACGCTCAAAAATGATCGTTCTAATAAGTTGTCTCTTGTAGTCTAAATAGTTGGATATGATGGACTCGGGGATCTCCCAAATCCCAAGATGCGTCGTGACATTCTGATACTCGACTTTCAGTGAAAGTGAGGTCATCAATGTATACTCCAATTGTATTCAGCTTGCAAATATTATCCTTGCCTTATTCGTATGATTTTAGGGCTACGTATCAATCTGATTAAGTAAATCAGAATACATATTAGCTTTAACCGTAGTAACTGTTAACTCAACTTGCCAATTTAGGTACTTAGGTATCTCTGCCGATATCCCTAAACTAGGTCGATTGTCACATTGGATGAATTATGTTCCTTATTTTTTTAAATTACCTTTATGCCTTATTATTATTGTATCCGGTAAAACTCCAATGGGCTTGCAACTATTCATTATTATTAAGGAGTATTTCGGTCCGTTATTCGAAAGAATCTCTCAATTTCTAGCGAGTACGAGTATTAGGCAGATTCGTCTCAAAGATGACAACAGCACAGGATCGAGCATTCGCTTCATAAAGGTTCAGCAGCGGTCTGAGTCTGTGTTATGTACTTACTTACTGTTTTCTATTTTCAATAAAACGATCAACTCTTGCAATCTTTCCCATACTTACACTGAGGCAAAAGCTAAGTCTAAAGGTCACCAATTCTCTTCTCAAGTACTCAAATCCAATCAACTGGCCTTGAATACGTTGTATCCCACTTCCCATAACATCCCCTGTCTGGGCGGGATTCATTTCAATCTTGTGCTGAAAACAAACCTGTAGAATGTAGGTACTACATGTGCGGAACCGACTCGCGCGTAGCTCGCTTTAACAATATCCATTATCCAATCGATGTTACTTCTTGAATCGCGCTCATATTTATAATTGCCGATACTAACAATGTCATCGTACTACTATTGACCTAATGCTCATGGCAGGGGATTGTTCTACCGTGAGAACCAAACGAGGATGAGGAACAGATGCGGCTGTAACCTCTAGTATCTAAAATTTTACGCAACCTTCATTTCTCGTATCTGCACGAACAATAGAAAAATATGCTAGATGATCTTGTAATTTTTTAAATTAGTTTGTGAAACGTGTAGTGTTTTTCTGGTTCATTATCTTCAAGCGTCAAAGCATCAGAAACGGCTTTATTGGTAGTGAGTAGTTATCAAACTAAACGCAACGCTATGTGCTACGCGGGCGCTACATTACAAATTATAGCTGTTCGTCTGTTTGGCTTTTTCTTTACTAATATCTTTGATTGCGTGTTCGATTAGTGTAATACTACGAACAGCTGACCTTTTTGATGATCGAAGTACCTATATTGAAAGTTTTACATAAGTATATTAAAATACTGAAATAACTTTGTGTACTTAGGAAATTAAAAAGTTAAAATTAATCTAAGCTAAGGTAAATTTAAAATGTAAATAACCTTAAATCTCAGTGTCATAAAACTAGCTAAGTCTATGCTTTATTCCTTCTCTGTCCATGCTGTAAGATTGTGCGACTGACTTCCGCCTAGATTTAAAAACTAGTTTATCTATTCAAATATCCAGTAAAACCTTTCCTTTGAACTGTGAGTAAAATTATATACTATATGTTTGTATATGCTTTATGTATTTATTTAAGTATAAGTATGTTCATTTTTGCATTATACGAGTAGGTATATTTAACGTTTTAGGTACCTACTTCGCATATTCGCTTCTTGTCGTAGGTCTGCTTCAAGAAATATCTATATTATCTTTGTACCTACTTAACATTATAACTATGTCGTATCTCTGTGTATTTGACTGTGTACATACATAATGAAATACTTAAATTGAGTAAGTACTTAATTTTTAAAATACAATAATACGTTACAGTAATTGCAGATACTACTTAAGACGCTGACAACACCTAAACCGCGGTCACTGTCAAATTCCATAGAAAAGAAAGAGAAGCGCGACGACACAACGCTTGTAATTTATTGCAAAATATGAAGAAATTCTCTATTTACTCAAAACTGAGTTGAGTAATCGAAAATAAAAACAACCAAGTTCTGCATTCAAATAAGACGTTCTTGTTATTCATTACATACGTAACGTATGTTGATATTTGATACAGATATTTTGGATTAGAACTCAAAGTACGAGGTTAGTTTGACGTTAGTTTGTATTGAGATTTTGTTTTCAAAGCGTGTTTTGGTAACAACCAGGTTCTGGGAAATATGGTCAAAATTAACATATATTTTTTCCGCTACCACAAACTATACAGATTTGGCAATTTTTTTTCTTAAGCGAAGCCTAATTTGGTCAATTGGGTCTTGTCAGCGCCTTAATGACTTCGACAGTGAATGCAATTTTACTGTTTCTTTCATAGACATCTTTTATTTTGTAGTTGAATAGACGATTAAGCTTGTTATCTTATGTTTTCTACTCTATTTTCCCTTTATTTTCACCATTGTATTTAACACCTGCATGTTGAAGATGAATAAAGGATTCGTCGCTTTCAATTGTTCGCACGAGATTACATTTAGTTCACCTTTGAGTTTAAGAGTTAAAGTTAGTTAGTTGAGTCAAATCAGAGTAATTGCTGCTATGAATCAATTAACAAATTTATTAAAAGTAATCTTAATTTGTTTCGTAGTTCAATGTTATGCACATAGCAGTCAAGAACGCGACAGCAGTGACCACAGTGACTGTGATTCTGATAATGAAGTGACTCACGAGATTAATGATATCGAATCTTCGTTGGAGCAATCTGATGTTAATTCAATTATTAGAAGAAGATACAATTTACTCAAAGAGCGTGCTAAAAAAGAAGAAGAATATACGATTACTTCTGAAACTGGTTAATACATATCACAATTTACTTTAAAACTCCCATCAAAATTGTTCTAGATCCACAATTTTTTTGTTGACTTTAAAAATGTAACAAGGTTTATTTCAATTTGCTTGTCAAGTCAACATTACAAATGACGGTAACGTTAACAATAAACAATTCAAATGTTTAATATGTGGATAATAATAATAACTAAAATTACATTAAATGTATCTGACTAACAAGCTACAATTTGTTTACAACTAAACAAAATCAATTGGATACATATTGTGCAGTTACCGAGGCGGCCACCGTAACCACCGCAACCTGCGGGTACCAGTACAACAGCAGCAAAGAGGTGGATGACGATGATTTAAAGAGTACACTCGTCGACTATCCCTTTTCTGTATCAATACAGAAAAAAGGAGCGCATTACGTTTCTGGTGCCTTGATAGATAAGAGGTGGATTCTGAGCGTAGCCGGAGAGTTCTTTCAGTAAGATTTTAATTTATTTTGTCTTCTTATTCTTCTGAACACAGTCACAGAACAAAGTCTAAAAAATATTTGTTTCTTATCCGGCTGGCAAGGTTGTTTCCTCTCAATATTTCCTAATTTCGTTAGTACTAATTAATTATCTTCGAATTTCCAGCGTAAGAGATTCCTTAAAATTGTTCAGAGCAAGACTAGGATCCGTGGACTGCAAAAAAGGTGGTACGGTAGTTCCCATCAAGAAAATAGAAATCCATCCATACTACATTTATGGGAAACCAAATTTTGACATCTCTCTATTGAGAATGGCGATAACCGTAGATTATTCTGAGGTCTTAAAACCAATTGGAATTTCTAATACCAAGGGCAAGATGCTAAGTGCCAAGTTTATTACAACATATTGGCCGAGAATAGTGGTAAGTAAACAATAAGAGAACTGGGGGGTAACCATCACCTCATATAGCAGTATTATTATAATATTACTTCACAGTGGGAAAGTGATGGAGCTATACGGGACTTATAGCTCCATCTCTTTCTCACGCTAAAGTAATATTGAAATAATACTGCTATAAGAGGTGATGGTTACCCCCCAGCTCAACATTTTTGTAGTTTGATTGATGTTTTAATTGTCCTTACGCAAGTTTTTGACAGTCTGCGAGTAATTCGAATATTATCTTTATAAGAGTTCTTAAAGTTACATTTAAAGTTAAGTCAGGGAACATGATTGCTAGGGAAATTGACTATAAATTCAAATTAGGTACTCATACTAGGCAATTAGGTATTTGTACTCGTATAAATATAACCTGTATTTTACATATTGTCAGTCGTATGAATTATCTAAACACGCCAAATTGATGTAGTGTCAATCTGCTAAAGGTTTTTTAATGTTTTATTTCGGTGTTCAAATGAATACTTATGAATTTCCGTGTTCCAGTTAAACGGGAAGACGATACCAGAAAAAGCAAAGGAACGAACAAAATATAACAGCATGCGGGTGTCGACACAGAAGCTAATTCCAGCGAATTTATGTAAAAATGCAATGACGGCTACAAAACAATACATCCATGAATCCAGCTTGTGTTTGAAGCCAGTAGTAAAGCATCATAGTATTTGCATGGTTAGTGACGACGACGACCTCATTATTATGCATCCTATTTACTTCTGCGCGCCTAGTCGAAATGCCAGCCTGGTACTAAGTTTCCGCGTTTATCTTTTCTATCATATTCCACTTTGTGGGATCCAACCACTCACCCGCCACTTCTGTTTGAAACACATTTTAGTTACATGCTTTGCAATATTGTAATTATTCATCAAATCATCACTAATCTTATTTTCTTCAATACCAGTAGCGTCCTGCGATTTTATTCTCTTACATATTAAGAATTGAAATACCAACATCTTTCGTTACTATGACTGGAGCACAGACTAACGTACATCCATAATTATCTGATAGTCAAAGTTTGTTGTCCAAGGAAAGGAGTCCTATGTGACTCGAGAAAGTTGACTGGTTGATTAAATTCCAGGCATTGAGATGACCATCATCATCGTTTCAGCCGAAACACCACTGCTGGACATAGGGCCCACAAGCACCGCCACTTCGAACGGTTCTGTGCTTCTCGCATCCAACGGATTCCGGCATTGAGATAGTTACACATAGTTCCAGGACTTTAAAAAAATCCAAACTTTTCCGATAATCTTTACACTTTAAGTTTATTTCCAATCCTTGACTTAAGCCCGTATTATTATAGAATAGAACCTGGCTCAAGACAATACTCAAGCATTACTTAAAACTAGTTTCAACCAATCAAATGGCTTTAAACGAGTTTTAAATTGGGAATCCTTGAGTTTTGCGTGAGCTTCTGTAAAGGCTCCTACATACTGGCGCGACTTGTCGCGCGACGCGACGCGACACAAAGGCACCGCTTGTAGCGCTACAAGCGGTGCCTTTGTGTCGCGACGCGTCGCGCGACAAGTCGCGCCAGTATGTAGGAGCCTTAATACGGGCATTAGTGTGGTCTCGGTTATTTATTAGTATTCGGTACTCTGAGCGCATTGATCCCAAAATGGTCTTCCGTATTCACAGCCCGACGCGGGGGCGCCAGTGGTAGCAGAAGATGTTCTTTGGGGCATCACTTCGGGCTGGATATCACCAACTTGCCCGAATTTCCCAGCTCCAACAATATTCACACGACTCTCTTCACCATCCGTGCGGTCCTGGTTGGACACACAACTACTTAATCTTTAGGTTAAGGTTAACAACACTCCTCACCGGCCACCGCGCACCTACCCCACACTTCCTCACCGACCGGCGGCCACCGCATACCAATGTCCGACAGGTTGTTACGACATTTTGAGACAAGGATAACATATCGATGTAAGATATCAAGCGAATGCCTTAGCGTTGTTTTTACCACGTTAATATCTTTTTCGTTATATGAACTCCTAGTAGAAAGCACAGCTGATTTTTGTTTCATCATTTCCATCTAAGTTTGTTGTTTGGTGCATTCATGGAAAATAGTTTAATAATTCTTAGTATGTACCATTGTAAGTTGAGACAAAACTACATAGACATAAGTAAATTATTGAGTAATTATAACATAATAATGTGTACGAGTAGGTACCTACAAAAACTTTGTATCAGGAACTTATTTCGAAATATACTATAATATTTTATACTTTTTACGAAGGAGCTACACAAGCTTCCTCCCGTCACCTTCGACCTCGTTGATGTAACGAGCCTTCTGAAGGATATTGTCTTTCTGAAGGCCCGCCTCACGGATGTTCTGGCGAAATTAGATGCTTCCCAAAACACTGTCGCTGATTTGCGAAAGGAATTTTGCGAGTTGCGCAACAGTGTAGCGGTAACTAGGTCAACAGTCGATGCGTCAAACGTAAACATGTGTCGCGGAGCTGGCCTCGATATATCGTCGTCAATTTCCGCGTCAGCAGTTTTGTCGCCAGCGCATCCGTCGTTTGCTGAGCTTGCGGAACGTTCCCACCGCGTGTCTCGCAGCCCAGCGCCTGTCACCACAGCTCCTCCATGTAACGCTGCCCGAACTCCTCGCCCCGTCCCGCTGCGAGTGTCTGCAGCCCTGGCGAAACCTTTGCAAAAGGATTTCGCTAGCGTTACCGCGAGTGCCCCAGGCGCTTCAAGTATGCTGCTTATGCCAGAAAAAGCGCCGAACCAACCAGATGCTGAGGGTTTCGTGACAGTGCAGAGGAAGCGCCGATCGCGACCAATCAAGAACCGCTGTGGCAAAGCACCCACAAAACCAGAAATTAGCTTGCGTGCCGCAAAGCCGAACACACCGGTGTACATCTCCCGCCTACACTACACCACTAAGGCGGAGGACATCGTGGAGTACGTGCGCCAGAAGACCAGGTACTCGCCGAGGGTGCAGTTGCTGGAGTCACACCGCAACGTCAACTTCAAGGCGTTTGTGGTGCGAGTACCGAATTGTTATCTGTCCGTCGTCATGGAAGAGGACTTTTGGCCGCAGGACGTGGTGTTCCGTCGCTTCCGCGGACAAGTGCCACAAGACAGCACAAGTACAAGCTAGTGAAGTGAAGTGCTACTAACATAGTTTTAAGCTATTTATTAACATACTTTTCAAGTATATTAAAATATGTATGTTTTTAGGTTAAGGTATTTTTTCTATGGGCCTGTGACGCCTGAAATAAATGGTATTATTATTATTATTATTATTATTATCTTTTATTTAATTATTTACACATTTTAATTTTATTTTTAAATATTAGAATATAAAAAATATATAAAAACATTTAAAAATATAAAAAAAAATGGTAGCCCACCGGTATCGGGAACAGGGTCCAAGCTACCGGCGGTCAGGGCTCCAGAGAGAGGAACCTCCTGACAATGCGAGCCGTGTCCAGAAGTACCGCTTTCTGAATCAAGCCCTTAATCCAGCCGTCCAACGTGAGCCTCTTTAGGTGTTATTATTATTATTATTATTTGTATTTTTAATAGTAATCTTAATAAAACAGTCGTATTATTTATGTGTAATCATTTTACTTTGTACTTTTTTTAATAAAACAATATTTCTTGATCCATTATATTAAATTTTAAATAGACATAAATGCATGTGTCTAGATGTCTGTTCTCAGGTTCGCATACTGTAATTTAATTGTAAACCAGGAACGCTAGCAGCACCTACATATTTTTGAAACATAACGTGTGAACTAAGTTGTGATGTAAAATGATTGTTTGGATAAAATGATGGTACCTACCTGATTTACACTCGATATTTTGTTAACAAATTCAAACCCCTATTATTAAAAAAAATGTGGCCCTAATATATAATATATACCTAGTAGACATGTGCGCCGATGCTCATTTGACCGGCGGCGGCGTCTGGCATCTAATTTGCCGGCGGCGGCGGCGTCATCGGCGTTATCGGCGTGGATGGTGAAAATGAGTAAAATACGCCTCAATCTCCATTAAATTTCTTATTTATTTCCATATAATCAACATCATTATGGCACATTTATTTGAGATCACTCAATACAATTACAATTGTATAAAATCTAAATATCAATAACAAAAAAACCTTTATGGCGATAATCAACAGAAAAAGAACAAGGAATTATAAAATAAGGAAGTACAAGCAAAATATAATTATGTAACAAATACAAATAATATGCAAATTATTTTAGCTTTTGTACTTGTTTCTTGCACATGTCATAGTTGTCATGTATAAATATGATTCTGTCGACTGAAGTAGGACTTAACCGTGACCTTTTAGCCGTAATGGTTAATCCTGCGACTGAAAAAACTCGCTCGCTTGGTTTGCTCGTGGCAGGAACGCTCATTATCGCCCTAACGCAGTTAAACAGCCAAGGATAACTATTCTTCTTTTCCTTCCAATAACGAAGTATGTTTCCGTCGAGCATATCCTTGGGGTCACATCCACTAAAATATTTCCAGCATTCGGCCACTATAGGATCATCGTTACTACTACCAGTGCCAGTTGTATACTTCTGGGACAAAGCCAAAAGAAAGTTAGATGAAGATGATGTGGACGGTTGAGTGATTAGAGCGGAAGAAACTATCTCACTGTGCTCATTCGCCTTCGTTTCTTGTAAAATATCAGATTCCCTGACGTGTTCTGTCACAAATGCAGACATAAAGGAAACTCTCGTTTCTCCTTTTTCCTCAAGGTATTCGTCAATTACCGACATTCCTTGGAAACGGCAATCAAGAAGAGCTGCCGCGATTGTCAATTTATCAATAGGAAAGCGGTGATTTAATTTCGCCAGCATGTTTCTCTTCATGCAGGTCATTACAAGAACTTCGTCGTCCCCCGTTTGTTTCAATGCTTGTTCCACTTCGCACCTAAAAACCAGTGCAACATTGATTGTGACTGAGTTTGAAGCACTCATAATATTAACGGCATCCCGAAAATTTTTCAAAAATTTTATTAAATCGCCCAGTAGTTTCCACTCGGAGTCATCGATTTTTAAATCAGATTTGTTCAGTCTGACGAGGAGTCTGTGAACAGGGTTTCGGTTGCATTTGTTAAATAAACTTTCCAACATCACGAGTATGCTATGCCATCGAGTTGGAGTAGCCGTTTTTATTGAAGTTACAGAAAAGGTATTTGTATTTTCATCAGGTTCCTCAGATTCTTCATTGACAGGGATGATCTCGTCTAAATCAACTACATCTCCAGCTTCATCAATATCAGTCAATAAGCGTCTCTGTTCTTCATCTGCATCTTTTTTAAGTTCAGGAAGTTTGTACCTAAGACTTTTCACAATTTTCTTACACTTTGTAACGATATTGTTTATTTCTGGTGTACTTTTTACGCCATCCTGTACTACAAGGTTATGTAGACCGTGACCAAGGCAAAAATGTGAGTCCATATTATCCGATAATGACACTGCTCTTTTTACATTCGAACCACAATCAGTTACCATGACCGTTTTCTTCTCTTCAAGTTCGTATTCAATCAGTAACTCTTGTATATGTTCTTTAATTTTTTCTCCTGTCTTTTTTCCTTCTATAATTTGAGTAGCCAAAGTCACACTTTCAAAATCAAGGAAAGAACTTAGAAAATGTAGTGTCAGCGTTATATAATTATTTCTTTGGAAAGCATCGCTCCACAAGTCCGTCGTTAACGCTACACATCGAGGACTAGTGTTTTTTATCAAATCTTTATTTAATATGCGCCTTCATACTATCGTATACGTCTTCTAAAGCCGTCCTGGAAATAGTAGTTCGGCTAGGCAAATCTTCTTTTTTAAGAATCACATTATACTTTAAGAAAAAGTCAATCATTGCCTGATCAGATACCATATCAAATGGTAGTAATGATCTACATATCCACAAAGTCAGATCTCGGGCAAAAAGCCATTTTTTATTTGAATCCACCGATTGACTGGTATCTGACTTTTGAGGACGAGTTTTGTCGAAAAATGTAGTTATTCTTTGACTACTTCCACCAGCTTTTTCGGGTTCTTTTAAATTATGGTCGTCCCTTAGATGACGAGAAAGATTTCCTGTGCTTACTTTTGCACTGTAAGATTTTATTTTACAGCTGAAATAAAAATTAAAAAAGCGATAAGCAATACAGGTGTATTAGTTGAAATAAAATGGTTAAATTAGGTATTAAACGAAAAAAGAAAGATAGGTAGGTAAAAAAATATTTACAGTCATAAGCCCTTTACTGATAGGACTACAATGATTGACTGTAGCAAAAAAAAAAACGATAGTCAACACCATCCAACTCATAGCATGCCAGCCATGCCAGCTTATTACAAAATGCAGACTGCAAACAAAACGCACACAAACTAACCTCAAAATTAATTTATTTTCTAACAGCTACACAGTAAAAACAAGTTATCTTACCATCCCATAGGATCGTCTTCATTTTTTTCTTGGGCCTCTGAAATGCACTGCGAGCAGAATACATTGTCTGTTAAGATGGACCTCTTCTTGCCATCTTTTTCAATAAGTAATGTACCAAAATACTTCCAACTGTGACTTTTTTCGAGGACGAATAGAGTGTTTTTACGGAAAAATGTTTTATTTTGATCTTCTGTATCGAATTCCGATCTAAGTTGTCTGACATTTTCTCAGTTTATCATTTAAAAGCAGAAAAGAACGAAAATATCCAATTCTCAGTTGTTTTGCGCAGCCGCAGCGTAAACTGACAAGTGACAAAGAAATGCAAATGGCGTCGAAAAAAATAGCGTCAACCAGTGTTGCCAAATAGCGATCTAAAAAATTACTAATTTTGTAAATAAAAAATACTATAAGTACTAGTATTTTTGTAACAATTACTTACTAACTATAGACGCCGATGACGCCGGAAAAAAAAATCGGCGGCGTCGGCGTGACTAAAACGGCTGGCGGCGTGCGCCACGCCGATCGGCGCACATATCTAATACCTAGGTACTATAATAGATTCATCCGAAACTACAGTGTTGAATTAAATTAACTGACGAAACTGCAAAGACGTGATGGCTGTCGATAGCTAATGAAGATAAAACGAAAACAGTTTTCAGTTCGTCGGTAATTTTTATTTTTTACTAGCCCGTGACTTCGTTCTCGTGAAATTTCGGCCCTCGACCCACCGCATCGCATCGCGTCGCCCGCGCTATTGATATCAATTGACATACTGTAAAGGGCAAATCTTATCTCTATGATGTGATCATAAAATAATTTATTTTGTTAAGGATATTTTCTTACATAACAAATCATCCAACCGTAAGTATGAAAAAATACTTTTATGTAACTTTCTATCAGTGATTTTTATTTTAGAATTGGATCATTAGTTCTGGAGATCACTCCCTACATACAAACTTACAAACACCTCTTTATAATATTAGTATAGATGTAGGTATGTTCCCTGATTACTCGAAGATGGCTGGACGGATTTGGAAAATTATCTTTTTGTTTGAAAGGGTAAAAGCTACCCAAGCCGAGTTAATTGATAAAATAAAATTTATATGAGATCACCTTGGCTTGGGTAGCTCTTAGTTATACTTATTCAATAATACGTATTTTTTTCTTGTCTATGTGGATGATGTTATAATAACTTCCTGTCACTGTTGATTACATATCAGTTAGTTGTATTCGAATTTGTGGGGTAGTTATCACAACAAAAAAGTGAAAAATAAAAACTTACTTTTACAACAAAAAAGAACACCCAACTTCCAAAAAAAAAACACTACAAAGTGAAAAACAATTTTAATTTCGGAATTCGGCGGCAAGAAACTTAAATACCTACAGACCCAAAGACACCGATTCCGAAATTCAAGTTATTTTTTACTTTGTAGTTATTTTTTTAAGTCCTTTGCTCTTTTTGTAAAAAGTTTTTAGTTGACGTTTTTTTCGTACTTGGGTTTTAGTTTGTAACTTTCTTTATTATTACCTCAACGCAGTTCAAGGCTCACTCAGACAGGCCTGATGCGGTGATGCGACTCGATTCTGGTAGAACAATTTCCATGAAGTTTTCACAGAAATTGTTCTACTAGAGTCGCGTCGCCCTGTAGCCGCTGCGCCAGTCTGCGGACTTCATGTGTTGGGTTAAACCAGCATACGAGGCTCATATTCAAAATTTGTCTGCCTGAAATCTTCGTAAGTACAACCCCGTACAAGTTTTGGCTTGAAGAAGTATTTGTAATCGGTTCTGAACACAATCACGTTCAGAACCGACTACCAATCCTTGCAAATGCACAAGTTTTCATTATTTACAGTAAGTACCTAATTTTATCTGTAGCAGTTTCATTAGTTTCACCGGACGGTTACGTTCTCACTTATCAATAGTGGCTTCCAGTAAAATCAAACCTAGTTCACATGCGTTTATTTAAATAGATACAAAATGTTAGATGCTTTGCATAACATACAATTGCCAATACCTACTTAGTTATCAACAAATTTTTAATTCGTGTCGTCGTGTCGTTGGTTAACGACTTAATGGAAAATGCTTATCAGTATTCGATGTAAATAAATACTACAATAAATAAACAATTTAAATAAATAAAACAAAACGTCATTATACTAGGCTTCCATAATACTAAAACAGTCACTTTATTATTGCTACTTACTGATCTTAGTCCAATAATTGCCAGCAGAGCTAATGATTGGGCATAGGTACCTACACAATACATTATTGTGTTACCTACCTATTATTATGGTACAGTTTTCATGCTGATAAACCTTACCCATTTTTTTTTTGTTACAAAATGGACATAAACGTAAATTTTATAAGCCTGTTATATCGTAATCAATACAAATACGATCGGTAGGTAGGTGTAACTAATTAAAGAAGTGGGCGTTGCTGTTCGCGGCTCGCCGTCGATGCAAGTTTATGTAGGTTCATACTATGTTAGCAACACGGCTACGCGACCGCCTTAGCGTTATACCGCCCTAGTACTCAATCGAGGAACATGATGTTGCGAATACGACGGGGAGATTTTAACGACGCTTTCGGAAACGGACTCGGTGCGGTGGAACGTTAGACAGAATAAAAACCGGCCAAGTGCGTGTCGGACGAGGAGGGGTTCCGTAGTTGGGATGAATTTATACCAAAAAAAATACTTTTTTAATTAGTCAACTTTTAATAACCAAATTACAAGAGGATTATTAACATTAACTAAATTAAATTACAACTAAGTTAGGCCTAAAAAAGGCCCTCGGGGCATTGTACCGAGGATGCTGGCGGCATTTCCTCGCTGAATTGCAATGCTGATGCGTTGCGCGAGAAAGCCGCCAGCTTTTCGGTCACCAGTTACATCAACTAGACGTTTTTCGATTTCCGCAAATAACTTATGCGCGCTGGGACCCCACGGACCGAGGGTCTCGACGCCAAATGGCACAAATTTGTACTCTCTGCCAAGGCCTCTATATTTAATAAAGACAAAAATAAAAACAAACATATTATTGTAGTTGAAAAACGTGTTCTCCCATACATCGATATACATAATCAGCCTATAATGTTCCCAGACACAGGCCTCCTCTCTGTGAGAGGGAGTGGGCCGTAATCCACCACGCGGGCCCAGTGCGGGTTGGTAGATGTCACATGTCTTCGAATTTTTGGTTCTAGGACATGTCGGTTTCCTCACGATGTTTTCCTTCACCGTTTTGAGAGCAGTGGTGATGAAATAATTTACACAAAGTAATGCGCCTGTCCGGGTTCGAACCTACGACCTACAACTCGTAAGTCGCGGCCGTTACCACTGGGACACCACTGCTCCCATCGATATACTACATCGATATACGTCCCGGTCAATTCTTCAATTAAAAATGTAAGTTGGTCGACTATTACTCGTTATGTTGTAAAGCCTACATAGCTGTGATAGTTTTCCTTTTAACTTCGTTATAATAATATGCTGCGGTGTTTTTTTCACATATCCAAAAACAACCATTTAGCTACTGGCAGAGAGGGGCACTTGACTTTAACAAAAATGAGCACTTTAAAGCTTAATATTGCGCAAACGGGTCCCTGAATCAAAAAATGTTTTTTATAGACGTGCAATATTTTTGAACGGCCTATCCAACGATACTCCACACCATAGGATAGACGAGAAAAAAAATATCATCCACACTTTACGTGCAAGGGAGGCTAAAAAATGTTTACTTTGTCAGCGTGATTAATATGTTTCTATACCTATGCTAAATTACAGCTTTCTTGTACTAAGAGGCTCTGAGCTAAGCCGGGGATAGACAAACAGACGGACATGGCCCGAAACTATAAGGGTTCCTTGTTGACTACGGGAATCCTAAAAAGTGAACCACATCACTTATCAATTTTGTTTTGTTTGACTTCGGTAATCGAGGCCAAGCTTGGGCCTGTGTACCTTTAGAAAGCCGCACTGGGTAGACAGTGGTCACTTCTTTTGGAAATGGTTATTATTGGGAGTACGGGACCCAAAATACCCCTTAGGAACATCAAACAAAGTTCTTGTATAAGTCAGAATAAGTATATCCTACACTAGCTATTGCCCGCGGCTTCGCCCGGATGTTGGAATATATTCCACGGGAACTTACTACCGGGATTCAAAGTAGTAAATCCTATGTGTTAATCCACAAAAAATAAAATGTGTAGATAACTTAAAGACTAAGCGTAGGGCTCGCTCACCCAGGGCGGATTTCCGGCCACCGTAGGCGCGGGTTGCGGACGGTGAGCAATGGGTAGCTCACCGTCCGATAAGGACCAGGCCCGGGTCGACGGCGCGTCGTACTACGCGCGCCTCAAAGAGATGTCGTCAGCATAAATGTAGGGATTCACTAGGGCCGATGCCTGCCGGGGTCGCGAGAAGGTACTAAAGGGTCACCGAGGCCCCCGCAACACAGGCAACGGAAGGAACACGGGTGGGTTTTAGTCAGTAAGAGTCCGACACACCCTCCCGCTCCGCCCAGAGCGGGAGAAGTTATTTGATGATTTCCCACCCGCTCACACCGCTCACACCGCGGCATTTTTTTCTTTTAGCATTTTTAATCCCGTCGCCGTCGCAACTTCTAAACGAAAGGTCCGATTCGCAAATTTTTGATACCTTCGTGTTACATTATTTGTAATTATTTTTTAGCATTATTGTAATTCGTAGGGGTCTTTATTTTTTTTATAAATACAATATTTATAGCCGGTTATTCGATGCCTATAGCTTTCTATTGGTGAAATAATTTTTAAAATCAGATAAGTAGTTTTTGTGTTTATTCATTACAAACAAACAAACAATCAAATATTTTCTTTTTAAGGCTCCTACATACTGGCGCAACTTGTCGCGCGGCGCGACGCGACACAAAGACACCGCGTGTAGCGCTACAAGCGGTGCCTTTGTGTCGCGACGCGTCGCGCGACAAGTCGCGCCAGTATGTAGGAGCCTTTATACTTAGTATTAGTATAGATACATTTTTATTGCATTTTTTGCCTTAGGCACCTTACTGAAAATACTGCTGCACTTTTTCTTTTCGATGATAAAATAAATAGTGGGTAGATGTCTGACGTATCATCACAATATTGTATTCAGAACAACTACCATTCTTTGGATTTATGCTGTCTTGGTACAAATAGTTAAAGTTGACGTAACAGACAGTTGTGCCGTTGTGCGACGATAACTCCATTGTGTGTCGAAGACGATCCGGCAGCTCAGTTTATTTGAAACCATATTTTTTCTTCTTGTAGGATAATTATTAAGCACATAATAATATTATTTTTCAAACTAGTTATGTTTTATGTACCTTATTTAGTTGAATGGACTCTGTTATCTAACATTATATTTGCCCGAGTGCGGGAAGTGCTTAACTCATTATATATTGCAAGGTTTTTTATTTATTCATTAAATCTCGTACCTATATAAAGTTTCATTTGTATTTATTACTTAAACGTTTAGTGGGACAAACACTTCATTATGATTTATTTATTATTACTGATAAATTGAGAAAATATTGGCGCCCTCTTGTGGTTGCGGGACAGACTTTAAATAATATCAGACGTAGAGCGCCGCCGCGGAGTTGTGTCACTATTCAACCAAAATGCGCTTCGCGGTACCAGGCCTACATGAATTAATTGACGGAGCTTCATTCATAAAATAGCGAGGGGAGTGGCGAATGGTGACGCTTGCAATTTGTTTGCACTGGGTCCTATTATGTTAGATTGTCTACTATCATCGATTTTTATTTAACTAATTGTAGTTTGTTACTATAATAGTTATTTAAATTAAGTCGTATGTCGTATGAGTGAGATAAAATACACGATTTTGGCATATAAAAATTACGCAAATTAACTATATTTTATATTTAGTAGGTGCCTATGTATTAGATAGGTAGTTGTTTTTTTATAACATTATCATGGATTATTAAAGATACAGAGTAGTATGTATTTTTAATAAATAATAATTCGGTGACTAGATGGGACAGTGTGTAGAATTTAATCTGATCTATGTATACACAGTGGTGGTCATATAATTAGAAACACAGAGCCTCTTTGGGCAACGCCTCGTTGGTCACAATCGCATGTGTAGCACCATTCACTTTATTTCCCGCATTTACTCTCCTTTCCACATCTTCATCAATCTTTCCATCCCTTGTAAACAGACTCCCCAAATATACAAACTCACTTGCTCCACACTCTTATCATTTATTTTCACATCACACACCGATATATCCTCTTCTCTTTCAAACACCCTGACCTTCGTCTTATTCACTTTTATATGATCCCTTTAATGTCTTGCAGCTGTTCTGCTGACGATTCAACTTGATTATCTGCGTAAAGAAGGCAATTGACAGGCAACTCATTCATTCTCAATCCGCAGTCCGCATTCACCGTCTTTCAAATCTATCAGACAACTATCCATGTGCAAGTTAAACAGCCACGGTGACGCTACTCAACCTTGTCTAACACTTGAGATACAGAACCAGTCTGTGTATGTCCCATTTATCCTAACACAAGCACTGGAATCCTTGTATAAACATTTCAGTGCCCGAACCAAGCGCCAGTCCACACCATACATGGTTAGTGTCCACCAAAGTTTTTCCCTCCACACACTGTCATAGGCCTTCTCCTAGTCAACGAAAGCACAGTAAACTTTCTTGTGCTTTGCCAGATGTTTTTCGGCTATGCACCTTAAGGAGAAGATCTGATCCATACAGTCCACTCCCTCTCTAAATCCTGCCTGCATATCCCATATTTTCTCATATATCACTCTTATCACTCTATTTATTAAAACCTTCGCATACAACTCGCAACAGTTTGCCGACAACACTCAAAAGATTAATGCCGCTGTAATTTTTACACTCCTGCTGAGAGCCTTTACCCTTACATAATGATACAATTACAGCCTTGTACCAGTCATCCAGCACACGGCTATATCTCCGACACATGTCAAAGATCCGGCACAACAAGCTTGGTACCACCCCGTCACCGCCCTTCTGCATTTCAGCAGATACTCTGTCATACCTTGCAGCTTTCCCACTTTTCATCCCTTTCAACGCTCTTACAAACTCATCTATTTCTATCTCATACCCTTCACCTGCGTCTGAGCTTGAGTCTTCAAAACTGGCTTCTGCCCAATTACCCACTCCTTGCACACTATGATGACTACTAAATAAACTTTCAAAGTATCCCTTCTAGCGTTCCAAGACCTTCCATTCGTCGCTTAATAAACATCCATCTTCAGCTCTTATAACATTCATACTCGATGTTCCTGTCACTCCGCGAGCCAATTTTACCAGTTTCCAGAACAACTTAACATTGGCCCTGAAGTTATCAGAAAACTTCCTGTTATACTTTTCTTCATTTTCATCCTTCTTCATTTTTTCAATCTCTTGTAAAAGAGAAAACCGACATGAAAACAAAAGTAATTTTGTTTTCATTTCGGTGTATTCCTTCTTCACTCTTTCCAAATCATCTGCAACAGTCGTTGCCTGAATCATCCTATTTTGGATCCTCTTCTTCCTCACAACCTCTTTTACTTCACCATCTACCCAAGAATCAGTCGTTCTAGTACCACATTTCCTCGGCGCTAGACCACATACTTTTGTGGCTACTTGCACCATACTATTTTTCGCTAAATTCGATACTTCTTCTAGACTGTAATCATTCGTATCATTAAATATTTTGTCCGTCTTCACTTTTACTAACCCCCTCTCTTTTACTTTCAATTCTTGCAGTCTTGCCACTTTTATTCTTTCTAGAGCAGTCACATGAACTCGAACTCGGTGACGCCAATAACAGACCATCCATCCGACACATAACCTGATAATAATCAGTCTCTACATTAACGTTTGATATGCTCTAGTGCTTGTGGATGAAAGATTAAAGGGTAAAGTTACAGATACTTTACTCTTTAATCTTTCATCCACAATCACAAAGTCAATCATACTTCTACAGTCTTGCCTTTCCCACGTATAACTGTGAACCTTTCTATGACTAAACATAGTGTTCATAGCACACAAATTCTCCTCTACACATAGCTCTAGTAAATTCATCCCATTCTCATTGGCTCTATCATCCCCAAATGCACCTAATACTTTTTCGTACCCATTCCTCTTCACACCAACCCAACCATTGAACCACCACTTCCAACTAAGTGCAATAATAACATAAAAAATAATGAACACTACCAAGTAACTGTGTGTTTCTAATTATATGATCACCACTGTATATCTATATAAATAATTATATGATCACCACTGTATATCTATATAAATAATTATATGATCACCACTGTATATCTATATAAATAAAAAGAAACGTCCTGACTGACTGACTCATCAACGCTCAGCTCAAAACCTTGGAACTAGAAAGCTGCAATTGGAAGAATTTTTCGAAATTCTTCCAGCTAAGGCTAAGGGAGTAAAATAGGGGATGACATTTTCTATGGAAAATCGTCATTTTTAGGATTCCGTAGTAAACAAGGAACCCTTATAATTTCGTCATTGTCCGTCTGTCAGTCTGCTTGCTTTAGCTAGAGACGCTTAGTTCTACAAACTAGAAAGCTGTAACTTGGCATAAGCACGGTAATATTATCTATACAGTATTGTAACTCGGCCGTATCTTTGCAATAAATGCCTACAGCCGCGCGGTACGTAAACATGCGCTAGGGCTGCCCGCCTCCAGCATTTGCCTACTTTGTGTTTCCATTTAGTTTTGTGATTGTAAATATACTTTTTTGATATAAACAAATAAAATATTTTGTGAATTGAATAGGAAGTGTTCAATAAAAATGCGTGTTGTTTTTTGATTGGTAGATTTAATTAAAAAAACCATGTTTATGTTTGAATAACAAATCGGTCTTATAAATTTGCGACCGAAAAATAATTGCGCCTCGACTGAGACGTACGAAATGCTTTGTTATTAAATTTTAAAGTATTAAAAATCCGCGTTCTAAAATAAAGACTAATTAAAAATTGTTTTGGGAAACATGGACCAGGTGGAGAAAAAGGAATATCTATATATATAATAATAGTATTATTCATACACACAGTACAATAAACAACTATTATTAATAATAAAATACCACGTCTAACAAAACAAAACACACATGCCCTGAGGCTTTAACACAAGCGTACCTACCGTATCATGAATGCTCCTACATACAGGCGCGACTTGTCGCGCGACGTGACGCGACACAAAGACACCGCGTGTAGCGCTACAAGCGGTGCCTTTGTGACGCGAAGCGTCGCGCGACAAGTCGCGCCAGTATGTAGGAGCCTTGATTCATGAACCGCCTATAACTATAATAGGTATGTACTTAATTACAAAGTAGGTAATCCAACTGTAGGTAAATTGAATTTCGCGTTTGTATGTCGAGTCGAAATAAAAACTACGTGTGTATAATATCTGCTCGAATGTGAGATATTCGTTACGCCATACTGTGAGAAGTTGGTAAATATTTAAAGTAGTTTTAAGGAAGGTAAGTAGACATAGGCTTTTGTTTGTCCACGACCATAAATTAATTTTAACACACTCACCATTACCACACCAATTTCTATAGTTATCTAGGGTTCCGTAGTCAACAAGGAACCCTTACAGTTTCGCCATGTCTGTCTGTCCGCGGGTTAGCTCAGAGACTGTAAGTACTAGAAAGCTGAAATTTGACATGAGCATAAATATTAATCACGCTGACGAAGGGTTAAAGGTAAATTTTGAAAAAAAAATGGGTTGTGTTGTGACTGTGTCGTGGACGCGGCCGTGTGTTGTACGTGAATACGTGTACGTAACGGGTAATATTGTGTACCGACACTTTGTGGCGGTGTACGATAAAGACGCGTGGAGCCTTCCTTACTCTCAACAGATACGAAGAAATTTTAAAGAGGAACGAGCATTACGAGCTTCCATTCTAAATTCTTCATAACGTATTTTACTTATTATCGATAGTTTCAGTTAGTATCCTATCTCTATTTGAAAGTTAATCATAGGAGCGCTTCGAGGAAAAAAAAGTTAATATTTTTAATTGTTATCGTTATAAAGGTGCGCCTCAAAACGGTGGCGCTTCGAGGAATACCTCAAATATAACACACCATCTTGTTTCATTTCTGAACTGACTTCCTTCCAAAACTTATCTGTTACATTTCTGTTACTATACAACTTATTTTTTTTGTCCCACAAAGATGCTCTTTCAAATACTAAGACAATGAGAACTTCGTTGTCTATATCAATTTTAAAGACACCCTACTCCGACAAACGTTGAAGCCTATATGACCCTGTCCAGGTAGTCGGTACCGACAAGTCCCAACCTGTTTCTTTATGCGTGAGCGCATAATTTGATAACATTGGAATATTTTACCTGTACGGGTACCTACCCGTACCGGTTTGTCTGCACCGGAACCCGCCTCGTCCTAATGCAAGAAAGTTATGCAAACAACGTACCTATGTGAAATTAGAACACGTACACATCAATTCTTTATGTAAATATTTAAGTATTGTAGTAAAAAACTTGTGAAATAAATTCAGAAAGTAATGGCGCCGATTCCCTTGTTCACAAACTAAACTAAATTTAAGTTCAGTGCATCTTTTTCTTTCTATTTCATTAAGAAAAGGACAGAAGATAAATTTTAGTTTAGTCCTGTCAAATTAATCAGCGCCTGTCACTACTCTATACAAGTTTAGACGTGATTAAAAACTTGCCTACTAAAATTACGTCAATTTACGTCAAGCGCTGACTAATTTGACAGGACTAAACTAAAATGTATCTTCTGTCTGTATAAAAAACGATAATACTTTCAAACTACTTATGATAATGGTGCCGATTCCCTTGTTCACATACTAAACTAAATTTAAGTTCAGTGCATCCTTTTCTTTCTATTTAATTAAGAAAAGGACAGAAGATCAATTTTAGTTTAGTCCTGTCAAATTAATCAGCGCTTGACGTAAATTGACGTAATTTTAGTAGGCAAGTTTTTAATCACGTCTAAACTTGTATGGAGTAGTCGTCACAGGCGCTGATTAATTTGACAGGACTAAACTAAAATTTATCTTCTGTCCTCTTCTTAATGAAATAGAAAGAAAAAGATGCACTGAACTTACATTTAGTTTAGTTTGTGAACAAGGGAATCGGCGCCATTGGTGCCGATTCTGTTGTTCACCGAACTTAACTAAACTATCACTAAAATTTATTATTTTTGGTTAAGAGAATCCTAAAAGCTATTCTGCAAATAAGTTTCACTAAAATTAAAAACAATTTTGACACAATTAAATTCGAGTTTGACAATCGTAAGTTGAGTAAACCATAGGCCAAAATAGAGGTGACAAAATGCTTTCGGCACAGATTATATTCAAAATAGTCGAATAAAAAACAGAATAAATCCATGATTTTTGTATCTGTTGTGACTTCGACAGACAAAAGTAAAATATTTCATTAGAAATTAGAATTTGATTTTATTAATAAAAAAAGTTTATTTCAATGTGTATGCGATGGTAGCAATGAAAATAATAAGCTCCAATAAATCAAAGCTCCATTAAATAGAATACAAGTGCCTCAAGCTGACCATGTGAAATACCTTGGTATAAACCTCGACAGACGTCTTCCTTGGAAAAAACACATTTTCACTAAGAAAGTTCTACTGGTCACAATTTGACCTGGAAAATAAAACAAAGCTATAATCGAGCCTTTATCCCTATGGCATTCAGCTATGGGGAACAGCATCACACTCTAACATAGAGATTATACAGCGATTTCAGAACAAGCTTCTAAGAACAATCTCAAACGCCCCATTGTTTGTACCAAATGAAGCTCTACACCATGATATAAAAATACCGACAGTAAAGAGGAAATAAAAAGCTATCTCAAGTCGTATAAAGAAAGAATTACTCGGCACCCATATATCCTGGCTAACTACCTAATGGATAAAAAAGGAGTACACAGGCTAATACACAAAATTCCACAGGATTTCATTGGATAAACAGCTTGTTGTTTCATAATTACTAGGATGTGTCAAAGGACACATAGGTACCAAGCAAGACATTAGAACATGTCATAAAAAATACTGAATGTCCTAATACATAATGACAGATTGTAAGAAAAAGGTGACTTAAAGAAATTGTCCAACATGAAAGGGTCTATTATCTCTGATTTTCTATCTACTTACTAGAACTGTCTTACTTAATGTAAACTGACCAAATAAAGTTAAAGCAGTAGCTGATAACAGTTATATATTTACATGTCCTTTAAGCTTGTTAACACAATATACTATTTAGAAGTATATGTAGGTACTAATGTCTATTTTATAATACTTCCTATTGCTTTTGCACCAGGGTTTCAGTGCCTTTTAATAACAAACTATACTTGTTTACAGGTACGAGTATGACTGCTGCTATGAAAGCCACACCAAGCACCAATACTATACAACCTCGCAAAGACAGCGAGGGAGGAGAGCATTCTATGTGAAAAAGATGAGGAATGAGGGCATGAGAAAAGATTGGCACCCATGTCTTTGGAGGAAGAATATTGGAAATAAAAACTTAATCAATTTATAACAAAAATGTAGCTTTATTATTTATAAAAATATATTATTTTCTAGAAAAATGTCTCTTGTTATTTGTGTGTAACTACCACAACGTGGCTTTTCTTTAGTTCTACTGTTCTGTTGAGCTGACATCATAATATGGGTATATGGGATAACACATTGGATAATCACTATCTCCGATGAACTTGCACACAAACCCATTCAAACCTTCTGAGCACCTACTGAGCCTCCTCTGGATTGAGCTTTCTCTATAAATCCGGTTTAACGTTCAGCAAAGGGTCTCCGGTATTCTCGTCGTCGTAGGAAAGCCCTATCAAGGATATCTTGAATTAGTCTGTCCCAATCTAGGGAGTAAGTATAAAAATCTTTTTTCAGTCTCTTGTCTCGTAATGTTTCCAACTGATCGTTGAACTCTAATAATAACTGAACTTTCTTGATAGTAAAAAAAAATTGTTTCTTATTTCACAGAATCTGGAAATGGATGTATCCACTTGTTTTCCAAATTATATGAAGTCATTAGATGTTCAGTACAAAAATACCTCTAAGTTTTCAGGAATGAATTTCGTATTGTGTTCTAATAACAATAATTTTGTTATTTATTTCTGCCGCATGGACAACAGCTGCAATTACATACGCGTCCTTACTGATCTAAGATTTTCCAAACCCACAAGCATCCAAACTTTCAAGAAATCTAAGAGAAATATGCTTTGTAAATTTTAGTTCATGACAACTAATTTTATTCCACACCTTTTTAATCGCGATTAAAAATAGTCTGATTTAGTTTGAAAATTACAATTTTAGGTGAAAAATGTCAAATTCAGAATAGCAAAATTGCCATTTTCATTAAATTGAATAACTAAAATGACATTAGTGCTGTCAAACTATAATATAGTTAATTTATGTCACTTTAGTTATTTTCAGAATGGGAAACGTTGTTTGACAGGAATAAACGAAATTTTGGTGATTTTTGGTCTAGTTTAGAGAAATTTGTGACAAGAGAATCGGCACCATTGTCATATTTTTTTTTTTGCATGAACAGACTATTTTACTATCTATAACTCTATACTCGTATGTGATTATTTTCAAATACTAATATTTTCGTTATTTTTGTTAGAGTCAAGTAAATAAATTCAGTACATACAAGTAATAGTCAACCAACTTACATTTGCAGTTGGAGAATTGACCGTGACGTATATCAATGTATGAGAGAACATGTTTTCAACTACAATGTTACGTTTGTTTTCGGATAAATTTATCTCAACTACGGATCCCTTCATAGTGCGTGGTCCGACAAGCACTTGGCCGGTTTTATTAATTAACAACGTTAATCATTTTCCATACTTGTTATTTGTAGGTATTTTTATGGCTTTGAGTAGTAACCAAATTGAGCATCTTACATACTTTAACTACCTGCGACCCACGGTTTAACCCGCATAAGTCTCAATCCCATGGGAATATCGGGATAAAAAGTATCATAAGTCCTAAACCTGGTGCTGATCTACCCATGGGCTAAATTTCATCTAAATCCGTTCAGCCATTTTAGCGTAAAAGCGTAACAAATAAACAAACAAACCCACTTTCGCATTTATAATTTTAGTTAGGATGGTGGCAAGAACTGAAACCGACAACTGCGATGATGAGTCTCAATGTGTGAAGAACTTCTTAGGTAAAGAATAAAAACTACAACCTACCAACCTAAGTACAACCTACGGTGAGGTACTGCGAAAGATATGTGTCTTTCGCAGTACCTTACCGTAGGTTGTAAATGAATTCGATTCATTAGCTAGCTAGGAGCATTGATACGGAATCTTTTAGATAATGCTGATTATCACGCAGTATTAAAAGTAAAACAAAAACTGAGAATGTTATTTACCTGAGAATTACTTATTTGAATAAAGATTTAGTTTTATCTATTCTTTGGTAAATTTAAATAATATAAATAAAATGAACAGCTATTCTAACTAACATTACCCATTTGAAGTGAAGTCACAATCATTTTAAGAAGTGTGTTTGATATTTGTGTTTGAAAAGTAACTTCTATGGGTTAAAAATCAGTTAATTTATTTTATTTATAAAAAAAAAAAAACTAAAACAGCACGATGAACGGGGTTGTGGTACAGATATTAGTGACCGTTCTAAGTGAGTTTAATTACATATCATCCGATATAACGGATTAAATTGTTAAACCTCTTATATTTTTATATAATTATTAACACATGGGTACTTTCATCGACAATGAATTATTCAACCAATTTACTTGATCAGTCGTTTTAGATAAACATGTAAATGCAAACAAAACACTAACCGCTTTTTAAAAGGAACTTGCTGTTATGTACTATTATGTACTATTCCTTACAGAGTTAGTGTTACATAACATAACATCACGCCTTGTTTCCCGGAAGGGTTAGGCAGGTGTATTGTATCTATAGTATGTACATACCTACATCAGGTTTTAGTTTAGAGTGCCGTGTTGTGAAGTGAGTAATGTGCCGTACCTATTTCTTCAGCCTTTCTAGGTGTTCTTGTTAACATTTAGATATTCCACTTTAAAAATAAATATTTTGCTTCAGTTGCAATTCCAACTTTGATGGTAGCTGTGGGCAATACATGGACTTCCTATTCTCTACCCATATTGGAAAGCGAGGATTCGCCCTTGGGATACAGAATAACGAAAAACGACGGCAATCTGTTATCATCAATTATTATGCTGGGTTCTCTTTCATCCATTGGCATTGTGGGATATATTAACGACAAGATTGGTCGAAAAAGAACTGAAATACTAAGTGGGCTGTGTTATGTGGTAAGTAATTAATGGTGAGGATTTATATTTATATTTATTTTTAAGTATTTATTTATTTATTTACTGTGAACGGGATGAGGGTTGCAGAATACTTAGTACCTCTTTTCCTTAATAAACTGCCAGAAGACTTACAAACGTTATAGAAAGCGAATTCGAAAAGTTACAAGTACAAATCAAAACGTTTCTTTACACAAAATGTATCATAATGTATGTATATGTTAATGTATCCACAAATTCATATCATCATTTTAATTAAAATTATTGTATCCAGTACAGCGATGTGCCAAACTAATATTGTGCAATCTACTGTAGGTATACTTACATTAGGCATTATGTTAATGTTGTTGCTGCAAGGTAAGTACCTACATCGAAGGGAGTGCTCTGTCTGTATCCAGCATGATGAGCAGCTGGGCGTTCATTTGAGCACTAAAAATTATTCGTTCTTAAATGTAAGTAGGTAAGGTTTGCGAAACTCCATTTGAAATATTGATTTGCAGTATTATTCCCACAGTACCTATGTTGGGTGGCCTATTTTCAGCAGAGAGGAGTAATGATGAAATCTCTTTCATTTTCAGCTAGCCTGGTCAATCATAACAACCGCAAAATCTGTAACACAACTCGTAATCGGCCGGTACATGATAGGATTAGGCACAGGACTGCATTTCGTAACGGGAGTCGTTTACGTTGGTGAAATAAGTCAAAATTCTATCAGAGGAACACTCCTCAGCATCATGGTGTTCATGTATAATGTGGGGACACTTGTGTCGTATACAGAAGGATGGTTCTGCAGCTATGACGTTATCAATTACTTGAACCTGACTGTGGCTGTCGGTTTTGTACTAATACTGTTGTGTATGAAAGAAACACCCATTTATCTACTAAGGTTAGGAAAGGAGGAGGTGAGTCAAGTGTTGAAAAATACAGTTATTTTAAACGTTAAAGAGAAGAAGAAAGAAACAGCTAGTAAAATGTTGTTATTCGTCACATGCAATTAGAGTACCTAGGTACCTAAGTATGGGCGAAGAAACATATCACCAATTTAAAATTGCAATATTCATTTATGAAGATAAAGATAAGGAATTAACAAGAATGGCAATATATTTTTTCAGGAAGCAATAATGTCTTTGAAGTTTTACCGAGGCAAATCTACTGTAACTCAAGAAATATTAGACGAAATCGTTTACATGAAAAGTCAGCTAACGGATGATGCTAATTTCAACAAAATTGGTAAGCCGATAATCATGTTGATAATAGGACCCCCTCGCGCGCACCAAAATGTTTATATATCTTTCTTCCGCTCATCGCTAACAGTGTTGAAGAAAGAGACAAATATAAATATAAGAGATACTTTGGATGGGCGTGGCCTCACGCGGCAAAATCATTTTCTTGGCACGATCAGCGAACCCTGGTAGCCGTATAAATGTCTACTGACCACTGTTCGATGGCTTGATGCATTAAAAGCAAAATTTAAGGAATAATTTTACTATCTCAAAATAAATTGTAGTAAATTGAATTTTATTAGTAAACTAGCTTTTCTCCTCAGCTTCGCTCGCGTGTATGTCGGAAAATATCCCACGGGAACGTACTACCGGGATTAAAAGTACCTACCCTACGTATGTGTTAATCCAGGCTATAATCTGTGTGATTTTTTTTATCCAAATCCGTTCAGCCGTCAATCCGGAACAGGCATCCAGGGCCTCAAGTCTGCTATTACAATAGTGTCAGAATGGTCAAAATCATTGATTTCATAATTGTTGATTTTGACAAGTTTGGTAATCTACTAATATAATGGCGTCATTAATGAGGATCGGAACAGACCATTCTGACACTATTGTAATAGCAGACTTGAGGCCCTTGTCAAAATCAACAATTATGAAATCAATGATAGACCATTCTGACACTATTGTAATAGCAGACTTGAGGCCCAGTTAAACAGACAAACGGAGAAAAAAGTATTCGTTACTATTTTTAATTGGAAATACCTCCTTAACATTTCAGATTTAGAAACCTCTCAATTAGGAAATGAAAAAGAAAAGTTAAATCAAGAAAAGGAAACTGCAAACGTATGCATTACAGAGCAAAAAAGTGTTTGGAGCACCTTGCGTAAGTTTTCCACCGTTTTATAATTACACCACGCTGATAAAAGAAAATGAACCCAGTCCCAGTCATATAATATAAACATAAAAACACAAGAGTATTTGTTAATTCTCAGCAAATAAAAGTAATTACAGTATCTCTTTGAATAAGAATATAAACACAATTCCATGTTTGAGAGAGTCGTTGACTACTTGAGTAAATGGAGACAGATTAGTGAATGTGTTTCGAGTTCAATACTCCTCTGTGTAGTAGGTAGGTATTACATAATAACCCGCTTCGCAGCTGATCGGTTTGCGCGGTACTCTGAGTGAGCCCACTATTGCAATAATGAAGTACCTTTGTACGTTATGTTCTCCTGGTTATCACAGTCGATTGATTCGTCGTTGACGTCGACAAAATGCCGGATTGCGCTGTTTTCGTCGTCACTCGCGCGAGTCGCATGACATCTCGATATGAAATCGGCGCCATATTCAACCAACCAACAATCTCTTGCTTTTTATACTTTCCTAGTACATTGAAACTTTTTGCTTTCCACATACGACACCGTTGCGAGGAGTCGCTGTTGCACAACACTGCCTTTTGTGCCGCTCAGCGTGCCTACACTGTAGCTCTAGCGTTTCATGATAGCCTAGTAGAAAAGGAGCATTTGTTACAAAAGATTCAGTTGGATCATCCAAGCGAGTGCTGCCAACGATTTTTCGCAACATGATGAAGCTCTAAGCGACTGGCAAATAAAATAAGCTAACAGTCTCCTAGCATTATTAATATGTACCATGAGCTAGGAAACACATAATTAATATATAATATATAAATACATAATATTTATATGTCCTTACACTTACATGATACACTACGATATGTACCTAGTACATATTAATATATAATATATAAATACATAATATTTATATGACCTAGTACATGATAAACTACGAGTATCAAATAAAAAATTGGGTAAATTTAAGAATCGGAATCTTAAATTTACATTTATTTATAACTTACAGACAGTAGATTAGTTTTTGTTACATACTTAACTAGTAACTATCTAACTACTGGCAACTGCTATTTAGTGGCATCTCTCACATCGACATTATAAATCAGTCCGTGTGAGGCAGCATAAGTGGCACACACTTTGCGCAATCCTCTGATTGCCCCAGCAGTTGGGCCCAGCAGCACCATATCGTCTGCGTAGTTGATAATGGCGCCGATTCCCTTGTTCACAAACTAAACTAAATTTAAGTTCAGTGCATCTTTTTCTTTCTATTTCATTAAGAAAAGGACAGAAGATACATTTTAGTTTACTCCTGTCAAATTAATCAGCGCTTGACGTAAATTGACGTAATTTTAGTAGGCAAGTTTTTATTCACGTCTAAACTTGTATAGAGTAGTGACAGGCGCTGATGAATTTGACAGGACTAAACTAAAATTTATCTTCTGTCCTTTTCTTAATGAAATAGAAAGAAAAAGATGCAATGAACTTAAATTTAGTTTAGTTTGTGAACAAGGGAATCGGCGCCATTATTGACGCTTACTCCATTTACTCGACACCCAATATTCATGCTACTGAGTAGTACTGAGCTCAGTGATGAGGCCGTCGACATATAGATTGAAAAGTCTAGGGGATGTCAAACCCAAGACAAGGGTCTCACACCGTATTCCAATCTACATGCTGAAAAGAGAGTGCTTGACCACTTTACCTGGGTTTTGATTGGCATACCAGTACTGGAAGTTGTTCAGTATTTCAGGAGTGGCATCCCTGTCCCTCAACTTGTCCCAAAGGGCATCATAGGAGACAAGATCGAAGGCCTTTGAGAGGTCAAGGAAACAGGCGTACGCGCGTCTTACGATCAGTGTAGTATCGAACAGTATGCTTGAGACTCAAGATAGCAGTTTCTGTTGATAGTTCAGGCTGAAACCCGAACTGTGCTTCATGAAGATTTAAAATATTTTTCAAACATGAGTCAAGCATACTGTCCAATACCTTAGCCATGATCGTTGCCAAGGAAATCGGGCGATAATTCCCTTCACTCGATATGTCCCCTACCCTGTTCTTAACGATGGGAACCACAATAGTGTTCATTAAACTTTCTGGCAGGTATGAATGGCTAACATACATCGTATAGAACGGCACGTGGACCCCTGCATATTTCAAGTGCTCGATGCTGAGTCCATCATGACTGGGAGACTCGCCTGTGGAAGGAACTGAGAGAGAGAGATTGCAACATTGTATTCCATTGATTGCATTGGATTGATTGCTTATGCGAGCGACTATTTAGCAGTTTGGTGTAGTGCCACACTACACCAATATAAGGTATGGGCTCCTGGCCCCTAAGATTTTTTTAACCCTTCTGTACATGCGGCGCCGCCACCCACCCTGAAACGCAAAGATATAATTGTAACGCCGCTATCACAACCCCGATCACAAGATTTCCCCCACTAAATATAATTTTCTCTTTTTCAGGCACTTTAAAGTCGGCACAACGAGCCTTAATAATACTGATAGTGAACATAAGCTTGTCAGTCTTTATGGGCATGGTCGCAGTACAGGCTTACGCTGGGCAGTTCTTCATGCAGGCGGCTCCAAGTCTTTCACCACATTTCTGTTCTGTACTCCTAGCAGTGGTCGTGACAATTATTAGTGGATTGTCTGTTGTTATAGTTGATTTAATTCCTAGACGGGTGAGTTAATAAAGTTACATTCATATCTTGGATAGATTTTACATTTTACCTACGGTATTTCACCAAACTACCCCAGAAGGAGGGTAATGTTTTTTCTTTAGTGGTGATGCTCTTCGGTAGACCTATGTATGTGACCTATGCCTTTCGGTTGATATGATGATGATCCAGGTTTGTGGCAACATTCAATTAATGGACGTATCCAAACACCCCACCCTCATTAGTGTTGATAAAGTATATTGACTCTTCTTCAATATTTATCAGGTTCTAATGATATTCTCATGTCTCATGGCTGCTTGCTGCATGGCTTGTTTGGCCACTATGCTGCGATGGGCCTGGGCACCTGAGTGGAGTATACCCCTAGTCATGGTGCTTTATTGCATCGTTTACCACCTTGGCGCAGTAAATATACCGTTTATACAGATTGCCGAGTGTCTTCCTCCCCAGGTAAAAGTTTTTTTTCAAAAATCTTGCTTGGTTCCGTAATACACAATAAACAAATAATTATGAGTGCTTTTTTCAATTTCTTGCAGATGAACAGTTTCGGTACAGGCGTCGTTATGTGCAGCATGTTTTTGGCGAATTTTGCAGTATTATTTGTGTTTAAACCAGCTGTAGACACTCTCGGGTTGGACGGTGTGTTCCTGCTATTTGCTATAATAGGCTTGATAACTGCTGCGGTAGCGTTTTTGATCATGAGAGAGACAAGAAGAGTACCTTTTGATGTAGTACAAAATATGTTTGAACAAGGATATTTGTACCGGCGATTTTTTTAAAATTAAAACAATACAAAAATAAATGTGCTATATTTTACGATGTTTTTTGTTCCAAAAGACTATAATTTAGACCCCTATTCCTATCCGAGAAAAACAAGTGAAGAACATTACTTCAATGTCAAACTGTCAAAGTGTCAGTTTCAAGTGACATTTACTGATAAACAAGCAGTGCGGTGGTTTTAATGATAAAAATTTGTTTTCTTGAAAATATAATGAATAAACCATTGTAAAATTGCTGCAGTACCAAATATAACTAAAACTTACCGTAGATAGTTTCAAAATGGGTCTGTTATCAGACCCTGATGTTGGGTCTGTGAAATGGGTGAAGATCCTGAAGAAGGTGCATGGTCCACTCTGCTTCCTATGCTATGTCGGTGCACTAGTATGGTTCGTGATGCTAGGGAATAAGGAGTTTAACAACGAGACGTATTTTTCCGAGAACGCCTTACTTCCCGGCTTGGTAACCAATGAATTCAATGGGGAAAACTCTGCAAAACAGTTTTATAATGAATTCATCCTGGAAATGGAGGTACATCATTTATTTTATTGTATCGATAAGTTCTTGTAGATGTGAAAAATATGTGGTTAGTTATGGAAGTTGTATGGTGACTGCAATCTGTAAAAAATAACCAAGGATGTGAGATGTCTGTCATTTAAGAATCTTGACAATTTTTATTGCAGAACATGCAAGCACAGCTTCATAATTATGAGGAAAAGAGAATTGGTTTGGACTTAGTAAGAGTGTTAATATTATTTATCAATAACATTGTAGACTGACTTAATAATGGGGACAGACATTTCTATAAAGAGAGAGGCAGTGGGATTCAATGGAGTAACTCCAAGCACTAGCAGAACACATTTAATTATTAAGTTTTGGGTCACTAATATACAGTCTGCCCTTAGTTTGGGAACCGTTGTTAAATCTGTTAAAAAGTCTTCTATTAGTTAGAATTTCATACCATGTCGTTTGTTTAAGAATTATGTGTAAGTAAAATAAATAAATTTACCACTATTTATCACTGTGTAGTTGTAGTTAGTACAAGTCCAAAATAACCTTCCGTCTCATCCAGACAGAGTATCCTTGAGGATTTCCATACAGTACGTACAAATGATTTTAATCTTAGAGAAAGCAATGTGGGATATTATAAGTATTCTGACCACACTATTTTATACATTATTAACCGTTATCGAAAAACTGACGCCTGAGGGCGACACCGTTATCATAGATGTAAAATTTTGTCAGTAGGTATTTTAAATATATTTTATTTTCATTTATTTATATAATCACTTACAACTATTATTACAGGTACAACCCAATGCAATAGCGAAACAACTTATTTTCTAAAACTTATTACATATAATGTCATCTTTGTGATTTCACTCCATGTACATGCAAAAATGTCTGTTTCCTCTGCTACAAGGTTAAGGGTGCGGAGCGCCCGCGTCAAGGGCGCCTCATTTAACAGATTAGTGCGGCCACGAGGTACAGCCAGCAGATGAGGCCACCGTCGCCGCCACACATATCTGTCGGACACACTCAAACACACCAAGAGTCTTTTTGCAGTTGATTTTGAACCCTATTGCTGTGTTGTTCTTGCGCTAATTTAATTAACTGTTTTACTTTAGCCCTACATAGAGCAAACGCCTCGTAATCATCCTGGCTCTTACTTGCATTGTACCGTTTGTGGTGAATAGCCTTATAACGTATGTTGCGAATTATTTCAGCAGTGTAAAACTCGGGGTAAACATACTTCGAGCTTACACAACTACGCCGTTTTCTGGGAACACAGTTATTGTCGCATTAATTGTTTCATAAAAATAATTTAAACTCATTTCTAAATCAAAGTCATAGATATCAGTCCAATCTATTGCCGCTATTGATGAGTATAATAATAATAATAATAATTTTTTTATTCATAAGTTCACATACAAATTACTAGAAATTACATCATTACAAACTTACATATTAATTAGTAAGAAAATGTTAAACTATGTCTAAAATAAATCTAGTGTATAACTTATATAGATTGGTTAAGGGTCTAATTCCATACAATAGCGACCTGCCTGATGTAGGTTTATTCAAACCTGTGTTTCAGGCCATCACTTAACAACGCTGCGTGCTTTAGTGGACAATATGGTACTTTACATAGTGCTAGCATTGATACATATTAATTATATTTTAAAATAAATATTTATTTAACACTAATAAACTTATTGCATTACATCTAGCAATTTTTCAGTGTCTGAGTAATTAAATGTCGCTAAATATTCACATAACATTTCACTGCATTTTTTACGATTTACACTATATATAATGTAAAAGTCAGCTTTATTAAAATTCCACCCTGTGGTGTGGTGTACGAGTCGAGTACTGAACCAGTACTCGACTCGTACGCCAATGAACTCGCAACCCGGCGCGCCCGCAATTCGACGAACACGTCGAGCGGCGGATGGTACGCATCCACGGGCACGAGCGGCGCCCCCGCCCCGCGCACGTTCACACTCCCTTCGGAAGCGTACATAACACTAAATCCAAACATCGATTATTAAAATTAACGATCGTGTTGCACTGAGTAAATCCACAATATGATAAAAAGTATTCAAAATATTTATATACGTTTATCGAACAAGAATGCATATTGAAATCACCAATTACGACGATATCACTATATTTACTACACAGCTGTTCTATTACCCTAAACAATATCATATACTCATTCTCACAACTGTTTGGCGGAATATAAGTAACACAATAAAAATAAAAGTCTACTTTGTAAATAAACGGTAGCACAAACCCTGGTTCAAAAACCTTATCGTCAATGTCGACGTCACTCGGGCCGGACACTCGCCGCAGTTCTAAACGCGGTGTGGCCACGAGACACGCGCCGCCCTGCTTTCGTCCGTCCGCGCGATCGCAGCGCAGTATTGTATAACCAGGTGGCACTATTTCTGCGTCATTAATAGATTTGTTGCAGCCTGTTTCAGTAATGGCGAACAAATTTCTTCTGAAGATGACACACCTGCAAAAAACTCTTCCAATTTTGTACGCAATATAAAAGTACTTAATAGTTACCACAAAACTTATTACAATTTTCAGGACAAATATGAGGATTTAGATGACATGCCGGTGCCATGGCTTGTGGGCAAGATGTCTCAGCTACATCTTGAAGTGTACACGCACAACTTTACACTTAACTACCCAATGGGGCAAGGGCAGGTGAGTTAACATCCAAATAGAAGCTGAATTTTTGGTGGCATCTTTTTGAAGAAATATAATATATGCTCCTATTTAATTTATTATAAGAAAATATTTTACACCAAACCAGAAATCCGAGAAAGAGATCAATCGTCGAATCTGACTCTGCTGGGCAGCATTCAGGAAGCTACGCAATATATTCTCATCTCACATACCGCAGTGTCTCAAGACGAAAGTCTTTGACCAGTGCGGTTTGCTAGTGCCTACCTACTGCGACAGTGCTGTTACCTATGGTACTGAAGCGTGGTCGCTCACAATGGGTCTTATTAAAATGCTAAAAGTCACACAAATGGCAATGGAGAGGGCTATGCTTAGAGTTTCCCTACGTGATCGAATCAGAAATGAAGAGATCCGCAAGCGAACCATGGTAAATGTTATGGTTGCTGAAACTTAAGTTGCAGTGGGCATATTGCTCGCAGAACAGATGGCCGATGCGGTCGAAGGGTTCTGGAATGGTGACTGCGTACCAGAAGACGTAGCGTTGGAAGGCCTCCTACAAGTGGACCGATGACATTGTGAAGGCCGCAGGAATCCGCTGGCTGCGGGAAGCACAGAACCGGTCGAAGTGGCGGTGCTTGGGGGAGGCCTATGTCCAGCAGTGGATGTCTTTCGGCTGAAATGATGATGATAATGAACCAATATAACCTCTTATTACTAGTGCAATGTGAAAAGGAACCTAGAGCATATAGTTGTATTTTGGAAAACATCCTGGAACCTGGCACATAACATTGTTGTGTGGACTTCTAAATAAAATTGTAAACTCACACGTAGACACTTGAAGAACAAAGTTGGATGTACACATAACTCACGCCTCCTTCCAAGGGGGATGGCAGAAGCTACAGAGCGCCACCGGCTTAGTCCTTGTATACTCCTTTTTCTTTGTTTACGTTCAAACATCTGGTCATACCCCATGCACGCCAGCAACAACAACAACAACAACAACAACAACTCAAGCCCGACTCAGCTCAACTTGAGAATGTTTTCAAGAAACAACCAAAGATCATCACCATCTGCTTAGCATTTTCCAACTATGTTGGGATTGGCTTCCAATCTAACGGGATGCAGCTAACTACCAGTGTTTTACACGGAGCTACTGCCTTTGAAGAAACGTCCAAAAAATATGGACTTTAAGAGCAAAAATGAATACTACAGTAAGGCGCCATCTGCGAGGACGAGAGAATCACGGCGATAATTTGAAGGCACGGCGTGACTATCGCCGCGATTCTCTCGTCGTCGTGTGGAGATTGATTCATAGAGTTTCTATTAAATTTGATAGCACGGCGAGACTATCGCCGCGATTTTCTCGCCGCGGATGTGGCGCCTAAGAAAAGACCATATTAAGAAGGGCCCTTTATTTATGGTCTTTTTTTTCCTTGCTCACACAAACATTGTATTAATACATAATAATATCTTCTTAGGTGTTCAAAGGCACCAACGTGTACGGCATACTGCGAGCTCCGCGCACATCATCATTAGAAGCCCTGGTAGTGACTGCGCCGTACAGGGCTCTGTCGACTCATCAGAAAGGAACTGCAGCTGGCATAGCACTCATGTTGGCCTTTGCTAAGTTTGCAAGACGTGAGTACTCATTGTTATGACGACTTTATAGCAAAGATTTGCCCCTCTTGGGGCACTACAAATCTAATCTGTTCTAATATTATAAAGAGGACAAATTTGTTTGTTAGTTTGTGTAATGTAGGGGGTAATCCACGGAACTAATGATTCGATTAAAAATAATCGCTGGTAGAAAGCTACATTATTCCTGAGCGCTATAGATTATAATTATTTAAACCGTGCATATTAGCCGAGCTATCACAATTTTTGTCTAGCAAGTCCGAAAGAAATACCTCTTAAAACAATTATTTGCATGCAGAATTAATTCAAAACTTTGTATGACAACGTCCGCCTTAAATAATTCTACAAAAAAGCCCGCGACACCATAAAATACTTTATAAGATCATAAAAGAATTATAAAAGATACAAATATCTTTTATAGTTCTTTTATTTTCAAAAAAAGTATTTTTTTTTGTCATATTTTGTTTGGATGATTATTTAAACAACAAAATATTAATCGGTATCAAAATAAATTATGATCACAAGGAGATCATAGAGATAAGATTTGCCCTTTACAGTATGCCAATTGGTCAAACAGTTTCGGAGATAATATGAAATTACTAAAACGTAAAATGTCGCTAAAATATTCACGAAACACAACATTCATTCTTAATGCTCTAGAACATGCTTTGTGCGGACGCTTTATCCATTCAATCATAGATGGCGTTGTGCATACATGTAATTTTTCTGAAGCTGGACCAACTCCAGCTTAGCTTTTTTTGTTTGTTTTTTGAACGCGCTAATCTCTGGAATTACGTACCAGTCGGATATGAAAAAATCTTTTTGCATGTGATAGCCCAATTATTGTGGAAGTTTTATATTGGACAGAAAATAAATTTTAGTTTAGTCCTGTCAAATTAATCAGCGCCTGTCACTACTCCATACAAGTTTAGACGTGATTAAAAACTTGCCTACTAAAATTACGTCAATTAACGTCAAGCGCTGATTAATTTGACAGGACTAAACTAAAATTTATCTTTGTCCTTTTCTTAATGAAATAGAAAGAAAAAGATGCACTGAACTTAAATTTAGTTTAGTTTGTGAACAAGGGAATCGGCACCATTGTTTATTATTTAAAACAGAAATAGAAAAACCAATATAGTTGTTGCTTAGTCTCATGTGAAAGTTAGGTATATCATAATAGCTGGCAAGATTCAACGTTTCATTTTGTTATATCTTTTTGATTCTGCCAGAATTGTAGTTGGCATTGAGCGTTTGTTTTTGGTATTTTTTCGCACTCTGTTGTTTTTGTTGTTTTTCTCTTTTAATACTCTTTTTGACGCTGAGCATATGATTTTACTATTGTCTCTCTGATATGTATGTAAATAGGAAATAAACACTCGACTCACATGTACATTAGGTACACGCAGTTATACAATTTGATTACCTACCTAACTTTCGTTTCTAAGTTTGTATTACACATACTTGCTGCAGTTTCATTTATCGAATTTCCATTGCGAAATTGCAACAATAAGAATAACTCACGTACGATTTAAAACAAAAACAAATAAGTTTTAACGAAATCTACACGCGTTCAGTATTTTCATTTCATTCATTTCATTTCATTTTATTTATACGTGAACAATTTACATGGTGTTGAATATACATGCAATTTAAATAAAAATAAGAACTATGAATTATTAATTAGCATTCCAAGAAAAAAAAAATAGTGCCTAACAGTTTCAAATATTGTGTGGTATTTTGTGCGGTATATAACAGTTTTAAAATACTACTAGACAGTTCAAAAATATTATACATAGTTATGATGTCAAACAATTTTAAAGTACAAGGTCAAGAACAGTCTTAAAACAATATAATCAAAATGTCAAACAGTTTTAAAATAGAATGTCAAACAGTTACAAAATAAAATGTCAAAACTTTTTATTGAGATTATACAACCGACCGCGCACAATGCTGGTCTCCTCGAATCTCGATACTCGTACGCACACATACACTCGTATATAATAGAAGAAAACAGAGAGAGAGAAAGTCTTATGAAGGGGGCATAACGCTTTTTCCTTACGTGACGATTTCTACCAGTCAACTCCTAGCGCAAGCCGCGTTAAGGAATGTCGTTCCAATAGAATATCCTAATGAACAACAACAAACTAAATTATGGCGTCAAAAAAATCCTCCGCATTATTGTCGACTGGTAATGTATCCAAAAGACTGGCGGCATTACCACTTTGTATGCAAATGCTTACAGGATGTGTCAAACAATTCTTAGAATTTATTATATTGACATTGTTTTGTCCACGTTTTGATTGTTACGGAGATTAGTAAAAAACACATAAATTATTGGAGCCTGATATCAGCCTGATGGTGTTAAAGCAAGTCATGATTTGGTCCCTGGTTTAAAAATATGAAAAACAAAACACATAAAAAACTTAAATAATTTTCTTTCAGCACAAAAATACTGGGCGAAGGACATCATATTCCTAGTGACCGAGCATGAACAACTAGGAATGCAAGCATGGTTAGAAGCTTACCACGGCTTGCAGAGTGATGCAGAAACATTCCATACTAGTCTCGGGAGTTTCTGGAAGCCTGGTAGTCCCAGCTTGGATTTCGGAAGCTACTTCCCTGGTTTTGGATCGGAAGGGGAACATAAAAAGTGTTTGAATCCAGGGAAGCTAAAAGGGCGGTCTGGATCTATCCAAGCCGCTATCAATTTAGAGTTTAGCACACCTAAAATAAGTAAGTGTTATCTTTTTTACCCGACTGCCTCAGGAGGGTAATGTTTTTCGAGAGTATGTATGTATGTATGTATGTATGTATGTATGTATGTATGTATGTATGTATGTATGTATGTATGTATGTATGTATGTATGTATGTATGTATGTATGTATGTATGTATGTATGTATGTATGTATGTATGTATGTATGTATGTATGTATGTCTATTCCTAAACGGCTTGATGGATTTTAACGTATGAGGTGTCCTTAGATTCGTCTTAATTGTGGGAGTGACATAGGCTATATAATATTTATAAATTGCTCTGCAAATACAAAAAAAAAGGAGGGGAAGTTATTTTTTTAAATTAATTTCAACAATATTGGTATCAAATAAAAGCTAGTAGGTACTTAATGAGTAATTTTAAAATATATGTAATAATAAAACTAAAAAGCTTGAAATAAAATAAATTATTTAAAAAACAAAAAACCCGACTGCAAAAACACATAACTGAAAAGGGAAAAACAAGCATTATAATCTATAGAATTTTGGTATCGCAGGCGGGGACAATCAAAAGTTACACCATATTTCGGCTTATTCGTCTGTCCCCGCCTGCAAGACCAAAATTATATAAATTATAATGCTTGTTTTTCCCTTTTCAGTTATGTGTTTTTGCAGTCGGGTTTTTTTTTTTAAATAATTTATTTTATTCCTAACTTTACTTTAACAAACTCGCAATTTTCTATCAGGGTTCTCCACATGTTGCTTGATTTATTTCTATGAATTGGCTGACATTAAAATAATTTCATAGTACAACCAGTAGAACCCAGTTTAATATCTCAGAGTAATTTGCAGTACACGATTTTCTTTGTTATGGTAGAATAATACAATTTCCACGCTTGTTTCTCTTCGGCGTCCTTTACCGAATCTTTATATAAAAATAAATAATATTTTATCCATTTCGAAAAGTAGGGAAAATAACGCTCCGAGTCATACACCCAGTTTCAAACAATCATTCATTTCGCACATTTGTCAGTCAATCTAATCTGAAATCCTACTCTGAATCCTAATCTGAAATGTACTTGTGTTAAACGCTTCACTAAACACCATATTTGAAAATTTCAGAATACATCGAAGTGAAAATAGAAGGTCTGAATGGTCAGCTACCTAATCTAGATCTTGTGAATCTAGTTCACAAACTATGTCTGAAGTCTGGGATACACCACTCTTATAGAAACAGGTATTTAATTGATCTAATAATTTAGTCCGTGTTTTCTTCTCGCCTACCATTATGTGAATATGGCATGGCATATGATCCTATACGACACGGCTCGGTTGACTAATTAATAACCGTAATATTTATGCAGTTACTCTTGGATGCGCGGGCGCAACAAGATGGACGACTGGACGAACTCGTTCCGGACCATGTTCGACATGGTACTTTCACAGATTGATGGGGTAAGTGGCATGTTTAAAACACCCTTATCCTCTCGCCCCGACCTTTGCTCGAGCCAGCCAGCGCCGCTAAGCTTGTAGCTTTAAATTCGTCCTTAATTAATTTTGCCAGTCCCAGCCTGTCCCTTCCTTGCGTCGGCCTAAGCCGAGGTTCGGACCCACAGGGGGTGCCCTTAGCGTGTAGTTGCTTAGTTTAAGCTTATGCCCCGGCAGGAGACACTCAAAATCAAAATATTTTTATTTCACATAAACCTACATGGGCACTTATGAAACGTCAGAAGCTAGGTGCACGGTTCCAATTGGTCGTTTCCTATGGAGAAGAGCCGGCAAGAAACTCCACTCACAGGCAAGTCCGGTTAAGCAGCCGACAACCTCTTAGGTTGACCTGCGAGATGTCATATAAAAAAAAAAAACATCCATATAAATGTATGTTTAAGTCTCATGTGGCACCCACCAGGCACAAATCGGGCTGCTACTGAGAAATTCCTATTGAATGAACCCATTTATGTATGTAACGCTGCGCGACCGCCGTTGCGACATGGGGTAGGCAGTGACTATATCTTTACTCGTTTTCACGGTTCTGTCCACATTCACACAACTGTCAGTCACATACATGGCTTTTTGGCAAAACAGTACTTATTGTCGAGTTTCATTTCATGACGAAATTCAATGTAACGTTAAGTAGGTAGTTTTATATTAGAGATACTTTATTTTTGGATGGGAAATTATCAAATTACTTGTCCCGCTCTGGGCGGAGCGGGAGGGTGTGTCAGACTCTTACTGACTAAAACCCACCCGTATTCCTGCCGTTGCCTGTGTTGCCAGGGGCTCGGTATTCCTTTCGGACTTTCCCACGACCCCGGCAGGCATCGGCCCTAGTGGACCCTGTGGCGGACGCTGGTAATAAAACCACATAAATAACACTTTAAAGTGGACTGTATTTTAATAGAAATAGTTAAAGGTGTTACACTGGCAGATTGCGAATGAAGACTGACTGTTGACATATGTTCGTTCACTTGAACGGAATGAGTGAATTATTATGTATGCTTCATACATAAATGGCAACGCCGACAAAGAAACCAAAAGGCTATAGTTTGAATACAAACCAAAATGTAACTTAATCTTAAATTTACTGAATATTAGACAAATAGGAACATTTGTGTCCTTTTCACAAGTATAAATAAACTGTTTAAACTTGGGTACTACTTATTTACTATTTTATAATATAAACAAAAATGCTTAACTATTTAGGTACCTACTTACTGGATGCTTCAATTCTTTTGAAATCCTTTAAATTGTTATGTACAGAATTACTAAGGAATAATCTAACAAAGTAAATTTAATTAATCAATAACTGGAAAACTACTTACTAAATTGTTGTGATTATAAAACCTATTGTACTTATACATACATAACATACATTAATGTTACGTTCATTTAAGTACCTATGTACTATGCATTTTAAATAGGTTGGTATGTGTCTATTACAAAATAGATGTGCACATATTTATATTACATTTTACCTTCTTAAAGTATAATTATGAATCTATTGAGTATGCTATATCTGTTTACATCATGTTTAAGTTCAACTATGATTATTAATTTAAGTGATTTTTTTTAACAGAAAGTTGGCTTAACTAACGATATTTATACCCTACGTATTTAGCCTAGTAAATGAACAAGTTCACATGACATGTCCAGCAGCCACACAGAGGTAAATTATTAAGTATAATTTATTCATAAATAGGAAGTACACAAACTTTCATAACACTAGTACGCATGATTTTACCACTATTAGTTCTTACAGATAATGCCCTGACCTTGCCATCTGATCCAGGGAAAGTCTGTTCTACTCTGGCCACTGGCCATGTTAATGGAGAGGTGTTATCAACTCTTGAGTAGCACCAATACCCCTTTTTCAATATTTGGTACACTATTGTGCCATTTTGGCCTATTTTGTAACTGAGTCAAATATTGTTTTGACCAAGTTTTCCAAAAGGATTGAGCCATGTGAGTACATTGCTGCCAAAATGACAAACGGTTTGTGGGCACATTTGTTACATCAGGTTCAGGGAATGATGTAATAGAAGCACCTGTCAAAAAATGAGCAGGAGTTAAATAAGACATGTCATTTGGGTCAATACTTGGCAAAGAAAGTAAAGGCCTGGAGTTCAATAACCCTTCTATTTGAATTATCACAGTATTCAACTCTTCATAGGTTAGTATCTGTTTGCCTACAACTCTTTTTAAGTGATATTTAGCACTCTTAATTCCTGCTTCCCATAGGCCTCCAAATACTGGTGAATAAGAAGGAATAAAACTGAATTCAATACCAAGATCTGAAGTTGAGTTTATAATTTTCTCCTGATGTACCTGATTAAAATGTAATGAGTATAACTCATGCAACTGATTATTGGCACCCTTGAAGGTAGAACCATTGTCACAATAAATAATAGATGGCTTATTGCGACGATAAATGAATCTTTTTAATGCCTGTAAAAAACATTCAGTTGTTAAATTTGATACCAACTCAATATGAATGGCCTTTGTTGTGAAACAAACAAATAATGCTATGTATGCTTTTAAAATTACTGGTTTCCTAATACGGTGTAATTTTATTGAAAACGGACCGCCATAATCGATTCCTACCTTTTCAAAAGGTCGGCTGGGGTTCACCCTGTCTGAAGGAAGAGATCCCATCATTTGCTCTGATGCCTTGGCTCTTAGCTTGAAACACAGTAAACATTTGTGAATTACTCCTTTGACTCCTCTAAGTCCATTAATTAGGTAAAACCTTTGACATAAACTGGCTAGGGTCAACTTCTTCCCAGCATGTAACAAACATTTGTGTTCATTGTTAATTATTGAACGTGTAATGTATGATTCTTTGGGTAATATGATAGGATATTTCTGATCATATGGTATGTTAGCATTGTGTAACCTACCTCCTACTCTGAGGATACCTATTCCATCTAAAAATGGATTTAAGGATTTCAAATTGGATTTAATGGGTTTCTTGGACATGATACAATTCATTTCCTCACTTAAATGTTGTTTTTGATCTTGTCTAATTATATTTTTGAGTGAAAATTGAAGTTCTTTTATTTTTAGATGTCCGGAGACCCTATCTTCTTTCTTTACTTTGCAATTGTTAAAAAACCTGTAAATATAGGCAATAATTCTTTTCAATTTGTTAATATCCGAATAATATGAATATAAACTGAAATCTTTATTTGATTCAGAAGTCAATGTAATATTACAAAGCTTAAGTTCAGGAATTTCCTTAGGAATTTTGATATTTGTAGATTCATGTGTGTAATTCTTACTATGTAAAAATTGTGGCCCATGCCACCATAACTGGTTGTTTTTAAGTAAGTGAGGTTCTATACCCCTAGACAAACAGTCTGCAGGATTCTCAACGGTACTGACATATGACCATGAGGCATTTTGTGTGAGATCACAGATAGTTTTGACTCTGTTTGCAACATAAACAGACAACTTTGTGGGCTCTGTGTTAAGCCAAGCAAGAACAATTTGAGAATCTACATATAAATGTACCTTAATGGCAAAATTATTTTTAATTAGTTGATCATACAACTTTTTTGATAGTTTTGCTAGTATCAAAGCGCTATTCAACTCTAATCTTGGTGTGGTTAATGATTTTATGGGATTTACCCTTGATTTTGAGCATAACAACTCAACATTTACTTGATCATTGCTGTTAATGGTTCTTAAATAAACACAACAACCATAAGCCTTCTGAGAGGCATCTGCAAACCCTATTAGTTCAATACATGTTGAGTTTTGTGTGTCAATATTTCTTTTTACTTGAATACAACCTGTTCTTGATAAATTATCAACAAAACATTTAAATTTTTTATTTAAGTTCAGTGGCAATGGTGAGTCCCATGAAACCTTCTCTAACCATGTTTGTTGCATGATTATTTTTGCAAGTACAATAATTGGACCTACTAGACCCAGTGGATCAAAGAGTTTGCTAATGAAACTTAATGTCTGACGCTTGGTGTAGACATCTAACAACTCAGTTTGTGGACAGGAAATGTTCAATACATCCGTTTGTGTGTTATATTTGATACCCAAGGTCTTCACATATTGATCATCACTTTTGCATAAATCAATTTCATTTGAAATCTGTAAAGCACAGGGAATGTCCCTTAATATATGCTCACTGTTTGAACTCCATTTATGAAGTTTAAAACCACCAAGGTTTAAAATGGCAATTAATTGGTTTTTCATATCAAGTAATTTTTGTAAGTCGTTACTACCGGTACAAACATCATCGACATAGCATTGATTCAATAATATGTGTGCACCTTCAGGGTAAGTATGCGCAAATCTGAAAGCTAACTCATTTAAACATCTTGTAGCTAAAAATGGTGAGCTTTTAAGTCCATAGGTGACTGTTTGCAACTGAACACACTGTATTTCCTTTTGTGGTGAATCTCTCCACAATATATTTTGAAGAGCACAGTGTGCTGGGTTGAGGTTAACTTCTCTAAACATTTTTTGAATGTCAGAAAATAACACATATTTATGTAATCTGAAGAGAATCAATATATTAAATAACTCATTTTGGATGCAAGGCCCATTGAGCGACATGTCATTTAAAGAAAAACCTTGATTAGTAGCCATTGAGCCATCAAAAACGACTCTTAGTTTTGTAGTTTTGCTATTTTCGTTTAATACTGGATGGTGTGGTAGAAAGTATACCTGACCAGCTTTTAAATCATATGTTTGAATATCAATATATTTAGCATGACCCATTGAAATGTAAGTGTCAATGAACGCTTTATAACCTCTGAAAAGTTCAGCATCTTTGTGAAGTCTTTTTTCTAAATTGTTAAAACGTTGTAAAGCTCTTATGAAAGAATCTCCCATGTTTAATTGATCAAAATTTTGTTTTAAAGGTAAGTTAACTTGAAATTTATTGTCTTTCAATATTACAGATTCAGAAAAGATTTTTTCAGCAAGAGCTTCTTCAGAAGCCGACTCAGTGAAAACTTCTGTCACTTGCTCACACTTCCAAAACTGCTCTAAAGTCTTTTCTATATTTTGGGTGCTATCACATTCACTGTTTTTTAAAATGTGTTTGGTACACTTACTTACCGGAGAGTAACTTCTAGTCTTCACCCTTCCAGCCACAATATACCCAAAGTGGGTGTTGTGTAAATACAAACCTTTAGGGATAATAGGTAGTTGTTCACGCAATAAGATTTTAAAGAAAGCGTCACAACCTAATAAGATACTTATTTTTCCAGTTTTATAAAATTCTGTGTCAGCTAACTTGACGTATGAAGGAATTTTTAAATTATCTGTATCTATCTCACACTGAGGTAAATCACTAGTGATGTTTGGCACTACACAGCATACTATTTGAGTCTTGTAAGTGTTGAGAGTAGAAGAGATGTTAAAAGTAGCAGTATGAGGAACTGTGTTGGATTGACCACATATTCCTTTAATATAGGTATAGTTATTGACTAACCTGCAATCAATTTTTTCTGTTAGGTCTGATAACACAAAGGAAACCTGACTACCTGAGTCACAAAGAGCCCTAACTTGAAATTGTTGACCTAACTTGTCAGTTATGTTTACCTTTATAGTAGGCAATAAAACATCAACACATTTATTCATAGATAATGAAACTTGCTTTAACTCCTGTTCAGGCTCATTTTTATGCAGTAAACTATTATGGTTTTGTTTGCAAATTGAACACTTAAAGGCAAATTTACACTTTGACAGGTGTTTGTTTAAGCATAGGGTACACAACTCATTGGTCTTTACATAGCCGAAACGATCAGATAGCGAGGCAAGTTTAAATTTTTCACATTTATATAGTTGGTGATTTTTAGTCTTACAAAATTTGCATACTTGTGTATTTTTGTTTACCTCCTTAGTGGCTACCAAACCTGTCCTGCGGCCGCTGTTCACTGCACAATTTGAGGATGTTTGGCTGTCTGCCACAGTTTCAAGTGCTGCTGCCCGTTGTTCTAAAAATTTAAGAAGTGAATTTAAGTCAGGGTCAGCCTCTGATTTTGTTTCTAGATGAAAGCACCTTAATGTGTGTATGTCGAGCTTGCGTTGCAAAATGCATACAATAATTGCATCCCAATGTTGAACGGGTATATTTATGTTTTTTAAGGCAGCTAAATGCTGTCTGGTTTGAGAAATGATTTCTCTTAAAGCTAAGGCAGTGCACTTAGAAATAGGCTTTAGGTCTAATATAGAATTAACATGATAATTAACGACCTTGTTTTTATTATCATATCGCTCGCTGAGCAATTGCAGTGCGGTTGCATAGTTATGTGCAGTTAGCGATAAATGTTTAATGAGTTCGGCGGCTTCGCCACTTAAATAGGTTTTTAAATAATAGAATTTATCACATTGTGATAGTTTAGTGTTCTTGTCGATGACACTTTTAAATAGGCTGATGAAGTCGTGGAAGTCACCTACCTCACCTCCAAACTTGGAAATATTTATAGGTGGGAGACGTTTCATAGCGTCTTTTTCTTCCTCGTCACGCTCTGCTCCGGGTTTCGGAGATTTACCTGGGCTAGATTTTTCTTCGATGGCATCTTCGAATGCGGCTAAGGCACATAAATATATGGATTCATAGTGGCCAAAGTTTTCATCGTTATTTTCATCTAGAACAGATATATCAATGTTAAATGAGCTATATTCTGAAAAGGCGGTGACCAACCTGTCCTTCTTGACCATAAGCGCCCTTATAGGGGCTTTGTCGATATCCTCGGACTCAACAAACTTACATAATGTGGTTATCGTTCCTTTTGCCTGGCCCCTGGCCAGTATTAGGCGTTTTAAATTGTTTGCCATGATGGCTTAAAAGGTTTGTGTAACTACACAAATTATAAAAACTTGCAATAATAGCAATTTTGCGCATATATGGATGCTACTTAGTTGTACAGAATGCAATGATTGCACAATGCGGAAAAAAATGAGACGTGTGATTCACTTCACTTGATAGAACACCACAAAAATGGCGGATTATGGCGTCGGACAATGGATGAAGATGTTGAAAATCGGCGGATAACTTCCGGCAGCTATGGAGTTTGCTAGAAGTTTCTGGAACTCTCGACGTCGCCGACCAACCGGCGGCCGAGTTGATCGCGGTTCTCGTTCGCACGCGTACCTACACTCTTCTCGCTCGTCCGCGTAGGCGCGCTGTCTGCTGAGCACGCTGTGTTTAGACTCCGTACTCCTCGCACGCGACGCGATAGTTGAGCGGTGCGATGAATGACAACTGATGACAACGCGGGTTTGTTGATGACCGCTTCCGCTAGTCCACGCCGACAAAATTGAGTCACACTCACACAACATATAGAGTTGATTATCTGCCGCGAACACTATTTTCGTCGAAGGACCATTTTTATGTGGCGGACGCTGGTAATAAAACCACATAAATAACACTTTAAAGTGGACTGTATTTTAATAGAAATAGTTAAAGGTGTTACACTGGCAGATTGCGAATGAAGACTGACTGTTGACATATGTTCGTTCACTTGAACGGAATGAGTGAATTATTATGTATGCTTCATACAGACCCCTACACTTGTGATGACGATATCTCTTTGAGGCGCGTGTGGAACACGTTGCGCCATCGACGCGGGTCTGGTCTTTACCGGACGGTGAGCTACCCATTGCTCACCGTCCGCAAGCCCGCGCCTACGGTGGCCGGAAATCCGCGCGGGATTCCCGACGCCCAGGGCGTCTCCTGCGGCGGCTAGGGGCGAGAGGGCGCGAAATTTGCCTCTCCCTCACCCGTCCCGCCTCCTTCGTGAGCATTACTGCGCTGCTTTGCAGAAGGAGGTGACGGCTGCCCATGCCCTCTCGCGCCGTACCACGGCCTGGACCAGGGCCGGACGTGAGAGATCTCCGCCGCCGATCGCCTCCACGAGGACACGGCGTTGCTTTGCCCAAGCCGGGCAGACATATTAGAGCTACTTGAAATACATACATTTTTCATAGGTACCAGACGGCAACCATGGCTTGTTCCACCGCTTCGGCATCGAAGCCGTGACGCTGGAGGGCCGCGCGGCCGCCGACCCGGGCGGCGCCGCCCCGCGCGCGGCCGCGCTGTCCACGGCGAGCTTCTACCGGCTGGGGGTGGCCCTGGAGAGTATACTGCGCTCGCTGAACAACTTGTTGGAGAGGTTCCATCAGAGCTATTTCTTTTACCTGCTGGCGGCTACGCATCGGTTTATTTCTATTGGTGAGTCGAATAGTATTAGTTAGCAATTAACGAGAAGCTATACGTTTGAGTGATGCAACAACAGACGAACTGGCGAGCAACAAGCAGCGAGTGCGCGACGGCCATGAGCGATTACTCGCTGGTCTGCGTATCTCTCCCCGCCAAGCGAGTGTCGCCGAGCGAGTACTCTCTTTGACAGGTCTTGACGCTGGACAAACAAATACTCGCCGACGGTGTGGACAGTCAGCGATCAAATATTAAAACTGTTTTACTAACACGGCATCTACAATCTTTTGTACGATTCTTGAGCGAGAAAATCGTTGATGGCTAGTCGCTTCCTCGTCGCGATAGGACAAGTGCAGCTTAGTTTTCGGCTGCCGAGACACGTAGTTGTCATAAAAGTCATATAATAGTCGTTTGGGAACTACAATCTCCCAACCGTAAACGTCCGAACTGGCGAGGGAGAGGTTATAAGTTTGATACCCTTCTTTTGCCAAACCCATTTAGCAGAAAATGAGTGGGAGATTGCTTAATTAGCCTATAATGTTCCCACTGCTGGGACACTGGCCTCTTCTCTTCGAGAGGGAGAAACCTGTAATCCACCACGCGGGCCCAGTGCGGGTTGGTAGATGTCACATGTCTTGGAATTTTTGGTTCTAGGACATGCCGGTTTCCTCACGATGTTTTCCTTCACCGTTTTGAGAGCAGTGGTGATGAAATTATTTACACAAACGGCCTGCCTGGGTTCGAACTTACGACCTACATACAACTCATAAGTCGGGGCTGTCACCACTGGGCACACTGCTTCCCAGTGGAAGATTATTATAATTAAATAAATCATTTATGCAACAGAGAACCCTTTCTCTGGCATCAGCCCTGCAGGCTCAGCAGGCCAGTGACAGACTGGCCAGTTATAATCTATTTTGAAAATAGGATTATTTGTAAGTAAAAATAGGTATGTTCCAATTTCAAAATTTCCCTCCATATTGTTTACGAGCTAATTTAAGTTATCGTGTCTCATTAAAAAATGAGGAATTATAAAACGATCGAATAAAAAAAAACTTAGCGACTGATGATGACATACTTTTTAAATAACTTGAGTGGTATGAATTTGAGTAAGCGAAAAATTAACTAAACTAACGACGAATATTGATTAATAATAAAATCCAGAACGAGCTTACAAAAAGTGGGTTGTGATAAATCCATTTCAGTTATTAAAATTCAATCCGTGCGACTACATTACTAAGTGAGCGACTCAGTTACCAAAACAAAAACTCGATGCTAGTTTAAATTAAAACAAAGCTAACAATTGATTATTATGAATAGAATAGAATAGACTAGAATACTCTTTATTATGTACACCATAAAAATTACAGATACAAATGTTTACATTTTACAAGGGGTGACACAATGGGCGGTCTTATCGCTAAAAGCGATAGCGAAGCTGCTACTTTATACTTAAAATTATACTTCACTGTAGCTGCCAACTTAAGATAAAATGCTGCTCAGTATAAAAAAAAAAAACATTTGATAAATATTGAAAAAAATGCAGGACGTAACGTTGACAACGTTACGTCCTGCATTTTTTTCAATATCATTTTTCTCAAACAAATATTAGGTCGCTCAAATATTATGAAGCTTCTCATTTTGTATTTTAAGTAACTCAAATTAATGTTTGTAAGTTGCTGTTCTGTTGATTCCCCGTCACTCGCAGTCAGTCGCTCACTTGGTAATACTATAACCTAAATTATTTTTTTTGACACTTAAAACTTTAATTTACAGTCACTCGTTTTAATACTACCCTAAAAAATGGATCCGGGAACGTTTTGGCGCTATGATTTTTTACGATTTCAAGTTTCGCCTGAAACCGGAAGAATCGTACGATATACTTCAAATGGCATTCATGGATGAAGGCAACCGTGTATCGTTGGTATAACGAATTCAAGCTCGGTCGACTAACTTTGGAGGATAAAGAAAGAAGTGGTCGCCCTTTGATGGCTGTTACGGAAGAAAACGTGCTAGCCGCGAAAATTTAATCCATGACAATAGGCGAGTTACGTATCAAGAGATTCAGCATATACTGCACGTTGGATCGGGAAGGCCTCACGAAATCGTGTATAACACGTGCATCTTCGCGTGAGGAGGATAGTTTCACGCTTGGTGCCGCACAACCTCACCGATGCTCAGAAGCAGGCCCGGGTGGAATGGTGCCGTGATCATATCACGGCACCATTCCACCCGGGCCTGCTTCTAAACAAATTTGAAGCAGGCTCGTCTCGGCGTGTTTACGACATCATTACAGATGAGTCTTGGATTTATCAATTCGATCCAGAAACGAAGCGCCAGTCGAAGGTTTGGCTGTTTCGAAACCAATCAACGCCTACCAAAGCGAAGCGATCTAGAGGCGGGGGGAAGATTTTGATCGCGAGCCTTTTCAATTTGACTGGCTACTTGGTGTCAATTCCTTTACGGAACCAAAGATACATCAACGCTGAATGGTATACTACCAAACGCTTGGCAGAAGTTTTCTTGTGTTATGAGTAGAAGCGATCAAACAGGGCTCCGCGGGGTACTGCTCCACCGCGACAACGCGCCTTCGCACACCACGCTCAAAACGAGGGACTTCCTGGAGAGCACGCCGGTCAAACTCGCTCGCTCGCGGTTCGCTGAAACAACTGGAATAAAAAGAAGTCACACAGTGCTAGCACCGTGTGACTTCTCCCTTATTCCCGAAAATAAAAATCTGCTCAGCGTCAGCGTTCGTTCTGTCAGCGTTCGAGCAGGCTGTAAACGAGGTGTCTGCGGCGGACTGGAAAAAGTGTTTTGAAAACTGGTTCAGACGCATGAAACTTTGTATAGAGGCTAGTGGAGAGTACTTTTAAAACATTTAATAAAAAAATATTTAAAAGAACATTTTTTTTTAAATTCGCAATACTTTCTGAGTGTCCCACGTATTAGAATACTGGCTTAACTCAAAAACGAAGATGACTAGGAAATCGCCGTTAAATGGTTTGCAATTGAGGTCTATTCGGCTTACTACCCAATTTAATAAGTATGTAATGAACTGTTAAATATAAATATATATTACCTACTTTTTCAAAAACCATTGATAAAATCTGCATACTTTTTTTTTAAATCCTTAATTTGACTCAAGCTCTAAAAGGTCAGTATTCTATTAAGCGTGGGATTTATTTTCTCGGTAGAAAACTGTCAAAATTCTACACGAAAACGTAATTTTTGTCTACTCTTCCGTCGACAAAACGGTTCTCGTGCTAAGCCTGCTGCAGTAGGATAAAACACGAAAAAAAAGAAATATAAATGTGGGTGCACTAATAGGTACGCCTCTGACCTAAACTGGTCTAACGTGACATAACTCTTTGGGGATAACAGACGTGATCTTTGTTAATTTATAATCTATACATTTTCCAGGTCAATACATGCCGTCATTATGCTTATTATGTGTGGCCATGCTCATCCGAGCACTATCCCTGTGGGTGACCAGCATCCAACAAGATGGCGACGAGGAAACGGACAAGCAAACGAGCAAAAAGACAACCAAACAGAAACCAAAGAAGGAGAAAGATTCCGACACGGAAGAACCAGGCCACCAGAAAGTCGAGGAGTTGAAAAAGGTCGTTAAAACTAAAGGGAAGAAGAAAGTGGATGACTTGAGTATGAGCGTCGTGAATATCGGCGCTAATTATCTCTTGGTACATTTGATTGGATATGCTGTTATGAATTCGCCTTTTCTTTTGAGTTATATTGGTAAGTTGTAAATGTTCATCTATTCCTATTTAAAATATCTCTAATCGATTCCCGTGTGGTCAGTGTTAATAGGATATTCTTAGTAGTCAGTCCGGACTCCCGGAGCTGATTTGTCCTCGGTTTAAAGCCAATAGGCTCGCCCTCCCGTAATTAGCAAAATGTGCGTACTAGAAACCTCTGCCTACCTTTCCTGAATTAATACGGGCGTGACGCCATTGTAATTTTTTATTTTCTTTTCAGGTAACTTCTACAACAAGCCATCAGAATTCTCAGTGTATTACGGCTTGATCGCCATATCAGTATTTCTTACGGTAGTCACGCCTTTCATGCCGCGGTTCCTAAGCAAGGGTCGCATAACGTATGAGGAGCTATCTCTAGTCAACATATTACTGCTCATAGAACTGTCCACAGTCTGCCTGAGTGTCGGCATGCATAACTTTTCCTTGGGATTCGCTATCGCGGTTGTGTATACGCCGTTGGCGCTGATGTGCAGCGTCGTTGTTAAAGGTGCAGGGAAGGGAAGGTGAGAGACTCTTTGTGAATTATGTTTTCCCATGAATAGTAATTATTTTTAGACCTTTTTACAATTGGATTTAAATAAATTACTTTCTTTGTAACTTTTCCATAAACCCAAGTTTTTTCTAGCTTTTCAAAAATGTGTGAAAATTTAAGTAACTGTATGACACAGATGCACGTTTAATTGATCCTCTCACAACTTGGCTGCGGAAGCTTTAGTTTTTTTCTCAATATAAAATAATAACTATTAATTTTTTAATGTCAAAAAATAAATACCTATTGGATTTCATTTGGCGAGTCCCTGTTCTGACTCATAAAACTGTCCTCGTAATCTGTTCCAGTACCTTCTACCTACTTCTGAAGCGCACAGTGTGCCTCCTCGTGCACCCCCTGGCGGCTGTATCGCTCAGCATGATCGTCTACAGCAAGTTTCTCTTCCCCGAGGAAGGCTTCTTAGGAATGCTGACTCGAGGATCTGATGCCGCCATGCAGGCCACTATGTTCTCCATCGTTGATTCTATGGTATGTATTGAGCTCCCTTTGCCTCATGCTGCCCTGGTAGGTTCTGTTCCCGAAGGCTTCCTCGGTATGTTGGGAGTCGGACGCAGAGCTATGCAATGCAAGCGACTATTACATAGCTGATTGTATTGTATTTATTAAACTTCTTGAGATTCATGTCAGCATGGTATTTACTAAGTGAAGATATTTTATTTTCTTATGTTGGGCCTTTAAAAACAATATCATGGGGATTATTCTAACAAACACCAATATTATGACAATATTCCTTATAATTTATAATCCCTATTATAACCCTCTTCTGAGTAACAAAGACAGCGCTCTCCAAAGTCGAAAAACTCTGTGTTCTTATTCAAGGTCCACGTTCGTTCTAACCAAACATTCTCGTTTTCCAGCTGTACGGCAACTGGCTGTTCAACTTAACAAGTGCAGTAATCCTGCCCATCTGGATCATATTCTGGCAGATACTTAGCATCAAGGTCAACGCGCCCTAGTACATGTACCGAAATTGTACAGTATTTAGAAATATTTGTAGTTCTAATACAAGTTTTTTGTGTAACCCTATGGGGTACTTATCAAAAGGCCAGGTTTAGTGGGTCGCATTCACTGACCTATAAGGACTTATTTTCTAACGCCGATCTATAATTAGGGAATATTTTTTTATTTATGTTAGTTTTCTCGTACAAGAACTGTCAAATGACAATTTTGTTTCATGGATCTAAGATAACTGACGTTGGAAGAATACATTGCACAAGGATCTTTTGGCGCTCGAATGACGTTAACAGGGGGCGCTGTTGGTAAACATTTGTCAGATTATTGTACAATAGTTTTGTGAAATGTATTGAAAAACAGAATGTCGGATTTATTTCCGATTTTGGCCACGCGCCAAAAAACCTTGTACATTACTTTGTACAGTCAGCCCCAAAAATATGTATACACGGACAAGGAACCATTTTATTGTCTACAACCATCTAATATATAAAAATCTCGTGTCCCGGTTTGAGTTTGCACTCCTCCAAAACGCCTCGACCGTTTTTATGATTTTTTAAATGTATATTTTATAGGTATGAGAATAGGTCGTAAAGTATATTTCAGACCGATATTCCCACGGGATCGAGACTTACGCGGGTGAAGTCGCGGGGCGCAGATAGTTTTTCCATAACATTGTATCCAACGTACAGGTACAAAACATAGTATACAATTTATTTTACCAAAACAAAGTAAATAAAAAAAAAAATGTTGGTTGGAGAAAAAGTTTCTTCGCATTTTTTAAGAAAATTCAAAACATTTTTTAATAAAAAAAAAAAAAAAAATCAAAAATCAAAAGTCATTTATTCTAACTAGGCTGAGAATCAGCACTTTTCGAACGTCAAAATTACATAAGACAGTCCCCCGAAACGCCCACCCTTCACCACTTCCTAGTGCTTTAGCTGGGAAGAAGAAGTGGTCAACAAACTCCCCAGCAGCACAGCTGTCTGTTCAGTTAGAGGGAAAAAAAAATGGATTCTATACAACAGTATGCAAAACAATTTACATTACGTGCAACATAAAACATTAAATTATTAGCCATATGTCAGCTAGCACACCACTATACCCACAAAAAAAAAGAAAAGCAAAACACCGAAAACTATTAATTCTCAAGCAGAGATAAAAACGTAAACAGAACTTAATGCCCAAATAAAAGCCTCCAAGCATAAAAGGCGTGCCCGCTTACATATAGCTATAGCTGTAACAGTCACAAATATGAACTAGGACCATCAAAGTAAAATAAATAAACAATTAATTACTAATAACAAAACAAAACAATGGTCAGCAAGACGACCAGTCACCACAAGCAGCACCCGTTCACGAGCATAACGCAAAAATCAGCCATTACCCCCCTCGCCATATTAGAGGGAAGGAGGTAACCCGACCCCCGACGCTACCGCAAGCAGTGACAACTAAGGGAGCATGACGAACTTGCTGCCGGTTGTAAGAATAATATAATCAGTTATCGAGGTCGCTAGCTAACCACATATTGCAATACAACTCAACAAAAAACATTGTAATGAGAAGATTATGTCAATAATAAACGAAAATAAAATTTAAAATAAATTGACTTATACAGTCAAATAAAATAAACAATTATATGAACTCATATAACCTGTCACTAGGTAGGCTAATTCTGGAGAAAGAACATAAACATTGTCTTGAGTTAATCACAGCGACCAACAATTCTTATCATTTAAGTAGTCGTTGATAGAATAGTATGCCCTTGAACAAAGTTTGGATTTTACTTTAGTTTTAAACGCATTAAAAGGCAAATCTAGCAAAGAAGAGGGTAACTTGTTGTAAAAAGTAATACCAAGCCCAACAAACGAGTTATGAACCTTGTGAAGCCGGTGAAATGGAGCACGTAATTTGTCCTTATTTCTGGTGTTAATATTGTGAATATCACTGTTTTTAATGTATAAGTGTATATTTTGCCTAATATATAAGATGTTGGCAAAGATGAATTGTGATGCCACCGTGAGAATACCAATATCTTTAAAAAAATCTCTCAGAGAAACTCTGGCACCTAGCTGGTAAATTGCTCGAACAGCTCGTTTTTGAAGAACAAATATATTTTGAATGTCAGCGGCTTTGCCCCACAGCAGAATACCGTAGGACATAACGCTATGAAAATAACTAAAATATACTAACCGAGCTGTATTAACGTCAGTGTATTGTCTTACTTTCCTGACGGCGTAAGCGGCCGAACTGAGCCTTCCCGCTAGGCTTGATATATGAGGGCCCCACTGAAGTTTGGCATCTACTGTTATGCCCAGAAAAACTGCCGAGTCTACAGTTCCAAGAACCTCTTTATCCAAGACGATGTTGGGTCCTAGATTTCTAACATTTGGTAAAGCGAACTTTATACATTTTGTTTTCTTAGCATTGAGAACTAAGTTATTTTTCGTAAACCAATCCGTCACAAATGAGAGTGCACTGTTTACGTCGTCAAAATCTTGTCTATTCCTTTCTACTTTAAAAATAAGAAAGGTATCATCTGCAAACAGTACAACGTCACAGATACCCTTTAAATAGAATGGTAAGTCATTAATATATACTAAGAATAAGAATGGACCCAGTATTGAGCCTTGTGGTACACCTAACTGTACTAGAAGCTCGGAAGATTTCACACCATTAACATCTACACATTGCAACCTATTATGTAAATATGAACTTATTACTTTAAGAGCTTCATTTTGGACACCGTAATGATGTAGTTTACGCATGTTGCACGCAATCAAAAGCTTTGGAGAGATCACAGAAAACTCCAATAGCATTTTGCGAGTTCTCCCATGCGTTAAATACGTGTTTCAGCAGTGCAACACCTGCATCTGTAGTCGAATGACCTTTTGTAAAGCCATATTGTTCATTATGAAGGAGGCTGTTTAAATTAAAATGTCTTAGCAACTGCTTGAGTATTAACTTTTCAAATATTTTGCTAAATGCAGGTAAAATAGAAATAGGCCTGAAATTGCCAACGTCTTTTTTATTACCTGATTTAAATAATGGTATGACTTTATTACTCTTCATGAGGTCAGGAAAAGTTCCTAAATCAACACATTTATTAAAAGTAACAGCTAGATAGGGGGCTACAATGTTTATTATATTGCTTAATAGTTTAATGGAGATACCCCAGTAATCACCAGTGTTTTTAGACTTAAGTGTGTTAAAAACGTTAACAACATCACCAGGTGTTACATGTTCGAAACTAAATAAGCGACTACATTTAGGCACACTACTATGCAAAAGGTTTTCAGCTTTAGACGGGGACGAATTTAAGGAGCGAGTCGTAGTTATAGGTATGTTGGCAAAAAACTCATTGAATGCCTCAGCTACGTCAGCTGCTTTATTAACTAATTTGCTGTCGACCATAAGCTCAAGATGTTTTTCTTGTTGGTTAACCGACTTACCAGTTTATTTACATTTAACTAAAGTATGTAGATACCATTTTGTTCGATAACTTTTTGCCATTTTGTAGGTAGGGACATGATCCCATTGCTATAGAAATTTTGGGACTTCTGATCAAAATACCGCGACAAGTGGTTTTGGCAGTCCTCTCGTGATGTTAACCTGACACTGCCTAAAGAATCCTGAAGAGACCGAAACAGGTGGAAATCTGAAGGTGCAAGGTCAGGACTATACGGCGGATGCATTAACACCTCCCAGCCAAACTCTCTTATTTTTTGCTGAGTGGCTAAAGATGTGCGAGGTCTAGCGTTATCATGATGAAAAACCACACCCCTTCTGTTGATTAATTCCGGCCGCTTTCTCTCTACTTCTTGCTTTAATCTCATCAGTTGTTCGCAGTAGAGTTCAGAATCGATGGTCCTGCCTGGTGGTAACAGCTCATAATGAATATTGCCCTTCCAATCCCACCATACACACAGCATCACCTTGTTGCGAGTTAACCCGGGTTTCGCCACAGTCTGTGAAGCCTGACCGGCCTTTGACCACGACCTTTTTCGCACGTTCTTGTCGTACGTGATCCACTTTTCATCACCAGTTATCAGCTTCTTCAAAAATGGTTCGTTTTCATTACGTCGTAATAAAGAATCACAAATGAGTACACGGTTCATTAGGTTTCTTTCAGTGAGCTCGTGAGGTACCCAAATATCGAGCTTTTTTGTGTACCCTGTTTTTTTCAAATGCGCCAAAACTGTTTTGTGGTCAATTCCCAGTTCTTCAGCTACGTCGTAACTACTGATATCCGCCGATCTTGCTCCACTTTTTCAAAAATGGCATCCATTTTATCCGTAATAGAGCGAACAGAGCGACGTGCATCTTTGACATCATAATTTCCGGATTGAAAACGCTTAAACCAAATTTGTGCTACTCTCACAGACACTGCACTAGGTCCATAAACATCGCAAATTTTTTTCGCGGCTTGCGTTGCGTTTTTACCTTTTTTGTAGTAAAATTTTAAAATGTACCGAATTTCTTCATTAGATTCACTCATCTTGACGGTACGAAAACCAAATGAAAATCACACATTTTCCTAATTGATATTTATTTACATAACCAAATTACAAGATGATTATTAACATTAACTAAATTAAATTAAAACTAAGTTATGCCTAAAAAAGGCCCTCGGGGCATTGTACCGAGGATGCTGGCGGCATTTCCTCGCTGAATTGCAATGCTGATGCGTTGCGCGAGAAAGCCGCCAGCTTTTCGGTCACCAGTTACATCAACTAGACGTTTCGCGATTTCCGCAAATAACTTATGCGCGCTGGGACCCCACGGACCGAGGGTCTCGACGCCAAAGGGCACAGTTTTCCTAATTTGGATTTGGAATTATGTTCTTTAAAATTTAAACTTTTAATGATACCAAAACTAGCCAGATACAAATAGTATACCCAAAGAGATTTTATTACAAGTTCATACATACTATAATGCGAAAAGACTTTCCCCAACCTAATATATTGTCCCAAAACATCTATACACCCTATGACCAAAACAATGTACACAGTGATAGTTTCAGAACGAGGTAAACAAGACTGACAACTTCATACGACCTATATCGAATGACACGTCTTTAACTTCGTTATATAGAAGAACAAGATTTTGATTTTTGTCCTTTTCATTTCATACGTTGGATACAATGTTTCGGAACCAAGGTTGTTAACAATAAAACGGTTCCTTGTCCATGTATACAGCTTTTAGGGACTGACTGCACTAAAAGGAGTAAAGTTAACCTACTGACCGCCCAGTCCGATTAATACGACAAATGTTTTCGTGGCCGTGTGTGCCGCCTCACTCGTGGTTATACGACTGAGAACCTGTTATTTATTTTATTATTTATGAACACAGTAAAGTACATAGGGACGTAGGGGCACATAGGGTTCGTTTTTGTATTATTTCATTGCACGACCTTATTCGTCATAGATATTTTTTTGTTGATTTATTAGCTGGGCGCGGCACAGCAATTAATATAAAACCAATCGGTCAATAGGTTGAAAGTTGTTTTATTCATTTTTAAGTATTGAACTGGATAGTTTTGCAGTATAACTCTTTTGGAACAATCGTTGAACAATAATTATATATTCCATGGCTATAGCATGTGTTTTGTGCAATATTCGCGTTCCCTGTGAGTAGAATAATAAATAATGACTGTCATTTTTGTTTTTAATATAAAACAGTATTGTAAAATTTTAAATAAATACCATTTTTTTTAAATTTATATTATTATTGTGTTTATTTATCCCAAATCAGAAACTATCACAGACTACCTGCAGTATTGTCTCTCCTTTACTCCCTAAACCATCCAAACTTAACCATCCAAATTGTCTTGAAAAGATCGCTTTCAGCGATAACACCGCCCATTGTATCACCCTATGGATTTTTTTTATGGTGTACATAATAAAGAGTATTCTATTCTATTATATCCATACATATAATGAAATCGTAGCGAAGTTAAAACTACATTGAACATAAAAAAAGGAATTGCTACGAGGTCTGGGACCGATTCTCATGCCGAAAATGTAATTTTTCGAATTTTTGAATGCCATCTGCGGGAATTCCCGAGAATGCTCGAGAAGTGTCCAGACGACACGCGACCTTTGTCTTCTCTCATTTAGTTTGTACAGCGCAGCAACGGACGCGCTGTCGGCAGCAATCAAGAGGTGGTCACGGCTGCAGTCTCGTCTGTGAGAACTCAAGTGTTTTTTTTTATGTTTGTGATACTACAAATGCGTAATCCTCATTATGTTTAAACTTATGATAAGTACAAATTTATTTAGAATTAACTATTTGATTTTATTTATTAGTTCATACCTACTTAAACACCAAATTAATCTAGATACTGATAGTGTAAAAGATGTACAAAATATAATTCATTTTGATATTCGTTTCATGCTCATTTAATTTAATTTTATCCATCTATCAAATTTAACTTACGGAACCCAAATTTATTATTCGGCAATAACGCTTGTGTATGACAAGCCGGAGCCGGCCGGCTTAGTATTGGTGTCTCTAATACCTACCTATGTTGACTATCGGACACATTTTGACTGTCTGACTGAACAGTTAATAATATTTAAATACTTTCTTAACACTTTTCGTTTCGCACCACCGCTTGTCCACGGTTTTCGGTTCATTACGATTAAAAACAAAAGAGCACGTATGGTACGCCAACTATAAGAAGCTGGTTGTAGGACTTATTGCTTGTTAAAATCTTCTCAGTATCTATATGTTTGTACAGAACGACTATACAATAGAACGATGAAATGCTTTCAAACAGCTGGCATTAATACAGAACCAATGAACACCGTTAAACAGTTGTTACCCGTACAGCAATGAGCCGTGCAGCATGGAGCAGTATCCTAAGCCGTAGTTTATTAATTCCAGACGGTACATTGGGTAAGATTGTACCAGGTTATTGTAGTACCATCGGGAATATCTCTACAACTACGCTCCGGACATCCATTACCAACTTCGCGGGTGACTCCTAAAATTCGTGCCGACTAACCGTCAGCAAACCGCGCGCGTGGCTCGTTGCGGACGCTTTTGACGGCGAGGTAAACTGGGTTAGTTTAGTAAGTTTTTCGATCTATTATTATCAGTCATAACAGAAAATCTAAACTTATTTGCCACTCAGTGTCAGTTTAAAGGTTTGTTATTAAATAAAAAATAAAAATAATAATATCCTTTATTTCCGGCAACTAAGGCCTATAAACACACAATAAATAAATAAGTATAAACACAATAACTATAAACTAATATATATATTTTCTACAACAAACTTAAAAAGTACTGCACACGAAGTGACGGTGTCGTGTCACGCTGCGAGGTGTCGCGTAGCCGACCGCGGAAACGCCGATACAGCACATCGTTCGGCTAAAACTCTTCCTTGAGGAAGGTCACCAAATGATGAGTCGGAACGCGCACCACGTACGACTTGAAATTGGTGTTATGGCGCGCCTCCAACTTCTCCACCCTCAAGGTCCAGTTGGTCTTCATCCGTATGTACTCTACGATGTCCTCAGTCTTCGTAGAGTGGTGCAAACGGGTCACGTACAGCTGCGTCGTCGGTACTGCAGGAAGTAGCAGCATGTTAGCTCCTGCAGGCGCTATGCACAGTAGGCAGGATATTATTGATACGTCACGCCGCAGACAGTACAGCTGTCCCCATGGTAGAATTGACCCCGTTAACGCATTGTACCCGGATTTAAGCTCATATTATTATATAAATATTTAAGCATCGTTCTGTTAACCGTTTCTAGGTATAGAACAAGAAGATATTGAGTGAAAAAGAAACTCATAATTAACAAAAAGTATGAATCCTGAACCTAAAGTTAAACCAAAAACAAAGAAATAATATAGGACAAGAAACAGTGACTGAAGGAAGCAGCTCAAGTAGGGAAGGAGATGAGTGTGTGTGGAGCCGTTTGATGCTAGTAGACCAAACGAACTATGGTTCAATGACTGAAGGAAGCAGCTCAAGTAGGGAAGGAGATGAGTGTGTGTGGAGCCGTTTGATGCTAGTAGACCAAACGAACTATGGCTCAATGACTGAAGGAAGCAGCTCAAGTAGGGAAGGAGATGAGTGTGTGTGGAGCCGTTTGATGCTAGTAGACCAAACGAACTATGGCTCAATGATTGAAGGAAGCAGCTCAAGTAGGGAAGGAGATGAGTGGGTGTGGAGCCGTTTGATGCTAGTAGACCAAACGAACTATGGCTCAATGACTGAAGGAAGCAGCTCAAGTAGGGAAGGAGATGAGTGTGTGTGGAGCCGTTTGATGCTAGTAGACCAAACGAACTATGGCTCAATGACTGAAGGAAGCAGCTCAAGTAGGGAAGGAGATGAGTGTGTGTGGAGCCGTTTGATGCTAGTAGACCAAACGAACTAAGGCTCAATGACTGAAGGAAGCAGCTCAAGTAGGGAAGGAGATGAGTGGGTGTGGAGCCCCGTTTGATGCTAGTAGACCAAACGAACTATGGCTCAATGACTGAAGGAAGCAGCTCAAGTAGGGAAGGAGATGAGTGGGTGTGGAGCCGTTTGATGCTAGTAGACCAAACGAACTATGGCTCAATGACTGAAGGAAGCAGCTCAAGTAGGGAAGGAGATGAGTGGGTGTGGAGCCGTTTGATGCTAGTAGACCAAACGAACTATGGCTTAATGACTGAAGGAAGCAGCTCAAGTAGGGAAAGAGATGAGTGTGTGTGGAGCCGTTTGATGCTAGTAGACCAAACGAACTATGGCTCAATGACTCAAGGAAGCAGCTCAAGTAGGGAAGGAGATGAGTGTGTGTGGAGCCGTTTGATGCTAGTAGACCAAACGAACTATGGCTCAATGACTGAAGGAAGCAGCTCAAGTAGGGAAGGAGATGAGTGTGTGTGGAGCCGTTTGATGCTAGTAGACCAAACGAACTATGGCTCAATGACTGAAGGAAGCAGCTCAAGTAGGGAATGAGATGAGTGTGTGTGGAGCCGTTTGATGCTAGTAGACCAAACGAACTATGGCTCAATGACTGAAGGAAGCAGCTCAAGTAGGGAAGGAGATGAGTGGGTGTGGAGCCGTTTGATGCTAGTAGACCAAACGAACTATGGCTCAATGACTGAAGGAAGCAGCTCAAGTAGGGAAGGAGATGAGTGGGTGTGGAGCCGTTTGATGCTAGTAGACCAAACGAACTATGGCTCAATGACTGAAGGAAGCAGCTCAAGTAGGGAAGGAGATGAGTGTGTGTGGAGCCGTTTGATGCTAGTAGACCAAACGAACTATGGCTCAATGACTAAAGGAAGCAGCTCAAGTAGGGAAGGAGATGAGTGTGTGTGGAGCCGTTTGATGCTAGTAGACCAAACGAACTATGGCTCAATGATTGAAGGAAGCAGCTCAAGTAGGGAAGGAGATGAGTGGGTGTGGAGCCGTTTGATGCTAGTAGACCAAATGAACTATGGCTCAATGACTGAAGGAAGCAGCTCAAGTAGGGAAGGAGATGAGTGGGTGTGGAGCCGTTTGATGCTAGTAGACCAAACGAACTATGGCTCAATGACTGAAGGAAGCAGCTCAAGTAGGGAAGGAGATGAGTGTGTGTGAAGCCGTTTGATGCTAGTAGACCAAATGAGCTATGGCTCAATGCATTTATCTACTGAAATCCGGGAACCTGCTCTATTATCGGCATGTTTTTTATTTCCTGCTCTATTTACTGATGGCTCAGCAGTTCCAACGAGGTGTCGGGTTTATCGCCCATAAGTCTCTTGTGAACAACGTGGTGAAGATCCAGAGTGTGTCGATTGGCCAAATATCTTGCTGATATTCTGAGTATAAGGTACGCCACACCTTATACTCAGAATATCAGCAAGATATTCTTTGAAGGTCGTACAGGTTTACGCCCCGACCTCATCTCATCTCAGAAGAGGTGGAGACCGTGTATGAGGATAATTCTAGAACCATGAAATGGCTCTAAAACTCATTTCACCGTTGTTATGGGGACTTGGTCACAATGCGAAATTGGGCAAACGAAGCGATGATGAGCTGCGAGAGGAGCAATTTGGTGTTGGACGTCGGAACCACCGGAGTCACCTATTAGCCAGTTTTATGGAGAAGAAAGGCGTATTTATGATGAACTCCTTCAGAAAGTGTGAGCACAGAAGGTGGACCTAGCAGAGCCCTGTTGGTGCAGCAAAAAACTAGATTGACTTCATTATTTATTTATTTATTTAATACTTTAAGCACACAAATGTACAGAGGCGGACTTGATGCCGTAGGCATTTTCTACCTTTGGGTGATGCAGAGACAGACAGTGGTAGGGTCAATGGCGAAAACTGTGAAATAAATATTTATTTAAATATAAGGATATACATACATAGGTATACATATTAAAAACTTTAAATATATGTACCTAATTATACATAAATATACATAAATATATATACCTTTGGGTGATGCAGAGACAGACAGTGGTAGGGTCAATGGCGAAAACTGTGAAATAAATATTTATTTAAATATAAGGATATACATACATAGGTATACATATTAAAAACTTTAAATATATGTACCTAATTATACATAAATATAAGACCAAATAAATACACATAAATACACGAACATACTAAAACAGATAAGACAAACAATGGGAAAACATTACCATTGTGATGATGCCAGCTTCTTACGAATATCCTCACGAACTTTGACTTTAAAGGATAATCGGTTGGTTGCCATCCTGATTTCCTGGGGGAGCGCATTCCACAGAGATATAGACTGAACGAAGAAGGAAGAGTGAATGAAGTCAGTGCGGTGAGTGGGACATTGAAGAAGACGATTGTGTGACGAACGTAGGTTTCTACTGTGGTTCGCGCAAATGTACTGTAAGTGGAGGCGAGATAACTAGGGGAAGAGGGCGAGTCAAGAAATGAAAACAAGGTGGTCAGCGCCCTTTGCTCTCTGCGCTGGCGTATGGCCAACCACTTTAGAAGCGACCGATGCGCAGAGACATGATCATATTTACCTACGCAGATTGAAAATGAATCGAATGCAGTTATTGAGAGGACGGTCAAGTTTGTCGAGGAGATCCGCATTCAGGTCGTAGTAGCACACATCACCATAATCGATAATAGGGAAAATTAAGGACTGCACAAGCATTGTTTTGGTACTTGATGGTAATAAATGTTCCAGTCGGTATAGAGCCCGCAGCGTTCCAGTAACCCTCTGGCTCACCCTAGCGACTTGCGTACGCCAGTTCAGGGTACAATCGATGTGCAAGCCTAGGTCTTTCACGTCAGTGCTAAATGGAACGATCATACCATTGAAGAGAACTGGTGGTAAGGTTGAACCATCCACCCTACTAATACTACGATGACTCCCAATAATGATCGCCTGACACTTATTAGGGTTTACTGCAACACCAAATTTATCAGATCACGTTTTAATGGCTGACAAGTCCCTATGTAACTTGTCGATAGCGTCAGGTATTTCATCAACCCTCCCTTGACAGTACAACTGCAAGTCATCTGCATACAGATGATACGCACACTGAAGCTCAGAAGTTATAAGATTAATAAAAATAGAAAACAGAAGAGGAGAAAGAATACCGCCTTGAGGAACGCCAGCCTCCAAAACACACCAGCATGACGAAGAATCCCCAACATGAACAGCCTGTTGACGTACCTGAAGGTAAGAAGAGAACCATTCCAGTACTTCAGGAGAGAAAGGCATTCGAGAAATCGACCAACACTAAAGTAGTGACTGGCGTCTTCCGGTCCCGCCCTTATTAGTAGTCACTAGTAGTAGGGCGGAAACAGTACTATGCCCAGGCCTGAACCCAGATTGAAGAGGGCTAATTAGTAAAATACGATGAACAAAATTGGAGAATTGTTTGTGGACACAGGCCTCGAGCACTTTCGATAGGAAGGGAAGTATAGAAATTGGACGGAAGTCGGTAGGAAGAGATACCTTAGGTAGTGGACGTACATAGGCTTTGCGCCACAGGGAAGGGAATACTCAATACATTGTAAATTTTTCCCTTTACACCGGTACAGGGAAATATTTACAATATGGGTAATCGCGGCTAAGAGATGATCCAGAATAGTTACGACCATATCACGAGTGATATTGTCACATCCCACCGCTTTCGATTTGATGGAGAGAGTGATCTTTCTGATCTCTCCCGGTTCAACTGGAATGAAACTGAAAGGATTGTTGTCATTATGTTGACGAAGCAGCAAATATTTAATAACTAAAACTAACCCACTATTAACTTCTCTGTCTGTCTGCCTGTTACCTTTTCACGCCTAAACCATCTGAACCCATCGTTACGAAAGTTGACATGTACCCTGCGGGGTTATTGCGTAGCACACTAACAGGTACCCGGCGGGGTTATTGCGTAGCACACTAACAGGTACCCTGCGGGGTTATTGCGTAGCACACTAACAGGTACCCTGCGGGGTTATTGCGTAGCACACTAACAGGTACCCTACGGGGTTATTGCGTAGCACACTAACAGGTACCCTGCGGGGTTATTGCGTAGCACACTAACAGGTACCCTGCGAGGTTATTGCGTAGCACACCAACAGGTAGCTTGCGGGGTTATTGCGTAGCACACTAAAAGGTTCCCTGCGGGGTTATTGCGTAGCACACTAACAGGTACCCTGCGGGGTTATTGCGTAGCACACTAACAGGTACCCTGCGGGGTTATTGCGTAGCACACTAACAATAGCATTGCGGGCATTTTAGTCCAACAACATTCATTGCGTGATGTAGGTACCTTGTCAAGCAGACGAATTTTTCAAACATACCAAGCAATGGTTTAGCAATATCCTTCAAAATTCGTCGGTGATTGAAAGTAGGTTACGCAATAAGGGCGACCTGAGAAGGACTTAGGCTTTTCAACTTGGATATTTGTATTAAAAAATATGAATACGAAATACACGCAGACGAAGTCGCGGGCAATAGCTAGTTGGAATACAAATTAATTAAGGGTGAAATTGTGTAACGTTAAATACCTACCGTCTACCGTCTCGAATATCTTTCGTGCCTGTTATACGCTACCAGGCGAATACATAAGTACCTAAAGAGTCGTCCACGCGGTACCTTATCACTTACCAATGAGTGGGAAATGTACCTACCTCAATAGAATAATTTAATTCTAGATCCAGGTTAAAAATGCGACGTTTATTAGAGAGATTTGATTTCAGCTGTTACTTTTTCGCATTTGTGTCGGTTCGAATCCCGAGTGCAGGAATCAAGTCAATCTGCCCAACCGTTACCCAACTATGTTGGGGTCGGCTTCCAGTCTAACTGGATGCAGCTGAATCCCAGTATTTTACATGGAGCGACTTATTTGACCTCCACAACCCAGTTACTGGGTAATACGATACCGCTGGGTAAGACTGGTTGTCAGACTTTCGGGCTTCTGACGACCCGTAACGACTGTCAAAGATCCACGAATGACAGCCGGGACCAATGGCTTAACGTGCTTTCGGAAGCACGGGGAAGTCTTGCTATGTAAAGATGGTTACCCATCCACGGACCAACTCCGGCAAGCGTAGCTTAACCTGATGGATCGACCCGTGCGGCTGTCAATTTAGCCACGGGGTCCCTTCGAGTGATTCTTTATCATTAGGTAATATCACATATTAGTTAGTAGGCATTTATTGATAGTCCAAAGCTGGTTAGATACATATTTCCGGCAACAAAGTCAGCCCCTACACAAGGACAGGCCTTTGCAGTGTATCATACCTTTTAGGCTGCCTTTCCATCAGGGATATGAGGAAGCTAAGCCATGCAGCTAACCTGCTCCAATAAACTTACAGTAAATGTCGTTTTTTTACTCTTTCCATTTTGCTAGCTATTTATATTTCCTTATTCTATATAACATTCTACATAAACAATGACATGAATATTTACTTTGTATAGTATTATATTATATTATTTTAATTATTAGGAATGTGAGGACTATGTTGGTCATTGTTTGTTTTTTTTTTTTAGTTTTAATGATGGTCTGGCAGTTTGAGTACTTTGCGGCCTACCCAAATGTCTTTTATTTGGTATTGTTCGTCAAATCATTGAGCTCCTTAAGTTTTGAGTTGAACTGCATGATAACTGACAAATGCGTGCACTAACTGGACAGGTCCACTCAAATCTGTGTGGTCTTTCCTCAAAAGACCATTTCGGACACCAACCTACATGGTCCTCAAATGATCTGACCAAGATTATGTCTGAATATACACATTGACATTGATGAATTTTATTTATCCAATAACATGAATATTTACTCTGTGTAGTATTATATTGTTTTAATTATTGTAAATGTGAAGATTATGTGGATCATTGTTTAATTTTGTTTTATTCTCAGTTAGTTTTTAGCATGGTCTGGCAGTTTTGAGTATTTTTTGCGGCCTAGCCAAATGTCCTTTCTTTGGTATTGTTCGTTGAATCGTTGAGCTCCTTTAGTTATGAGTTGAGCTGCACAACGACTGACAAATGCGTGCACTGACTGGACAGGTCCACTCAATCTGTGTGGTTCTTTCATCAAAAGACCATTGCAAACACCAATCGACATGGTCTTCACATGATCTGACCAAGATTATGTCTGGACTTTAAAAGAGACTGTCACCTCTGAGTTTGTTTCGGCCTTTCTTCTCAGAGTAGTCAGATAGGAAACGCCGGCCTCATCTAGTTTAAAAAAATATGTTTTGACGTGTCAAAGTGTTTGTAAAAACCTACTTACAGAAATAAAATCATTTATCATTTACGAAACTATGTGACTTTTGCCACTAGAACTAAGTGGTGTAGCGGAGCGGTTACGATGTGCTAAGAAGATGCGCCTTTCGTGTAAGTATAAAACTTTGAACCCTTTTCCACCAGAGCTTAGTCAAGCTACGCTATGAAAATCAAACGATCTTTTTGGTTGATATCATACACATCCATCGCTATGCAGCTGAGCACATCTGTGGTAAAAAAGGCAGCCTTATACTAACTCACTAGGCCAACACTGCTCCTGAGCAATGGTGGCCCAGTGGTAACGGCCGCGACTTACGAGTTGTAGGTTCGAACCCTGACAGGCACTTTACTTTTTGTAAATAACTTCATCACCACTGCTCTCAAAAACGGGGAAGAAAAAACATCGTGAGGAAACCCGGCATGTCTTAGAACCAAAAATTCGTAGACATGTGACATCTACCAAGCCGCGCTGATTGAGCCCGCGTGGTGGATTACGGGCCACTCACTCTCATAGAGAGGAAGCCTGTGTCCCAGTAGTATAGGATATAGAATATTATAGACTGATTATGTTATTATACTAAGCGTAATATGCGTTTCTCAGCGCGAGCGGTTTGTTTCACAGTTTAAGACATATTTTCAACAGATAAGTTCTTGTTGCTTTCTACAGTTACGATGTCGATCGACCTCTAGTTCCTACTCCAGATCAAGCAGAGGTAAACCCCCGAAACCTGGAAAACCCACAAATCTACAACTCGCTCCGAGCAAGCTGCTGATCAACTCGCTCCGAGCAAGCTGCTGATCAACTCGCTCCGAGCAAGCTGCTGATCAACTCGCTCCGAGCAAGCTGCTGATCAACTCGCTCCGAGCAAGCCGCTGATCAACTCGCTCCGAGCAAGCTGCTGATCAACTCGCTCCGAGCAAGCTGCTGATCAACTCGCTCCGAGCAAGCTGCTGATCAACTCGCTCCGAGCAAGCTGCTGATCAACGCTCGTTCTTACCTGACCGTTTGTATAGATATACAAACAGTCAGGTAAGTGGCCCTTGCTGGAGTGTGCTTGTGCGAAAATAACATACCAGTGATAGTGTTTCTAATAACAGTACCTATCCAGTAACGCAAATATGAGAGTGATAAAATCCTATTTAATACGAGGGATTTCAGTATAATCCAGTAAGCGGTGTCAGTCTGCAATAACTTCGAATAGGTAGGTATTAGATTCAGCCGTATGAGGTAATCTATCACTGAAGTTGACGGTGGAAAATACAAAGTAGCTATTACAATATTTCTTGAATAAAAATAGACAAGAACTTAAAACAGTTTGGTATTTTTTATTAAAGAAACAGTCATATTTAAAAACTAAGAAATGAAATCATTTTTTCTTCATGAATAATTCATGAATAGCATAAACTGGCAACCCTTTCGTCTCCGGTAAGAAGTAAAAGAAGAAGACAGCAGTAGAGAAGCAGACAGAAGAAATAGAAGACTGGGGGCAGGCCTACAGAAGTTACTAGAAGGTTGAAGACGAACAGGATGAGAAAGTTGAGTATCCACGCCCATTCCACTGCTAACATTGATATGATGCTTTTTACCTGAAAAGAAAAAAGATACTAGGTTAACATGATTCAATGAAGGTTTTGTTCTAGGTTTGAAGAAACTGGGAAATAAAATAATATTATAGCTGTCTAAAAACTTACTAGGGCAAGAGGCAGGTCTTTATTGGAGAAAAATCGAGATTTCAAATTCAAACCGATAATAGTGAAGATGACTTGTGGCCAAGTAATAACAGCCGCATGGGTCGATCGATCAGGAAATATCACCCATCCTCGGACCAACCACGGCAAGCGTATGCCGCGGTTGGTCCATGGATGGGTGACCATCGTTATAGTGTGCGTGTGGATTGAGTGCTCCTTTTTAAAAGTTAACTATATTTTTACGAAAACAAGGAAGAATTTAGGAAATAATTGTGATAATACCAAGACCCCTCCGTGCCTTGGAAAGCACGTTAAACCATTGGTTCCGGCTGTCACTTGTAGATCTTTGACAGTTGTTACGGGTCGTTAGAAGCTCGAAAGTCTGACAACCAGTCTTACCAAGGGGTATCGTGTTACCCAGTAAATGGGTTGTGGAGATCAGATAGGCAGCCGCTCTATGTAAAATACTGATATTCAGCTGCATCCGGTTAGACTAGAAGCCGACCCCCCGGGTAAAGGCTAGGCAGATGAATAGTGATGATCACTAACCTCGGGTAAAAATACTTCAGCCAAAACCACGACGGGCACTGTTCCTACCCCAAACGTATAGAAAGTCGTGAACACGTATATGAACATTGGTATCGTCCTTTTTGGGCCCACTCCGTCAGGATTTGAGTGTTCAAATTTCAATGTACCGTTTGAGTGTTCCATGTTGCAGCGTTTATTTATTTAACCAAAACTTTTATACAAACGGCGGCCACATCAGAAATTGTGAAAATGTTGTCACTAAAGTTTAGCACGTTTTCTTTTTTTGTGAACGCTTAATTTTAACAATAATCAACTACATTATATTTCTTAAGCGACAAAAATGTGTAGGGTGGTCACCCTACACAATTTTGTCGCTTAGAATTTTGTACTTATGCATGGTCATGCATAAGTACAAAAAATTAAAAAATATTGTTATACTTATAAAGATTTTATTACAAGACAAACTAGAAAAAGTGTAACAGTAATTGCTAATGCTATAGTAGATATTGATTAGATGTCGGAGGGAGTAACATCTTTATTTTCTAAATCTAATAGACCGTAGGATAAAGAGTGTAAAATAATAGGACCATCTTTACTATTGTACATTGTTTCCGCTAAATCATCATAGCAGACCATTTTATTGTTGATAAAACCATGTCCTATGTAGTGGCCGAGATTATCGGGACCCATTCCAGGAACGAATTCAATACCCCCCACCAATTTGTATTGTCTATTTCGTATTAAAATAGTTTTAGGTATATCCTTTAAGATAACCTTTTCGACTCCGTTTAAATCTAAGAATATAAAATTCGAAAGTTCATTAATAACGATAGTCTGATTTTTACACCATTTACACTCTAGAGTTTCATTAGTAAAACAGATTGCTTCTTCTAACATAGAAATGCCGAAAATGGAAAGCATATCTATATTGATGGGCAGGGATGCAGTCTTCCTCACTATTTTACATGACTTACGTGATTCGTTCAAGCACTTTTTAGTGACAGTAGCACTTATAACGCTATTAATTAATACAGTTTCAAATATAAATGAGACATTACATGCACAATCAACATTGACATATTCACCGTCGACATTTTCACTTCTGAAATGCTGAAGTGCTATGCGTGCCCGCAATTTGAAAACATCCTGATTCGTGTCAGTATAAGATAAACATTTGACGTATTCTGTAACTAGAATATCCTTGAATAAGTCTATATAGCCATTAACGTTATTGTTCGTACAATATCCCAAAGCTAATACGTATATCACACGCTATACGTATATACGTATAGCACACGTGTTTGTTAGTTGTATTCGATTTTTACCATCGGTAGAGACGTAGTTACACTGTTTGCCGTTTTTCAAGAATATTATATCTACTTTTGAGTTCGGTATGGTCATTTGCACTTTTCCTCTCCAATTTTCACAAAACGATGGTTCATCAGAAAATATATAATCTAAAGGAAATCGTTGATCAGTATCACATTTTGGAATTTTAGTTCGCTTTTGCTTTTTATTAAAGCAAATCTTTACGGTTTTTACGTTTTCTTGAGCGTGTGTTAGCAGGAGTTCTTTTGTTAACTTTGTCCTGACATAAATCACCTAGTGCGATTTTCAGCTCTCCATCTAGATAGTCTAAATGAATTTTAAGGAACTGATCTATCCTGTGTTTTTCTATCTTAGTTTTAATAATTAATGTTTTTAAAGATTTGAAGTAGCTCTCAACAGCTGACGAGGAAGGAGACTTATTTTTGGACATAAAAGACGAACAAAGTAAGTTAGACCACAACGGCAGTTTATACAATAGTCTCCTTATAGTCGAAATGAATGGCGGATAGTAATATTTATTTGCATTTTCCTATACAGGGTGACATTGAAAACATGCGACAAATCGAAATGGGAGATTGTACTCATCATTATGAACAACTTTTACTAAGGGACCAAAGCTACAATCCCAAAAAAAAAAACTGCTGTCCCCTACATTTATGTTCGCAATACCTCATCAAAATGTAGGAAAAGCAGATTTTTTTTTTGGGATTACAGCTTTGGTCCCTTAGTAAAAGTTGTTAATAATGATGTATACAATGTCCCATTTCAGTTTGTCGCAAGTTTTCAATTTCAACCTGTATATCGCTGCTTTTATTAGATTCGATTATTCGGTCATACCACGTAAAAAACATTGTGTTATCCAATTTATTTAACTCATTTTCATCTGAAATCTCTTCTTCAAATATAGCTGTTTCAATATATTCCTTATTTGTGGTTATCTCAGTGGAATCATTCAGTAATCATATCAAGCCGTTCCTTAGCCTCTTTAGCTTCAGATGTATCAAATTCATCATCATGACATTGCCCTAGAGTAGACAAATCTTTACAATATCTTGAATGATTTGTTTTACACTATCATAATTCTCGCATTTCTTTAGAAGTAAAATGCAGCGTATATAAAAATATTTTACATTTGAATCTACTTTATCATTAAAACATGATAAATTATTTAATATTTGATGAAATGGCTAGTATCAAGTCTTATGAAGGTAGTTGGTAAGTTGGTGGTTTCCCCTTCCAAAACTGAAAAAAGATTCTGAATATAATCTTTTACGCTATTATATGGCGTGAAAGCTTGAGTGTTAGCAGATAATAAGGCAGATGAATCATCTGTAATTACTTCATGGGGTATAGTATTTATGTTACTTAGCCATTTATTTAACCAAGTTAAAAGTGATTTATGATTATGAGAATCTGAGACCATTTGAAGAATAGGCACCGATTTTAATCTGTCAGTACCCGTAATGAGCCCAGCATACAAGAACAATGTCTTTGTAATTATTGTACCATCAGGTAGAGATATCGGTTCAAAGAGCGACCCAGTAGCATCTTTTGTGATAGAAACTCTTTTAAATTTAAAATAAACCTTTATAAAATCCAAATAAACCGTTAAAATCAATTGAATATTTGTGAATAGTTTTCATAAATTCAATACAATTATTCCACATAAAAATGTTAAACATATATCTAGAATATTTTGAGACACGCATTACAGTATGTTCTCAGGTTAGCAGATTGAGTGTTCTAGTTAATTGACCACGACTTCCGCACCGTAGATTTCACATTTTTTTTATCTTCGCCGTAGTTTTCACAATTATTTCCTAAATTCTTCCTTGATTTCGTAAAAATATAGTTAACTTTTAAAAAGGAGCACTCAAACCACACGCACACATTTCTTACCTGTATCACAACCACATTTTTTCAGAACTCTGAAGACGATGAGCTGAGATGGAGGATAGATCTATCTCACCAGCCTTACATCAGTCGAAAATAGTAGTAGGTAGCTTGTCAGGAAAGGATGGTGCTATTTATCTGGTTGGTATAGTTCCATCCTTTTCCGATACCGTATAGGAGAAGTTCCGGTTCGGAGAACTGAATGAGTTTACTGTCTTCCCGACCAAATTGTCCTCACAGAAATGAACTAAGAAAACCAGAAGATAAGAAACAGAAAAATAATAGACAAGAATCACACGTCTCCTCTGACCCCATCTCCCAAGACTGCCAGTTCGGTTGGAGATAACAAAGGCTCTGTTAATGCCAGCATTTGGGGTACCAGGATATCAAATCAAAGCTGTAGGAACATAGTAGATAGCTCTCACCCGTCTCCCAACCACATCAGTCAAATAGGCGGAAATAGACCCGGAGATAATCATGACGACTCCCATCAGAACGCTGCACAAGTTTGGAGAGATGACGTCAGCAGGTAACGCCTCTGCGAATAAAGGTTCTGCGTACACCATCACTAACGGTAGACCTTGGAAGACGAAGGCTACCTTCAGGATCATGATGAAACACAACAAAGAATTCGCGTTGAGTTGATGGCAAGTTTTCTGTGAAGGCAAGATCCCATTATACAAGCTCTATCATAAAATAATGATTATATCTATTGTAATAGATATACATATTACGTATACAATCCACTACAGTAGGGTATAGGCAAAAGTGTACATAACTGCAACGAGTATTCCTTTTCCTCCTCTCAGAAAGAACGATATTGTGATAGTGGAAATCAAATCTCCTTACTGAAAAATTGCCAGCATGACAGTTTCATATTCTCCAACGTCATCGGTGTACATTTTTCTTCTGTCAATGATTGAACGTCTGCAAAAGCAAAATAATTAATTCAGAGACAGCATTTCCATAGTTTCTTAGTTAAAGAATATATGTATATATAATAATAGTTTTCGTGATTATTTAATAAATTTATATCAATCCACATTTTTTTCAGCCAAGTACTAGATTTACAAGGACTAGAAATGTGACGTTGCCGGGTCGCGTGGGATGAACGCTCCTATATGAAAAAGTAAGAATTACCTTCCGAATGAGAGTTGAAAATCCGTCGTAACTTATCCAATTCTTGCACCACTTCTTTGGATGTGATCTTTTTACTTCTGTAATATGCTATAGATTTTGCAGCGTCCTGAAATAACGATAATAGGGCTCATTAAACGATGACAAATTGGTACCAGGGGTACGACAAACTTCAGGAGTAAAAAAACTGAGCACAAACTTCACCAGCCCCAACATAGGAGGTATGTTGGGGCTGGTGAAGTTTGCGCTCAGTTGTCTCGGCCTTTCGCCATGAGAGTCTAAGGCGACTCCTTGAGCACAGAAAGAAGTAGAACACCAACCACGGATAAGGATAGACAGGCGTATACCATCTGGTGGTACGGTAAATAACCACCCAGGAAATAGGAGACGAGAATTCCGAAGCCGTAGATCTGCATCGGTCCAGAAGTCAAGGTTCCTGAAAATAAATCAAAAGATTAATAACTAGCACACACATTATGTTAGCCGGTCTTAAAGCCTCGTTAGCTTCGTTCTTGGTTCAGTGTCCAGATAATAATATTGTTGCGTAAGAGGCCCAACGTCAACTCCAACTGTGAAGGAAGTTGAAATGGACAGGTGAAATGAACAGACAGGTGTGCTGCTAGGGAGTTTGTTGCGCCACTTCTTCCCAGCTAAAGCACTAGGAAGTGGTGCAGGGTGGATGTTTTTGGGGGACTGTCTTATGTAATTTTGACGTTCGAAAAATGCTGATTATCAGCCTAGTTTGAATAAATGACTTTTGATTTTGGCGAGTGTAAAGCTGTAAGATTGAACCAGTGGGTTTGAACTTCTCAGTATACTCGTAAACAAAAGTAAGCAAGACTTGTCGATGGCGCCAATTACAAATGAAAGATGCAGCTAATACATAATGTTCAATTGTAGATAGGAGAGTTATCTATTTTTTTTATTAAATACTAGCGACCCGCCCCGTCTTTGCAAGGGTGCAATTTACATGTGAAGACGGTATGGTTCACGACACGTTGTGCACAAGTTCTGAAGAGTAACCAAACAAGAAGTACTAGGCTTGCATGAATTCATATTATAAGTACCAACTTTTTGTATATAATTATGTACATAATATATGTCCATCTAATATACATAATATAATATATGCCTATGTCCATCTGGAATTCTTAGAGGTCGCCTACAATGTATGTTATGTAAATTTATTCTGAAATAAATTTATTAATAATAATAATTTTAATTTTGCCTCACAAAATGTAACACCCCATAAAAAAAAGATCGTAAACATACACTTTTGAAAACAACCTTTTAAAAGGGGTGGCTTTAAAAGGTTGTTTTCAAAAGTGTATGTTTACGCTCTTTTTTATTTATTAAGAAAGTATCCGGATCAATTTTCAAGTTTATTGATCAACGGAAACATAATTTTAAGATAAACTGTACCCAAAAAGCGGTTAATTTTTAAAAAATCTTCTTTCATGTGTTTTGTTACTTAATGATTAAATTACTTTAGACTTTATAAAGACGCGCAGTAAAAACCTTCCCTAAAAACTGAATTGCACCATTATGCCCAATAAGGGTTACATTTTGAATCAACCCATATAGTAAGTTTTAGAGTGTGTAGTAGGCAAAGTAATAAATAAAAGTAAATCTGCTTTAAGTACTCACGATTGTATTGAGTAACATACACACACAACACAGAAAACAGTCAAAAGGGGAATAGTCACAATTACGATAGCACACACAATCACAATAGTCACGGCACAGTTATAAGAAATAGTTTCAACAATATATGTAAACAATGGGCGAACGAGGTGTCACAGAATCACATGCAGCCGAGCGGCGCGTGAGCTATTATAGTTTCGACTGAAGGTCGCGGCAAGGTGATCGAACGCTCGCTACCGCGCATTCCCACCTCGGCGCTTAAGGGCTACGTCACGATGACGTAGCTCGGCGTGCGCGAGTCCAGTAGTATGCGTTACCGATGGTCCGTCATCAACCAACACCGATGCAAACAATATTTAATGCCGGTGAATATGGATTGTGTTTGTATGTATGTAAATGTGTTGTGTGAGTTTATAATATAAATAAATAAAGGATGTAGTAGGTGTGTACCCTACACCCAAAAACTTGTAACGCTTTATTTTCTGTCAGTATTAGGTATACAAGGTGTCGTTTTACATCCTCGTCAAATTTCAGGAGGCTGCTATGAAAGACATCTATAATCAAATAAAATTACGATACCTGCTCAATAATTAATACATACTTGTTTTTCAATCATTTAAGTTTGACAGTATTTTAGAATACACCACTTTCACAGAACAGAATCACCCCGTTGCGTATGCGGTAGTGCGTGTGTAAAAGGGCAGTTACAGTGCGGTATCACACGGGCTGCGTTTTAACATGCGTGCCCCACACTTGCCGATTTTATTATTGGTTTGTGTCGAGAATTATTAGCATAGTTATCTCCTTGAATTTGACGAGGATGCAAAACGACACCTTGTATATAAAATATGGAGTTTTGAGGTAATCGAACCGCGAGTTAAGCTTCTTCTATACAAACTTGAATGACCCTTAAAAACCTTTTGTGGGATTTTCAGAACTTTATTGTTTATTTAAGGATGTATTCGTGCCAAATTTCAAGTTTATAAACTCAAGAAATAAGATTTTTCATACAAATTTCAACCCCCTTAAGGGTTGAAATTTCCAACCACACTGTCATATTTTGCGTTGGTTTCCAACCATAAGCCTAAATAATACATAATTTAGTGATTTTTACTTTGAAAATTAAGGACTTTCCATGTATTTGTATTTTGAGACTATAGCGCCGTACTTAGCATTATTATTTAATTTGTGTGTTGATCAAGGAGTCTTTCCGGATCTAATGAAATATAGTAAGGTAATACCACTTTTCAAATCCGGGGATAGTAGAGACACCAATAGTTATAGACCAGTAACCGGCAACACCGTTGCCGGTTTTCAGCAAGATAATGCTTAATCAAATGCTCAATCATTTTAACACCAATAAAATCTTACACGATCCTGTTGATCGTGTAAGATTGACTTCACCAAGGGTTGTTGTTGTAAGGGACGTTGACTGACGCCGGTGTCACCTTATTAAAACACATATTTACGGCGTGGAAAGAGGCCCAAGACGCAATAGGAACATTTTGTGACCTCTCCAAGGCATTTGATTGCGTCGACCACGAAACATTACTCTTGAAACTTAAGCATTACGGACTTGGAGACCTTGCGCTCAGTTTAGTAAAATCGTATTTATATTATAGACAGCAGCAAGTTCAAATAAATGGTACCAATTCACTCGGCTTAAAAGTAGAAATGGGTGTACCACAAGGCTCGATATTGGGTCCTTTCCTCTTTTTAGTATATATTAATGATCTACCCCACTTGTTAAAAACCCAACCACAAATGGTGTTATTTGCTGACGATACTTCCTTAATTTTTAAAATTAATAGACGTGTATCAAATTTTGAAGACGTGAATAACGCCCTATTGCAGGTCCAAAATTGGTTCACTGCTAATAATTTAGTATTAAATGGGAAAAAACGAAGTGCATAAGATTTTCTTTACCAAATGTCAAAAGTAGTATTTGTGAGATAGTGTTGAATCAAGAGAAATTAGAATTCGTCGATAAAACTGTTTTCCTGGGGATTACGCTCGACTCAAGGCTTCAATGGGGGCCTTATTTAACTTTCCTTGCAGGACGGCTAAGTTCAGCAGCATATGCTGTGAGAAAAATCCGTCAATTTACTGATTTAGATACCGCACGGCTAGTATATTTTAGTTACTTTCATAATATTATGTCGTACGGTATTTTACTATGGGGACGGGCTGCAGACATCGAGTCTACTTTTATTCTGCAGAAAAGAGCCATCAGAGCCATATATGGCCTCCGCAGGTGAGACTCTCTAAGGGAACTGTTTAAAGAAATTAACATCATGACAAATGATAAATGATTTATTTCCTGTAAGTAGGTTTGTACAAACACTTTTACACGTCAATCATATTTTTAAAATAAAGCTAGATGAGGTCGGCGTTTCCTATCTGACTACTCTGAGAAGAAAGGCCGAAACAAACTCAGAGGTCACAGTCTCCTTTAAAGTCCAGACATAATCTTGGTCAGATCATGTGAAGGCCATGTAGATTGGTGTCTGAAATAGTCCTTTTGAGGAAAGAACCACACAGATTGAGTGGACCTGTCCAGTCAGTGCACGCATTTGTCAGTAATCGTGCAGCTCAACTCAGAACTTAAGGAGCTCAACGATTCGACGAACAATACCAAAGAAACAACATTTGGGTAGGCCGCATAAATTACTCAAACTGCCAGACCATGATGAATACTAAATGAGAAAAAAAAACAACAATGACCCACATAGGCTTCACATTCACAATAATTGAAAACAATATAATACTTTACAAGTAAATATTAAGTTCCAAACAGTATATTGAACTCCACAAAGTAAATATGTCTAAATGGGGATCCTGCCGTTTTGCCGAAAAGATTTAGCCAAAATTTCACTACCCAAACAAATTTAAGCAACCTTTTTTATACCAATGCAATGTTTGGAATGATTTTAGTACGCACATTTTCATTTGGTCAATTTTTTACTTGGCAGAATATTATCAAGGATAATGTCATTTAGGCATTTGGTCTTTAATCAAATGATTTATTACAGCAAACAATCTTTAGACAATAAACGTTAGAAGAATGTGATGTGTGAATGAGATGTGCTTTAATTTGTTTGAAACAAGTCAAATTTATGGTTACTTATGGAACTAGTTAGAGTAGGTTAATTATTTTAAATAATGGTTAGGTTAGGTTAGGTTAAAACTGTGACCTCCTACGCACGAGCCGAGCGAGCGAAGCGAGCGGTGCCGCGGCAGCGGCCGGCGAGTGCCAGAAACGAATAGATTATATAGAAAAAAGAACCGAACTGTTTAGACGAGGCAGAAATTTTATTTTGCAAAAAATGAATACATGTAATAGAAGCGTTTTTCCTGAAATAAAACGCATATTAAATACTTACTTTATTTGAAGCTTACTATTTGAGATAGGCCCTCTCTGTTTTCCGGTTATTTATGTCCTTCTCCTTCACTCCTATACATCTGTCTCGCTCGCACACTCCCCACCAGGCAGGCCCGAGCGCAGTCGAGAGGCTCGAAAGCGTTCATGAATCATTGAGTCGAAAATACCAGGCAGAAATTAATTGTAAGCTTCAAATAAGGTAAGTATTTAATATGCGTTTTATTTCAGGAAAAACGCTTCTATTAAATCCATGACCGTTATTTGAAGCTTACTATTTGAGACGTGTTTGTTATCGCCTGGTGGTGGGACGCCAATGTGAAGTAAGTTTGATTGACTTCAGGAAAATAATCTATACCTATGGATTAAGCGATAGATATCCATTATTTGGAAGATAATATATTATTATATTAAACAGCTTTGGAGTGTGCAAGAAATAAATAAAACAAAAATCAATCATTAATAATTCTGTAATCACAACAGTCGCTCTATTAGTATAATCAGTGTTCCAAAAGATTAATACAAATTAAAAATTTAATCAGCTGGGTTGAACATTCTAGTAATGCTGTTGCTAGCAGAGGCTGGCAGTATCTCTCGTCTGTAGAAGCGTGTGAAAGTCTCTTTGGACTTCCAATTTCCTCTGGACAATATTTCATCCAGAGGTAAGTTATCAGACCAATTTTTTGAAGATACTGCTGATCGTAGACTTCCCGGTGTAGCGGGTATACCAGCCTCTGTTAGTACAGTTTTAACCCATCCTGCAATCACAGTGCGAGAGGCCGCCTTTGCTTGTCCTCTTCTATCTTTAAGAAGATCAATTAATTTTCTGACCCAAAACACAGGATCCAGATTTTTATTGCTTGTGTTAGGAAGTAACTTCCATCCCGATTGCCTATGAGTGTCACTATCGGTTTTAGAGCCAAATATTGGCTTTAAAATAATATTACTGCCGTCATCGATGCAATGCTCTGAGTCCACTAGCAGCAATGTCAGATCGTGAACTCGTCTGCCTGAGCACAGTAGGAGGAGTGTTGCTGTATGTCGAGAAGTGGCAAAAGGGTTATTTTCATCTACAGTGTTTGAACTTAAAAAGGAGGTCAGTGCATCTATATCCCATACAGGAGGCTTATGGGCGATAGGCTTCTTTAAAGCAATAGACTTTAGGACGTGTTTTACTAATGTGTGCGAACTTATTCGTCCAGCATCTTCGGCATTGCATAGAGTAGCCACCACCGATTTGTGAAGCAAAATAGTGTTATAAGAAAACTTGTCGACTAGATGTAAGTCCGCTAGATATCTAGCAACGATGGGCCCTGTTGGGTGAAAAGGATCCAAATTATATTTTTCAGACCAAGATACCGTGCTTCTAAGAGAAATGTGGTTTGTAAATTTTAGTTTATGACAACTAATTTTATTCCACACCTTTTTAATCGCGATTAAAAATAATCTGATTTAGTTTGAAAATTACAATTTTAGGTGAAAAACGTCAAATTCAGAATAGCATAATTGCTATTTTCACTAAATTGAATAACTAAAATGACATTAGTGCTGTCAAACTATAATATAGTTAATTTATGTCACTTTAGTTAATTTCAGAATGGGAAACGTCGTCTGACAGGAATAAACGAAATTTTGGTGATTTTTGGTCTAGTTTAGAGAAATTTGTGACAAGAGAATCGGCACCATTATTTAATTAGTCTAGTGTTGAGCGTAAATCATGAATTTATCAGTATAATGCTACGGCTACATTGTCGCGATAACGCGAACTTCACTTTTTGCGCTTACTGTTGTACAACGAGACGTCGAGTGGTGTGAGAGAGAGAGCGCGCGAAGTGTAGTTCGAGTTATCGCGAAGCCGTAGCATAAGAGTAGGTAGGATACATGTACGTCACTGCATATGTGACTAGACTGTGAACATGAAACAGAACATAATTTTGGGAAAGGGATTAGATTGATTTTTACTTATGCAAGGCCACATTGTCGTAAGATTCGTGTTACGTTCTTGCGATAAAACTTCGTGTTTGATCTACGATATTGGCCACCACTTCGCAGTTTGGGCATTCGAGTTCTCCTAAATGATTCGCGATGTGACGAATTACTTGGCCAGACGTGTCTCCACAACGCAATCTTCGCTTTATCGCGACAATGTAGCCGTGGCATAAATGAGTGAACTGTGGATGTGAACTAATAACACACATTGGTGGATAATACTCGTAATGTTTCCTAGTTTCGCAATGGTGTTACGTCAGTAGCTGAATTTTTACAGTGTAACTAAACGTTTACAAGTTACGAGACATTTTATATTTTAATAGTTTGTTAGTTAATTTAGATTCAGATATTTACACAATTGTAAATTTACATTAATATAATCACAACAATTCATACTACATAATAAAATACACCGATATATTATGGGTGTCTTCTTCCAAGTTATTGGCACTGTTCTACGTAAGTATCCTACTGTATTGTTTTAGCCTTCCTAACAAAATATCAAGACCTCAATAGCTGGTAATCTCAATAACGGACCCAACGGAACGTTACCTTTCTATAGTTTATCTACGTATGTATGTCCCAACACTTCCAGTATGCTGTTCCTGCACAAACATGGGCGTAATGATGGCATGGCCATCTTCCACTATCATCCTCTTCAAATCTGGGAACACCACGCTGCATCGGCCTATGAGGGCAGCAGAAGTATCGCTCTTTGGGAGTTTATCAGCCATAGGATCGCTGATAGCCAATCCTATTGCTGGAATGGTGTTAGACCGATTGGGGAGAAAGAAATCCGCCATATTAACTTCCTTGATTTTCGTGGTGAGTACCAGAGTAGCATAACGTGTTAAGGAGTGATGTAGGCGGCCTGATATTTGAGTGGGGTCATGGATTTGACATCCGTGTCGGCCAAAGTGTTTAAAATATGCACGACTTCGTTACCTGAATTTCCTCATAAGATAACTTTTTAACTATTCCAGATCGCCTGGTCTATGATAGCGCTAACGAGCCAAGTGGAAGTGATTCTTACCGCAATGTTGATAGGAGGACTCGGGTTCGCTGTCTTTCTCGAAACCACTATTTACATCAGTGAAATATGCCAGGACTCCATTAGGGGTGAGATTGACATCAAACTGGGCTAGGACTAATACATTCAAGAGCGCAGAGTATCTATCTACTTATATATCTATCTATATATATATAAAAATGAATCGCTATTTCCCTTGGTCACGGCATCACGCTAAAACGGCAGCACGGATTTGGATGAAATTTGGAAGTTGGGCAGACCATGACCTGAATTAGGGCAAAGGATACTTTTTATCCCGATATTCCTAGGGGATCGAGACTTATGCGGGTGAAACCGCGGGGCGCAACTAGTACAATATAAAATGGTAAACTGACTGTCGATATAAAGCCCCCAAAGGGGTAAAATGAGAGATCAAGTTGTAAAATAAGCCGTGGCAGCTAAGAGATGACCAGTCTCTACTGACGGCGCCCGTTCACAAACATGACGCGTGGATCAGCACCATTCAGCTCAACCATTTTGAAGGGAGCTAAAAGATCCAACACACGCGCCACCATCAGCGAGACATTAGAGTGAGCACGACATACTCCCAGCCGCCAGGGCACATTCAAGTCAATGAAAGACGTATCCAGTAAATGGCAGCTTTATAGTACATAGTACTCACATAACAATGTGCTGTGCAGATATACAATACTAAGAGATTGAATTTATACAATGCAAAGAGAGTTTTTTAAATCTTCAGCAGCTCCAACACTATTTTCAATACCTGATCAATTAGTTTTTGCGCCCTTGTGGAGCAGGACCAGCGTTGAGCCAAGCATTTTTATCAGCAATGTAATCCCCCAATTTATAATATGCTTGGGTGCATAGTGTGCGTTTTATACTAGATTTAAAATTTGTTTCATTCAGTTGAAGTATGTGGGGAGGTATTTTATTGTAACATTTTAAACAGTACCCCATGAAAGATGAGTCTACTTTAGCCAGCCTGAAACCTAGTTGAACTAATTGGTCCCTATTTCTAGTGATATAATTGTGTCTTTCACCTCTTTTACTAAAAATATGTAGATTTTTCCTTACGTACATGATGTTTTCATAGATATATTGACAAGGTACCGTCGGTTTTACAAGGGGTCGTTCGACTTCTGATGCCGGTGTGGAACTTTTAGGACATATTTATAATGCATGGGAAGATAAACGCGATGCATTAGGCATCTTTTGTGATTAGTCCAAGGCATTCGATTGCGTTCTTCACGAAACGTTAATCAGGAAACACCGCCACTACGGGATCCGGAACACCGCTCTGGATCTTCTTACTTCATACTTGAGTAATAGGATTCAGAGCGTTGACGTTAATGGGAAAAGATGTCCCCGATCTATAGTAACAATGGGAGTCCCACAGGGCTCAATTCTTGGTCCTTTCTTGTTTCTTATTTACATTAATGATTTGCCATTCCTCATAAAGGATAATCATGATATAGTTTTGTTTGCGGATGACACTTCACTTTTGTTTAAACTTAAACGTCAGCAGCTGGTTACTGACGATGTTAATAGTGCGATCTCAAAAGTAGTTCACTGGTTCAATGTTAATAATATACTTCTTAATGAAAAAAAAATCAAATGCATTAAGTTTACGCTACCTCACGTTAGGCAAGTGAAAACTAATGTGTTGATAAAGGGCGAAGAATTGAACCCTGAAGATAGCACAGTATTCTTGGGCTTAACTTTGGATGCTAAGCTTCAGTGGGGTCCACATATAGATAAATTGTCGAAAAAGCTAAGTTCCGCAGCATACGCTGTTAGAAAAATTCGTAATTTAACTGATATAGAGACAGCCCGTTTAGTGTACTTTAGCTATTTTCATAGTGTAATGTCGTACGGTATTCTGTTGTGGGGAAATGCCGCTGACATTTAGACTATCTTTGTTTTGCAGAAAAGAGCTGTTTGGTCAATTTATAAATTAAGTCCGAGACACTCTCTCAGAGAGAAATTTAAGGAGATTAATGTAATGACTGTGCCCTCTCAGTATATTTTTGAAAATCTTTTATATGCCCATAAACATATAAAATTGTGTAAAAAATACAGTGATATCCATAATATAAATACTAGGAACAAACACAAATTTGTTGTACCTACAACAAGGCTCAAGAAAATAGGTGGCTCATTCAGATGTCAATGTATACGTTTTTATAATAAACTTCCAAGCCACGTTCAAGATCTAAGCCTTAATAAATTCAAATCATTTATTAAAAGTAAGTTGTGCCAGAAAGCCTTTTATACCATTAAAGATTATATTGAGGACAAAAAGGCTTAAGCTGCTCCAATTATTGCATACTGAAACTTTTATTTTAATTATATACCATTTTGACGGGTCTCCCTTGTTTCATCGAAAAGAAATTGCCAAATTATCACTTCCCAAACAACTTTCCGCATAATTTCATTTGCCAAATTATTACTTAGCAAATAATCTCTTCACAAATAATTGTAACACAAACCTAAGGTTTGGCAAGTGAACGTTTAAACAATAACTTGTTTACCAACTAGTACTTTTACCAATTTTTATGTAGTCAAATATTTCAGTTGGAATTAATTTATTATTAAATCCATGACCGTTATTTGAAGCTTACTATTTGAGATAGGCCCTCTCTGTTTTCCGGTTATTTATGTCCTTCTCCTTCACTCCTATACATCTGTCTCGCTCGCACACTCCCCACCAGGCAGGCCCGAGCGCAGTCGAGAGGCTCGAAAGCGTTCATGAATCATTGGCGTCTTGTTTTCCGGCGAGTACGGTTGTCTTCATCTCCGTAAATTGAAAGTGTCACCTGCGCGTGAGTTAATTATATATTTTAATGGTATTACCGTTCGTATTCAAGGCGATTTGATATTAACGTTGATAATTCAAATTGATTACGCAGGTATGTAACGTATTATTAGCGTCATTTTTCTTGGTTTCTTTTTGTTTCTAGAAACATTTACCTATGTTCTTTCTCCTAATCTCAGTATAAAGTGTCATAATTATACTGTGTTCTAGTTGTGAATTTTTGTGCTTCACAGATTACCTACCTACCTTTTAAAAAGTGTTTACTTTTAGGATGGATGATTTGGAAAAAAATAGTGCATGTGTGAACGCGAGTGTTGAGGAGTCGCGACTAGGGCTTTCAAATACCGAATTTTTTCAATACCGGTATCAATACCGGTATTGGAAAAGTCAATACCGTGATCCCGGTATCAATACCGGTAAAAACTTGCGTTCAATACCGGACGGTATTGAACGCAAGTTCAATTAGGACATTAATAAAACCAATAAAATACGCCTTTTTATATTTTCAAATCAGTCTTTATTGTTCTTATTTATTGAAAATAATAAAATAAATACGTTATGCATACATAGCTTTCTTAATTCTTATATAATAATTTGGTATTGGTTGATTATTTAGGTAGGACTAGGAATGAGGAACATAATGAAAACTTAAACTTAATCTACCCTTTTTGCAGGAAGGCATTTCGCATAGACTTTGTTTGTACAATATCAAAAAAGTATAAATTTCTTATTATTACCTAAATCTCATCATGTCTCATGTAAAAATCAATATAGGTATCATTATTTATATAAATTTAAGTAAGTAAAGTATACCTTAACTAGCTAGTAGCAATCATTTGGTAATCATTTTAGGAACATTCTTAATAATTAAGTTATAAAAAAACAATCAAAATCTAAAACTAAACAAGTAACAAAATAAATCAAGAATCAACATAGGTATCATTATTTGTAGAAATGCAAGTATTATGTATAGCTTAACTAGCTAAGTAGCTAGAGTAAGCAGAGAAAGTAGAAAACAAGTGTGAAAATAAGATCACATAATTTTCAGATCTAATGTTTGTAATACCGTAATCACGGTATTGGGGTGTCAATACCGGTATTGTAAAAGGCCAAAATAAAATCCGTGATCACGGTATTACGGGATCCCGGAATACCGGTATTGAAAGCCCTAGTCGCGACGTGATTTATCACGGGATCGTGTGCCAAAGCCGGCTCAGTCCAGTTCTCGGAAACGTGCACGATCAGCTAGAAGTTCATCATCTAGTAGCAGCCCTTCTTCGTCCAGTGATTCCACGGATTCCACGAGCTCGTCGGACTGAAAGAAGAAACGTGGCCGTCACTACAAAAGAAGGGGGGGCAAATATAGTCGCAAATCACGGAAAGACAAGCGGCAGATGCACAAGTTATCGCGAGAGGTGAATGCATTACGTAATCAAATTGCTTTATCTTCATCAATGCCATGTGGCGGTGCGGAGCCCGCGTCAGTTATAGACAACGACTTGTTGATTGATGACAGTGTTAGTGGCATCTTGTACAATGATGGTAGTGACGCGTGCGCGAGTGAGCCTGCTCAGGTTCAACTGCCGTTCAATTTCGATATTGAAACTAAACTGAAAGAGCCTGCGGTTCCTAAAGCACCCGATAATTTATTGAAAGCCCTTCAGGATATACAATATTTTAATAAAAGTGAATGGAGTGACGTTAGGTACTCTGAGGTACAGAAATCATATTGCCATACGCCTGGTTTTATTGACCTAGAAGCTAATGAGGAGATTCGTGAATATGATCAGTTGCGCCATTTGGCTTATGCTGATAAGGCTTACGCAGCTCTTACATTTTGTACGCTGGAACAAAGGCAGGCATTATCATCTACTTTGTCAGAACTACTATCTTGGGCTCACGCAGAACAGTGTTTAAATTTTAATAGCTTGCAGGATAAGATCACGGAGATTTTTTCTAAAGGTGATTTCCACAAAGCATCTTCAGATTTGTTGCAGCTTATCTGTGGACACAGGGCTGAAGTTATACAAATGCGCCGAGATGGAATATCTAATCACGTTCATGATCCTTTAATAAAGGCAACGTTACGCAAGATTCCACCATCCAACCGCCATTTATTCGAAAGCGAATCGTTTACCGCTGCCCTTGAAAAAATGGGTGGGGTTAAAAAGACATTCATGCCCTTAGTTAAACCTACAAGTGGTTCTGCTTCGCAAGCAGGACCAAGCAAAGCTGCACGCCACCCCCCGCAGGGGTCGGCTCACTATCATGGACCCTCGCAGGGTACCAGCCATGGATGCTGCGCCTCTGTGCCTCATCCACATTATCAATACCGCCAGTCCTCGCAGGACTGCTATCATGAACGTCCTCAGCGACAGAGCAACCAGAGTGACCGTCGCACGGCGCCTACAAGCAACAACAAAGGTTCCTTTCGCCCGCGAGGTGGCCGCCAAAGCTACAAACCTCAGAGTCAGGGGAAAGGAAACCGTAAACGCCCCGGAGTCTCCTCAGACTACAACTCTGGGAACAAAAACCGTAAGTACTGACTCGACGGAATTCAGGGCGGGTCAGCTGGCACTATTTTACAATCGATGGGAGGAAATGGGAGCTCCAAACTTTTTGTTGCGCATAATAACAGGGTATCGCATACCCTTTCTTCTGAAACCACCTCTAATGTTGCCACATTTGAGGAAAGAGCCCTACATCACACAGGAGTCCGAATCGATGTCGGCACTCATCAGTCAATTGAAAGACCAAGGTGTATTAGAAGCAGTGCGATTTTCCCCGAGCTTCTTGTCGACAATGTTTCTTGTGCCAAAGAGCGATGGCTCCGACCGCCCAATATTCAACTTAAGAGCCTTAAACGACTATGTAATCACGGAACCTTTCAGCCTGATAAATGTATCTCGTATACCGGAGTTTCTCCAGCCAGGCGACTGGCTTTGCAAAGTAGACCTTTCGCAAGCTTACTTCCATTTACCAATATCCCCGGCACACAGAAGATTTTTGCGCCTCATTTACCAAGGGGAGCTATTAGAAATGACCTCCTTACATTTCGGCCTCAGCACAGCACCGAAGGTGTTTGCTTCTCTGAGCAACTGGGTCGCTCAAACATTGCGAGAACAGAATCTGCGCATAATTGTCTACCTAGACGACTTCCTGGTAGTTCACCAGGACAAGGACACTCTGCAAACTCATGTTCGTACTCTCCTGAACCGTCTAGAATATCTAGGGTGGCAAGTAAATCTAAAGAAATCCATTGTATCCCCACAGAAGAGTCTTGTGTATCTGGGAGTTCAGTGGGATCCTTGGGCCAACAAAAAATCTCTGCCGCAAGACAAGGTCAGAAATCTTATCCACAAAGTCTCTGCAAGGCTAAACTTGGGCAAGGCTTGCCTGCAAGAATTGCAAAGCCTAGTGGGCCTTCTAAACTTTGCAAGTTTTGTGGTGCCACAGGGCAGACTACATCACCGGTTTCTGCTCAGTTTCCTAAATGCATCTCTAAAAATGCCAGTCAGGAAGGAGATCCACTTACCAGACGAAGTCCTAGAAGATCTTCAGTGGTGGCTTCACAACTGCCACCAAACATCTGCAATCCATCTACCACCACCAACACACTTTGTGACCACAGACGCCTCCGATCTGGCTTGGGGAGCTCAGGTGGACGGTTACGCAGTGTCAGGTGTGTGGACTGCTCAAGAACAACACCTAAATTGCAACCTAAAAGAGATGCTGGCAATCTTAAAGGTGCTCGAAACCCACGGTCCTCTACTGTGCAAGTCCACTGCTCTGTTCCAGTGCGACAATCGAACAGTTGTTGCCCACTTGCGGAACGAGGGCGGCACGAGATCGCCACCTCTGATGGAAGTAACGTACAGAGTGTTCCGCTTACTAGATTGTCATCAAATAAATCTGACAGTCAATTATATACCCGGCATTTACAACGGACATGCGGATCACCTTCTCCAGACACAAGCTAGTACCAGAATGGCATCTTCTGCCCGCTTGCACGGAGAAGGTATTTCACAAGTTTGGCACTCCGGTAGTAGATCTGTTTGCATCCAGTCGAGCACACGTGGTAGCCAACTACGTGTCTCTGGATTTAACAGATACCCAAGCATTATTCCACAATGCCTTTTCCCGGCAGTGGAACTACCACCTTGCGTGGATATTCCCATCACCATACCTGATACCCAAGGTGCTGGCCCACCTCAACTCGGCGACCGGGCTGTACCTTTTAATTGTCCCCCGGTGGAGTCGGGTGTTCTGGCGGGCCGATCTCAAAGCTCGGGCAGTAGCAGCTCCGTGGTCGATCACCAATCTCAGAGAGAATCTAATAGACACCACGACCGGTCTGCCACCCCCCAAGGTTCAAGAGATGGCGCTCGAAGTGTGGAAGTGTGGGGGTGGTCGAGGAGTTTGACGGGTTGGAATAAAGATCAAATACAATTACTTAAATCCTCGTGGCGTACTTCGACTCTTAAAACCTATAAGATCGCGTGGGATCGATGGGTATCTTGGTCTGAAAAATATAATTTGGATCCTTTTCACCCAACAGGGCCCATCGTTGCTAGATATCTAGCGGACTTACATCTAGTCGACAAGTTTTCTTATAACACTATTTTGCTTCACAAATCGGTGGTGGCTACTCTATGCAATGCCGAAGATGCTGGACGAATAAGTTCGCACACATTAGTAAAACACGTCCTAAAGTCTATTGCTTTAAAGAAGCCTATCGCCCATAAGCCTCCTGTATGGGATATAGATGCACTGACCTCCTTTTTAAGTTCAAACACTGTAGATGAAAATAACCCTTTTGCCACTTCTCGACATACAGCAACACTCTTCCTACTGTGCTCAGGCAGACGAGTTCACGATCTGACATTGCTGCTAGTGGACTCAGAGCATTGCATCGATGACGGCAGTAATATTATTTTAAAGCCAATATTTGGCTCTAAAACCGATAGTGACACTCATAGGCAATCGGGATGGAAGTTACTTCCTAACACAAGCAATAAAGATCTGGATCCTGTGTTTTGGGTCAGAAAATTAATTGATCTTCTTAAAGATAGAAGAGGACAAGCAAAGGCGGCCTCTCGCACTGTGATTGCAGGATGGGTTAAAACTGTACTAAAAGAGGCTGGTATACCCGCTACACCGGGAAGTCTACGATCAGCAGTATCTTCAAAAAATTGGTCTGATAACTTACCTCTGGATGAAATATTGTCCAGAGGAAATTGGAAGTCCAAAGAGACTTTCACACGCTTCTACAGACGAGAGATACTGCCAACCTCTGCTAGCAACAGCATTACTAGAATGTTCAACCCAGCTGATTAAATTTTTAATTTGTATTAATCTTTTGGAACACTGATTATACTAATAGAGCGACTGTTGTGATTACAGAATTATTAATGATTGATTTTTGTTTTATTTATTTCTTGCACACTCCAAAGCTGTTTAATATAATAATATATTATCTTCCAAATAATGGATATCTATCGCTTAATCCATAGGTATAGATTATTTTCCTGAAGTCAATCAAACTTACTTCACATTGGCGTCCCACCACCAGGCGATAACAAACACATCTCAAATAGTAAGCTTCAAATAACGGTCATGGATTTAATAGAAGCGTTTTTCCTGAAATAAAACGCATATTAAATACTTACCTTATTTGAAGCTTACAATTAATTTCTGCCTGGTATTTTCGACTCAATGATTCATGAACGCTTTCGAGCCTCTCGACTGCGCTCGGGCCTGCCTGGTGGGGAGTGTGCGAGCGAGACAGATGTATAGGAGTGAAGGAGAAGGACATAAATAACCGGAAAACAGAGAGGGCCTATCTCAAATAGTAAGCTTCAAATAAAGTAAGTATTTAATATGCGTTTTATTTCAGGAAAAACGCTTCTATTACATGTATTCATTTTTTGCAAAATAAAATTTTTGCCTCGTCTAAACAGCTCGGTTCTTTTTTCTATATAATCTATTCGTTTCTGGCACTCGCCGGCCGCTGCCGCGGCACCGCTCGCTTCGCTCGCTCGGCTCGTGCGTAGGAGGTCACAGTTTTAACCTAACCTAACCTAACCATTATTTAAAATAATTAACCTACTCTAACTAGTTCCATAAGTAACCATAAATTTGACTTGTTTCAAACAAATTAAAGCACATCTCATTCACACATCACATTCTTCTAACGTTTATTGTCTAAAGATTGTTTGCTGTAATAAATCATTTGATTAAAGACCAAATGCCTAAATGACATTATCCTTGATAATATTCTGCCAAGTAAAAAATTGACCAAATGAAAATGTGCGTACTAAAATCATTCCAAACATTGCATTGGTATAAAAAAAGGTTGCTTAAATTTGTTTGGGTAGTGAAATTTTGGCTAAATCTTTTCGGCAAAACGGCAGGATCCCCATTTAGACATATTTACTTTGTGGAGTTCAATATACTGTTTGGAACTTAATATTTACTTGTAAAGTATTATATTGTTTTCAATTATTGTGAATGTGAAGCCTATGTGGGTCATTGTTGTTTTTTTTTCTCATTTAGTATTCATCATGGTCTGGCAGTTTGAGTAATTTATGCGGCCTACCCAAATGTTGTTTCTTTGGTATTGTTCGTCGAATCGTTGAGCTCCTTAAGTTCTGAGTTGAGCTGCACGATTACTGACAAATGCGTGCACTGACTGGACAGGTCCACTCAATCTGTGTGGTTCTTTCCTCAAAAGGACTATTTCAGACACCAATCTACATGGCCTTCACATGATCTGACCAAGATTATGTCTGGACTTTAAAGGAGACTGTGACCTCTGAGTTTGTTTCGGCCTTTCTTCTCAGAGTAGTCAGATAGGAAACGCCGACCTCATCTAGCTTTATTTTAAAAATATGATTGACGTGTAAAAGTGTTTGTACAAACCTACTTACAGGAAATAAATCATTTATCATTTGTCATGATGTTAATTTCTTTAAACAGTTCCCTTAGAGAGTCTCACCTGCGGAGGCCATATATGGCTCTGATGGCTCTTTTCTGCAGAATAAAAATAGACTCGATGTCTGCAGCCCGTCCCCATAGTAAAATACCGTACGACATAATATTATGAAAGTAACTAAAATATACTAGCCGTGCGGTATCTACATCAGTAAATTGACGGATTTTTCTCACAGCATATGCTGCTGAACTTAGCCGTCCTGCAAGGAAAGTTAAATAAGGCCCCCATTGAAGCCTTGAGTCGAGCGTAATCCCCAGGAAAACAGTTTTATCGACGAATTTTAATTTCTCTTGATTCAACACTATCTCACAAATACTACTTTTGACATTTGGTAAAGAAAATCTTATGCACTTCGTTTTTTCCCATTTAATACTAAATTATTAGCAGTGAACCAATTTTGGACCTGCAATAGGGCGTTATTCACGTCTTCAAAATTTGATACACGTCTATTAATTTTAAAAATTAAGGAAGTATCGTCAGCAAATAACACCATTTGTGGTTGGGTTTTTAACAAGTGGGGTAGATCATTAATATATACTAAAAAGAGGAAAGGACCCAATATCGAGCCTTGTGGTACACCCATTTCTACTTTTAAGCCGAGTGAATTGGTACCATTTATTTGAACTTGCTGCTGTCTATAATATAAATACGATTTTACTAAACTGAGCGCAAGGTCTCCAAGTCCGTAATGCTTAAGTTTCAAGAGTAATGTTTCGTGGTCGACGCAATCAAATGCCTTGGAGAGGTCACAAAATGTTCCTATTGCGTCTTGGGCCTCTTTCCACGCCGTAAATATGTGTTTTAATAAGGTGACACCGGCGTCAGTCAACGTCCCTTACAACAACAACCCTTGGTGAAGTCAATCTTACACGATCAACAGGATCGTGTAAGATTTTATTGGTGTTAAAATGATTGAGCATTTGATTAAGCATTATCTTGCTGAAAACCGGCAACGGTGTTGCCGGTTACTGGTCTTTAATTATTGGTGTCTCTACTATCCCCGGATTTGAAAAGTGGTATTACCTTACTATATTTCATTAGATCCGGAAAGACTCCTTGATCAACACACAAATTAAATAATAATGCTAAGTACGGCGCTATAGTCTCAAAATACAAATACATGGAAAGTCCTTAATTTTCAAAGTAAAAATCACTAAATTATGTATTATTTAGGCTTATGGTTGGAAACCAACGCAAAATATGACAGTGTGGTTGGAAATTTCAACCCTTAAGGGGGTTGAAATTTGTATGAAAAATCTTATTTCTTGAGTTTATAAACTTGAAATTTGGCACGAATACATCCTTAAATAAACAATAAAGTTCTGAAAATCCCACAAAAGGTTTTTAAGGGTCATTCAAGTTTGTATAGAAGAAGCTTAACTCGCGGTTCGATTACCTCAAAACTCCATATTTTATATACAAGGTGTCGTTTTGCATCCTCGTGAAATTCAAGGAGATAACTATGCTAATAATTCTCGACACAAATCAATAATAAAATCGGCAAGTGTGGGGCACGCATGTTAAAACGCAGCCCGTGTGATACCGCACTGTAACTGCCCTTTTACACACGCACTACCGCATACGCAACGGGGTGATTCTGTTCTGTGAAAGTGGTGTATTCTAAAATACTGTCAAACTTAAATGATTGAAAAACAAGTATGTATTAATTATTGAGCAGGTATCGTAATTTTATTTGATTATAGATGTCTTTCATAGCAGCCTCCTGAAATTTGACGAGGATGTAAAACGACACCTTGTATACCTAATACTGACAGAAAATAAAACGTTACAAGTTTTTGGGTGTAGGGTACACACCTACTACATCCTTTATTTATTTATATTATAAACTCACACAACACATTTACATACATACAACACAATCCATATTCACCGGCATTAAATATTGTTTGCATCGGTGTTGGTTGATGACGGACCATCGGTAACGCATACTATTGGACTCGCGCACGCCGAGCTACGTCATCGTGACGTAGCCCGTAAGCGCCGAGGTGGGAATGCGCGGTAGCGAGCGTTCGATCACCTTGCCGCGACCTTCAGTCGAAATTATAATAGCTCACGCGCCGCTCGGCTGCATGTGATTCTGTGACACCTCGTTCGCCCATTGTTTACATATATTGTTAAAACTATTTCTTATAACTCTGCCGTGACTATTGTGATTGTGTGTGCTATCGTAATTGTGACTATTCCCCTTTTGACTGTTTTCTGTGTTGTGTGTGTATGTTACTCAATACAATCGTGAGTACTTAAAGCAGATTTACTTTTATTTATTACTTTGCCTACTACACACTCTAAGACTTACTATATGGGTTTATTCAAAATGTAACCCTTATTGGGCATAAGGGTGCAATTCAGTTTTTAGGGAAGGTTTTTACTGCGCGTCTTTATAAAGTATAAAGTAATTTAATCATTAAGTAACAAAACACATGAATAAAAGATTTTTAAAAATTAACCGCTTTTTGGGTACAGTTTATCTTAAAATTATGTTTCCGTTGATCAATAAACTTGAAAATTGACCCGGATACTTTCTTAATAAATAAAAAAGAGCGTAAACATACACTTTTGAAAACAACCTTTTAAAGCCACCCCTTTTAAAAGGTTGTTTTCAAAAGTGTATGTTTACGATCTTTTTTTTATGGGGTGTTACATTTTGTGAGGCAAAATTAAAATTATTATTATTAATAAATTTATTTCAGAATAAATTTACATAACATACATTGTAGGCGACCTCTAAGAATTCCAGATGGACATAGGCATATATTATATTATGTATATTAGATGGACATATATTATGTACATAATTATATACAAAAAGTTGGTACTTATAATATGAATTCATGCAAGCCTAGTACTTCTTGTTTGGTTACTCTTCAGAACTTGTGCACAACGTGTCGTGAACCATACCGTCTTCACATGTAAATTGCACCCTTGCAAAGACGGGGCGGGTCGCTAGTATTTAATAAAAAAAATAGATAACTCTCCTATCTACAATCGAACATTATGTATTAGCTGCATCTTTCATTTGTAATTGGCGCCATCGACAAGTCTTGCTTACTTTTGTTTACGAGTATACTGAGAAGTTCAAACCCACTGGTTCAATCTTACAGCTTTACACTCGCCAAAATCAAAAGTCATTTATTCAAACTAGGCTGATAATCAGCATTTTTCGAACGTCAAAATTACATAAGACAGTCCCCCAAAAACATCCACCCTGCACCACTTCCTAGTGCTTTAGCTGGGAAGAAGTGGCGCAACAAACTCCCTAGCAGCACACCTGTCTGTTCATTTCACCTGTCCATTTCAACTTCCTTCACAGTTGGAGTTGACGTTGGGCCTCTTACGCAACAATATTATTATCTGGACACTGAACCAAGAACGAAGCTAACGAGGCTTTAAGACCGGCTAACATAATGTGTGTGCTAGTTATTAATCTTTTGATTTATTTTCAGGAACCTTGACTTCTGGACCGATGCAGATCTACGGCTTCGGAATTCTCGTCTCCTATTTCCTGGGTGGTTATTTACCGTACCACCAGATGGTATACGCCTGTCTATCCTTATCCGTGGTTGGTGTTCTACTTCTTTCTGTGCTCAAGGAGTCGCCTTAGACTCTCATGGCGAAAGGCCGAGACAACTGAGCGCAAACTTCACCAGCCCCAACATACCTCCTATGTTGGGGCTGGTGAAGTTTGTGCTCAGTTTTTTTACTCCTGAAGTTTGTCGTACCCCTGGTACCAATTTGTCATCCTTTAATGAGCCCTATTATCGTTATTTCAGGACGCTGCAAAATCTATAGCATATTACAGAAGTAAAAAGATCACATCCAAAGAAGTGGTGCAAGAATTGGATAAGTTACGACGGATTTTCAACTCTCATTCGGAAGGTAATTCTTACTTTTTCATATAGGAGCGTTCATCCCACGCGACCCGGCAACGTCACATTTCTAGTCCTTGTAAATCTAGTACTTGGCTGAAAAAATTGTGGATTGATATAAATTTATTAAATAATCACGAAAACTATTATTATATATACATATATTCTTTAACTAAGAAACTATGGAAATGCTGTCTCTGAATTAATTATTTTGCTTTTGCAGACGTTCAATCATTGACAGAAGAAAAATGTACACCGATGACGTTGGAGAATATGAAACTGTCATGCTGGCAATTTTTCAGTAAGGAGATTTGATTTCCACTATCACAATATCGTTCTTTCTGAGAGGAGGAAAAGGAATACTCGTTGCAGTTATGTACACTTTTGCCTATACCCTACTGTAGTGGATTGTATACGTAATATGTATATCTATTACAATAGATATAATCATTATTTTATGATAGAGCTTGTATAATGGGATCTTGCCTTCACAGAAAACTTGCCATCAACTCAACGCGAATTCTTTGTTGTGTTTCATCATGATCCTGAAGGTAGCCTTCGTCTTCCAAGGTCTACCGTTAGTGATGGTGTACGCAGAACCTTTATTCGCAGAGGCGTTACCTGCTGACGTCATCTCTCCAAACTTGTGCAGCGTTCTGATGGGAGTCGTCATGATTATCTCCGGGTCTATTTCCGCCTATTTGACTGATGTGGTTGGGAGACGGGTGAGAGCTATCTACTATGTTCCTACAGCTTTGATTTGATATCCTGGTACCCCAAATGCTGGCATTAACAGAGCCTTTGTTATCTCCAACCGAACTGGCAGTCTTGGGAGATGGGGTCAGAGGAGACGTGTGATTCTTGTCTATTATTTTTCTGTTTCTTATCTTCTGGTTTTCTTAGTTCATTTCTGTGAGGACAATTTGGTCGGGAAGACAGTAAACTCATTCAGTTCTCCGAACCGGAACTTCTCCTATACGGTATCGGAAAAGGATGGAACTATACCAACCAGATAAATAGCACCATCCTTTCCTGACAAGCTACCTACTACTATTTTCGACTGATGTAAGAGTAAGACGATGAGCTGAGATGGAGGATAGATCTATCTCACCAGCCGGTGAGATAGATCTATCCTCCATCTCAGCTCATCGTCTTCAGAGTTCTGAAAAAATGTGGTTGTGATACAGGTAAGAAATGTGTGCGTGTGGTTTGAGTGCTCCTTTTCAAAAGTTAACTATATTTTTACGAAATCAAGGAAGAATTTAGGAAATAATTGTGAAAACTTCGGCGAAGATAAAAAAATGTGAAATCTACGGTGCGAAAGTCGTGGTCAATTAACTAGAACACTCAATCTGCTAACCTGAGAACATACTGTAATGCGTGTCTCAAAATATTCTAGATATATGTTTAACATTTTTATGTGGAATAATTGTATTGAATTTATGAAAACTATTCACAAATATTCAATTGATTTTAACGGTTTATTTGGATTTTATAAAGGTTTATTTTAAATTTAAAAGAGTTTCTATCACAAAAGATGCTACTGGGTCGCTCTTTGAACCGATATCTCTACCTGATGGTACAATAATTACAAAGACATTGTTCTTGTATGCTGGGCTCATTACGGGTACTGACAGATTAAAATCGGTGCCTATTCTTCAAATGGTCTCAGATTCTCATAATCATAAATCACTTTTAACTTGGTTAAATAAATGGCTAAGTAACATAAATACTATACCCCATGAAGTAATTACAGATGATTCATCTGCCTTATTATCTGCTAACACTCAAGCTTTCACGCCATATAATAGCGTAAAAGATTATATTCAGAATCTTTTTTCAGTTTTGGAAGGGGAAACCACCAACTTACCAACTACCTTCATAAGACTTGATACTAGCCATTTCATCAAATATTAAATAATTTATCATGTTTTAATGATAAAGTAGATTCAAATGTAAAATATTTTTATATACGCTGCATTTTACTTCTAAAGAAATGCGAGAATTATGATAGTGTAAAACAAATCATTCAAGATATTGTAAAGATTTGTCTACTCTAGGGCAATGTCATGATGATGAATTTGATACATCTGAAGCTAAAGAGGCTAAGGAACGGCTTGGTATGATTACTGAATGATTCCACTGAGATAACCACAAATAAGGAATATATTGAAACAGCTATATTTGAAGAAGAGATTTCAGATGAAAATGAGTTAAATAAATTGGATAACACAATGTTTTTTACGTGGTATGACCGAATAATCGAATCTAATAAAAGCAGCGATATACAGGTTGAAATTGAAAACTTGCGACAAACTGAAATGGGACATTGTATACATCATTATTAACAACTTTTACTAAGGGACCAAAGCTGTAATCCCAAAAAAAAAATCTGCTTTTCCTACATTTTGATGAGGTATTGCGAACATAAATGTAGGGGACAGCAGTTTTTTTTTTTGGGATTGTAGCTTTGGTCCCTTAGTAAAAGTTGTTCATAATGATGAGTACAATCTCCCATTTCGATTTGTCGCATGTTTTCAATGTCACCCTGTATAGGAAAATGCAAATAAATATTACTATCCGCCATTCATTTCGACTATAAGGAGACTATTACATTATGACATTATGTAGACGCAAAGTTAAATTTAAAATCACTGAATGGCTTCAACTACTTGACTATCAAACAACCGAAGACCTACTTAGCTATCAAATATAAAATACAAACAATAATAACTACTAACTAAACCAACAACAATACCTTATTACTAATTCAATTTATCTGCTCATACACATAAACACATACACTCTCTCACACACACAGACACAAACACATAACACGATACACTATCAATCACATACTCACATAAACTAACGCAAATTTAAAATTTATAGCGTATTTTACTTAATAATCAGCAACCCTATGTACAAACAGTATTGTGTACCTCTTGCTGCGACTGAACACTGTCTCCCAAGATACAGGCTCCTGGCCTAGTTTGGGATTCAGTATCAGTACACATATATTGTTTCAAACATCCTAAGACTGTTCATACTTAAGTACCATTTTTGTAATTTTAGTGTCAATAAACAATTTTTATTTTTTATTTTTTTATTTTATTGTATAAACTGCCGTTGTGGTCTAACTTACTTTGTTCGTCTTTTATGTCCAAAAATAAGTCTCCTTCCTCGTCAGCTGTTGAGAGCTACTTCAAATCTTTAAAAACATTAATTATTAAAACTAAGATAGAAAAACACAGGATAGATCAGTTCCTTAAAATTCATTTAGACTATCTAGATGGAGAGCTGAAAATCGCACTAGGTGATTTATGTCAGGACAAAGTTAACAAAAGAACTCCTGCTAACACACGCTCAAGAAAACGTAAAAACCGTAAAGATTTGCTTTAATAAAAAGCAAAAGCGAACTAAAATTCCAAAATGTGATACTGATCAACGATTTCCTTTAGATTATATATTTTCTGATGAACCATCGTTTTGTGAAAATTGGAGAGGAAAAGTGCAAATGACCATACCGAACTCAAAAGTAGATATAATATTCTTGAAAAACGGCAAACAGTGTAACTACGTCTCTACCGATGGTAAAAATCGAATACAACTAACAAACACGTGTGCTATACGTATATACGTATAGCGTGTGATATACGTATTAGCTTTGGGATATTGTACGAACAATAACGTTAATGGCTATATAGACTTATTCAAGGATATTCTAGTTACAGAATACGTCAAATGTTTATCTTATACTGACACGAATCAGGATGTTTTCAAATTGCGGGCACGCATAGCACTTCAGCATTTCAGAAGTGAAAATGTCGACGGTGAATATGTCAATGTTGATTGTGCATGTAATGTCTCATTTATATTTGAAACTGTATTAATTAATAGCGTTATAAGTGCTACTGTCACTAAAAAGTGCTTGAACGAATCACGTAAGTCATGTAAAATAGTGAGGAAGACTGCATCCCTGCCCATCAATATAGATATGCTTTCCATTTTCGGCATTTCTATGTTAGAAGAAGCAATCTGTTTTACTAATGAAACTCTAGAGTGTAAATGGTGTAAAAATCAGACTATCGTTATTAATGAACTTTCGAATTTTATATTCTTAGATTTAAACGGAGTCGAAAAGGTTATCTTAAAGGATATACCTAAAACTATTTTAATACGAAATAGACAATACAAATTGGTGGGGGGTATTGAATTCGTTCCTGGAATGGGTCCCGATAATCTCGGCCACTACATAGGACATGGTTTTATCAACAATAAAATGGTCTGCTATGATGATTTAGCGGAAACAATGTACAATAGTAAAGATGGTCCTATTATTTTACACTCTTTATCCTACGGTCTATTAGATTTAGAAAATAAAGATGTTACTCCCTCCGACATCTAATCAATATCTACTATAGCATTAGCAATTACTGTTACACTTTTTCTAGTTTGTCTTGTAATAAAATCTTTATAAGTATAACAATATTTTTTAATTTTTTGTACTTATGCATGACCATGCATAAGTACAAAATTCTAAGCGACAAAATTGTGTAGGGTGACCACCCTACACATTTTTGTCGCTTAAGAAATATAATGTAGTTGATTATTGTTAAAATTAAGCGTTCACAAAAAAAGAAAACGTGTTAAACTTTAGTGACAACATTTTCACAATTTCTGATGTGGCCGCCGTTTGTATAAAAGTTTTGGTTAAATAAATAAACGCTGCAACATGGAACACTCAAACGGTACATTGAAATTTGAACACTCAAATCCTGACGGAGTGGGCCCAAAAAGGACGATACCAATGTTCATATACGTGTTCACGACTTTCTATACGTTTGGGGTAGGAACAGTGCCCGTCGTGGTTTTGGCTGAAGTATTTTTACCCGAGGTTAGTGATCATCACTATTCATCTGCCTAGCCTTTACCCGGGGGGTCGGCTTCTAGTCTAACCGGATGCAGCTGAATATCAGTATTTTACATAGAGCGGCTGCCTATCTGATCTCCACAACCCATTTACTGGGTAACACGATACCCCTTGGTAAGACTGGTTGTCAGACTTTCGAGCTTCTAACGACCCGTAACAACTGTCAAAGATCTACAAGTGACAGCCGGAACCAATGGTTTAACGTGCTTTCCAAGGCACGGAGGGGTCTTGGTATTATCACAATTATTTCCTAAATTCTTCCTTGTTTTCGTAAAAATATAGTTAACTTTTAAAAAGGAGCACTCAATCCACACGCACACTATAACGATGGTCACCCATCCATGGACCAACCGCGGCATACGCTTGCCGTGGTTGGTCCGAGGATGGGTGATATTTCCTGATCGATCGACCCATGCGGCTGTTATTACTTGGCCACAAGTCATCTTCACTATTATCGGTTTGAATTTGAAATCTCGATTTTTCTCCAATAAAGACCTGCCTCTTGCCCTAGTAAGTTTTTAGACAGCTATAATATTATTTTATTTCCCAGTTTCTTCAAACCTAGAACAAAACCTTCATTGAATCATGTTAACCTAGTATCTTTTTTCTTTTCAGGTAAAAAGCATCATATCAATGTTAGCAGTGGAATGGGCGTGGATACTCAACTTTCTCATCCTGTTCGTCTTCAACCTTCTAGTAACTTCTGTAGGCCTGCCACCAGTCTTCTATTTCTTCTGTCTGCTTCTCTACTGCTGTCTTCTTCTTTTACTTCTTACCGGAGACGAAAGGGTTGCCAGTTTATGCTATTCATGAATTATTCATGAAGAAAAAATGATTTCATTTCTTAGTTTTTAAATATGACTGTTTCTTTAATAAAAAATACCAAACTGTTTTAAGTTCTTGTCTATTTTTATTCAAGAAATATTGTAATAGCTACTTTGTATTTTCCACCGTCAACTTCAGTGATAGATTACCTCATACGGCTGAATCTAATACCTACCTATTCGAAGTTATTGCAGACTGACACCGCTTACTGGATTATACTGAAATCCCTCGTATTAAATAGGATTTTATCACTCTCATATTTGCGTTACTGGATAGGTACTGTTATTAGAAACACTATCACTGGTATGTTATTTTCGCACAAGCACACTCCAGCAAGGGCCACTTACCTGACTGTTTGTATATCTATACAAACGGTCAGGTAAGAACGAGCGTTGATCAGCAGCTTGCTCGGAGCGAGTTGATCAGCAGCTTGCTCGGAGCGAGTTGATCAGCAGCTTGCTCGGAGCGAGTTGATCAGCAGCTTGCTCGGAGCGAGTTGATCAGCGGCTTGCTCGGAGCGAGTTGATCAGCAGCTTGCTCGGAGCGAGTTGATCAGCAGCTTGCTCGGAGCGAGTTGATCAGCAGCTTGCTCGGAGCGAGTTGTAGATTTGTGGGTTTTCCAGGTTTCGGGGGTTTACCTCTGCTTGATCTGGAGTAGGAACTAGAGGTCGATCGACATCGTAACTGTAGAAAGCAACAAGAACTTATCTGTTGAAAATATGTCATAAACTGTGAAACAAACCGCTCGCGCTGAGAAACGCATATTACGCTTAGTATAATAACATAATCAGTCTATAATATTCTATATCCTATACTACTGGGACACAGGCTTCCTCTCTATGAGAGTGAGTGGCCCGTAATCCACCACGCGGGCTCAATCAGCGCGGCTTGGTAGATGTCACATGTCTACGAATTTTTCGTTCTAAGACATGCCGGGTTTCCTCACGATGTTTTTTCTTCCCCGTTTTTGAGAGCAGTGGTGATGAAGTTATTTACAAAAAGTAAAGTGCCTGTCCGGGATCCAACCTACAACTCGTAAGTCGCGGCCGTTACCACTGGGCCACCATTGCTCAGGAGCAGTGTAGGCCTAGTGAGTTAGTATAAGGCTGCCTTTTTTACCACAGATGTGCTCAGCTGCATAGCGATGGATGTGTATGATATCAACCAAAAAGATCGTTTGATTTTCATAGCGTAGGTTGACTAAGCTCTGGTGGAAAAGGGTTCAAAGTTTTATACTTACACGAAAGGCGCATCTTCTTAGCACATCGTAACCGCTCCGCTACACCACTTAGTTCTAGTGGCAAAAGTCACATAGTTTCGTAAATGATAAATGATTTTATTTCTGTAAGTAGGTTTTTACAAACACTTTGACACGTCAAAACATATTTTTTTAAACTAGATGAGGCCGGCGTTTCCTATCTGACTACTCTGAGAAGAAAGGCCGAAACAAACTCAGAGGTGACAGTCTCTTTTAAAGTCCAGACATAATCTTGGTCAGATCATGTGAAGACCATGTCGATTGGTGTCTGCAATGGTCTTTTGATGAAAGAACCACACAGATTGAGTGGACCTGTCCAGTCAGTGCACGCATTTGTCAGTCGTTGTGCAGCTCAACTCATAACTAAAGGAGCTCAACGATTCAACGAACAATACCAAAGAAAGGACATTTGGCTAGGCCGCAAAAAATACTCAAAACTGCCAGACCATGTTAAAAACTAACTGAGAATAAAACAAAATTAAACAATGATCCACATAATCTTCACATTTACAATAATTAAAACAATATAATACTACACAGAGTAAATATTCATGTTATTGCATAAATAAAATTCATCAATGTCAATGTGTATATTCAGACATAATCTTGGTCAGATCATTTGAGGACCATGTAGGTTGGTGTCCGAAATGGTCTTTTGAGGAAAGACCACACAGATTTGAGTGGACCTGTCCAGTTAGTGCACGCATTTGTCAGTTATCATGCAGTTCAACTCAAAACTTAAGGAGCTCAATGATTTGACGAACAATACCAAATAAAAGACATTTGGGTAGGCCGCAAAGTACTCAAACTGCCAGACCATCATTAAAACTAAAAAAAAAAAACCAAATAATGACCCACATAGTCCTCACATTCCTAATAATTAAAATAATATAATATAATACTATACAAAGTAAATATTCATGTCATTGTTTATGTAGAATGTTATATAGAATAAGGAAATATAAATAGCTAGCAAAATGGAAAGAGTAAAAAAACAACATTTACTGTAAGTTTATTGGAGCAGGTTAGCTGCATGGCTTAGCTTCCTCATATCCCTGATGGAAAGGCAGCCTAAAAGGTATGATACACTGCAAAGGCCTGTCCTTGTGTAGGGGCTGACTTTGTTGCCGGAAATATGTATCTAACCAGCTTTGGACTATCAATAAATGCCTACTAACTAATATGTGATATTACCTAATTATTGAGGATCTGGTTGGCCATGGTAAGGTGGCCAACTTTTGTAGGATAGCCGAATGTTTGAAGAATAATGTGTCTAGCAGTGTTTACGAAACCTACGTGCATAGATAAGTGATTAGGTATTACAGATTACATAAGCATGGCATACGCTTTAAGACATTGAGTACATTTTTTATCTGTAGACCGGTTCCGTTCGGGAATTAAATCAGCAGCCATTCAATTCTGTGCCACAGTTTTGCCAATTTGTCAGTTTTGTCATTCACATACATACATTACGTGCAACTGGCATCGAAGTCAAAAGTCTGATCCTTGTCTAGCCATTTTGCACTCTGTAATCTAAGGGGTTAGCGTCAGAAATACTTTATTAACATTCTTCAGTAATTTGGTACTAGTGCAGTGTGTAGTTATAGTCTAATATGCAGCTACAGCCTCTCGTAGCGTGTCGATGGTAATCTCAATTATGACAGCCCTGAACGAGTTGATATTGCATTATCAGTAGCATTTATAACTGCAATGTAGGTGTAGGTAGTAGGGATTCCCAAACTATTTTGGGCAAGAGGGGGTCTCTTGCCCAAAATAGTTTGGGAATCCCCAAACTATTTTGGGCAAGAGACCCCTTTTCCAAAATGAACTGATACCTCAGACCCCCACAACCAACTTTTTTCATCTTGTACCAACTTGTGCACGCTTCTCGACCTGTTGAGTTTTTTAAAAGTACAACAATGATACTTTCTGCTAAAATATTTGTCATTCTTATAACATGTTGGTACACGTAACACAACTTATACATTGGCGCCGATTCCCTTGTTCACAAACTAAACTAAATTTAAGTTCAGTGCATCTTTTTCTTTCTATTTCATTAAGAAAAGGACAGAAGATAAATATTAGTTTAGTCCTGTCAAATTAATCAGCGCTTGACGTAAATTGACGTAATTTTAGTAGGCAAGTTTTTAATCACGTCTAAACTTGTATGGAGTAGTGACAGGCGCTGATTAATTTGACAGGACTAAACTAAAATTTATCTTCTGTCCTTTTCTTAATGAAATACAAAGAAAAAGATGCACTGAACTTAAATTTAGTTTAGTTTGTGAACAAGGGAATCGGCGCCAGTATCTTGAAAGTTTCTAATAAGAACTTGCGTTAATTAATAGGCGTAAATTTTTAGACCTCGTCGACCCCCAAAATCAGTTTTCTTTTATGTAGACCCCTGGGAAACTAATTTCGAGCCCAAGGGGTCGATATCAGGGGTCGCGGGAAGGTACTTATGGGTCACCGAGGCCCCCGCAACACAGGCAACGGAATGAATACGGGTAGGTTTTAGTAAGAGTCTGACACACCCTCCCGCTCCGCCCAGAGCGGGAGAAGTTATTTGATGATTTCCCATCCAAAAAAAAAAGGGGTCGATATCGACCACTTTGGGGATCCCTGGTCTAGAGTATAGACATGACTGAAACCTGACCCTAGTTTACCTATGGTAGCGAAATAAAAATGAAAATTCACCACTTTGAAGGCTTGTACATACTGGCGCGACTTGTCGCGCGACGCGTCGCGACACAAAGGCACCGCTTGTAGCGCTACACGCGGTGTCTTTGTGTCGCGTCGCGTCGCGCGAGAAGTCGCGCCAGTATGTAGGAGCCTTGAATTCATTATGAATAAAAAAAAATCGCATCAAGAAAATATAATAAGCTAGGTATTGAAATATAATATTCAATTTGGGCTAAATGAAAAGAGATTACTAGTAAACTTAAGGTATATTATGTTTGATGGTAAATCTTAGTTACGCCTTTGGTTTCCGAACCAAAGAATCGATTGCAATCGGTTTTAGGTTCGTAACCGCTAAATTACGTAAACTTTCAAATGAAACCTATTATCTTATGAAGATGAACCAAAGTTATCCCAATAGAGAGTCCTGTTAAAAGATCAACTGGTATTAAAATGTTAACCCTGGAAAAACTAATAATAACTACAATAATCAAGTTTGATGGTTTAAATAACATGTCGGTCCTGACGAACTGCAACCTCTGGGCGTGGCCCGCCGCGACAGAATCGCAGGCGATACGACAATCATGTGATGCGCACCAAAATGGATTTGCCGGTCTCGAACTCCAAGTATTCTATGCGGCTGGTAACAGCACAGGAAAGCACACAAGCCTGGTGAATAGTCCGGCACCCGGAAACAGGCCGAAAGCAGCCCTTTTTTAACTGTTTGTACACCTACGACAAATACAATAGGGGATTACACCAGAGAAAAGCCTAAAGCTTAAAAACCTAGTACATACCAAATTCGAAGAATAACTTACACCATACAAAAACAACAATACAACACAAAAATCAACAATACAACTTGGTTGACTGCTGATAACAGAATATAATAAGCTTAAACCTTAACAGGAATCAAAGCAAAGTATAACTAATAAAAACTGCACAATTTAAAAATAAAAGTTCAAAATTCATAATATAGACTAGATCAAATTCCCATTTTTTGCGACTAAGTTTTTTTAATACAAAAATAACAGTCATGCTTACGTCTTCATCAAATTTGAAAATAAGAAAAAATAAGAATAAAAAATTGATGGCCAGTTATATATGCACTAGATAAAATAAGTTAATAGGTTGAAATCGCTGAGGTCACGCTGCACTATGTATACAATGAACTCACACTACTTTACCGCCTGGTGACCTAACATACAGGTTTTCTAAAAAACTTAGTTTAGGCACCAGTCTTCCACAAATTAATTATAAAATTGTATCTGTAGACTTTTTACTGACATTCTCTGTAATTTGTGGTAAGAAATAAATAAATTATTATTATTATTATTATTTATCAAATCCATATTTACAAACAGTCGGTACACTTTATTTACAACTGGACAGTCGTAAATAAAGTGATGTGAGTTAATGAGCGTTAGTTGAGACTTACCGGTCGTTGACTCGATGCAATGAGGTCAAGGTCCCCCACTGATCAGATGAGACGGACAGTCAATAGTTGACCGAATACGATTGATTGAGATGTTGCGACATTGTGAGCATGGAAAAAAACGATTTGATACTTTGTATTTTTTTGCTAATTCGTTTATTGATACGTGTATGAGTGTAAGATAACATTTCAGACTGCTTCATGTTGCCAGCTGCGGATTTATAAAATTTGCCGCCATTTCCTTGTGCCACGGCTCGCTGGCCAAACTACAGTAGGTAGGTGATGTGGTTCATTACGAAATGTACAGTAGGTTAAAGTTTATCAGCCACACGTAGTATTCGTCCGTGCGTGACATAATATTAATGTAGGACGGATAAACTGTTCCAAACTAGGTCCTCTGTAATGAAAGCCAAGCCTGTGTTTAGCAAAAGCTAATCAACAGTAGATTAAAACTCTGTCGTAATTTAGCTGAAGTGCAGTAAATGCTGCGCTCACTCATCGAACAGCATATTCGTTTTTAAAACGTGTGTCAATCCTTAGTTTCATTCCGTCTCTGTTTTGACTATCTGATCAAAATATGTATTTAACCTCTTACGAAACTGGAACACCTCTCTTGATTTGCTGCACTCCATTGATCCAGGTCCAAGTACCACTTGACTGTTTAATTATCTGAATAAATCAAGAAGAAAAGACTCATATTAATCGGCTGGGATATGCAGGCGACAGTAACAAAAACATACATTACAAATTGAGAACATCCATTTTTTTACGCTCAAAAATAAATTAAAGAGTAATTAAAATTCTGGCTGTTACGTTCAAACAGTGATTAATAATTTATGATCGTATTGTATCCCAGAAGACCTTTGCACTCTGAATGAGGTTGCACTTATATCACAAAAACAACACGCAAAGGCGTTTACTACAACCTACCTTTTATTCAAAGACTCCAGACATAGATATTAAAACATGAGTGTCGTTAGAAAAGACGTTAAGTTATAGTGTTGGGACGGGGACGGGATGATACGGTAACGTTATTTTTAGAAACTGCTATTTTTATCAATGACGCTAGTTGTAGGCTGCACACACTTAATTTGTTTTTCGTTTTTCAAATGTGTTTATGATTTTATTAAGAGCACAGAAAATAGTTTGTATTGCAGTTTACTAGTAAGACCAAAAACTAAGCATAGTATTCTTGTTAGGAGTGGGTTCACGTGAGTGAGTAATTTAATATGAGTAAACATGTAAACCAGCAAAACTAGTAAACAACAGGTTTGACGACTTCAACGAATATAGGCTTGAAGGTTAGCTGATGAAACCAGTTACTCTCGAACATAAGGATATGAGGTGCCTAGTATGTGCAGCAGTGTTGATTGTTACAACTATTTATGTCAAGATGACTTTTTCTTCAGATAGACACACATAGAAGGAGGCAATAAGACAGACTCCACTATTTTTTCAGTACTTTACAATTGTATCAGCTGTAATAAGATGTGATAAATTACTTCTTTTGCTACTAGACTTTCTAAAAATCAGCAAAATATGAGAAAAACCCATGCCGTGGATGTGAAGTGAACAGTCCATCAGAAATATTGGAAGTGGGGCTGACTGCATCCTATTAGGCTGAATTTAAATCCTAATGTTCATTCTCTTATCATAACTCGTTGACAACACCCACTAAAAGACGGAGCTACATGTTCCTACCCGAGCACCGTATTACGTAGCAAAAATAACGATAAAAGCAGGTACTCAAATAACGATATATACCTCATTCGCTACGACGCTATTCGCTGATTCATTACGTTCCTCCAGTTCACGGTCAGTCCAGTACTAGAGACAGCGCGAATCACACGCCAGTCACTATCCGCCAGTGTTTACTATACAAGTGTAAGTTCGCTATCAGTATTATTTGTGCGGGTAAGTTTTATGATAACATTGATTTATGTCACGTTTTTGTTAATTGGTTGTTATTTGTATGTTTGATATGGTGTAGGTTTTCTGTTATATTTATGGTTTTTGTTGGAGATAGTGCTGTTGTAACTACTGCACTTACTGTAGTTGTGTTTATTTGATCCGAATTACTGTTGAAAATAAGAATGATAGTAAACTTATTATTATTTCATTATTCATTTTTATTTACTGTCCAAAACGTGTAAGAGAGCCAATTGTATTATTGTTAGTACTTCCAATGTGTGTGGATGAATACGTTCGTCATACATAATCCTTAATTTTTACACTAAAGGCCCACAGAAACAGCAGGGTGCGGTAGACTGTTTGCGGGTAATAGTTATTATTGTGTTTGACGGACTAGATTACTGTGCACCGTGGGGGACTGTCGTCTGCGTAAGATATTTCTTCTGTTGTAGAGACAGTAATCTAAAGGTATTTCATACTGCTGTCTCTAATCAATAATTAATTCACTTCAGTTATCAGTCTGACTTAAGCATAGAAAATATCGCTGACATCAGATTGTAATCATCCATTGCTGAATTTGGCGTCCCCATTACCATAATCACACCGCTTAGCAGTTTGAATAGTGACCTCAGTGTGTAGTAAACAGGAAGACGTTGTTGCCCATCCTTTTGTCATTATTATGGTACGACGCGGCTGGGAAGGGAGAGCTCTATCTACTAGTGTTTATGTTTTGTTAATAAACATGTCCTATCTAAGCCAGAGCCGGTTGATCTGTAACGCAGGACCCTCCTACCTCAGACACCTTTCTCTAATTAAGATTGTGTATTTTATTAATCATATGTTGTTGAGATAAATAAATATTTATTGTTATGATTATTCTATTATCCATGCCATGTAACCGCATGAATGGACACACATTTCACGTTTCGACCGCGGACATTTCAAAACTCCTAAGGAGCGGGGATTTAAATGTCCCTTACGAAATTTGAAACTTAAACCGTCAAACGTCGAATAAACCGAATGATCGAACATTACTAAGTTCTTGCTAGGAAGGGGAATATGTAGTTTTAAGCTATGCTATCCCAAAGGTCTCTCCCATTCATGTTCCAGATAGGTGTCTATTTCTTTTCTCTATTAGAAGTTTGTACTAGTTCATTGTCAAGACAGACATCTCCATCATTCGGAAATTTGTCAACTTTTCCTCGGCCAGCCCCATCGATGAATTCTGTCCCAAGGCACATTTCTGAATGCATTCTGCAAACGTCTTTCACAATCACTTTACTTTAAAGGAATAGTTAGTACACCATAAAAAGTAAAGTTCAATCTATGCATTTATAAATAGTAATTTATCTATACTACTGATAGTACTCAGTGACCTTCAGTGAATTATCATTGCAGCGCCACACATGTCATGCCTTGTCATCGGCAGTGGGACACATGTATCGGCACATTGGTCTGGCGCAGGACCTCGACACATTTCATTTCACATTTAATTTTTTGTAATTCATTTGTTTTTGATGAGCCTTCAGTATTTTGGATTCATTTGGAGAGAGGATTGAAGGATAGCAGAAAAGTTGCTAGAAACTGCAGCTTATGTCAGACATAAGTGAAGCACGTTGGTACCATTCAAAACAAACTACAGTTTTGTTCAAAATGTATGTAGGTAATTATTTTTTCCGTTGTTTAAACCAGATTAAAAAAAATACTATTGAGTAGGCACATAATGGTTTTTTCTTTAGTTCACAGTACAGACAACATAATTTATTTTAGCGTGCTCGCTGGATCCAGGTCAGTCCTCTTAGGTTTTCAGTATCAACATACACGAACGCGCGAAGTAAACAGAAAATACAATTACCCCATAGCATTTACATTTATGTGGCAAGCACAATAGTTTTAATGAAGACTTTCAAACTGAATAAAAGGCATGTTTGTTATTTTAGGTGGGATTTGCAAAAACCAATAATATTGTAAGTAATCAATCCAATTTATAACCAGTAAAATTATAGTTCGGTATTTTTACGATGCATAAAGATTTAGTAATTTATTAAAATATATTAATTCTTTAAGTAATTAACGTGTATAAGATTATTTATCTTTTCTTTGCATATGTATAATTTATTAAACTATAAAATATTAGAGTTCTAAAGTTCTAAAATTATGATAATGTTGAAATTATTGATCTAGAACATATATGGGCAGCCACCGCGCGGCCGGATCCGGCCCGCTGTAAGATATTATCCGGATCGCGAGACATTATGAAAAAACCCAATTTAAAAAATATTACACTTGGCTTGCTCGATCAAATTCTTTGAGGTTTGCCGCCTCACGGGCGACGCATCAAAAGATTTATTGCTTCTCAATTATTCTAAACTAGTTTATTCCAGATTATTCCTTCATTTTGCCTATATAAGTGGGTGGATGGCTCGAACGTTAGTTCAGTTCTATTTGAGCTACCGAGGTGATAACTTGGACAAGCGATATCCTAGCGAACTGCTCGAGCCGTCAACATGCTTCGTGACTTTGTGTGCATCTTGAGTGGTTACTAACTATAGTTTGTTATTAAGTTTATTGAACGAAAAGTAAACAAAAATGATGTCTGGTGGAAAGAAACGAAAAGTAGATACAGAGGGTCGCCAGTTTCAAGAAAAATGGACTGAAGAATTCTTATGCCTATTTGTTTGCTGTGTAATGAATCTATTTCAGTAATTAAAGAATTCCATATAAAGAGGCATTACTCAACTAAGCATGCTACGCTGCACTCACTGACAGGACAATTAAGAACAGACAAAATCCAGAAGCTTACCGCAAATATGGAAAAACAGCAACAAATGTTTCATAAACAAAGAACACAACTTGATAATGTTGTGAAAGCTAGTTTTATAGTTAGCTCAAAATTGGTAAAGGCATTAAAACCATTTGCCGAAGGAGAATTTATCAAGGAGTGTATGTTAGAAGTTTGCAGTATTTTGTGTCCCGAAAAGAAAAATGAATTTGAAAAAATTAGTTTGTCAAGACGAACTGTTGTTCGACGTATAGAAATGATGGCTAATGATATAAAAACAACATTGACTGACCGTATGGCTGGTTTTGAATCATTTTCCATAGCATTAGACGAGAGCACCGATTTGTCTGACACAGCTCAACTGGCTATATTTATTCCAGGTGTTGATAAGGAGTTCGCTGTTACTGAGGAATTGCTTGCTTTACAGCCGCTTAAAGGAACCACTACAGGAGAGGTTATTTTTATTGAAGTTCAAAAGGTATTCACAAGTTTTGGCTTGCCATGGTCAAAATTACTTGGTGTATGCACTGATGGTGCACCTTCTTTGGTCGGCTTACGTAAAGGTTTCATAGGAATTTTGAATGAAAAAGTAACAGAATTAAGTGTGCATAAAGATGATTTGATAGTTCTTCATTGCATTATCCACCAACAGAACTTGTGTTCTAAGTCCATTCGACTCCAGAATGTTATGAATGTGGTAGTAAAAACCATCAACTTTATTCGATCCCGAGGTCTTAACCATCGTCAGTTCAAGGCGTTTTTGGAGAAAATATCAGCTAAATATAACGACGTAACATATTATTGTGAAGTCAGATGGCTGAGCAAAGGAAAAATCTTGAAACGGTTTTACGAGCTTAGAAATGAGATATGAAAATACAAGATAAACCACTATCTGAATTAAGTGACCCAAAATGGATATGTGACTTAGCATTTCTGGTCGATCTTACAGGCTCTTTGAATGATTTAAATTTGAAACTTCAAAAACAAGGACAGTTAGTAAATGATTTGTACAGCCATTTGAAAGCGTTTCAGATCAAACTACGCTTGTGGGAGTCACAGATGCTGTCTGGTAATAGTTACCATTTCAACATGCTCTCTGCGTATGAAAATATTGCTTATGCTCAATATGCTGAAGAACTCGAGTTACTGTCAGAACAATATTCGAACAGATTTAGCGACTTCAAAAACATGGAAGACTGTTTCAGTTTATTTGCTACTCCTACAAAATGTAATGTAAAAAATGCTCCAATACACTTACCTACAAACGGAGTTGATCGAGATTCAAGAAAACTCACTCCTAAAATCCAAATTTGAAGACGTAGAGTTGTGCGATTTCTACAAAAATACCTAGAAGAAAACAATTTTCCGCAGCTTAGAAAATTCGCAAGAAGATTGATTTGTGCGTTTGGCAGTACTTATAAATGTGAACAGTTCTTTTCAGTGATGAAAGTTAATAAATCAACACATGGTACAAGACTGACTGACGATAATTTGGAAAATTCTTTACGTCTTTGTATCAGTCGAATTAATCCAAATATCGATGGATTAGTTTCTCAAATTCAAGCTCAAGTGTCTTATTGATTTCGGTGTATTTAACTTTCGTAGTTTGTAACAATTGCAAATTTAATGATTTAATTAATGTACAATTTTTTTTAAATTTCATTTTGTTATTTTAATAAATTGTACTATAATAACATTGTCGTCTTATTTCATGTCTAAGATTATCGCAAAAAATATGATCCCTACTTAAAAATGCACTGAGTACTTACCTACTTTTAAACGGGGCCCGCGAACGTATTTGCACGCTAAAGTTTGGCCCTCAATATGTCAAAGGTTGCCCATACCTTCTCACCGTGAAAATTTAAGTGAAGTGAACGTGGAGTGAACTGTCAGTGACCTCCCACCAGCATGTCAATTCTGTAAAAATCTCACCGTGAAAACTCGCGTGGAGTGATCTGTCACTGTCATCCCACGGATGCTAGGGTCACTACCAAGCATTACATTTATAATCATAATCGAGATTTTAATACTTTTTTTATGCTAATTCTATTGATCATTTTATATTATTTCAAAACTACTATTTAAGTGTTGAAACATTACTATTAAGGGTTTTTTTTTAAATAAAATTACAAAACAGAAATTCAGTCAGAAACTCATTTTTTTTTTATTCCAAAATGTTTAGTAATTTTCACAGCTGCCATATTAATTTTTAGATTGGACCTCACTGTCGGCTTTAACACCCCCGAAAACCATGAAAACGACACCCATGATGAAAAATCTGAACATTTTCGCAGCCGCCATCTTGCTTTTTAATGATGACTTCACTATCGGATTTAACACCCCCTAAAAACCAAGAAAACGACACCCATGATGAACATTTGTTTATCAGTTAAAACACATCGCTATTGGGTCATGGGATTGCGTTTATTTAATCAGTTAACTGATTATGTTGAATAGAATTAGCATAAAAATATTATGAAAATCTCGATTATGATTGTAAATGTAATCCTTGGTCCATCCCTAGCATTAGGTGGGATGACACTGACAGCTCACTCCACGTTCACTTCACTTAAGTTTTCACGGTGAGAAGGTTACAGAATAGCACTGCTGATACTAGGGATGAACCAAGGATTACATTTACAATCATAATAGAGATTTTAATAATATTTTTATGCTAATTCTATTAATCATAATCAGTTAACTGATTAAATAAACGCAATCCCATGACCCAATAGCGATGTGTTTAACCGATTAAATAAACGCAATCCCGTGACCCAACCGCGATGTGTTTTGAAGAAGCGATAGTGAATTGAGTCGACTAAAGACTGTGCGACGTTATTCAGCGTTCTTATTAACCCAAATCTATTCAATAAGAAGAGATAATAATTAGATGATAGTTATGCTGCCTTTTTGGCGTCGCACAGGTCGTTTTTATTGATTTTCTTTGTTGTTTTTTGTTTATTCGAAGTTTAGTTTTAAATGCTCCTTTTTTTACTCTTTGTATTTCTTGTGCGTGTCCTAAATAAAATATTTTTCTTTCTTTCTTTTTTTATAACCGAGTGTGTCAAGTGATCGACTGCTAAAAGTTTTAGCACTTGATCACTTTGTGAGGGAATAAATTCTATGGTCCGTCGACCATAGAATTTATCCCCTCACAAACTATGTGGAAACCTAATTAAACGATGTGTGTCTGTGTACATAATCCGCACGTTTTTTATTCAAATGGCTTTGAATAAAAAACGTGCGGATTATTTAATAAGTTTTTTTCTAATATTTTATTTTAGGTAGGTGAATTTATACCGGTCTACGCGATGCCAGTAATAAAATAATTTTCATAAAATCACCGTCATCAATACTAGGTATAACAAAATTCAACAGTTCAACTGACACTGGCGCAGCGCGCGCATCGGCCAGCGGGCGGCTAGGCTTACTTCATCCAGCCCAAGTGAAGTGATGTTGCTATGGCAACGAGAATCGAGTGAAGTGATAAGATCACGACACTCGCGCGTCGCGCTTACCGACTCACTTCACCTAGCCGATACTCTTCGGCGCGGGTGGTTACTATGGTTACGAGAATCGAGTGAAGTAATAAGATCACGCCGCGCTTGCGCGTGAGGTCAAATCTAAAAAGCAAAATGGCGGCTGCGAAAATATTCAGCTTTTCTTCATGGGTATCGTTTTCATGGTTTTCGGGGGTGTTAAATCCGATAGTGAGGTCAACATTAAAAAGCAAGATGGCGGCTACAAAAGTGTTCAGATTTTTCATCATGGGTGTCGTTTTCATGGTTTTGGGGGGTGTTAAAGCATCGGCTTTAACACCCCCGAAAACCAAGGTGAGGTTAAATCTAAAAAGCAAGATGGCGGCTGCGAAAATTACCAAACCTCTTGGAATAAATACAAACCAAATTGAGTTTCAGACTGAATGTCTGTTTTGCTATTTTATTTAAAAAAAAAACCATAAATAGTAACGTTTCAACACTTAAATACTAGTTTAGAAATAATATAAAATGATCAATAGAATTAGCATAAAAATATTATTAAAATCTTGATTATGATTATAAATGTAATGCTTGGTCACTCCATCAGTGGGATGACACTGACAGCTCACTCCACGCAAGTTTTCACGGTGAGATTTTTACAGAATCGACATGCAGATCTAGAACTTCTAGTTTTGATGTTCAACCTCTATTAAGTATCTGTCAGACTATTCAGTAATTGATCACATCTCGTATGGTCTGTTCCAAAAGCGTCTGATTAAAGAGTACATAAACCCTGTTAAGGTTAAATTCTTACGCAATCACCCACAAAAGGGAATTAGTAACACAATCATCTGTATTTGGAAGGTTTCAACTTTATGTATCACAACTTTTTCCAACAATTATTGTTTGAATAACATTATTAAATTGTAAAAAAATATATGACGAAAATAGCGTTTATAAAATTAACCTAAATTGTCAAATGAAAAACATCTTTAAAGTCTTTTAAAAGTAGTAAGTTTATAGTCTGCAAGCGTTCTCCGACAGTCATTTCTCCTGTGGACTGATCACCGACAGGACGTTTCGTTTTTGAGAGATTCGTCGATAGAACGTTTCACCTATGGACATTTCGCCGACAGAACCTTTCATATGTCACTTTTGACAACAGCCCTTGGTAGCAAATATAGTTAGGTTGGCAGCTACAGCGAAGGACAATTTTGGATTAGGTTAGGTTAGAACAGTAATTAACGCGCGAAGGCGAGCGAGTGGAGCGAGCGTGTCGCGGAAGCGACCGCCGAGCGCCAGATCCCCTCTATCGTTCTGTCGTTGACGTATTTTATGGAAATCACAATCAATCACACATTTGATTCATTTTCCTAAGACTCTTTGATGAATGCCTCGACATTTATTTCTGATTGCTCACCTCTCTAGATCGGGTTACAAGATTTGTAAAAATAAACAACAGTACAATAGTAAGAGTTGAAAAGAGTGATGGCGCTTACCGTCAAACAAAACTGATTTTACCATCAAAAAACCAAAGTCGATTCGCCAATCATCATCACGACGGAAACAAAGACTATCTTGCATAATATTGAACTGATAAGATTGTCACAAATAATAACAAGTACATATTATGCTGCGGTCCCACGGACCGCTTTCTCACAGGCCAGGTCGCACCAGGCCAGGCCGTGGGAACCATCGTCGATCCGATGAGGCCTGTGGTGGGAATGCACGGCATTGGCCGCGACAGGCTTGGAAAGGCCGTGGGACTGCGGATTTATAACACTTGTCTAATGCTGCGGTCCCACGCCCCGTTAACTAACAGGCCACGCCAGACGTTGCCACGCCTGGCCTGTCGAGGTCTGTCGCGGCCCGTTCCGAGCATTCCCACGGCGTGTGTCGACCTGGTGCAGCCTGTTGGTCGGTATTCCAACATGTCAAGTGATGCGGAGCGCATGGCTGCATGTGCAGCCGCTGTGGTTTTATTCAGCGGTCAACATTTGGAAAACTAAGCAAAAAAGCAGAAGAATCGCGCCCGTACAGGCCGCTACAGGGCCCTTGCGCTGCGACAGGTGCCCTCGCGCCGAGCGATCTGGCCTGTGAGAATGCTGGCCGTGGGACAGCAGCTTTAGAGTGATAAGATAGTAGGGACTTAGATATTATTACAAGTTCCTTAATTTTGTAAAACAAAGAACGATAATTAGCAGAAGATAATTAAGGCGGCGGGGGTGTGATTAAATGACATTCATGTTAATTGGTAGTTGCTAGGTGAATTTCATGATAGTAAGCAATATAGTTATTAGTATATAGTCCAGCAATCCGCAATGGGCTACCGTGGTGGATTATGGCCCACTCCCTCTCACAGAGGGGAGGCCAATCCTATGGAAACTATCGAATAATGAAAACGAATAATGTAAAATAGTGGAAAACTATTGAAAATATTTGTCTAGTTTTTTTTTTAATTGTTTCAGCCAAACAACTATGCATAACGACAAATGAAACTACCAGGATGACAGGAAAGACAGGAGTACGTTTCGAAGAGGCGGAGAAGTGCAAGGGGGTTATTCTGACATCGATAGCGGCGACATGTGCGGTCGTAGGGTGGCTGACGCGAGGATCAGCAACAACTATGGGAGCGGTGGCCCTCATCGGCACGTTTTTCATGACGGGCGATAGATATCAATGGGTTTATATATGGAAGAAGACGTATTACAGGGATTTTCTGTGAGTACAGTAGAGATTATTTAATGATTATTTTTTTGGTTCTTTTGCGCATTATCTCTTAAATGATAAATTATTTCACGTGGCTGGCGAAGATGCTATTGTTTTTCTGGTACACGTTAAGTCAGTAAATGCCTAATAAAAAGTGGGATTGAGGTCATATTACAATTTCAGAGAAACAGTTCTCAATGATAAATAATTCAATTGATTTCCGTATTCAGCACTGTATGGGATACATCCTGTATACGACACTATTCTATTTGACTGTGGTTAACACTGGAGCTGTTTCTCAGACCACACAATATGGTTTCTAATTTCACAATACTATACGAGTACTTATAATAAAGCTGAAGACGATAAAGAGTCAGTTTTCTTAGAATGCGCTAATATTTGGAACTACCAGACGGATTTGACAAATTATTTTTGCATCGGATAGCCCAAATCTTGAGGAAGGTTGTAGGGTATTTTACACCAAGCTACGACCCTAAGAAACCGAGCAGAAAGAAAAAGTCAGAGAGAACGCTAAGCGAATACGAAGTAAAAGCGCGGGCGAGCGCCGCTCGACGGAGCCGAGCGAGTTTTATAAAAATGTGGCTGTTATTTTAGTATATGTTGTGTATCTTACGATTTCCACGCTAACGAAGTCGCGGGCTGGGGTGTAACCATCACCTCTTATAGCAGTATTATTTTAATATTACTTCAGCGTGAGAAAGAGATGGAGCTATAACTCCTGTACTCGTATAGCTCCATCACTTTCCCACTGTGAAGTAATAATATTACTTCTTATTATAACAATACTGCTATAAGAGTTGATGGTTACCCTCCTTTTTTTTTGGGTGGGAAATCATCAAATAACTTCTCCCGTACTGGGCGGAGCGGGAGGGTGTGTCAGACTCTTACTGACTAAAACCCACCCGTATTCCTTCCGTTGCCTGTGTTGCCAGGGGCCTCGGTAACCCCTTGGTACCTTCCCGCGACCCCGGCAGTTGATTACCTGAACCTAGTAGACTATAAAGCTAATTTCATTAATAGAGGACAGCATTAATCTAATATGAAGTTAGTCTAGGAACCAAATAAAATGGTAATAAGAAAACTAGGAAAGCATCGTCCATTGCTGCACGTGTTGTGACCCTAAACTTTTATTTTCTGTATCCCAATCACAATTTGTTAACACGGAAATAAAAGACTAGAGTGGCCTCATCTAAGTGTTTTATTACGGACATTTGTAGCCGATACGATTGCCAAGATTTGAGATAAGTCAAAACAAAATACTTATGTCCCGAACTGTCGAACTGCAGGATATTTAAAGCTTCCATCCACAATCCCGTGCTTCATTGCTCTGCAAAATGGAGCTAAAAACTGAAAGCTCGTCATAGGTGGCAGCACAGTTGTCCGTCTATAAACGGCCATTATTTTGTTTATGTTTATTTTTGTGTCGATCACAAATTAAACGAAAACTAGATAAATATGTGACTTGATCACTATTAAAAGACGAGCTAAGAAAAATCAAAATCAAAGTATTTTATTTCACATAAACCTACGTATAAGTGCCCATTTATGGAGTTGATAGGTATGGGAGGACAGTGTAGGCATTTATTTTTTGTTAAGTACCTGGTAATTCCTGTATCAGCTACTTAACAAAAAATAAATGCTCTACAAACAACGTTCTCACATTCACAAAATAAAAAGAATCTATGTAAAATATGAATAAAATAATAAAAATCTATTTAAACCAAATGACATGTTTGCCGTTACAACTGTAACAAGTGTTATCTAGTATCCTGACCAGAAAAAAGGCACTAAGGACGGGAAAGCGTCTGCTACTGGTAAGAAAACAGCTTTAGTGGAAAAGTCAATCAATTATGAATGTTTAGCAATTTTTTATTTTTTTTATTGAATTAATTAGGAGTTTATTAATACCTATTGATTTGTACACAAAAAAAACCTCTGAACCTCTGGCCAAGGTAAAAGCCAGCAATCAAGGGTCAACCAGCCGTCTGGAGATTTCCTTAAAAAGGCCATGAGCACTCGGACCCCACGGCCCGAGGGTTTCAACCCCAAACGGCTCGAAAATATAATAAGCAACTAGGTGAATTTTACTTACGTCGCTTGAGGTTCTCTGCAGCCGCAGCAGCAGCGCCAGCACAGCACGCCGTGCCAGGAAGATGGGATGGCGCAAGAGTATCGACAAACGTTGTATCCCACACTAAAGGCCTACCCATGTTCGACGTAACAGAGTACCTATGTTCGACGACGGTAGTGCATGAAGCCACAGTCCCGACTCCCACTTACCCACAGCCAGCAGGCGCGCACGCTCCGCAGTAGTAGCAGACGCGTTAAGTAAATTGTTCTGTACTACTCTGCAAAGCGGCTCGTCCCACTGTCTCTGGGAAGATGGATTATCAGGTAGATCTGAGTTCGGGCAAGCGATTCTTCAGGCATCCATAACCTCGCCATGGGATCTGGAGGCAAAAGTTCTCGCGCACGTATGGGAGTGGTGCGAGGAGGCGAAACGCCGGGGCGTTACTCCGCTGCCGCGAGAAATCACGACACAGCGGACAGAGCTCCGGCGGGATCTCATGGCGTCATGGAGAGTACGGTTGTCGCAACCCGGGTTATCGCCGCAATTGTGGCGTGCTGGGCACGCCACAATTGCGGCGATAACCCGGGTGTCACCACTGTGTAAATCGTCCGGAGGACACGGTGGATCATACGGTGGAGGTCTGCCCGGCTTGGGCAGAGCACCGCTGTGTCCTCGTGGAGGCAATCCACGGTAGAGATCTCTCGCGTCCAGCTCTGGTTCAGGCCATGGTACGGAGCGAGAGGGCATGGGCAGCGTCACCTCCTTCTGCGAAGCAGTAATGCCCACGAAAGAGGAGGCGGGACAGTTGAGGGAAAGGCAAATTTCGCGCCCTCTCGCCTCTAGCCGCCGTAGGGGACGCCCTGGGCGTCGGGAATCCCGGGCGGATTTCCGGCCACCGCGGCCGTAGGCGCGGGCTTGCGGACGGTGAGCAATGGGTAGCTCACCGTCCGGTAAGGACCAGGCCCGGGTCGGCGGCGCGTTCCATTCCACGCGCACCTCAAAGAGATGTCGTCAGCACAATTGTAGAGGTCCACTAGGGCCGATGCCTGCCGGGGTCGCGGGAGGGTACAAAAGGGTTACCGAGGCCTCTGGCAACACAGGCAACGGAAGGAATCCGGGTGGGTTTTAGTCAGTAAAAGTCTGACTCACCCTCACCGTCCAGAACCCTCCAGAAGTTATTTGATGATTTCCCATCCAAAAAAAAAAAAGGCATCCATAGCCTCGGTGAAATACGGTACATCAAAATGAATCAGTGTGGAAGCTAGGATGTTCCTGAATAATTTCTCAGTGCGTGCCGTGGACCGAGGATATGAAAGCCGGTAAACTAAAACTAGACATTTTGCGGAATCCTTTTTAGGGTTCCGTAGTAAACAAGGAACCCTTATAAAGTCGCCATGTCCGTCTGTCTGTCTTTCTCTACCCGCTGTAGCTGCAGAGACGCTTAGTACTGAAAAGCTGTAATTTGGCATAGGTATACATATTAACCACGCCGACAAAGTGGTGAAATAAAAATCTTGTTAGGGTACCTCCCTTGCACGTAATGTGGGGATGATATTTTTTTTCTTGTCTGTCCCATGGTGTGGGGTACGTTCAAAAATATTGCGGGTCTGTTATCACCATTTTCGACACCGATTCAAGGATCCGTTTGCGTAATGTTAAGCTTTAAAGTTTATTATATTTTTGTTAGAGTCAATTGTCCCCCCCTTGCAAGCTAAATGGTTGTATATGGGGGTGTGAAAAAATTCATGACAGTAGTACATACTCGTATAATGAAATTAAAAGGAAAACTATCACATCTAAGTAGGTTTTACAAGTTAACGAGTAACAGTCGACCAACTTAAATTTGCAGTTGGAGAATTGACCGTAACGTACATCGATCGTATGGGAGAACATGTTTTTCAACTACAATGTTAAGTTTGTTTTTGGGATAAATTCATCCCAACTACGGAACCCTTCATAGTGCGTGGTCCGACACGCACTTGGTCGGTTTTCTTTATTTTGTTTGAGTTTTTTATTTCCATAAATAAAAAACTATTCGGGCAACATAAACATTTAAATTGTTGATGAACGTAAATCCGCATACAAAAGGACCACGACATCAAAAGTACAGAATAGCACCCCAATTGCTTTCGCATGTTTGTTACTTATTGCACGTTATCAACGGTGCAAGGGTCAGCCCGGTGTCGCATGTCGATGTCGATGCTGTGTCCATTCATTGTCCCCTAGTATGTGTAAACGGTTCGAAGTCCACCATTCTTTCACATTTACTAACAAACAATGCCTGGGTTTTGTTGCATTATTTCTTCCTATAGGATATAAACAGGTCTATTTGACCAATGTCTATTATTATGTTTATGCATGAGGCATTATTTACAGTAAATATAGTATTGTTGTTTTATTCAATAAAACTGAAGGATAGCATCATTTCTTATGAAAACATTGCGGTTATGGAAAATTTAGAGCTGACCATAATATTTTTTGTAACATAGTGTGAAATGGGGAATGGGAAATGGTCGTTGACATCGTTTGGGTACAAAACCCTAAATATAACACATTCTTTCCGATCTACTTATGTAGGAAGTTTGTATAATTGCAACTTTAGTCATACGCTGGGATTCCTTGATGCTTTTGTATAACTATGGCCGGACAATTGCAATTAAGACGCTGACAACACCCAAACCGCTGTCACTGTCAGATTGCATAGAAAAGAAAGAGAAGCGAGATGACACAACGCTTGTAATTTATTGCAAAATATGAAGCAATTATCTATTTACTCTAAATTGAGTTGAGTAATCGAAAATAAAAAACAACCAAGTTCTGCATTTAAATAAGACGTTCTTGTTATTAATTAAATACGCAACGTATGTTGATATTTAATACAGATATTTTGGATTAGAACTCAAGGTAAGAGGTTAGTTTAACGTTAGTTTGTATCGAGATGTTTTTTCAAAACGTGTTTTGGTAACAACCAAGTTCTGGGAAATATGTTCAAAATTAACATATATTTTTCCGCTACCACAAACTATACAAATTTGGCAATTTTTTTTCTAAAGAGAAGCCTATTTTGGTCAATTGGGTCTTGTCAGCGCCTTAATATTGATTAATTACATCGAGTAGCGGCTATTAACTGGAGCATACATACATGAACATGTTTTCAACTACAAGGTTTTTTTTTGGGATAAATGTATCTCAACTACGGAACCCTTCATTGAGCGTGGGCCGACCTGCACTTGGTTTTTTTATTAATAAAAATTACAAATGGAATGTATGGGATTTTATTGTTTTGTTCCTGTCTCTAAGTCCTGTCTAGTAGAGACACACAAGCCGTGCCGAGTAATGTGAAGCACCGGACGCAGTTGATAGCTCTCCATTGTGCGGCCACAAGGTGTCTGTAGCAATTGCCAGTTGGACCTTGGCCTCTCCTGATGTCCTAGTACATAAACTGGTTAGAAGGGGGCCGCGGTCGGTTAACATTCCAGTGCCAATCTTTCTAGCATTTTCTATTAACATCCTGGAAATAATTATTTTGAACTTAAATGAAGATTGAATTTGAAGAAAAATTTAATTCAATTAGTTTAGTAATCAAGCATTCGCAGTATAGCCGTCGGTACCTACTAAGTACGTGTCCGACCACGCACAATGAAGGGCCGTAGTTGGGATGAATTTATCAAAATCAAAATATTTTTATTTCACATAAACCTACATGGGCACTTATGAAACGTCAGAAGCTAGGTGCACGGTTCCAATTGGTCGTTTCCTATGGAGAAAAGCCGGCAAGAAACTCCACGGTTACTCTTTTAAAAATAATTGGCTTTTACAATGTTCCCAAATTACAGTGTTAATATATATGGGAGGACAGAGTAGGCCTGTCGATAAGTACTTAACAAAAAAAAAGAAAAGAAAAATGTCTACAAAATATCTAGTATATAAGCCTGCAACGTTCTCACATTCACAACAACGTACAGAATCCATGTAAAATAATAATAAAAATAAAAATCTATTTAAACCAAATGACATGTTTTCCATTGTATATAATGTCAAATAATGAAAATATAATGTCATAAAAGTATTAAAAAAAAAAAAAATAAACATCGTAATTTGGGAGCTGTTAATAGACATTTACATAGTTATGCCGTTTCTGATGTGCCAGGGAAGCCACATGTGCAGAAGGAATTATTGCCAAACTTCCTTGTCTTCAACATAGTCTTTAATCTTATAATATGCGTTTTTGATAAGAACACGTTTGATGTGGGTTTTAAACTTTCCATCGCTAAGTTCTGTAACCGACTTTGGCAACTTGTTATAAAAGCGGATACTGTTGATAACAAATGATTTGCTTGTTTTTGTTAATTTAAATTTGGGTATCACAATTTTATGTTTACTACGTGTATTTATATTATGGAAATCACTTCTTGTTTTGAAAAGACATACGTTTTTGCGAACATACAAAATACTTTCTAAGATATAAAGAGAAGGCAGAGTTAGTACATTAATTTCTTTGAATTTTTTTCTAAGGGACTCACGAGGACCCATTCTATTGCGCGGATTGCCCTGTTTTGTAAAATAAAAATTGAATCAACATCAGCTGCCGATCCCCACAGCAGAACGCCATAAGACATAATACTGTGGAAATAAGCAAAGTATACTAACCTAGCTGTGGCTATATCAGTCAACTGTCTAATTTTTCTTACTGCATATGCAGCTGAACTTAATCTACCTGAAAGAGCTCTAATGTGGGCTCCCCATTGCAATTATGAATCTAGAGTAATTTCTAGAAATATAGTTTCCGTAATAGCATCTAGTCTCTTGCCATCGAGTTTTAAATTTAGAGCCACATTTGGTAGTGAGAACTTAAGACATTTTGTTTTGTTCGCATTAAGTGAGAGATTATTAGCTGCGAACCATTTCGAAAGAACATCCAGACTATCGTTGACGTGTAAGACATCCGGATCTTTTCTATCTATTTTAAAAATAAGAGAAGTGTCGTCAGCGAATAGATTTATATCCGATAAGTTTGCCATCATGTAAGGAAGATCATTAATACAAACTAGAAATAGGAAAGGGCCAACAATTGAACCTTGGGGCACGCCCATCTTTACTAGAGACCCCGAGGACGTCGCCCCGTTAACGTTTACTTTTTGCTGCCTGTTTGATAGATAGGACAGAACAAGATCAGCAGCTTGTCCACGAATTGTATAGCTGCACATTGTTATGTGAGTACTATGTACTATAAAGCTGCCATTTACTGGATACGTCTTTCATTGACTTGAGTGTGCCCTGGCGGCTGGGAGCATGTCGTGCTCACTCTAATGTCTCGCTGATGGTGGCGCGTGTGTTGGATCATTTAGCTCCCTTCAAAATGGTTGAGCTGAATGGTGCTGATCCACGCGTCATGTTCGTGAACGGGCGCCGTCAGTAGAGACTGGTCATCTCTTAGGTGCCACGGCTTATTTTAATTTTAATTTTTGAATTGATTTTTTTTTGTTGCTATTTTTTTATTACGGACGCTTTTGCATCGTTCTCACATGTATAATTTCAAAATGAATGATGTAAACGATATTTTGTAACCATAATACGTTGATTTAAAAGAGTGTCCGTGTAGTTTCTTGCCCGTTCTTCTCCATAGGTACCTACTACGCTTTGGAATGGGCAACTAGCTTCATCTTTCTGACTGACTGACCGAACCCTTGACAATTCAAAAGTGCCTGTAATTGGTTTATTTGAAATAAATGCTTTGAGTTGAGTTTGAGTTTGAATTCTGTAGTGGTGTAATTTACAGGTCAGTGTATTGTGGTCAACGCAGTTAACGCTTTTGAGAGGTCACAGAAAATGGCAATGGCATTCTGAGATTTCTCCCAGGATTCCAAAATGTGACTGATAAGTTTTACTCCTGCGTCAGTCGTCGACCTACCTTTCGTGAAATCAAACTGGCGACTATGTAAAATCCCATTAGAATTGAAATGTGACAGCATCTGGTCTAGCATGATTTTTTCATATATTTTACTCAATGCTGGTAGCACAGATATAGGTCTATAATTAGAGGGATCACTCTTACTACCCGATTTGAAAAATGGTACTACTTTACTATGTTTCGTTAAATCAGGAAACGTACCGCTGTCTAAACATTGATTAAATATGCCTGTTGGGACAGGGGCTATTGTGCTAATGATATCTCCAAGAACCTTAACAGAAATCCCCCATAAGTCTTCAGTTTTCTTTATGTTAAGACTTTTGAATGCCTTTTTAATTGTGACAATAGAAATGGGCTTGAATTCAAAACTTGGAATGTCCTTAGAGAAGTGTTTTTTGAGAAGAGATTCAGCTAATATAGGTGATGAGGTGAGAGATTTCGTAACCTCTATTGGGATGTTGGTAAAGAAATTTTCTAGTGTCTCAGCAACTTTTAACTTATCTGTAATGGTTTCATTATTAATTTTTAAAGAATTCATTTTGATCTCGCTGTTTTGTGTTTCCAGTTTCTTTTTTAATTACCTGCCACACAGCTTTTATTTTATTGTTAGAAATACTAATTTTGTTACTTATTAATTTAGATTTAGCTTGAGCGCAGACTCTTTTAAATATCTTAGAATAATTTCTGACATAATTATGAAGGGCCTGATCAGAAGTCAATGGTTTCTCGTAGTACAAATTATATAAATAAAATAAAAATAAAAAGTTTTTATTGTTTCTCTTAAAATTTTTTTACAACTCAGAATTGAGGCAGCCCCGGTAAGTTATAAGTATACTTGTGATGGGGTTACCTCCCAACTTCCCTTGCGTTACTAGCTACAATGTTGAGACATATTTAAAAATACAAAACAAAAATCAAAATAAGGAACAGTAATAAAAGAACAAAATAAAAAGTTTAGGTACCTAGTAGGATGTTACAAAAATTGTTGAAGGAGGTAGGTGTAGTGTTTGTGTGTGTGTGTGTGTGTGTGTGTGTGTGTTAATGATTGGATAAGTGGTGTTTGTTACGGTTGGGAAGAGGTTCATCATTAGCATATTCTGGTTAATATAACTTCAATTTCATCGTTATTTGTGATTTTAGCCATTCCGTTAGGGTATTTTTACAATCGTACCGCAGCATGGGGTAAATATTCAATTTAAGGTTCAATTTATTATAAATGTAAGTTGATTGAGTATTATACTGACGCCTGGCGAAAACCGTACGGACCCGAGGGGAGTGGGCCGCAATATCTTTACATCTTTTATCGAGATTAGATACATCAAATGCGAGGGTCTTGTGCAAATGTAAAGTTATGTTCAATACGTATAATTTTCTAATAGTGAGCAGATTACTAATCTTGTAAAGGTTGTCTGTAGAGTATCGAAAGGGTTTAAAATACATCACTTTGATGAGAGATCTTTGAGCCCTTTCTAGGTCTAGAAATTTGGTCTTGGTGGCCCCACCCCAGATCGGTATAGAGTATGTGATGATTCATTGGGCCAGGGCAGTGTAGATTTTATTAAGTAGCGACGGGGGCATCACATGCCGCAACGTTTTAAAAATCCATATAAGTTTCCTGACCCTGGCCATAGTATTTTCGATATGGGTGTGCCAGGACAATCTTTGGTCAACTGTTATACCAAGATATTTGGTGAATCTAACTTGTTGTATGCTTTGACATTTGCAGAGATAATGGGAGTTTGCACACTCATGGATCACGATCCCAAAATCAGCACCTGGCTGTGTCCTCTGATTTGGAGTAAAGCAGATGAAGTTCGTTTTAGATACATTAAGGGTTAAAAGATTAGCATTTAACCAACTTGTTATTACTGCTAATCCGTTTTCAGCAGCAGTACGCACGGTAGCCCAAGAGTCACCGGTGAAAACAACTGCCGTGTCATCTGCATATGAAACTACTCGTCCGCTACTGTTCCTAATATTACACAACTCATTTATATAAATCAAGAACAATGTCGGGGCGAGCACACTTCCCTGCGGTACTCCAAAACATACGGTTTCTTCATTGCTAGTTAAGTTTCCAACCCTAACCTGCTGTTTTCGGTTTGATAAATAACTACCAAAAAGAGAGAGGGCTGTACCTCTTATGCCGATAGTTTCAAGTCTGTGCAAGTCTTTTTTGTAGGTCTAAAAATACTGTAAGACATTTCAGTCCTTTATCTACAGAATAGACTATATCGCAAGTTAATGCTTTAACAGCGTCTTGTGTAGATAGACCCCTTCTGAACCGATAAAATGTTATGATTATTTAGGTAATTAATTAGTCCGGTCCCCCCCCCTTGTGCACAGGCACAAACATAGATCGCTTAAAAGCAACTGGAAATATCCCGGTTTAAAGCACAGGTTAGCTAGCTGGCTTATTAAAAGGACTATGAAATCCCTAGAAATTTTCTAAAATTTTGTAGGTATACCGTCCCAGCCAGGCGAGCTTTCAGAATCGAGACCCATGCGTATGCCATCCACTTCCTGCGGGTCAGTGTCAAGCAGTACGAATGATGTAGTATGCTGTTCACTCCTTAGGTATGAAGAGCTAAGATTAGAGATATTAGATTTTTTAATTATCTCTTCCGCTAATGTTTTACCAATTGTAACGAAAAAATTATTAAAATTATATAAAGAATCAAGGGGGTGTGTTGAGATTTTAAGAAGATTTGAATTGGCTGATTTAGGGTTTTTAAAATATCTCTGCTTTTTCTAATGCCAGCAGTGGCCCATTCATTAAATTTTGGTTTATTATTGATTGCAACTTTTTTCACAGGACATGCTTTATTGAATTCATGGCAAACTGTAGAAAATAATGTACCGTAGTTTATATTGGGGTTTTGTGAATCAAAACTAGCTGTTGAAAGATTGCTAAGAACAGTATTATTAAAGATTTTCAATTTATTTTTAGTGAGCGGTCTTAATTTAATGGTTTTATCTATGTGTAACTTTTTATCTAGGTCAAATGATACAAGTTGACCAGTATGGTCAGACCTGACGCCGCTTATTAGCTGAGGTTGCTGTTATTCTAACAGCAACCTCAGCTTCGTGCATAGACAATGTATATACTAATTGTAAAATAAAAGACTCTTCCTTGTTGCTTCTTTAAATATACACTTTAAATTGAATGATTTAAACAATGATATAAGCTTACTTTTATCCAGTGAATTAACTAATAGATCAATATTTAGGTAACCACAAACAAAAACGAACTTCCCAAAAACGAAATCCCAAGAGCAAACTTAACATTGTTGTTGAAAAACATGTTCCCATACATTCCAACTGCAAAAGTAAGTTTGTACGCACAATATTGAGTGATTTATCATGTTATTTTAAGACCTTAGACTTCTTATAGGTTTTCCTGTAATCTATAAAGTATAGAACTATTTTCTGTAATTTTAGGTTCAGTAGTTTAGAATTGTCAATTTTCATCTGATCATTATCTTTAGTAACTTTAAAACTAATTATTTAAAAATATAGTAATAATATATTTGAAATCCTCGTATCAAGTCTAAAACTTTTTATATTAATTTTCTAATTTTCCCCCCAAAAGTGAACCTTATATTCAAAATTAATTAATTTACGTTACACTTTCGTATTTGGGTCACTGAAATTCATACGTGTACCAAATTTCAACTTAATCGGTCCAGTAGATTCGGAGCAAATCAGATGTGACAGACGGACAGACAGACACACGAGTGATCCTCTAAGGGTTCCGATTTTCCGTTGAGGTACAGAACCCTAAACAAAGACGAAAATCTTTTGGACCAAGTTCGAGGTATCTTCTGAAATCTTAGTTTCGGTACTTATTATCTTGAATAGTGACTATATTTTCGGTTCCATACAATATTGAACATTATAGAGACGAACCGAACGTGCCAGAGTGCAGATAATATCCAAAAAAAAGTATATTGCCAATAATAGGTATTCGGACAAAATAATTGCATTGCCACCCAACTTGTAATTTGGCAATCTATCTTTTTGGGCACGTGTCCAATTAGTGTAAACTTTTCAGGTTTTGTACAATAACATTCATCGTCGCCAAATAGCCTACAAATATATTAAGTCACTGACCTTTATATTTGGTCCTTCATTTGCTTGACTTTGGACATGTTTCTATCAAATCTATCAAAGATTTGACGAGACATGTAGCAAATAACTCTTTATTACGGTAAGCCGGATGCCCACCATTAGACCAGGAGAGCAGCGAGATGTACGTACTAGTAAGAGGTGTCAGTCCACTGTAGTTGCTTTCAATGATTGAATGATTGGCCTGCTCCAACATGCGCTCGTCATCGAAGTGTTATGAAATTCTATGATTGCCTGGTGGATTGCATGTGGGAATGTATGGATGTGTATGTAACGTTATTTTACTATGGGGTGAGCAGAGCTCCAAGCGAATAAATGTTCAGTCAAACATATCCCGTCACGCTGAAATTTAAAATATCCGAAGTTGTCTGTATAAATATGTAGTGTAACTTTCCTACCTAAATTAGATACCAACCATTATATTTTTTGATATATTAATATATTTTGACTAATTATGATAAAAATAATACCCCAGCTTATCACTGACCGATAGGTTCAGTTAATATGAGGTAAATATTATCTAGTTCGCACTTTCACTACTAACGCCCGGTAATCTTCTCCCACTTTCTTCACCAAAATTCCCTCATTAGTGCCTTTCAGTCCGGTTTCAGGCACGGGGACAGTACTGTTTCAGCTCTCCTTAAAGTGACTGACGATATAAGGCGAAGAATGGAAGATACCAAAGTTACAGATTGTTAATTGACTTCTCCAATGCTTTTAATGCCGTCAGTCACGAAGTTCTTTTATCCATCCTTTCTTATCATATGGTCTCTCCAGAGGTATTGGAATGGTTATCCTCTTATCTTCGGGGGCGTCAGCATTCTGTTCATGCTGGAGACTCTTCGTCGAGTTGGTGTGATTTTGCAGCTGGTGTCCCTCAAGGCGGTATATTATCTCCTCTTTTGTTCTCCATTTTTGTTAATCTTATTACCACCGTGCTTCGGACTGCGTATCATCTCTATGCCGAAGATTTGCAGCATTACTGCCATGCAAGTGTTGATAACATTTCTGATGCGATTGAGGAGCTAAACCGGGATTAAGGTGTGGTCAAAAACTGGTCTGATCGATTTGGAGTGGCGGTTAACCCTACCAAGTGTCAGGCTATCATAATAGGGAGCCCCCACAGCATAAGGAAGTTGAATGGCTTATCTTTGCCACCTGTAATCTTTGACAACTCCGTCATTCCGTTTAGCCCCGATGTTAAAGATCTTGGTCTGCATGTCGACATTTGTCTTGACTGGCAAAAGCAGGTCACGACTGTTAGTAAATAAGTCACCGGAACTTTACAGTCACTCTGTCCGTTGACAAATCTTCTCCCATCACACACACATAAAGGCGATGCTTGTACAGTCCCTAATCTTTCCCATAATTGACTATGGTGATGTGTGTTACTATGACCTGAATACAGATCTCCTCAATAAACCTGAGCGGCTTCTCAATAATTGCATTCGATTCGTTTTAAATCTTCGTAAGTATGACCAAGTATCCGCGAACCATGTGCTTCTAAAATGGTTACCCATTCGTCAGCGTAGAGAGGTGAGGGCTCTGTCTATGTTTTTTTCTATTCTCAACAACCCCACTTCTCCTTTTTAACTGACTTCCCATATTCAATACTTGTGCTCTGCCCATAGTAAAAATCTTCGTTCCACCAACAACTCGTCTTCAATGTCCTTCTCACCGCTCTGGCTTCATTTACTCTTCTTTCTTTGTCCAGGCGGTCTTTCTTTGGAATGGTCTCCCTCTGAAAATCAGGAAAGCAACCAGTCGGTTGTCTTTTAAAGTGAAGGCACGTGAATATCGCAGTGCTGATTTGCTGGATTCGTTAGATCTGTATTCTCCTCTACTGACCGTTATTTCCCCACTATCGATAATTATTTCTCCTGACAAAGTTTATTCTGTTTATATGTATATATCTATACATTTATTCTTGTATTGTATAGTTATTTTCGAGTTATCTATCCCATATGGTGCATCTGCCTTGTTTCTTCTCTGCATCACCCTAAGGTTGACTGGTAGAACATGCTTCAGGCATTAAGTCCGTCTTTGTACGGTTTTTTTGTTACTTGTGCATAGGGTTTGAATAAATAAATAAATAAATCTTTGTACAATGTGTAACTGAATTAATGCACATTATGAGAGTAGTTTGTTCCGAGTCGTTTACTGAATCGATTTCTGTAATTTTAAATATAGGTAATTTTCAATATAAAATTACAGTCATACTTCCGCTGTACAGTGAAAACAAACCAAAATAGACGTAGTACCTACTACGCATGGCACCACGGAGGGATCTCTGTATGGACCTACCTAATCGATGGTCACCCATCCACCGACCAACCTCGGCAAGTATATCTTAGCCTTGATCGATCGGTTGGGGGCGATAAATAATTTTGGGGATGTTTAATTTGCTAAGTGACACCACCGAGTTCAATTTGATGTTTAGCATTGGAAGTTGACACTGACATTGGGCTAACGTTACAATCATTGTTTTCGTCTCGCCACCCAAAACCATCGCATCGGATATTGTAACAATGCCGTGTTAAGTACTACTAAATATTTGAAACTTATCAAGGTTAAGAAAACTTGATGTTGAATAGGAATTCCTGCTACGGAGAACTTTTCATAGCTACACATAACTACTTATAGTATAGGAAGACTTGGATCAGACTCGCCTGTGAGAGTTCATCATCGTCATCATTGGCAGCTTTATTCCACCAACTGCTGAGTATAGGAACTTGCTTTTGTGCCATGCTTTCCTGGTCCGACGTTCGAATAGTGCTGATTCTCAGCCTAGTTTGAATAAATGACTTTTGATTTTGATTTTGATTCATCTTGCGTCAGAAATTGTTGTTACATAGTTGTGTAATCTTGAGATGGTCAGCAACATACACATTCCTCTATATTTGCAATTGCATTGAAGTAGAAATGGCTTTTGTTACGTGTGGACTCGAGGGGAAATGTTTTTAGTAAACCAAACTCAAAACATTCATTTCCATTAAGTAAATCATTTAAAAACACTTAAGAGTCGGGCAGTCAGAAGTTAGTTGCCCATTCCAATGAGGGGTCGAAACCTATTCCTAGGGAGAAAAACGCACAAAAACTCCATGGACACTTCCCCACGCGTCGATGCTGTGACCCTAGATAAAAAAACCCGGACAAGTGCGAGTTGAACTCACGCGGTGAGGATTATGTACAATGATTAAGCTATCCACTATGTTTTGTCACAAAAAGGGCCCTTTCATTTGATATATCAGACGGTACAGTTTGCAAACATTTTTATTATCTAATTTGCCCCCAAAAGTGACCCCCATATTCAAAATTCATTTATTTGGCCGTGTTTGGGTCACAGAAATTCATATGTTTACCAAATTTCAACGTAATTCGGAGCAAATCAGCTGTCACAGACAGACAGACAGCCAGCCAACCAGACAGACAGACACATGAGTGATCCAATAAGGGTTCCGTTTTTTTCCTTTTGAGGGACGGAACCTTAAAAATTAAAGTCATAGGTACTCCATTACATTCTGTTCTATTTCCAGAGGTCTCCGTGTGCTGCTATACACAATATTCAGGATAACGATGTGGGAGCGTCAGGGGAAGACAGTGGTCACGAGATGGGCCGAAGTAGTTCGGATGAATCCTGACAAAAACATTTTTGTTATGGAAGACAGGGCGCTGAGCTTCCGCGAGGTAACCCTTCTCGCTTATGAAAACCTAGTATTTTATACTTATACTATTCCTTATTTGATATTCAGCTCATTTGGAACAAATACATACCGTTACCGATTCTAAAGTATTGTGCTCGAAGGAAGGATCAATACTTAAATAATAGTTATTTATGATACTAGTGCGGTAATTTGGCCCCGGGCGGCATACGAAAGGGGGCGGCGGATAAAAATATAACGAAAATATTTCATTGCATGTTGGAGAAAAAAATACTTAATCGGCTGAGATTTAAATAGACTCGACATCTGACAGATTCAGTAATTATAAATCTTTGCGTCACGAGTTATTAAATTAACCTCATAATTGCATGGCGTCCCATAATCGCACAGTTGACTTAAGTTAGAATAATTTAAATTACTTCTTTTTTTGTGATGGGGATTCTAATATATATTCTAAATATAAGAAGTCGGTAAAATCTATCGATTTAAAACGTTAAAATAGATGTAACAATTGGCTAATAGATAAATAACAAAAACTTAGGTGGGAGTAAGTTTCTCGGAGTTTGTTACTTTTTGTTACTTGCTTGTGTATTTTTACCAAAAAAAAAAGGTAATGTGTCGGTGTCGCACTTGTAATAAAATACAGACTGAATAAAAAAACTTTTGAGAATTGTCAAAAAAACGTTTCGTGTTTTTAGAGCATTTTCATTAATTACTATAGCATTTAAATAAAGAGGAGTAAATAAAAACTAAAACACATTTTAAAAATGTGTTTTAGTTTTTATTTACTCCTACCTAAGAATATATTATTTTAGGGCCAAAAATAATAATAAAAAATGATTTCGTTTTCTTTTCTTTTAAAGTTTATCTCTAAGTAAAAATTAAAAGAGCAAAATAAAGTGGAGCATATTACCGGAATAAAAAGAAAGCAAAGGAGGAGAATATCAGGAAGAATGAACTTTATTGAAATTTGTGAAAGTTTTGGAGACGATAGAGTGTACGCCAGCTTCGCCAGAGTCTACGCCAGGGCCTTCGGGTGTGAGTACTTTAAAGACTAGTGACGTTCGAAACCAAGAATTCGATTAAATAGGACAAGATACCAACGACTCGCAAACGTTTGATTGATAGTAAGAATTTGTCAGATTCAAATACTTAGCTGTAACTGCTGAAATTCCGACACTGCAACAAAATATAACCCGAGGACCTGAACCATGAGGTTGCTATTGATACAGAGAGTGCTATTGATGAAGTCGTTCAACACATCAATACAAATTTATCTGAAGAGTCAACAGTATCACGCACGACACAGTCAGACATGGACTCTGCATACGGTGGAGGTCTGCCCGGCTTGGGCCGAGCACCGCCATGTCCTCGTAGAGGCGTTCGGCGGCAGAGATCTCTCGCGTCCGGCCCTGGTTCAGGCCATGGTATGGAGCGAGAGGGCATGGGCAGCCGTCACCTCCTTCTGCGAAGCAGTAATGCTCGCGAAGGAGGAGGCGGGACGGTTGAGGGAGAGGCAAATTTCGCGCCCTCTCGCCCCTAGCCGCCGCAGGAGACGCCCTGGGCGTCGGGAATCCCGGGCGGATTTCCGGCCACCGTAGGCGCGCGCTTGCGGATGGTGAGCAATGGGTAGGTCACCGTCCGGTAAGGACCAGGCCCGGGTCGGAAGGAGTTAGCAAAAATAAGCTTGGAACAGGATAAACTATCGATAAAAAAGAACAAACGGATTTAATACTTGTTATTTATTGTTGTATATACCTAGCGTTAACTTAATAAAGTTTATAAATTTTAAAAGATAAACTTCCTGTGGGTGTCTTGCGCTATTGCTTCTCATAGATGTATTTTCCTTCTGAAGCAGTGTTAGTTTATCTTGACTTCCAATAAGTTGTACGATATACATTAGGTCCGTTGAATAAAATATTTAAACTTCAAAATAACGATAATTAAAATAGGGGGCGGCAAATTTCCGCTTCCAAGGAGGTTCGATCATTCAGCTTATTAATTCTCGTAACGTGAAACTCCTTGTTAACTTTCGAACAATGTATACAGGCTACGTAACTGCATTTTTTGATTAAATGTGTTTTTGGCAAACATTTTTGTTTCGCTCTGGGCAGGATTCAATAGCCTAAGGACCCTATTCCCGAATTCATTGTAGTTTTTAATAAATCAAATAATCATTAATTGTTTGTTCATGGAGTCATGATAACCTAATAAGGTTTAATTAAGGTTAATTTTAAATGTATGCTATCAATTTAAAGCATACATTGAACATTCCGCTACATATAAACTAAACTATGACTCACTCTCTACCATTCACTTCCAGGGTGACGAATTCAGCAACCAAATATCCTGGTACTTCAAACGTCAAGGCTACAAGCCAGGCGAGGTAATAGCCCTGTTCATGGAGACTCAGCCTGAATACGTGTTCCTATGGCTAGGTCTTGCCAAGATCAGGGTCATCACTGCCCTTATAAATACTAATCTGAAGGGAGGTCAACTGATCCATTGTATCAGGGTAGCAGGATGCAAAGCTGTTGTGTTTGGAGACGAAATGAGTGATGGTAAGTGCTTTTATAAAAAAAACAGACTTCCAATAAAAACACTACAAAGTGAAAAACAACTTTAATTTCGGAAGTCGGTGTCTTTGGTTTTGTATTTTCGTTTTTTGCCACCGACTTCCAAAATTTCAGTTGTGTAACAGTTTTTAGTTGTGGATCCACCCCACACTAATTGGAATCCCACTATATAAATAACAGTGACAGAAAATAATTTTTAAAATCGGTCTACAATTGACGCAAATATCGATAAACATACGTAAAAAAAGAAATATCGATGAACATAGAACGTTCTCCTTTTTAGGATTCCGTACCGCAAAAGGAGAAACGGAACCCTTATATCATCACTCGTGTGTCTGCAAGTCTGTCTGTCCGTCTGTCACAGCCGAGTTACTCCGAATCTACTGGACCGATTAAATTCGGTACACTACAAATATGAATTTCTGTGATTGGGATACGGACATGTAACGTAAATAAATGAATTTTGAGTATGAGGGTCACTTTTGAGGGCAAATTAGAAAATTAAAACAGAAAGTTTTAAACTGTACCATGTGACATATCAAAGGCTTGTTGTGAGGGTTTTAAATAATTTTTATTTTATCATTTTAAAATAAATAGTTTTAAACATACCTATTTAAAAAAAGAGGTGATAATTTACCCCTTATCTCCGAAACTACTGAGCTTAAAATTTTTTCTTTACTAATAAACTACAGGAAAACCTATAAGAAGTCTATGGTGTTGAAATAACATGGTAAATCTCTCAATATTGTGCGTACAAACTTATATTTGCAGTTGGAATGTAGAGGAGAACTTGTTTTTCAACTACATTGTTAAGTTTGTTCTTGGCATAAATTATCATAGGATCAAAAACATGGTAGTTGAAATATTCATTGTACGACCCTTACCATAGGAGTTTAACTAGCTCTTGTCCGGTTTTTTGAAATCGGTTAAATAGTTACCAACTCATCATGTTTCACATTTAGAAACTGAAAAAAAAAACAACATAAAAAGCCATTGAATTTGTCCTGAAAAACGTATACTTCGTTTTTATGTGAGTTTTTAAGATAATTAAATGTCATTAATACGATAATGGTCTTCTTTAAGTAATAAACAATGTAACTCAAAAAATAAATTATTAAGTGGAGATGTTAGTTATAAATAAAAGGCAGAAAAACGTGTATAATTCACATAATTGTTGTTGTGTAAATGGCTGAAGGACTTATTTTTTTGATGCACTTTATCAGAAGGAATGACCGAGAACACTAAATTACTAAAATTATTTTTCATCTATGCGTGACATAATTATGGAAGAAGACATGCTGTAGCAACTCCAAATAAATTAGGATACGGGCACGAGGATCATGATCCTTGCGGTTACACCCCAGACTAACACTTAAGGCGCTGATAAGACCCAATTGGCCAAAATAGGCTTCTCTTAAGAAAAAAAATTGCCAAATTTGTGTAGTTTGTGGTAGTGGAAAAAATATATGTTAATTTTGAACATATTTCTCAGAACTTGGTTATTACCAAAACACGTTTTGAAAAAAAATCTCGATACAAACTAACGTTAAACTAACCTCTTACCTTGAGTTCTAATCCAAAATATCTGTATTAAATATCAACATACGTTACGTATTTAATTAATAACAAGAACGTCTTATTTGAATGCAGAACTTGGTTGTTTTTTATTTTTGATTACTTAACTCAATTTTGAATACATAGATAATTGCTTCATATTTTGCAATAAATTACAAGCGTTGTGTCATCGCGCTTCTCTTTCTTTACTATGCAATCTAACAGTGACCGCGGTTTAGGTGTTGTCAGCATCTTAAGGTGCATCCGCAGTGGTAGCTCGCATCTCATGGCGTCATGGAAAGTACGGTTGTCGCAACCCAGTGCTGGGCACGCCACGATTGCGGCGATAAGTCCCCTCTTTGAGGAGTGGCTGGAGAGGCGCCACGGCGTCCTCACCTTCCGCCTGACGCAGGTCCTCACCGGACACGGCAGCTTCGGAAGGTTCCTGTGTCGGATAAGGCGGGAGGAAACGTCCGGGTGTCACCACTGTGTGGATCGCCCAGAGGACACGGTGGAGCATACGGTGGAGGTCTGCCCGGCTTGGGCAGAGCACCGCCGTGTCCTCGTGGAGGCGATCGGCGGCAGAGACCTCTCGCGTCCGGCCCTGGTTCAGGCCATGGTACGGAGCGAGAGGGCATGGGCAGCCGTCACCTCCTTCTGCGAAGCAGTAATGCTCGCGAAGGAGGAGGCGGGACGGTTGAGGGAAAGGCACGTTTCGCGCCCTCTCGCCCCTAGCCACCGCAGGAGACGCCCAGGGCGTCGGGAATCCCGGGCGGATTTCCGGCCACCGTAGGCGCGGGCTTGCGGACGGTGAGCAATGGGTAGCTCACCGTCCGGTAAGGACCAGGCCCGGGTCGACGGCGCGTCGTATTCCACGCGCGCCTCAAAGAGATGTTGTCAGCACAAAGTAGGGGTCCACTAGGGCCGATGCCTGCCGGGGTCGCGGGAAGGTACTTATGGGTCACCGAGGCCCCCGCAACACAGGCAACAGGAAGGAATACGGGTGGGTTTTAGTCAGTAAGAGACTGACACACCCTCCCGCTCCGCCCAGAGCGGGAGAAGTTATTTGATGATTTCCCACCCTCAAAAAAAAAAAAAAAAAGTGGTAGCTCGCCAAATTCAAATTTTCTTACGTTTTTTGCAATTTGGAGGTCAGTGTCATGTTGTATCTTGATCAAAATATGATTCGAGACCTTAACAAATGTGTATTTACAGAATTACAATCAATAGAATCATTAGTATATCTCTCTTAGTTAGATTTGTTTCATAAGAACAGGTCTCTTATGGCAAAGTTCTTATGGAGCAAATCTAACTTAACCTTTTTTTGCAATTCAAGCCATAAAGGAGGTCCAGTCAGAAATCCCGGACATCCCACTCTTCCAGTACAATTCCCCGGAAAGGGAGTCAGCCCCAATTCTCCAGGATACGGTGCCTCTAACAGTTGAAGTGAGCGAAATGTCAATAGATCCTGTGGTCGACTGCGGACAAGCAAAGCCAAGGGACACGCTTCTGTATATCTATACCAGTGGAACTACGGGCTTCCCAAAGGCGGCTATTATTACTAATATTAGGTGAGCAAAGCTTTTGAAAATATTAGAATGTTTATTAGTATGTATTAAAACTAAAGAATCACTATCGAAGCAGTCTTATACTGCTTATAAGGCAGGATATATTGGAAGATTTTCTTTCGGACGTACTGCATAAGAGGGACTACTCTTTAAGTTCGTCAACGAAGATTCGTCCGAAAGTAGTCGATCCGTCAAAACAAGTGACAAATTCAATTTTACGAACGGGCAAAAACACATTGCGAGTAGGGACAACTGTCAAATCGTGTTGTCATTCATTCTCAATACGGTCTCCGAAGAAATCTTATGTCCGTAGGCGATAGGGCGAAAACTACGGATTTAGTGCTTAGGGAGTAGGCCCCCAGATCTATTGTAGGCGTACATCTTAATAAGTCCTTTTTTGATTTTCTTCACCAGGTACCTGCTAATTCCCCTAGGAGTGCAGAGTTCGGCGCAGCTCAAACCTTCCGACGTGGTGTACGATCCTCTACCTCTTCATCACACGGCAGGTGGAGTACTAGGAGCAGGCCTCGGCATCGTCACTGGATGTACTGTCGTGTTGAGGAAAAGATTCTCTGCTTCAAATTACTGGAGCGATGCGGCGAAGTATGGATGCACTGTACGTCTTCGTAGCTTACCGTTGGTATATGCAAAGATATTGTTAAAGAGGGAAATCTTTTCCCTACAGTGGGCTTAATAAAAATAAAGACATTTAACATTATAAGGCCTAATCGGGAGTGATAAGCAGCATAGTAACTCAGCATAGTTGTTCTTCTTTTTCCGAAAATATTAACATGTTAGAACCACCTGATAATGACGATCACTCCTCTTCTCAGGCAGCCCAATACATAGGCGAGATTTGCCGTTACCTCCTAGCTGTGCCTCCTGGTCCTAACGACCGCGCTCACAAAGTCAACGTGATCTTCGGCAATGGATTAAGGCCGCAGATATGGCCAGAGTTCGTCGAGCGATTCGGAATCAAAAGGGTCATGGAGTTTTATGGAGCTACTGAGGGGAATAGTAATCTTGGTGATTTTCGTTTACTTTACATTAATTTTCATTTAAAAAAAATCGATGATTGTTTCTTAACAAGATTGGTCTTTTTGACCTCACTTGTCTGAAATTTATAGTCGTTGAATATAAAATGGCCGAAATAACTTTATGTTTACTTTTATCTTGCATTTTTCAGTAAACCTGGACTCGAAAGTGGGTGCCATCGGTTTCTTGAGCAGAATATTTTCAACCATTTACCCGCTTAGTTTAGTCAGGTAAAACATATTCAATACATCTTACGGCTAATAAGTACAGGGTGATTCATAGAAGGATTATTGTGGATAAATCTGAAACCACATATTTCTTTTTCTATTTTTCAGGTGTGATGAGATTACTGGAGAAATCCTAAGGGACGCTAATGGCAGATGCATTATTTGCGGACCTCATGAACCAGGTAAGCCTTTAATATTCAATATACTTCATGTAACCCCAGAAAACTATAGAAACCTGACCATAACTCTCTTTACAGGTCTTCTCCTAGGTAAAATAGATCCAAAGAAAGCCATCCTAACATTCGCGGGTTACGCCGACAAGACTGCTTCGGAGAAGAAGATGGTACGCAATGTAAGAGCTGATGGAGATTGTTACTTCAATACTGGAGATGTTTTGGTGATGGACCATTTCGGGTACTTCTACTTCAAGGATCGTACTGGAGACACGTTTAGGTGAGCTTCTTGATGTTACGTCAGCCTGGTAGCGATGATACTCTCACCAATCACTATCACACACAATAATCACATCCACAATGAGTCTTTTTCATCTAAACATATTATGTACGTATTAGCCTTTCTATCAGCCGTTATCTCAGTGATCACTACTTCCTTCCGAGCTATAATCATATTTCGTACCACCCATCTATTATTTACTCATTAATGTGTTTGTAGGTGGCGTGGCGAAAATGTGTCGACAGCAGAAGTTGAAGGAGTTATCAGCTCGTTGGTTGGACTGAAGGATGCTGTCGTCTATGGAGTTAAGGTAGTTAACCTGAAAAATATATCTAGGTACATATTAAATGTACATAATAAAATACTTAAATTCAATCATTCACTGACAGCAGGAGAATATAATTAGCAGTAGTAGTATATAATTTTCCATTGTCTCATTCATCATTATTTCAATAGTACTTGAAAGTAATTCGGTGAAGGTCATGTTAGACTTGAGAGTTTTCGGGTTGTTGTCTTTTAATTAAAAAAATCTCATCTTCACAGATCCCAAACATCGAAGGCAAAGCAGGAATGGCGGCGATCGCAGACCCAGAGAAGAACCTCGACCTTACCTCCCTAGCCAAAGGTCTCCGCTCATCATTACCAGTATTCGCTCGACCACTGTTTGTAAGGATCCTGCCAGAATCACCACTCACTGCCACATTCAAGCTCAAAAAGAAAGAGCTAATGGAACAAGGATTTGATGTAGAAATCATAAGTGATCCTTTATACTTCTTGGATCAAAAGACCGGGGAGTATGTTCCTCTAACTCAGAAAATATTTGATGATTTAATGCAGGGTTTTATTAGGCTGTGATTACGAGACGCCAAATGATGACTGGTATTTTTTTTAGGAAATGTATTAGTGATAATTATTTTTTATGTATTCTTCTGTAATTTTAAGTGGGTGTCTGTACATTGGTGATTTTTGTTAGTCGTAAGAGGCAAGTGGCGACCGTGGTGTAGAATTACGTCTTTTGAATCAAAAAATAAAGTTTTGTATTAATGCATCCGACATTCAGTGCTACAAAGATTTAAATTTTAATAGTAATTCAACATTCCTTTTAAACATTTTTTTTACTCTGACATGCCTTTTGGAACAAGATTGTTAATTTTTCATCATTTATTGGAGTCGGCTATTCTGTTACTTCTTGATAATCATTTAAATTCTAGACATATATATTTTTAAGAGACAAATTATTTAGTAAAGTAATGATTTTTTTCTAGCCAGAAAATCGGCAATGGCTGAGTGGGTACTAGAAGCTCATAAATTATTTGGTGATGTATTTTTATGCTTGGAAGTAAGGGACAAGTTGTGAAAAAGTGCCTATGTCCAGCAGTGGACGTCTTTCGGCTGAAATGATGATGATGATGATGAAGAAGTGCACGGGCAGAAAAATAAGTTTACGCACAAAAAACAGAGATTATGTTCAAAGATAGAATAATTAATTAATTTGTAGTATGTATTTGTATGATACAAGGCTCTCGTTGAAAAAAGTTAACATATCAATTTATGTTAGAGATTGCAATGTATGTGAGTTAGTAAGAACAATTTAGAGATATTTTGCAACGGAGATCCTCAATGACTAGCTAATTTATACGCATTTATGTAAAGTTATTATTGGAAATTAAAATGTTTATAAGAACTATCCGTATTTTAATGACTCTTAGGAGCATTTTAGTAGAATAAAATTTCTTAGATTATCTATTATTCCTTTTGGTGATATAAAATAAATAAATTTATATCTGTTTTTCAAAGTAAAATATTAATCAAGTAACGCTTCACACATTTAAAGCCATTTATTTAATCATCCATACAAAACGTAGTACATAATATTATCAACATTCAATTCCACAAATATTTTTATTTTTCGATAAAATTTGGCTAAAAGTCATGCTCCGTCTATATTTCTTACTATCTTGAGCTATACTATGTACTTTTGTACGTACTTTGTGCGGATTGAACAGTTTTTTAACATAGTTGGGCACACTGAATTTTTAGTATAGGTAATCATTTCTTAGAGTAATAATTATAATTATTTATAGTAATAAATGTGAGTATTAATAATTACTTTATGTAAACAAAAAGTAGTTATTAAGTAGCACAGTTAGTGAGAAGAATTTGTTTTTTTGTTTCATTTATGAACGCATTTTTTGTAAGTCTTATAAGTATATTAGCGAATAACAAAAAAATATTATTTATCAAAATAATTATGGACCATACAATTTTTCTTCGTAACTTCTTTGTAAATTCAAAATAATGAATAAAAATATTATTCCAATGGTATGTAGGTATAATATAATTATTATGGTATATTATAATGATACATAATTTGCCCAACTAAAATAACGAATGATTCGCTGACAAACATTTATACATTACTTTAAAATCCACTGAATCTATGTCCAATAAAATATTTGATATTTTTTATTATAATTATTGTTTACATCGTTATCGGGCGAGCGCTTTGGTGCCAGTGTAAATGTATTTTTTATAAAATTGTTTTGTAAATGTCAGTATGTAGGTATGCTAATTTCCTACCAAAAACAAATAATGTACAGAAAAAACTTAAAAATATATATTTTCTGGCCACCTCATTATAAAACAAATGTGTTAAACATATCAATCAATTAACTCAGCCTATCGCAGTCCACTGCTGCACATAGGCCACTCCCAGGCTGCGCCACAACACCCTGTCCTCCGCCTTCCGCATCCAGTCTGTCCCAGCCACCTTTCTAATGTCGTCGGTCCATCTGGCTGGGGCGTCCCATACTACACTTGCCGATACGTGGCAAAATATAAATATCCACCAAATCACTAGCCCGATAGAGATGTATTTCTTATCACAAACAGACTAATCGAAAAATATTATCACACCTATTTTAAAATATTGACATTGTGTGAGCAACATCTATTTTTGGTACATAACACGCCTTTGCTTCTATAAAAAAAGTAATTTCTTATTCTGAAACGAATTTCCACTCTTTATTAGTATTACACTTAACATTGCATTAGAACACATGAAAGGTACCTAGTTAGGAGTACGATAAAGTAGGTACCTACTTTGCACTATGCTGATAACATTAAGAATGGAGCATTTTAAAGGCTCCTACATAATGGCGCAACTTGTCGCGCGACGCGACGCGACATAAAGTCACCGCGTGTAGCGCTACAAGCGGTGTCTTTGTGTCGAGACGCGTCGCGCGACAAGTCGCGCCAGTATGTAGGAGCCTTCACAGCAAGTCAGTGTCTCAAGATAAAAGTCTTTAACCAGTGTGTGTTGCCAGTGATGAACTATGGCACTGAAACGTGGTCGCTCACAATAGGCCTTATTAGGTGGGTAAAAGTCACAATGGAGACGGCTATGCTTGGAGTTTACCTACGTGATCGAATCAGAAATGAAGAGATCCGCAGGAGAACCAAAGGTAACCGACTTAGCCCGAAGAATTGCCAAACTTAGTGGCAATGAGCAAGGCATATTGCTCGCAAAACAGATGGCCGATGTGGCTGAAAGCTTCTGGAGTGACGACCACCCACAAGGTTGGAAGGCCTCCCACAAGGTGAACCGATGACTTTGTGAAGGCCGCAGGAATCCGCTGGATGCGGGAAGCACAGAACCGGTCGAAGTGGCGGTACTTGGGGAAGGCATATGTCTGTGGACGTCTTTCGGCTGAAATGATGATGATGATGACTTTGACAGCTGTCAAACTCAATCGCACTACAGGATTTGTAACAATAACTGTTAACAGTAGAGTTTAGTACATCCCTAATCAAGGCCAGTTCTATTCTTATTGTGATCGCATAGTTAAGTCAGGGAAATTACGTGTTACAAATTGACTGCCGACTTGATGTCTATTGGAATCACAACTGATGACAGTTGTGATTTCAATAGACTTCTAATTTAAACCATTTCATAAAGCTGTCAAAGAATGATCTATGACAATTGTATAAATGGATATAACACGGCTTATTACTTTGGTTAATAATTAATTTCCCTGACTGTTTTTATATCATTGGTGCATTATATTACATCAATTCCAAAAATACATATATGAGTATCTATCACAAATAATTTGTCGCCTGTTTATTTTTATATCAAACCTTTTGGATATCCTTAAAACCTTGGGGCCTGACTACACAGAGTGTAACACAAAGGTGATATTAACTTCATGGTTCATTTTCTGTCAATCAGTATGAAGTTGATAGGGACTAAACTACACAATTTACTTCATTTGAATGGCTATGCTTTTTGATCTTTAATTTTTTGTAGCCTTAAAAAAGTCTATACTATACCTTTTCTAAAATCTTTCATAAACCGTTGACCATGTTAATTCATCTTTTTGCTACCTCGTATTTTGCTTAGCTGCATAAAAATAATTCCTCCATTCACCTATAAAACTTAAACATCATCAGAAACACACTTTCCTCGATATGTTTATCAATCGCTAGTATCAATCTTGAGCGACATTATTTTGGCAAAGTCCTACCCCTGGTAGGGTAGGACTGACAGCAGCTTATAACAATGAGAACACTGTGAAAACTCTAGACAACCTCTGTCATCGTTGATCACGATCCTTCCTCTTTCGGTTGAGCACCAATAGTGGTCCATCAAGGTCTTTGTCAATTTGTTCCTGGGCCTTTCCTTTAGTTTCTGGTATAATGAAGAATATGTACAAGGAGCCCAGAAACGTGATGAAGGCGCATATGTAGTAGGTGCCGTGGAGGCCTACGGAGATGGCGATGGTGCCATAGTAGCGGAGAATGAAGAAGCTGCTGAGCCACATCCAGGATATAAGAAGACTGGATGCAAGGCTTCTTACCTGTGGACAACCAAATTCATAGAGTTAATAATCATTTTCAATTTTAATCAACTTTGCAAAGACAAGCAGAAAAATCCGTTAAAAAGCTCGTGAAAAATTTTATACTCACATTGATGGTAAACAATTCGGATATAAGTACGTAAGGCACGGATCCCAATCCAATATTGTACAAAAACAGCACCACTGACATTAAAGCCACAGGTGCCCAAAGATTCTCCTCTGCCATATCCACATCTTCACCATTCGTAACATTCTGGACTTTTAATTCTCCAAGAACACTGTCATTACCCAGATTCTCTCTGTATCTGGTAATATCGTTGGTATAATTCTTCCATTCTGGATTTGTATTGAAGCCAGTGAAGTTTTCAGTCAGTTGCAGACCCTTCTCTTTAAGGTTGTGCGTACGTCTGTAAGGCCACAATCGGTGAGAGTACAAGGAATGCAGACGTAGATTGGGGTCACAGTACGCCCCTAGGATTGCGAGGCAACAGGTAATACCTGAACAGGACCAGAGTAGCAGCATCTGTAAGAATTAAGAAATAGTTAACGAGTTTTGGCGTTCCTGGTTTCCGTTAAATTAGCGTTTTTATATGTAGAAAAAAGAGGTTGGAAGACCTTACCTTTCTGCCAAGTTTGTCTACGGACACAGTTGCGACTGCGGCTCCGAGGACCAGCGCCGTGCCGCATAGTATGGACCCGGCTTCTGATGGCTCGAATAGCGGCCGAGGAGCTGTCCTGAGATTTACCAAAGGATTGAAGATAAAATACCAACACATACGTGAGTCCATCAATGCCTGGTTGCGGCTAAGGCTTGTATAATACTTTTCTCAAATAATGCGTGAAAATTGAAACTAAGTGAATCTATATATATATAAATACCGGCCAAGTGCGTGACGGACCACGCACAATGAAGGGTTCCGTAGTTGGGAAGTTGGGATGAATTTATTCCAAAAACAAAAATAACATTGTAGTTGAAAAACTTGTTCTCCCATACATCGATATATGCCCCGGTCAATTCTCCAATTGCAAATTTAAGTTGGTCGACTATAACTCGTTAACTTGTAAAGCCTATTTAGCCGTGTTAGTTTTCCTTTTAATTTCATTATATGTACTACTGTTCGGCAGATTGTACAGAAGACCGAAGAGTACAACCAGCCGCTCTACATGGCATTTGTGGACTACGAGAAAGCCTTCGACTCCGTCAAAATATGGGCAGTTTTGGCCTCTCTGCAACTATGTCGAATTGACTGGCGTTACATCGAAGTGTTGAGGTGTTTGTATGACGCTGCAACGACGACTGTTCAAATCCAGGATGAAAAAACTAGCCCTATTCAACTGCTCAGGGGGGTGAGACAAGGGGATGTGATATCCCCGAAACTTTTCACCAATGCGTTGGAGGACGAGTTTAAGACGCTGGACTGGACTGGACAGGGTATCAATGTAAACGGCGAGTACATCTCACACCTTCGTTTTGCCGATGACATCGTCATAATTGCAGAGACGCTGGAACAGTTAGACCAGATGCTGCACAACCTAAATGGAGCCTTTCGGCGGGTTGGCCTCGGCATGAATTTGGACAAGACGAAAGTCATGTACAATTCGCACGTCTTGCCGAGTCCAATCCACATCGAGGGGTCGCTTCTCGAAGTTGTGAAGGAGTACGTCTAAAGCTTGTCCTAGGACAAGCTATCCAGCTCTACAACTTTGAGAAAGAAGCCGACGGGAGGATCCGATTGGGTTGGGTAGCGTTTGAAAAACTTCGCCAAGTCTTTTCGTCGCCAATCCCGCAGTATTTGAAGACTAATGTCTTCAATCAATGCGTCCTGCCCGTTATTACATACGGTACCGAAACGTGGACACTGACAGTCGGGCTGGTCCACAAATTCAAGGTCGCTCTGCGCGCCATAGAGCGGGCTATGCTCGGAGTTTCTTTGAAGGCTAAGATCAGAAGTGAAGTTATCCGGAAGAGAACCGGAAGTTACTGACATAGCCTGTAGAGTCAGCAAGCTGAAGTGGCAGTGGGCTGGCCATGTTTGTCGAAGGAACGATGGCCGGTGGAGCAGAGGGGTCCTGGAGTGGAAACCGCATATCGGCAAGCGTAGTGTGGGATTGCCCCCAGCTAGATGGACCGACGACCTTTAAAAGGTTGCTGGGACAGACTGGATGCGGAAGGCGGAGGACAGGGTGTTGTGTCGTAGCCTGGGAGAGGCCGATGTCCAGCAGTGGACTATTATAGGCTGAGTTGATTGATTGATTGATTGATTGATATGTACTACTGTCATGAATTTTTTCACATCTCCAACCATTTAGCTGCTGAATATTAATCCCACACAATGGGATAAACGAGAAAAAACAATATCATCCCCACGTTACGTGCAAGGGAGATACCCTAAAAAAATTGTTTTCAAGATTTAATTTTAGCACTTTGTCGGCGTGATTAATATATTATGTATACTTATGCCAATTTACAGCTTTCTAGTACTAAGCGTCTGTGGGGACAGACAGACGGACAGTTATTTTTTTTTTCGTGGTGGGTAATCATCAAATAACTTCTCCCGCTCTGGGCGGAGCGGGTGTATCAGACTCTTACTGACTAAAACCCACACGTATTCCTTCCGTTGCCTGAGCTACCCATTGCTCACCGTCCGCAAGCCCGCGCCAACGGTGGCTGGAAATCCGGCCGGGATTCCCGACGCCCAAGGAATCTCCTGCGGCGGCTAGGGGCGAGAGGTCGCGAAATTTGCCTTTCCCTCAACCGTCCCGCCTTCTCCTTTGCGACCATTACTGCTTCGCAGAAGGAGGTGACGGCTGCCCATGCCCTCTCGCTCCGTACCATGGCTTGAACCAGGGCCGGACGCGAGAGATCTCTGCCGCCGATCGCCTCCACGAGGACACCAAGCATACGGTGGAGGTCTGCCCTTTCCATCAACCGTCCCACCTCATCCTTCGCGAGCATTACTGCTTCGCAGAAGGATGATAGACGGACATGGCGAAACTGTAAGGGCTCCTTGTTTACTACGGCTCCCTAAAAATGAATACCTATTTCGCTTGGTCACGGCATCACGCGTGAACAGCTGGACCGATTTCGCTAATTATTTTTTTGTTGTTTTTGATATTGCCAGGAGAAGGATATTACGAAAAAAAAAAAATACCCCACGCGGGCGAAGCCGCGGGCAAAAGCTAGTTAATTATAAATTCCAGAGTCAATGACGTACAACAATAATTTTTCACGCGCCAATATATTAATTTGTTTATTTTTTACGTTATTCAGCTCTATCTGCAAGCCAATTCTAAATTTAAGTAAAATCTTTGTTAAGTTACCTGCTTGGTTGCCGTGTGTCGAAGTAAAATGTTCGTTCTATTTTTAAATTACATGATAGATGAGTTTTCATAGTAATATATTCCATCGCTAAACACGACAGATATGGATTTTCATACTAACATTACCGGCCGCCTGCTCGCATTTATTTGAACAGTATAGCATTTTCGATTTATCTCGAAAAAAGTTGTCAAAATAATGCTCGCATTTCCAAGCATGTTTGAGAAAAGTATTTTTTTGAAACCATTCATCATTATCGGTATCAAAAGGCTGAACTAGAACATCTCGAAGGTTCTTTTTTGTCACAACAATACTATTTCTCTTGTTAGTAAAATTAGTCTTAACCTTGATGGTTTAACTTATCCTAAGTTTGCTTGTAAAACTTACCCGTTATACATAGTATAGTTATAAGCCGTCACGTTGAGATGCGGCACACTATGCGTGGAGTGTCGCAGCACGGCGGCTGCAAAACTGTTGACTGCGCCGGCGCCGCTGCCGGCCGCCGCGCTCAGCAGCACCACGCAGGAGCAGAGCGCGCGGCGGGAGCGGCGGCGGCCAACTGCGGACCGAAAGTACATCTAGATCATACACATGCAAAAATGCGGAAAATGAGAGTAAAAATAATAATATAGCATTAATGCATGGACTTATTTTTTATTACATTCATTAGACGATGCAACAATTTTGATGCTTATGCGTAGCTCAGAACACACACTGTCTAGCGAGATAACAGAATTCTTGGCTACATCGGTGTTTGCAAAATGTAAAAGTACAATACTAACTATCTTATCTCATTTATCAACTCTAGACGGACTCTAAAAGTAACTAACGCCAATTATTGTTCATATGCAACTTACACAGCTCCCTACAAGCCGACTGCTCCCTCTTCTTCCCCGAGTTTGAGTCCAGTCCACTGCTCCTTTTCAGCATCGGCTGGAAGGTGTCTGAGTCCTGGCGACGGATAGGCTCGCGCCTCCCATAGCAGTCTGAAGTCCTGATCTTCACTTCTTGCTGCTCTATCACGTCTGTTAAGTCTTCGCGGAAATCAGAGCCGTCGAACCAGCACATTATTTTGGCTGCATCCTGGAGTAACAATGTACGGTGGTTAGGATATATTTTATAAGGTGTTTTAAAATCGTTTATTTTTTAAGTTGCTCGGCGGGGCACACCGGCCGGTTCGGCCGGTGTGCCCTCCGTATTCACTATTAATAACAATCATTGCAGCCAGACCTAAGAGAGAAATAAAATTGATTATTTCTTTACTTCTCTGAGGTCTGGCTGCACCATAAATTACTAATCACATTTAACGCTAAAAGAACTTAAAACAGCGTTCTGATTCTGGGGGCACACTTGACTAACAAACGGATCCTGGAATCACTGGGACAAGTGGTAAAAAACCACTTTGTCGGCGCAATTAATATGTATACCTATGCCAAATTACAGCTTTTTAATACGAAGCGTCTCTTAGCTACAGTGGGGACAGACAGACAGACAGACAGACTCAAAGACAGACATAGCGAAACTATAAGGGTACCTGGTTTACCACATAACCCTAAAAATGTTACACTTTAAATGTATTCAGTTAATGTAGGTGCAAACGGGCCTTAATGTCTTTACAAACAAGATGAATTCAGGGCAGGATCTCGCGTGGCAGTATCGATTAGTCATGTCATTCAATGACATGACGAATCAATTCGATAGAGTAATATTACCATTGCAGTTATGACTATTTCATTGTGGAAATCTGTTAACTTAAGCTTGTAATTAGAACCATTTGAAACCCTCTATTGACAAACCTGTATCCTTCCAACGCTGATGAGGAACGATGGTGTCTCCGGCAGCCAGAGGAGTGCCACCAGGAGCACAGCAGGTGGCACCGCCATTGATAGAGACAGCGCATGTGCTGACAGAACACCGCCAGCTGCGTACGCGAACAGAATGCCGCAACTGGAACGTGACAGAAGATTGTTTTAGTTTGGAAGGTAAAACGAACTGGCTGGGTCCTTCGCTTTATTTAACATAACATCACGATTTGTTGGTTGGACCGAGGTTTAATTATAGTGCAGCGTGTGATGCAGCGTCCATGGTATAAAAATAAACAGTATCAGCTACGCTGATGACATGGCGTTGCTGGCGCCGACGGCAGGTGCGATAAATGAAATGCTTCGGGTCTGTCAGGCGTATGCTGCCTCACACGGACTTGTGTATAACGTTAAGAAGTGTGAATACATTGTCTTTAAGGCCGGCGGTGAATGCCCAGATCTATACCTGACATTACCCTAAACGGCTTGAACGTCAAAAGAGTGACAACATTCAAATATCTAGGGCATCTTCTCGCTGACGACCTTAAGGACAATGCTGATATTGAAAGAGAGCGTAGGGCACTGGCGGTCCGAGGTAACATGTTGGCCCGAAGATTCGCTCGGTGTAGCAGTTTAGTAAAAGTAACACTGTTTAAGGCATATTGCCAGTGTTTTTACACGGGGAATCTTTGGGTCAACTATACTAAAAGAACGTTGAATGACCTACGCGTACAATATAATAATATTTTTAGGATGATGTTGGGACTGCCGCGATGGTGCAGCGCTTCTGCTATGTTTGCGCAAAACCGAACTGACGGCTTCCACGCCGTCATTCGTAAGAAAACCGCGTCGCTGTGGTCAAGGTTGCGGGCGAGTGGCAACAGCATCCTAAAAACTATGGCGGAGAGTATCGACTCTCCGATTGTTAAAAGTTTTGTGAGAAGGACAATCACTGGACATTAAACCGGAGATATCCTTTTCACAATATTATTTTTATTTTTCTCTATTGTATCTCAGCTACTAACACTAGAAATAAGTTATTTTGTTTTGCTTACTAACACGATGGATCACTGTTGTCCGAAAAATAAAGAATATTATTATTATTATTATTCTAGTACACCCACATTTCGCCAGTTATGATTATGTCCCTGTAACAGGGGGCGAGCCTATTGCCATCAACTGGGCACAGATCCAGACTCCGGGCTGCTACTGAGAAATTCCAGATGGAAAAATCCAATAAAACTTTGCCCAACCCGGGAGTCGAACCCAGGACCTCAGGACCACTAGACCACTAGACTACTAGACCAACGAGGCAGTCGAGGCTTTATTTTATTCTGGTAGAAACCAGTTCATCAGTTGGATATTGTTTGATACATTTTACCCGATCATGACACTGCCCAAAAAAGGTCTATGAATCCAATTCTATTTATTAGCATGTCATGTAGATTACCTGCAAGCCAATGCTGGCATTGCTGCTAATCCTCTGGTCCTTGGAGCTATTTCCGCACCGTAAAGTGGTGCCAACGCTAGTGCACCTGCACCTCCTGCTCCCGCTGCTACCCTGGCCGCCCATACTCCTCGGGGACCACACCATGCTGCGAGCGACCAGCTTATCTGGAACACCGTGAATATTTTTACTATGTTGCATTTTTTTACAAGAAATGTGTGTGTTTAGTCAATTTTTTTGTCAGCTAGAATCATCCCACTGCTTTATTTTGGTCCAGAGCTTGCTATTTGGTTTGACGCAGTTTAAAGTAAACAAAGTTAGATTAGACGGCTAGTGGGAAATAAGGTAACATAAATAGTGACAAAAGTAAATAGTACTCACAATAAAACTAACGCAGACACAAAACGCTCCGGCTTTACGTCCTCTCGCATCAGCCAGCACAGCAAAGAAAGGCGCAGCTGGCAACGCGACCAGGCACGGCAGCGCGGCCAGCCACGCACCTCCCGTTAATGCCTCACTCCCTAGTACCCCGGACACCCAGCCAGTGCTGCAGCCGTGGGTGAAGCAGGATAGGTTATCTGGAAAAACAGTAAACATATGTTGTGATCTTTGCATAATCCAAAAATCATTTCAAATACTGGTCCTATAATTCATAACCTTCTTGCAACCTGATAGCAGATTCATGATACAAATAGATGTGCAAATATCAAAGGGAATGATAATCCTGCCCCATCATATTCATTAGATCGACGATCACAGGGACAAATGCAAGAGTATCTGAAAGCACTATCATCAAAACAAAATAATTCAAACGATCTACTTTGAATTGCAAAATCACGTTTAAATTTAGTAACGGATGGACTAGGAAAGCAGGGAACGCAAAAAGCACTGTTTATATTATCATCCGGAAACATTTAGAAATTCGGAACGGTAGTTGTAGATTATGTAGATGCAGATTGTCGGGTTATGCCCGTTTTTGCTGTATTTGTTAACATATTTCCTGAACATTGCTAACCTTGGTCTCTCTTTTTGTGTAGATTATTATATTTCATGGTTATAATCAATATTATAAAAAAAAACCTCTACCTAAATCAATATTTAGGTAGAACTTTATACGTATTGAACCACCTGCGTCTGCGTCAGAAGATCGGTTATAATAATATAATACATATGTATAAGTTGTTACCACGTGTAGGTTTGATGAAAATACAATATCATGGTGTACCATAGTACGCCCACATTTCGCCCGATATGTTTCAAGTCTCATGTAATAGGGGGCGAGACTATTGCCAACCACCAGGCACAAATCCAGATTCTGGGCTGCTTATAGAAAAATATAATAACCCTTTGCCCGACCCAGGAATCGAACCCAGGACGTCATGCTCAGCGGTAGCACTTGCCACTACTAGACCAACGAGGCAGTAACAGATATGGCTTATACCCACCGAGTGAAAAGAAATAAAGGAACACTTCGAAACAGACGACAGACACCGGTTCCAAAGAATATCTGATTTCTTCTGATTCAGTACAATTATGTTTTCTAACCACATTACCTACGACTGGGCAGTAAGGAGCATGTTGCAGAATGCCACACACAACTGACTGAATTCCGTTCGCTAGAGATACATGCTAAAATGAGTTTTGTAATTTGCTAGTTTCATTTTGGCTCAATTTCGCTGCAGTGTCCAACCTAGTTAGTTATTGATTGGTTGACCAATATAGTGTCAACCGTCATACAGGTCGTCATGTGGCTGCACTGTAGGTGTTAACCGTCTGGGAGTTTAGGAACCGGGGATTACACCAACGAAAATGGCAGTAGCGTAGCGTGGGGGGGCTGGGGGGGCCATGGCCCCGGGCGGCATACGAAAGGGGGCGGCGGATAAGGAATTAGCGAAAATATTTCATTGTATGTTTGAGAAAAAAAAAATACTTATTGGGCTGAGATTTAAATTGACTCGACATCTGACACATTTAGTAAGTATAAATCTTTGCGTCACGAGTTATTAAATTAACCTAATAATTGCATGGCGCCCCATAATCGCACAGTTGACTTCTATTTGAATAATTTAAATTTCGTCTTTTTTGTTAAGGGAATTCTAAATATAAGAAGTCGCTAAAATCTATCGATTTAAAACGTTAAAATAGATGTAACACTTGTCTAATAGATAAATAACAAAAACTTCGGTGGAAGTAAGTTTCTCGAAGTTTGTCAGGTACTTAATTTTCTTAGGTTGCCATGTTACGAGTATCTTTGCTTGTGTATTATTAATTAAAAAAATAGATAATGTGTCGGTGTCGCACTTGTAATACTGAATAATAAAATGCAAACTTTATGAGAATTGTCAAAAAAACGTTTCGTGTTTTTAGAGCATTTTCATTAAATTACTATAGAATTTGAATAAAGACGAGTAAATAAAAACATAAACACATTTTTAAACCTAAGAATATATTATTTTAGGGCCAGTAAATAATAATAAAAAAATGATTTCTTTTCTTTTAAAGCTTATCTCTAACTAAAAATTAAAAGAGCAAAAGAAAGTGGAGCATATTATCGGAATAAGAAAAAAGCAAAGGATAATATCAGGAAGTATTAAGGAGCTTTATTGAAGTTTGTGAAAGTTTCGGAGACGACAGAGTGTACGCCAGCTTCGCCAGAGTCTACGCCAGGGCCTTCGGGTGTGATTACTTTAAAGACTAGTGATGTTCAAAACCAAGATTTAGATCAAATAGGACAAGATAAAACACGACGCATTAAAGACGCATAAAACATCCTATGGTCTTATTCGCTGACGATAGTACTGCCTTGATTAAATGTACAGCCCTAAAAACGTATGAACATGACATAAATAATACATTAGCGGACATTATACACTGGCTTGATCAAAATAATTTAATGATTAATATACCTAAGACTAATGTTATGAATTTTTATCAACGGATACCACCGCAAACTTTAAATTTAAATTACAATGGACAAAAAATAGACCAAGTGCAAGTTGCAAAATTTTTAGGTATAATGATACATAGCCAACTAACCTGGAAGCCACACGCAGAAGAAGTATGCAAAAAATTAAGTACAGCATCGTACGTGCTTTTTAATCTATCCAGGAAAGTGAATATGCCTACCAGATTAGCTGCTTACCATGGTTTGGTAGCGCCAATTCTGAGATTTGGGATAATATTTTGGGGAAATTGTAGTCTGAGAGAACAGGTATTCAAGGCTCAAAAACGATGCATAAGGGCAATGTGTAACATGAACATAACAGATAGTTGCGTACCTGTATTCAACTCCCTAAATTTGCTAACATTCCCATCACTTTACATTTTCGAAGTAGCTGTTTTTGTAAAATCAAATATGCATCTTTTTATTAAATCATCTGACAATAGAACACGACCAGTTAGAAAGCAGTATACAAATATGCTACGTGTTAGTGGTCATAACACTGCATTATTAAAGAAAAGTGTTATATGTATGTGCCCGATTGCCTTTAACAAAATACCTGATGGAATAAAAAACGAGTCCATTCCACTGTTTAAAAAGAAATTGTCAGCCTTATTAATTGATAAATGTTATTACTCCGGTTGTGAATTTCTAAATGATGAAAATGTATAGTTACCTTAATGACATCTTTAATTATTTATATTTAATTGACCATATTTAAGAATTTTCATATTGACAGTATTTTAGACTTAAGCACTTTTACGAAATGTTTGCATGCCTAATTTAAGGTAGATTGTATATAGGTAGATCTCTAATTTATATAACATCTGCATTTTGTTGTACCTACTTTCTATGCAAATAAATAATTATTCTATTCTATTCTATTCTATACCAACGACTCGCAACCTTTGATTGATAGTAAGAATTTGTTAGATTCAAATACTTTTGCTGTAACTAAACAAAAGTAGTATCGAGACGGCTGACTAACGATTGGTTTTATCGCATATTGCCAAACGGCGAAAAAAAATTACGCTCTTGGATGGCATATTCTCCTTCGAAAGCTTCATTGTTCTGCTTCTGTTCTCGTTTATTTGAAAACCCCAATTCATAAAATGCATCGAAATTTGCTCTTCCGACAGATTTAATACTTGGTGGAAATTGAATCCCATGGTAGCCAATCATGAATCAAGTGCAAAACATAACGAAATTTTTTTAGTTATAAAATAGGCTTCGAAAAGGACAAACTATCGATAAAAAAGAACAAGACATATTGCCAAAGGAAAAAATGGCATGAAATTCTGACAAGAATGTTTGATATTATACTATTTCCGGCAAAATTTAGCGTTCCGTGGTCACAGAGAAGATGAACTAGTACTAACAGAGGTAACTTTTTGGAATTGGTGCATCTGCTGGCAAAGTACGATCCTGTTCTCAGAGAGCATTTAGTAAGGATAAAAAATGGGCCAAAACATGTCTCTTACTTATATGTCACCTGAAATTCAAAACTACTTGATAGAAGTTTTAGGAAAAAAGTACGCCAAGTAATTTTAGCTCGTGTCCAAAAGGCCAAATATTATTCCATGATTTTTGGACAGCACCCCGGACATTTCCCATAAAGATCAAACAAGCCAAGTATTACGATACGTGGTGATTGAAAACCAGAACGTTAGAGTTGAGGAATCTTTTATAGATTGTATTGAAACTAAAAGCAAAACTGTGGAAGGTATTAGCGACATGATAGTAAACAAACTTAAAGCTGACGGGCTGGATATCATGAATTGCAGAGGGCAAGCTTACGATAACGCTACCACAGTGGCTGGATGCCACACAGGTGTGCAACAGCAAATAAAAGATATCAATCCCTATGCCAAATTTATTCCTTGCTCAAACCATTCACTCAACCTAGTTTGCCTACATGCAGCTGCAGTTGAGGTAAATTCGGTGACTTTCTTTGGCACGCTAGAACGCTGCTACGCTTTTTTTTTTCTACGTCAACGCACCGGTGGGAAGTTCTTCTTGCAGCCACAGGAAAAAGTTTAAAAAGAGTTCAGGATGCACGTTGGAGCGCTGGAGGTGATGCTGTAAATTCCATTAGACATAATTACAAAGAAACATTGTGCAGTCAATGTTTAGAAAAACTGACGGAAACGAATGAAAGCTTGAACACACGTATGGATGCAGGAAGTTTATTAGTCGCTATGCAATGCAGTAATGCCAGTTGCGAGAGAAGCTTCTCTAAACTAAAACTAATAAAAAAATATCTCAGATCGATTATGTCCACGTTGAGGCTAACAAATCTAGCTATTCTGGCAATTAAAAATGACATACATTTTGATATTGACGATTGTGTAAAAGATTTTGCTTTGAAAAAAACACGAAGAGTACATTTTTAATCTAATCGTAACAGAAATGATTAATAATATTAGGCACCTTGTAACATAAATATTTTATTCCATCCAATTGTAATGAGCACTATGTTTTATTTAAGATACTATTGTACACTCAACGGCAAATAAATACTTTCTATTTATTGTTGTATATACCAAGCCACCGTCGTTCGTCGTTCGTTAACTTAGTAAAGTTTAGACATTTCAAAAGATAAACTTCCTGTGGGTTTTATGCGCCATTGCTTCTCATAGAATGTATTGTCCTTCTGAAGCAGTGTGAGTTTATTTTGACTTGCAATAAGTTGTACGATGAACATTAAATAAAATATTTAAAGTTTAAATATGCAATAATTAAAATAGGGGGCGGCGAATTTTCGGTCGGCCCCGGACGGCGAAAACCCACGTTACGCCACTGGAAAATGGTATACATATTCGTTAAAAATTATATATTTTTTGTCAATGTTTTATTTTAACACCAAATTCAAACAGTGGCAGCGGAAACTCATAGTTCATGTGAGTGTAATTTTGCTCTAGTTTGTCCCACCAAAATCAATAAGTGGGACAAAGTGGACGTCAAAATTATGAATATTCCTACTGGTGGAAGAGATTGGTGGAGCAAAGTGGTCATTCCACTTTGCTCCACCAATCTGTCCAGTTTAATTCGTATTCTTACGTACTTTCCCTTTGTTTCCAAGTCACGACTACTTTAAACAAAGATGGCTATACTGCTACTTCCGGTTACCGATTCGCCCGATGACGACGACGCGCGGCGTATAATAAATAGCTAAGATATTGTTGCCACAAAATATATTTTGCCAAGATCTTTTTCTCAAATAAAAACGTTTTGGTTGTCAATTTGTGGGATCTAGCAAATAAAAAAGAATCACGTGTCGGCTCAAATATTTCGAAAATTGGTCACCAATCCTTTTTGCAGTCGAAGTACATAAAGAAAACCGGCCAAGTGTGTGTCGGACCACGTACTATGAAGGATTCCATAGTTGGGATGAATTGCCGAAACCTTCCACGGAATAGCGCAGCTTTCCGCGGTATGCTCAACTCCCTGTGAAATGTGAGTGCTAAAAGTATGACAATAAGATTAAAAACAATTTCCGCTTTCGAAAATCCTTTGCCATGCCTTTATGCGCTGTCGCGGCGGTCTAAGGCAAAGTTTTTTTCGTATTACGTTTATTTTCTGGCTCTTCTGAAAGGTTAATTACAAATTGTAAGAATATAAATAGTACGGTCCTGTAGACCAGGCGGCTAGAAACTTCAAGGATGTTTATAAAGAGTTATTTTAAACTAATTATGCTAGCACTATGTACAGTAGGTACACTCCAGCACGAATATCCTAATCCTAATTAATATTATAAATGTGAAAGTTTGTTAGTTTCGCCTTCACGCTAAAACAGCGGAACGGATTTATGTATGCAATGTGGCGAACGTGTGGTCATGACCGAGATAGGATACTTTATATTCCGAGATTCCCACGGGATTGAGACTAGTGCGGGTGAAACTACGGGGCGCAGCTAGCCTAGTATAACAATAACGAGTATAGTGATCGTCACCGTGTTTAACATTGACAAATTGTAACTGCGCCATGTAGGGCGGTCGTATGTGGACTCTAAACAAGTATCGACATTACGGTTAAGTAAACTTGACGTTTGTATCTAATAGCAACATTTTTTTTAATTTGTCCTTTCTTTAGTTACTTCAGTTTTAACACTTAAATTAAAGGTATAAGGTAACTTACAAACAGCAGCAGACACAACTCTTCGTACGGAACCCCGCCATCGCTTGGAAGCAGTTCTCTCTATGCGGTTCCTGCAACGAAACACAGATTACACTCATTTGTATGCTAACAACTCCTGGGCTTTTATGCTAGCCTGGTTGCAGGAAGTCGTTTTGTCAGAGAAATTTTATTTATGAGACCATTTTCAAAGGAAACTAGTGCAATATTAAGTTACTGCAATAGTTATTATTTGTGCAACAAAGACAAAGTTTTTTCTGTGTTGATTCTGAATCCCGAGTAAGCGAAGGATTTTAGGTTAGAATCCTGCGCGCAACGAAGGATTCAAAGACATGAGATGTAAATAACGTTTGTCTCGTGTAACACAAACAAACTCAGCAGCGAGAACATATTACTTATAGGTAAAAAATACAACATGGTAAAAATTAAACCACATGTATATTTGTAAAACAAACAATGTCAAACAATTAAAAGGTACAAGTTAAATTATTGCAGTTTTGCAAATTAAAAGTAATAGTTAGAATTTCGATTATTTAGAAAAAAATATAATGATTACATTTAAAACCTTTTGAGATTTGAAATTTTACGGGTAGGTTATGGTGTAGATATATGTGTGTCCGAACATTTTATTCTTTGTTTCTTTTTTGGGCCTACTAGGTATGAAATTTGAAAATCGGAATTCGAATCGACTTATTTCTATCTTCCGCTTTTTTCATATGGAAGTGAAAGTGACATAACAAAGTGAAGTTCAAATCTTATGAATTTTGTGAGTAGACCAGCACTGCTCTCGGCATTAGTAAAAATAAAAAGTTACTTTGTCGCACGTTCGCAAAAAAATTGAATTTTGCTTACTGTCTTTAAACAGAAAACAAACGGAATCTGAATCATTATGAAGCAAATTGCTAATTCATTGCTTCACAATTATGTTATTAGAAAATTTTGTCTACTCGACAACGTAACTGTCGCAATGAATATTGTTGAACTGTCAAAATGAAACCGATTGCGATTGGTAGTGTCTTGCCACGTTGTGCTGCTTGTTTGAGGTGCTGAAGTGAGAAAATATTTTTCGTGTGGTTTTCTTAATTTTGTGTATGTACCTACCTACTTGTGTAAATAAAATGGAGGTGATCAGAAAATACTGTTTATTCACACAATAAGCAAATCTAAGTACATTTTTCAAAGGAGTCCTTTGTTGGCAATGGAATCAATAAGCTAAGACGAAATTATCATGGAAATCTTAGCAATCCATTAATACCCTTGATAATCTGAACCGACTCGAACGCCCACCGTTGCCCCATAGAGGGCTATGGGGCAACGACGCACCGAATTCCAGAGGAGAGGTATTATCCACCTATTTATTTTCTACTAATCTTAACATCATTAACCGCGGCTCTGAACCCACTTGGGTCACAGTCCGCGGACAAACGATCATAGACTTAACACTCGCTACAGAAAACGCGACTAACCTTATTATGAACTGGCACGTATCGAGCCATCTTGCTCGGACCATAGGAGGATACGCTTCACAATAACTACCAATACAAAGAAACCAACACCAAGGCGGAACCCGCGGCGCACCGATGTACCCGGGTTTAAACGTCTACTAGCCTCTCTATTAGATAGGGACCTATCACAGGTAACTCTAAGAGACCAAACGCAACTGGAATACACCGTGACAAAGTTATCAGAATATATAACCGAAGCATACCATGCATGCTGCAAACTAAGAGCGCCACAAACCAAGGGCGAGAGGATCCCCTGGTGGAACGCAGAATTTAGTAAACTCAGAGATGCATTGCGTAAACAATTCAACAGAGCCAAAAACACCAGACTCCCGGACGACTGGGAACTATACAAAGAAACCCAATATGCATACAAAAAACAGATTAGAACCGCCAGGAGATCTGCTTGGCGGAAATTCTGTGAATCCATAGAGACAAATAACGAAGCCGCTAGGGTAAGGAAGATCCTGGCAGCAGACCAGGACCGAACTCTTAGCGCGCTGAAAAAGCCTGATAATTCATACACACTAACCGACCAGGAAACCAGTAAGGTCCTTCTCGAAACCCACTTCCCAGACTGTAGGCTCCTGGAGGATGGGAGGTGGGAGGCTGAACCAGAATGGACCCCAACGGATCAGGACTGGTCCAGAGCCCGCAACATAATAACAGAAGACCGGTTAAGGTGGGCTATTGACACCTTTCAGCCGTACAAGTCCGCAGGGCTGGATGGCATTTTCCCAGCCCTGCTGCAGTGGGGGTAAATCATCTGGTGCCATTGCTGACGGAGATTTATCGAGCCTGCATGGCACTCAGGTACATAGCCCTCGCGTGGCGCGAGGTGAAAGTCATTTTCATACCCAAACCTGGCAAAACCGACTATACACAACCCAAAGCTTATAGGCCTATAAGCCTCACATCCTTTCTACTGAAGACCCTCGAGAGACTTTGCGATAGACACATTCGAGACGGACCACTTCGAGCCAAACCCCTTCATAAACATCAGCATGCGTACACCACAGGCAGATCAACAGAATCCGCGCTGCACAGCGTGGTTTCCAAAATTGAATGCGCAATGGATCACAAATGCTCAGCACTGGCCGCCTTCATTGACATCGAGGGCGCCTTTGACAAAACGTTGTTCAATAGTATCAACACGGCCCTTGATAGGCACAGCATAGACCAGACCATAAGTGGCTGGATCTCAAATATGCTTAAACTGAGAGCGGTACAAGTCACAGTGAACGACACTACCAGGGCCATAGTGGCGAAGGGCTGCCCACAAGGTGGCGTCCTCTCGCCACTCTTATGGAACCTGGTTGTCGACAGTCTTATTAAAACACTCAACGATAAAGGTTACTTCACCGTAGGCTACGCGGATGACTTAACCATAATAATAAACGGCACCCACGAGAATACCCTGTGCAACCTTATGCGCCAAGCCTTAAAAATAGTAGAGGTTTGGTGCAATAAGCACCAACTATCAGTAAACCCTACAAAAACCGAATTGGTTCTTTTCACAAAGAAGAGGAAATTGCCGCTACTACAGCTACCACGATTCTTTGGAACCACCCTAAGCCTATCAACTGAAACCAAATACCTGGGCATTTTCTTGGACAAACAGTTGAATTGGGCAAAACACACCAACTACATCATTACAAAAGCCAGCATATCGCTGTGGCAGTGCAAAATACTGCTCGGCAGGAACTGGGGAATTAACCCCAAGATTACCCACTGGCTATTCACCACGGTCATCTGGCCAACTATCACATATGGCTCACTAGTCTGGTGGCCCAGGACAGACCTGAGCACAGCCCAAAAAGATCTCGAAAAACTGCAACGGTTTGCTTGTGTAGCAATCACAGGCTGTATGAGAACTACGCCCACCGCCGCCCTTCAGGCGATGCTTGGATTGCCGCCTCTGCACCTCATCGTGCGAGAGGAGGCGGCCCTGGCCGCCTTTAGGCTTAACATAACAGGAACCCTGAGCAAAGACTCTAGAGACAAGCACATACGCATAAGGGAGGATGCGATCAAACGAAGACCGATGATGGCATCACCCTGCGACAGAGCCCCAAAACTACACTGTTTCCAATAGCACTACAACATAATACTCACAGAAGAACGGTGCGACTATTCAGGCCCGTATGAGGTAAGAGTATACACCGATGGATCAAAGACCTAATCCGGAACCGGAGCTGGCGTTTTCTCACACGACCTTAACATAAACATAACCTGCCCGCTGGGAATGTTCAACACCGTCTACCAGGCGGAATGTGTGGGTATTATACAAGCGGCGTATGTCATAGAAGCCAGGAGAGTCACGGACACTCATGTACGTATACTCTCCGACAGCGCCTCAGTTCTCCAATCCCTAGGGAAGAAACATAATACTTCGAGATAACAACAAGAATGTCACAATGCGCTAGAACGTATAACGGTATTGAACCGCAACACAGTGACACTGCAATGGATAAAAGGACACAGTGGATCGCTGGGCAATGACGCAGCTGACGAACTAGCCAGGAGAGCATCCGGCACGTCAGTCTGCGGACCGGAGCCGATCGTGCCCATCCCCTTCAACCAACTACGCAGGTGGCTACAGGAGCTCACCCACACACAAGCGGAGAGCTAGTGGTCCTCGATACAGGGGTGCAGACAATCCAAGGAGGCTATGCCATCCTTGGACAGTAAGTTAACCAGGCGCTTGTTACGCCTGGACAGGACCGGCCTGCGCCTGTTGACGGGGACCATCACGGGCCACTGCTCGCTAAACAAACACTTCCACACAATAGGCATAACGGACAGCCCTCTGTGCAGGGCTTGCATGGAGGCAGAAGAAACCGTTGCGCATGTGCTCTTCGAATGCACAGGCGTCACCCACATTAGAACAGAAACCCTCGGGGCACCCAGATCCTATACAGAAATTCTAAACAGACCAGGAGATGTTATCAACTTCTGGAGGGAGGTGGGCTGGTTGGAATAACCACCAAAAATGGCCGCCATGGCTCACGCACAATGGTCCACCTGAAGGACTAAGTGCGGAAACCAAACCCTCTAACATATATACCCTTGATAACGCATAATTATACCTAAAATCATAACCTATCAAGGCAGTCAATAAAAATTAAGTGTTGCCTCGGCTTTCGGCCACAAACTTAAATAATAAAAAAAATAATTTAAAACTAAACAGTCTTTGGAAAGCAAGAATTTCTAAAGTTCTAACAAAGAATGCGCAAATCATCTCAAGGAAATTGGTTCCACGGTCATTAGTCTTTCATTAGAAACCGGACGACCATTTATTTCGTGAATCAGCGAATTTTAGTTTCGTGAAGGATTTTTTTAAGAATGCTGTGGCTAAGGAATTAGTGATAGTAGCTCTTTGCTCTGCTGTATCTTATTAAGATGTCGGTGGAAAAATACTGCAACTATTTAACTATAATATCTTTTAAATAAAAATAAAAAATATGATGGTTGTCGATTTCAATTTCAGCAAAATCTAATGTTAAGGCTAGGTTGTCTGGCTTGGACAGGGTTTTTTTTCACTTATTTTGGAGCCCCCATTAACTTCAAATAACTTGGAAATCAGAATAATTTATAAAGCTTGCGCTTGACAACAAAGACCGATGTAACCATCCAAGTTTATAATTAACTGACTTGTTTCGGCACTAGACGCAATTTCGATCATAACACTTAACATGATTTTTACGTAATTATCAAGTAAACTATCTGATACGTCGAACGATGCCTGTCCGTTGTGTACGGAGCCATTAGCCATAAGTGGCCACACTCCAGTTATAGCGCGGTGGCCATTTTGTCTTTAGTTTATCACAGGCAAACGATAGTTAAGCGAGTTCGAGCTTCCAGTGTGCTAATAAGTTTAGTTTTGTTAAGGTGTGTTTCCAGAGAGGATGAGAGATGCTTTTCAAGCATTTGTCAACATAAAACAACTGTAAAGTTACCGCCAAGAAAATGATAGCCACAAAGCATAAATTACACATTGGGTACTTAATTGTACACTGGTACAGTATCTTGGAACACAATATTGTAGACAGTCAAATGTATTCTTATCACAACCGCTAGCTGTTTTACAAAACAGCTCCGTTTTGTAAAACAGTTGAAAACATTAAAATAAAACAATAAAATATCCTAACACTAAACCTAATAATAAACAAATTGGCGTAGAAAGATTCCTCCGCAGCACTGTCAATGTGTCCGTCACCGTAATGTGCACAACAGACTGTGCGGCATTGCTACGCTGTATGGCAATGCTTAGCCTCTGGCCAAGGTAAAAGCCGGACTTTGAGTCATGGGAAGTGTCGACCAACCGTTGTGAGATTTCCATTAAGAGCATAAAAGCACTTGGACTCCACGGCCCGAGGGTTTCAACCCCAAACGGCTCGAAAATGTCATTGGCATGTGGATGAGCGTCTCAAAAGAACTTCCTTATTTGTCTTATATCACTCTTGTCGAACGGAATCGCCTCCTTACTCATGAAAGAAAAAGCTTCCGGGACTTGACCTTGAAAGTTTATTGGCAATCCCGAGTCTTAACTAACCTTTAGATGAAACTTTTTCTGGGGCGTCGGAACGAATTGATCGGGACACGACTCGGGTCGGTCGGGGCTACTCGGGACGGTTTTCAATAAGATGGTGTCTGACTTCTATTGAAAATGGACAGGAATTTAATCTTATTTTGTAGGATTTATGAAATGAAATGAAATGAAATGAAATGAAATGAAATGAAATTGTTTATTCTGTAAATAGGATATGACAATCACTTTTACACGTCATATTAAAAAATAAGCTAGATGGAGTCGACATTTCCTATCTGACTACCCCTGAGAAGAAATGGCGAAACAAACTCAAGGGTCAAAGTCTCTTTTAAAGTCCAGACATAATCTTGGTCAGATCATGTGAGGACCATGTAGATCTATGTCTGAAATGGTCTTTTGAGGAAAGAACCACACAAATTTGAGTGGACCTGTCCAGTCAGTGCAAGCATTTGTCAGTAATCGTGTAGCTCAACTCAAAACTTAAGGAGCTCAACGACTCGACGAACAATACCAAGGAAAGGACAATTGGGTTGGCCGCATAAAGAACTCAAAATGCCAGACCATCATTAAAACTAAGAGAAAAAAAAACAACAAGAAATAAATAAAAATGACCCACATAGTGCTCACATTCACAATAATTAAAGTAATACTCGTATAATACTTTTTAAGGTACATAAATATTCACGTAATTTTGCTTATAATATTCATCAATGTCAATATGTACATATAGTTGTATATAATGATGATTTTGCATAATTTAAACTTCAAATTTTATGGTTTTAGCACAAAGCTTATCAGAGCGAGCAGCTCAATCCCAAGCTTTTTTGTCTTCTAAATAATCTGAAATTTTATAGTACCCTTTTTTACAAAGTTTGGTTTTAATACAGCTTTTAAATCGTTTAATGGGTAAATTTCGAATAGCAATAGGAAGTTTGTTGTAAAAGCGTATACATTGACCCATGAACGAGTTGCCTACTCTGTGGAGGCGAGTGTGAAGTACAGCAAGATTATGTTTATTCCTGGTATTTAAACTGTGGATATCGGACATTTTCTTAAAATTTGATATATTTTTGTGTACATACATAAGATTATCAAATATATATTGAGAGGCTATAGTCAGAATATCTATTTCTTTGAATTTTTCTCGAAGGGAATCTCTTGGACCTAGGTTGTAAATGGCTCGAACAGCCCTTTTTTGCAAAACAAAGACGGTATTAATGTCCGCACAGGTTCCCCAGAGAAGAATCCCATATGACATAAGACTATGAAAATAACTAAAATAAACAATTCTGGCCGTATCTACATCGGTTATCTGTCGAATTTTTTTAACAGCATAGGCGGCCGAACTTAGCCTTCCTGACAATTTTTCTATGTGTGGGCGCCATTGTAATTTAGCGTCAATAGTTATTCCAAGAAAAACTGTCGACTCAACAGGGTCCAACTCTATTCCATTAAGTTGAACATTGGTAGTTAGCTGCCTGACAGAATATGGATAGATATTTGATAATATAATAAATTACGATGAAAACAAAGGTCTTTAGAAACCGATTTTCTTACTTTGCCTTTAATGTCGGCATAGAAATCTACATAAAAAGGTTAGGGATATTTCTACGCTCTGTTCAGAGCGTAGAACTATCCTTTTATAGGTTTTGGGATAAGTAGGTGGGGCTCGTGCAGACTGGGGCTATATCACTGCCAACAAACTGTGCAGCAGTTTAGCAGAAGATTTGTATTTTTCTATAAGTATAACTTTTTTGAATGACTTAAAAAAAAAAAACAACCATCTCACTCAGTGTTCTTGATTAGACGCTCTCTGTACCGAGCGTCACGGGAGCTGCGGAGTGATCGTTGAAATCACTTACATTTTATATTTCCCGAGCGTTTTCCTATAGTCTGTTTCAAATAAAAGGATCAGAACACGTACCTGTGGATGCAATTTGTAGTGCCACTTACAAATTGAGTGCTTTGACTTGATTATTTGGATACATAAAGCCGAAATTCTAATTTTCAATCATCTAAGAGTTTAAAGATGTTTTTAATTTGACAATTGAGGTAATTTTATAACCCCAACTTTCGTCGATGATTTTAAATTATAATTTAAAAATGTTATTCAGGTGAGATATAAAGTTGAAACCTTCTAAATATGTGTGTAATGTGTTACTAATTACTTCTAGTGAGTGATTGCGTAAGAACTGTTAAAAATTAAGTGGCAACATTCATTAGTTCCTGTTTTTGACACAGAAAAGTGTGTGGCGCTAGACGTATTGAGATAGAATCATTATCAGAAAAAATCGCACTGGAATATTTTCCCTCCCCGAAGTCCGAATGTAAAGGAACATAATATTTGCTCTGTAATCATCTAATGTATATATAAATCAGCCTGTGGCATATTCATTAAAATATAACAGAAGTGTACTCCGTGTCAAAATGAACTGTGTAATCTGTGGTCTATCTGTGACATCTGTCAACAATAAAAAGCCCCGCCATGTAGCCGTCATCTGCCGTGTTTGATTCCAACCAATAAATCTATCCTAGTCAGGGTGATCCCCACGAACTTTCAATAAGAACTTAACCTGCGCAGTTTGTTTATACTCTCATCAGATACTTCTGGAACAGACCATACATTCTTGGTAGAACGGTAAGAGGGAGGGGCGCTCTTACAAAGCCACTTCGCGCGTTCGACCACGCGGCTAATTTATTCTTGAATATGAACAGAAACATGGATAAAAATAATACGAAGTTCATAATATTAAATGCAATAGTTGTAAACTGATGGAACGCGGTGGATGTCAGGAACTGGGGCACATTACAATACTTAGTTACGAGTGTACCCTGGTCAGTCGGCTGCCTGACCACCTTGTTGGCTGGCTAATATTTTTAGCAAGCCACGAGTTATTCTTAATATAAAACGGATTTAAAAAGATTATCTTTCTCTCCACGTCATTATGTATTTATTTTTTCCTTCTGGTTTCAGATATTGAAGGTAAAGTTCCAACTCTTTTTCCCACGAAAACCGGTTTTAAATTTTATACAACAAGAGTTGTGGGCGTACACACAAGTCCTGTACCATTGCATGCCCCCACATATCAGCACAATGTTTTGCGTGCATTTTACAATGCGCGCTGCCTTAAACTGCCATTTTTCAAACCAAAAAAGAAAGTCGTTTTCCAGCAATAATTTTTGCTCAGCGTTACTGAGTTTCATGTACAGAAAGCGTAGGACGGAAGTGATGGGTCTTTTTGCACCCTGTACTTGTGAAGATGTAACGGTTGTCAGTGTCTTATTATGGGGTGCGTAAAAATAATAGCTATGGATAACTTATAACTTTCTGAACACTTTACACAAAAAGTAAGCTACGTTACAGAAACTTTAGAAGTCTTAAAAACTTTTTTAATTCCAGTACCTTCTGACCTAAATATTTCAGACCACATTTTCATAATTTTCATCCAAAATCCAACCCTAACTTGAGCTGAAAACTTTGAAAAAGGTTATTTCTAAGCTGTTATGTCTAGACCAAAACAGAGGCTAAAATAGGCTGTAGGTCAGAGCTAAATTTAAGTTTGTTGCAGGCACCCGTTGCCTGCAACAAACTGCAATACTAGTGATGGAGTCAAATGTATAAATAGGTGAAGTCGATGGAGTTGGTTATTTATTTCAAGATCAACTATTAATTTTAGATCAGATCTTGAGTTATATAGTTATGGTCAATAATAGTTATGGCCTTAGGTATATAACTCAAGATCTAGTCAACTTTTAACTGACCGATTTTAAACTTTGAGTAGGCCAAAGTTGGCCTGAACAAATTGACACGAGTAGAACCTATGAGCAAAAAAGTCTTCAATTTTTATTTATAAAGCAACGTTATTATTTCCAATTTCCAGAAAATCTTGGGTCCCAGGGTTATGAACACTTTTCAATAAAACATCACATATTTCCAAACTCAACGAATTACGTTATCTAGCCTCTATTTCCCACGGGACATCGATATCGACAGTCGATAAAGTCTCATAACTAATGCAGGCACTTCGGTCTCCGAAAGTTTTCGTTGCTACATGCCATTCGTGGCACTTTCGGTACGTCAGCTGTTTGCTAGATAAGCTTTTGCGTGTTATTCTGCCCTGGTACCATGCTTTATGGTGCAAGGTAGTTTTAATTGGCTTGCAGTTTGTTGCATGGGTTTATTATGCAATTTGTTGTTTTTAATGAAGTTGTGTCTAACGTTACAGTTTTTTGTGCTTTTAAGATGACCTAAACCTATTACACTATATCACAAAATATAATCTTGTAACGTGGATAAGGCGCCCTCCACATAAAGGTAGTTTGAAAATAACGTACTGTTTTAACGAAGTAGATATGCCTATTTTTACTATGCATGGTATCTGTTATTTACTTGCCATTCAAAGCAGTTTCCGGGTATCAGTATTAGCTTCAGTAGCGGTATAGGTAACGGTAAACTTCTAAACGACTTATTGGTCGATTCGCACGAATTTACTCGCCCAAAACAGGCGAATCGACTGGGCCTGAAATACGTATCTGGCAATTGGCACTCTAAATATTTTATTTTAAATACTTATAAACATTTGCTGAATAAAATATAAACATAGGTACCTAAATATAATTTCTAGTGTACTTTTTTTATAATTTTATTGCATAAAATTAAAAATGTGCCAATTGCCTACTTAATACGTATTTCTGGAGTTGTCGATTCGCCCACTAATGAATTAACTTCGTGCGTATCGCCTACAGAACAAATCACATTATTTGAAAGTGTCTATTCGCCCGTGTCAGGCTAATAAATTCATGCGAATCGACCTATAAGCCTTCTAAGCAACTTATCGCGGTTTACATTATGCACGATGCTATATAGGTATGGTCAGTAATTTTATGCCAAGAATTTCTATTTTAAATGTTTTACGGCACATCTTTACGAGGGGTACTCGCGCCTTCTGTGTAAATAAATCTGTTCCTTTTTAAGGGATTTTGGTATATATTTCATTTATATGCAAAAAAACGGTTTGAATTCATTGTTATTAAGCTTAATTTTAATTTTTTAGGATGCCGGAACAAGAGTCCCAGAACGTCTTATTCAATGCAAAATGTCAAGTAACTAGCTTAACAACTTATTGAGTTCCAATGACAGTAATAGACCTTGTACAAAAACCTTTCAGTTATGTTACCTCTGACAGCAACTCACCAACATTATAGCAACGAACATAAAGAACACTGTAATGTGAAATTAGAGGTCCAATAACTGTACAGCATTACGGCGCTCAGCCGAAGTAACCATGCATCGGAAACTAAATCAAAGGAATTTTCCCATTTAATAATATCCATTTAAACATATTTTTTCCTCTGATCAAGGCTAAATAGTTGAAAAACATGAACCCCCGATGTGAACCCTTCTATGAGAAAACAAGGACTACAGACCGTTTAACTAGCAAACTGAAACACGACACGACACGACAAGGAAGCGACCCACTGTCAGTAATTTGTGCGAAGCCAAACAACGGATTGCTCCGGAGACGACACCAATCCTATATACACAGAGAAAGCAAGATGATTCCACAGTACAATACTCGTAACTAATTTTCATCTGACCAATATTATGTCTGGATTTTAAAAGAAACTCTCAGTTGTTTCAGTGTTTTTTCTGAGAGTACTTAGTCGGATAGGAAACGCCGACCTCATTTGTGGTTTTAAAAATATGATTAAAAGTGTTTGTTCAAACCTAATTACATAAATAAAATCGTGTATCATGTTTATCCTTCACTATATGCAGAGAAGCTCGTGGCTAAGTAATAACAGCCGCACGATCCATCAGGCTAAGCTACGCTTGCCGGGGTTGGTCCGTGGATGGGTGATCTTTACATACCGAGACTCCTCCGTGCCTCGCAAACCACGTTACTCCGTTGGTCCCGGCTGTCATTCGTGGCGTAGATCTTTGACAGTCGTTACGGGTTGTCAGAAGCCCGAAAGTCTGACAACCAGTCTTACCTAGGGGTATCGTATTACCCAGTTACTGGGTTGTGGAGGTCAGATAGGCAGTCGCTCCAAGTAAAATACTGGTACAAAGCTGCATCCGGTTAGACTGCCGACCCCAACATAGTTGGGAAAAGACAGGCAGATTGATTGCACCTACACTATCATGCTTGCTGGGCTCGTGGTGGCGCGCGGCTACCTGGACTTGTTTTAAAAGACAGGCAGATTGATTGCACCTACACTATCATGCTTGCTGGGCTCGTGGTGGCGCGCGGCTACCTGGACTTGTTTTAAAAGACAGGCAGATTGATTGCACCTACACTATCATGCCTGCGGGGCTCGTGGTGGCGCGCGGCTACCTGGACTTGTTTTAAAAGACAGGCAGATTGATTGTACCTACACTATCATGCTTGCTGGGCTCGTGGTGGCGCGCGGCTACCTGGGCTTGTTTTAAAAGACAGGCAGATTGATTGCACCTACACTATCATGCTTGCTGGGCTCGTGGTGGCGCGCGGCTACCTGGACTTGTTTTAAAAGACAGGCAGATTGATTGTACCTACACTATCATGCTTGCTGGGCTCGTGGTGGCGCGCGGCTACCTGGGCTTGTTTTAAAAGACAGGCAGATTGATTGCACCTACACTATCATGCTTGCTGGGCTCGTGGTGGCGCGCGGCTACCTGGACTTGTTTTAAAAGACAGGCAGATTGATTGCACCTACACTATCATGCTTGCGGGGCTCGTGGTGGCGCGCGGCTACCTGGACTTGTTTTAAAAGACAGGCAGATTGATTGTACCTACACTATCATGCTTGCTGGGCTCGTGGTGGCGCGCGGCTACCTGGGCTTGTTTTAAAAGACAGGCAGATTGATTGCACCTACACTATCATGCTTGCTGGGCTCGTGGTGGCGCGCGGCTACCTGGACTTGTTTTAAAAGACAGGCAGATTGATTGTACCTACACTATCATGCTTGCTGGGCTCGTGGTGGCGCGCGGCTACCTGGGCTTGTTTTAAAAGACAGGCAGATTGATTGCACCTACACTATCATGCTTGCTGGGCTCGTGGTGGCGCGCGGCTACCTGGACTTTATTTAAAAAGACAGGCAGATTGATTGCACCTACACTATCATGCTTGCTGGGCTCGTGGTAGCGCGCGGCTACCTGGACTTGGGCTCTCGAGTGGCATGCCCAATTCGAGCAATATGCATTTTCAGTAAGTTAATGTAGATGTGTTCCCTATTAGTTACTACACTTGTCCACCTACCCCACTTCAGGTAACATAGACGTGACGGTATATCACATTCACCTTCCTACGAGTATGTCTTGTGAAGTGCCACATAATGTTGGACGAGCGGTCAAGGCACACTCAACGAGGGTAGCAAGGGTGCGTGTCGTTGGCAAGCGTGAGTTACACAAGAAACTATTAGAGACACGAAATGTTAAACACGAGTGCGAGTCATCTACTCGTACAGCACGGCAGTGGGCTGTCGGTAGCTGAAGGCTCAATCGAAAGCTATTAATCTGAATAGACGAGTTTGCGCCAGTTCGTTTTCCTCGGATGCAAGTAAATTCATCAAATGATGACAATGTTGTCTATTAACGATTCACTTCTAGTAGTAATTCGGCTGTCGTAGATGATCGGTCTCATGGCCATGTCACGCGCAGACGGTAGGCCTGAAGGTAGAACTGACCATATAATACCCGACTACGTCAAAAGTAAACTTTAAACAAGATGGCCTATTCCTGTCTCCAATCCCACACCCCGTACTTGTTCATCCTAAGCCGTACAATCTCATGCAGTCGGAGGCATCTTCTTAATTTTAACAATATAGACGAAGTCAGGCTTTTCTATTTTTTAAATTTACTTTTTAAATTTACACTTTTTAGTTACTCATCATCGGCCTGCCTTTACCCAACTTTGTTGGGGTTGGCTTCCAGTCTAACCGGATGCAGCTGAATACCAGTAGTTTACATGGAGCGACTGCCTATCTGACCTCCATAACCCAGTTATTGGGTAACACCCTTTGGTAAGAGTGGTTGTCAGACTTTCGGGCTTCTGACTACCTGTAACGACTGTCGAAGATCTACAAATGTCAGCCGGGACCAACGGCTTAACATGCTTTCCGAGGCACGGTGGGGTCTTGGTATGTAAAGATGGTCACCCATCCACGAACCAACCGCGGCAAGCGTAGCTTAACCATATCGATCGATCCGTACGGCTGTTATTACTTAGCCACAAGCCCCTTTGTACACTTTTTAGTTATAATTATTTATTTATTCTTTATTAGGTTATTTTTCTGTCACTGTATTAAGAAACGCTTTAGGTAACGGTCGATAAAATTATCTTCAAAAGCAGTAAAGTTCTGGGATTATCACTCGATTTAAAGAATTATATTTAACTAGTTGCGCCCCACGGTTTCAACTGCATAAGTCCCAATCCCGTGGTAATATCGGAAAAATATTTGTTTATTTATATTATATTATTTATTTTATATTTTATTTATTTATATTTTATGTCCTAATACAGGTCATGATCTATCCATGTGCCAAATTTCATCCAAATCCGCTCAGTCGTTTTAGCGTGAAAGCGTAACAAACAAATTCACTTTCGCATTTATATTACTATTTTCGCAGTTAGTGTAGTTAGAATTATAATATAATAATTATTTTTCACGTTAATAAGACCTATTATACGATTATGTATGAACTTCATCACAGCTTTATTATAAGTTTACAATTTTTGAGAGAACGGTTGTTATCCAACTTTAAATCATTAAAAATACTAAATGGTCATTCAAAATGAAAAATGATTAGAGAAACCTACTAGATGATTTTCAAATACCTATTCAATCATACCCACCAGAAAGAGAAAAATGAAAGATGACAGTCATTCACATTATGGTGCCTGGTTGGCGCCTTAAGGAATTTTGATTACTGTCATGTTTTTAGTGACACTCGCAAGATTAAGAAAAATCGATTGACGTAAGAATCATAAAAATCGGCCCACGCGTTTGGTCTCTGTAAACACATTACCCTCCTTTGCGTCGCGCAGTCGGATAAATAAGCAACTACTTTTGTGTATGGGAATTACTAGTACTTACGAATTTATTTTAAAAGTATACCAGCTGACTTTTTATTAAGTAGCATCCTCCCAGGGGATGGAAGTAACGTTGGGACCCCTGAAATAATGCTAATGAATCCTTCAAAAGCACCCATTCAGAGATGTAAGTAGATACCTACAATTATTACGTTTGTAGGTGGCGGTAAGTGGGCCACGACGTCAAGGATCCTCCTTTGTTGGTTCCATTTCCCGGCTGTGAGATTTCTCGGACAGAAAAAGTGATGAATTTCCTTTATAGTTTTGTCCCATACAAAATGAGGGCGAGTAAAATAATCATCTAATAAAGACCAATAATTAATTTCAATATTACCGAGCATAGAAACAAATTCATGTTCCATTGTATAGCTGCTGCAAATGAATTACATTTTATCACGTGGCATTAAGCGCAGCTGTGCTTAAACTTTTGGGTCGGACTTGCGACTAACTAAGGGAGGACTTTGGTGTTAAAATATTTTTTGGGCAAAATTACTGGTGCCCGAGGCTGCGAATTAAATTATTTAATTTTACACATTTAGGTTTGGTACCGGGCTAACGCAAGGACACTTTTTAGGGTTCGTAGTAAACAAGGAACCCTTATAGTTTCGCCATGTCCGTCAGTCTGTCTGTCTGTCTGTCTGACCCCGCTGTAGCTCAGAGACGCTTAGTACTAGAAAGCTGTAATTTGGGATAAGCATACATATTAATCACGCCGACAAAATTATAAATTAAAATTTTGAAAAAAAAAAATTAGGGTACCTCCCTTGCACGTAATGTGGGGATGATATATTTTTTCTCATCTATCTCGTGATGTAGGGTATCGTTGGATAGGCCGTTTAATTGTTTAGTCGACCAACTTAAATTTGCAGTTGGAGAATTGACCGTGACGTATATTGGTGTATGGGAGAACATGTTTTTTCAACTACAATGTTAAGTTTGTTTTTGGGATAAATTCATCCCAATATTCCCAACTACGGAACCCTTCATTGCACGTGGTCCGTCCCGCACTTGGCCGTTTCTCATCATAGGCACCGCTCGAGGTTTAATCATGATTACTAAGAGATAGTTGGAATTACTAGTGTGGAGTGCACGCCGAATGATTGATGAAGATAGCTTAGCTTAGCTGCTTCGTGACCGGAAACACCGTGTGTCTACGAGTAGTGATCGGAAACAGGACTGCTCTGCATGGGTGTTTGGGTTTGATCCCCAGGTGGGGCAATTGGTGTATTGTAAGGCTTTTCTGTTAGGTTTTGACAACAGACTCACCCAATAGTTCAATTACATCTTTCTCTTATAAGAAAAATGCTTAGCGTAATAGACTGGAGCACATTTAACGGTATTTTGTGAATGATGCTATACTATACCTCTGCCTACCCCATCCGGGCATACAGGCGTACTTATATAGGTATTGGTATCTTTATAACGCCCTCACACGGCTCGACCTTCACTGTCTCATAAGCAGGTCAAGGAGCTGGCTCTCAGTAGAGAGAGCTGGAAGGTGCACTCACAAGAGCGTATCTCTTAAACGTTTAAAGTGTGACGAGTGAAAAATAGAATTGGAAACCATTCTGGAGCGGTGGGAAATGGTATCTTTATGTGATATCTGTGGAATTAATTGTTCCTCAACCCTTCAAAGCAAAAGTATACTATAGTAGGTACTGTAGGAAGGTATAATGTGGGATCGAATTCAACTACAAAATCCGGATTCTATTGTCTGAAATCGCCATCACGCAGTGAGCAAGGGCCATGTAAGAAAAGAGGATTGGGTGGTAAAACGGTTGTAGGTATATTACCAAGTTCATCGTCATCATCCACCCACTGCTTAGTAATATAGGCTTCCTCACTTTTGTGCCATACTTCTCTGGTCTGTGCGAGTCTCTTCCAGGTCTTTCCCGCGATTATCAAGTTATCAACCTTAAATTGTGAGGCTCCCAATGTGACTACCATATAGAATGACAGTACCTATGTATATCAGAGCCTTTAATAAACATTTCAACCGAACATTTTACTACGCAGAAGTGAATTTCATGAAACCAAAAAACAGCCCGAAACAGTCCAATTATATTTACTTAATCCAATTTGTGCGTACATTGGTCAAATTACGCGATGTTCATCATTATGTACCGTGTACGTATATAATGTGTCCCAGTGGATGGACGGCGCATTTAGAAGCCAATTAAGTATAATTAAAATATTGTGTGTTAATCTTGTAATGGAGGATTGTCCGAGGGTTTTGGCTGTGGAGGTCATTTGGTTTCATTTTGTTGTTTTATTTATGCAATAATATGGGTTAGTAATAACCAATGGTTAAGGCGAGTGTGAAGTCATGAGTTGAAACCTGGCCCTTGGACTATCAACTGTATAACCAGGCAACTCAGATTTTTACAGATTTGGTTGTACAGCTTCTACCAGCGGAAGGGTGTGGGCCCAGGATATGTGAGAAACCTCTGCTACTGATGATTACAATGAGGTCCCGACACTTTTGCAGTTCAATAGTCTGTTTTTTTAAGACAACTAATAATAATTTTTCATTTTGAATATTTGTCTGGACAGGTCCCGACACGTTATATGAAAATGTTCACCTCTATAAATGATAAACGGTACATATCGACCTGTCTTAGCAAGCAACCGCTAAACCTGACAATTTGGGAAGCCGGTAAATGAAAAGTCTCTTTATTGGATAAATAATCCTGGTTCCCTTGAAATCCCTCTTATCCAGGTTACTCTGTATTCAGTAATTTTCTAGATACTCATTAGCTAAAATGAATAAGGATTTTTTTTTTAAACCTATAAAAGTGATGTTTTATTGTGTGAATGAGCTTCGGAAGCCTCACGTAGTCATGTCCCATTACCAAGACTTCAGAATCTGCAGAAGATTAGATTCCTCACCAGCCATAAATAAAAAATGCGACGAAGCGCCGAAACAGCTATGAAGCGCTGACAGCAGTTAATTGACTCCGTTTAAACAAATTGGATCAGGAAGACCGGCGATCGCTTGGCAGATTGCGGTGTTGTTTTATATTTTCTTTTGGTGTTTTTGTCTCGAACCCTTTATTTACGTATCATGCGTAAGAAAAGAAGAAACGAGTAAGAAAACAGGAAATTTACAGGTAATCCTTTGTTACAAACTAGTCAACAATGAGTTCATTGTGGAAATAAAATATAAGGTTTCGACTCCCGCAATACACATAGATGCGAATAACATCGATAAACAAAGCCTGAAATGGCCCTATCTCAGCACAATCTTTATATCGGCACAAACTGTATTTATTACGAGAACAGCTAATTCCGGGGTAAAAATATCAGCCAGACAGGAGGTGGTAGCGGGTCTGCTTGCCCAGGGTGTCAGACTTATGATTTAAGTATCGCGTAAGTAAGTAGGCTATTTTAATGCCACTAATATTGTTTCACTCTCTAGCTGTAACTTGACAAGTGGTCAATTAATTTAATTAGAATTTGAGGTTAATTCACTGTGCTGTTAATTGATCAATTTCCGGAGCAAATGTCAATATGATCTGGATATTTCCTGCTATGATTTATTAGACGTTCCCGGTTTACCTCGCTGAAACGAGACATACAAAATTCAGAATATTGTCAGTATGATAAACTGACAATATTCTGAGGAAAAAATAAAAATCAATTCAATAAACACAAACTCAAGCTTAAAACATTTGCTTCAATTCATAAAAGTAAAAGTAGTTTATTTCAACATTCAAAATTACAATTTAAATAAAACTGTTTATTTCATACCATAATCTCCACAATCTTGACATCAATATGTGATAAAAAGATCAACACAAAGTTTTTAAAGGTGTTTATTGCGTAAAATAAACAATAAGTAGTCTCCAAAAACGCCGTTGACGCGTATAACACAATCGCAGCGATGCGCATACTCAATATGAGTTCATCCAAATCACGTTGCGGAATGGCCGCCCACGTCCGTTGTTACAGGTCTTCTGGTGTGTGTACGGCATTGATATTCGGCAAGGCTCTTCTTCATATCCCATGCGTGCTCAATGGGATTCAAGTCTGGTGATTCAGCAGGCTATGGTGGCACATTGATATTTGCTGCGGCAAGTGTGTTTGCAACGACTCTGGCAATGTGTGGACGTCCATTATCATCCATAAGCAGAAATGAAGCACCACATTCACACAAATCAGTTCGGTTCTTCCTTCGATGCAAATACCTGCCCAAATCATAATCATGATATAGGCAGGTATTTGGATCGGCCCTGCGTACAGTGTTAGAACAATCGTTCCACCACTGTATGCATGGACTTCCTGGCATGATTTTAAACGTTCTTAGCGTCCAGGGATCCTCCAATACTGTGTACGTCTAGTATCTGACCTCATACCAAAGCGAGATTCTTCAGAAAAACAAACAAAACGCCACTTTTCTTCTGCCCAATTTCTGCGTTCACGAGCCCATGGTAAACGGGCTCTGCGATTGCGGGCACAATAAGTGGTGCACGTAGCAACCTTCGGAAATGGAGACCCACTTTTTTTTCCAGCTATTTCTTATGGTTTGACTGCTTATTAACGTCCCTGGAGAGCTATGAAGCCCTCGTAGCGTGTTTAAATCTACTTATAACACTATGTATAGTGCCAAGAGCGAATGCCACACACGTTGCCGAGAACCATGTTCCAACATTCCCACGGCTCTGATCATTTCTTCTCGCCTCAAAAGACGTCTGCTCTCTATAATAACGTTCTTTTGTATTGATTCCATTCAGAAGTATGGCAGAAATGTTACGCCTCAAGCCCGTTGCAGGAATACGACTTGACACAAGATTTTCATATTTTGAGCGAAATTAAAAAACTATTCCCTTTTCAAATGATGAAATTTACGAAAAAGTATCCATAGTAGTTACAAAAAATATAACAAAAACATAGCAGGTAACTAGCAAAAACTGCTGTGCTTGATCCCTGGACACTTTTGGTGTGTGTATTTATGAAACAAAACAGTTTCAGACAACAATTTGATAGCAACATTATCATAATTCTTAATAGTTTTCTCACTTCATTCAAACTAACCCAATTTCTAGTATTAAATAGTTCCCGTGTATAAGTGGTGGCCACTACCTAAGTTAACAGCGCGCTCGGCAGTAAACTCAATAAATATTGCACAGCACGCAACGCTAATGTTAGCTTCTACTTTAAAACGGCTTAGAACTGAACGCATTTGCACGAAACGCGGGCAGACGTAGGAGAGTGGTAATAATGTAGTAACTTACGTAGTTTTGATATGTAACATCTTTCCGCTCGCTTCCTGTGGGACTGATTTCATGAAAAGGGACTGAAGTGTGTAATAGGAAATGACAGCTTAAGCATGGACTAAGTGAGTACTTTTTAATAGCATAGAAGTAAGTACTATATAGTTTGTAAGGTAGAGGGGGTCGAATTTCGACCAGTGGGTGACCACTAGTAATGAATAATTATTTGAATAAATATTTCAGTATTTAGCTTTTTTACATTCTGACGTTGATTTCTGTCGCTGCTCAATTGCTTATTATTAAGGTGAGATGTCATGTTACACATCATATATAACTACTGTAAGGCTCGCTTGTTTTTTGTTTAATATTACCAAATGCCGCTGAATACCAATATTTTAGATGCAGTAGTCACTGCATCTAAATCGCCATCAGAATCTTAAAAGTTAATACCTACATTCTATTCGAGGTAAAAGAAAACATCGTTTGCAAAGAATGATGTTCTAGAATCAAAAAACGAAGACAGGTGACATTCATATTCAAATCTGGCAGCAAAACTGATACCACGAATTTTCGGCCTATTTCGATATTACCTACATTGAGCAAAATCTTAAAAAAAATAATTTTAAAACAAATGTTACGACATTTCAATTCATACAATTTACTTCATCTGAAACAGTTTGGTTTTACGAAGGGTCGTTCAACTACAGATCCGGGAGTGGAATTGCTGAAGAGCATTTTCGAGGCTTGGGAGGAGTCGCAGGAAGCTCTTGTCATTTTCTGCGACTTGTCTAAGGCCTTCGATTGCGTCCATCATGATACTCTCATCAGGAAACTGCACCACTATGGTATGAGGGACAGGGCTCTCGACCTTCTGACTTCTTATCTGAACAATAGAATTCAGAGGGTTGATATAAATGGCAAGAGATCTGCAGGATCTGCGGTCACAATGGACGTTCCGCAGGGTATAATTCTAGGTCCATTCTTGTTTCTCGTTTATATAAATGACTTACCTTATCACATAAGGGATAATCACAAGATTGTATTATTCGCAGATGACACTTCCCTCATTTTTAAAATCAAACGTCTGCTGGTCAACTTTGACTCTTTACGCTTGACTTTTAACGATGCCCTCTCTAAAGTTGTCCATTGGTTTAAAGTAAATAATCTTCTCCTGAACGAAAAAAAGACTAAACTCATTAAATTTTCAACGCCAAATGTCAGGCAGCTAACTGCCAATATTCAACTTAATGGAATAGAGTTGGACCCTGTTGAGTCGACAGTTTTTCTTGGAATAACTATTGACGCTAAATTACAATGGCGCCCACACATAGAAAAATTGTCAGGAAGGCTAACTTCGGCCGCCTATGCTGCTAAAAAAATTCGACAGATAACTAATGTAGATACGGCCAGAATTGTTTATTTTAGTTATTTTCATAGTCCTATGTCATATGGGATTCTTCTCTGGGGAACCTGTGCGGACATTAATACCGTCTTTGTTTTACAAAAAAGGGCTGCTTGAGCCATTTACAACCTAGGTCCAAGAGATTCCCTTCGAGAAAAATTCAAAGAAATTAATATTCTGACTGTAGCCTCTCAATATGTATTTGATAATCTTATGTATGTACACAAAAATATATCAAATTTTAAGAAAATGACCAAAATGCACAGTTTAAATACCAGGAATAAACATAATCTTGCTGTACACTTACTTCACACTCGTTCCACAGAGTAGGCAACTCGTTCATGAGTCAATGTATACGCTGTTACAACAATCTTCCTATTGATATTCGCAATTTACCCATTAAACGATTTAAAAGCTGTATTAAAACCAAACTTTGTGAAAAATGGTACTATAAAATTTCTGATTATTTATAAGACAAAAACTTGGGATTGAGCTGCTCGCTCTGCTAAGCCTTGTGATAAAACCGAAAAACTTGACATTTTAATTATTATGCAAAATCATAATTATATACAATTATATATACATATTGACATTGATGAATATTATAAATGAAATTACGTGAATATTTGTGTACCTTGAAAAGTATTACATTACTTTAATTATTGTGAATATGCACTATGTGGATAATTTAATTTATTTCTTTTTGTTTTATTTTCTCTCAGATTTAATGATAGTCTGGCATTTTGAGTACTTTATGCGGCCTCCCCAAATGTCCTTTCCTTGGTATTGTTCGTCGAGTCGTTGAGCTCCTTAAGTTCTGAGTTGAGCTACACGATTACTGACAAATGCTTGCACTGACTGGACAGGTCCACTCAAATTTGTATGGTTCTTTCCTCAAAATACCATTTCAGACATGGATCTAAATGGTCCTTACATGATCTGACCAAGATTATGTCTGGACTTTAAAAGAGACTTTGACACTTGAGTTTGTTTCGCAATTTCTTCTCAGGGGTAGTCAGATAGGAAATGTCGACTCCATCTAGCTTATTTTTTAATATTTTTTTTTTAATATGACGTGTAAACGTGATTCTCATATCCTATTTACAGAATAAACAATTTCATTTCATTTCATTTCACCAACTCGCACTGGGCGTATGGTGGGTGGATACAAGCCATTCACAAGGAGGAGACCAGAGTTCCAACATTGGAGACACGTTGACCGCCAGACTCCGGATACCTAAGTTCTTATGCACCAATGGTGTATCACGCGACATTTCCCAAGTTAAAGGCTGATTATGTACAGACATTCCACGGTTGGACCAGTTCTCAGATTTTCTTGCTTCTCTTTAGCGACTGTGGAAGTCAGAATTCTTAAAGTTTTGCATAGTTCGACGACCGAAAAAAAACAGGATCCGATCAAGTCCCAACGGAGTTCATAACTGTCACCGTAACCCTATTAATTTAGAGAGGGTTAAATTGATTCCGGGTAATAAATTCAGGCTAACTGTTAGGTAATCCCGATTCACGAAGATTTATGTTTACTCTTGGGAAGATTGGTTGAAACTGTATGCTTACGTTGTATGGTAGCCTGGTAGCAATTATTGTTGTTTTTAATGGCAGAGAGGAACTTTTTTTTCTGGGTTTCGAACCCATAAACACGGTGACAAACAAGGCCCTATTAATTACCTAAAGAAGATGTTTGTTGGTCTTTCACAATAATAAATGGTGTTGTTATGACATGAATCTTCGGAAATAATAAAATGGTACCTACAGCACGGATGAAACTATTTTTCTCAGTTAATTAACCGGTCACCCAAAGCATATTATTCAATTAGACCTGTCAAGAGATTTGGTCAACTAATTACCACAGCTAAACTGAGTTTAAGTCTTAGAGAGGATTTTAGAATCGTTTTGATTTTAGAAACGTTCATTTTGCAGACGCAATTTTTTTCGACGAGTTCACAGCTCTGACTGCAATTTTGGCTTTGTTCGCAACGTTCTATAAAGTATACCCAAAAGATATATTATATACCTACAATTTTGATTTCAGACTTGTAATGGCAAACATGTCATTTGGTTTAAATAGGTTTTTATTTTTATTATTTTATTAATATTTTACATAGATTCTCATGTACCTTGTGAATGTGATAACGTTGTAGGCTTAATAGACTAGATATTTTGTAGACCTTTTTCTTTTTGTTAAGTAGGTACCTGGTACTTCTTGACGGGCCTACACTGTCCTCCCATACCTATTAACACTGTAATTTGAAAACATTTTAAAAGCCAATTATTTTTAAAAGAGTAACCGTGGAGTTTCTTGCCGGCTCTTCTCCATAGGAAACGACCAATTGGAACCGTGCACCTAGCGTCTGACGTTTCATAAGTGCCCATGTAGGTTTATGTGAAATAAAAATTATTTGATTTCATTTCATTTGATATACATATATCCAGTCATATTTATGTCTTTGCGGGTATACTTTATAGAAAGTTTTACCATTTAAGAAACACGTTTGGATCTTCAGTACTTAATAGCATAGGCTGTGCGTTTTGTGAATTAGTCAATTGGAAATTATACTATAGATGTATTGCATTAAAAAACTAGCCATTAAATAGGCACATCTGATACATTTTAATGAGGTTCTAACCATGTGGATTGGTGCACGTCGCGTGCTCATGCATGCATGTGCGCACGCAATCTACGGTGCAGCAAATTCACGTTAGGTACAGTTACAATTTACAACACGAAGGGGTAGGCAGGGTTAGGCTATTCTGTTATGTTATGACATAATAGAAAGCTCCTGCATTTAAGCCTCGGTATCTATGAGGATTTCCACATGTAAAAAAGGCTAGGTGTACGCCTAAAGGTCGCTGATGACGATATGCGAGAGTCACACTTACCAAATGAAGATGTTTAAGCTCACTTTCTTTGGTTAGTGAATTAATTATAGTAACATCTACCACTAACGTCGGCATCGCAAATTAATGACATTTAGCTCTAACTTGCTTCTGCCCGCGAATTCTTTCGCGTGGAAGTCATCAGATCAATGATTAATATATAATATTACAGCCACATTTCAACCATCAACACCAAAACTACAAACGTAGGTATGTAAAACGTAGGTATGTACCTACGTTTGTAGTTTTGGTGTCAGCAGCCAAACTATTAAGAGTCGGGAGAGTCTGGAGACGTGGGAGCAAGCGACGAATAGTTGTCCGTGTGAGAAGCAGTTAGTCCTGAGGTCGACACCCGCAGCCATCAGTAGCAATTTTATCGTTTTTAGCGAATTAACGAACACCTGCGTTCCTGCATATACTACCGAATGGCACAACACTGATGCACAGACTGTTGCATTCTTACAGATTATTCCTGACGAACAGCTCTCACTAAAATGATATAACAGTAGATTGTAAACACGCGGAGCCCTCACGAGCAGCCACCTCTTCGATCTTTATTTTTATTATAATCATTGATGACAAAAGAGGCCTTTGACTGCTTAGCTCCATAAAGTTATGATAATTAATCATTTAAAAGGTTAAATCTGGAACTATCTGGTATGTTCGTTTCCTATTCAGCCCAGTCCAGTTGCTTTCTTTGTGATTTCTGATTTTTCTAGTACTCAACCCTCAGTTGGTCCAATAGAGTTTGTTGATCCTTATAAGAAACAGGATAGACTGCCATAAAAAAAATTTGTGAAAACTGAACATTTTTTTCCAAATCTGTGAATGCAGATCAAAATTTTTCAAAAAGTTAAGGCCAGCATGTGCGTTACCCCAGCAAAATAATGTCGAAAATAGTCATTTAAATCTTACAGATAATTAGTTGCCCAGCTTCTGTAATTGTTGCGCACATTTTTAAATTTGTTGCATTTATAGTTTTTTAGTTATTTCAAAAAAACATTCCCTGCATTTACATTTTTTCTTTAAATGGGATTATTGAAACAAATATTAGCTATATAATTAGTTGTCTAGACCAGGTAAATGTTGCACCTTATTTTGTATCTGTTCTTTCTTCGGCTGTGAAGTTATTCGAGATCCTGCTGGAGTAACGTTTGTGGTTTTGCTGGATCTCTGAAAAGGTTTAGCGGATTCTTATCATCTTTTTTACATAACTTCTTAGGAATTAGTTGTGAAATAAAAAAAAAATGCACCTTTTAAAGGTTATTTAATTAAATATAAAACACTTCAATAGGTCCTAACACTCTAAATAAAAGCTCTAAAGACTAACTTTAAACATTATTTTGTAGCTTGTAACTGCCTTCAAATGTATATAGGTTAAGGTATGTATATATCATGATTGACTGCTTAGCTCCATAAAGGTACAGCGTGATGATATTCATTTAGAAGGTAATCCTATGTGATATACCTTTTGACTCGTCTTGTTACAATTTGCGGTAAACTATAAAAGATTCATACGATTCTTCGATTCGAAAATTATTTTTTCGGCATTAGAATCGTTCCCAGACCTCGTAACAAATACTTTTTCAAAAATGGAAGTAGTATCGGCAGGCAGTAGTGGAGCAGGACGAGGACGCGGACGGGGCCGCAGTGTCTAGCGTCGAATAGGATCACGAGGAGGTTGTCGAAATTCCTGTGCTGAGGAAGAAAGGCTTTTAAGAATTCTCGTAGACAAAACCCTCTTGTATAAGAGAATTCGTGACCACGTTATCGCGTTTTATAACGCTTTATACTAGCAGGAGGACCGTGTTGGCGTCTTACACCATGCGAGTGTAATGCCTTTACGTCAGAAACCTTCTCTGTCTAGGAGAGGGCAGAGAAGAGGGCGGCATTGTCTTAGGTCACGCCGATATAAAAGACAGTGGAGGCACTTTGTAGCAGCTCACGCTCAGCAGGAGGAGTGTCATGGCCTCCTACGGCAAGCGGGAGCAGTACCCTAGCGGAGACCTCTCTGCTCACTAGTGGTCGTTTTCGGCGTTTTACGCCACGCGGCTAGTGTGCCCCCGACGTCAGCGGCCTCCCGGAGACGGAGGCAACGGAGTCACAGAATTCACGTTTAGTTTTTAAATAATTGTGTTTAGTAGATTCAGTTAATTAGTGTTATTATAACTGTACTTGTACGGACTTAAAATTGGGCTTAAGCATATTGAGCTAAAATGAGGTAAAACCACATGAGTAGATATTATCTACTCATGTGGTAAAACTGCCGTAAACTGAGGTCACACCGAAACTTTTGCCAGGTCTGACGGCCGCTTTTATAGTTTCTGTCCAACATTCTGGAAGTACTTATGTGTTAAACAATTCAAACATAATTCATATTACAGATATTCTATTTCACGAAGTCCGTTCGGCTTTGATTGTAGTAGTGACGTATCCCGACAAGCGCGCTTGTGTGTGTAAAAGTAGGTAACGTTAGCAAAAAAATCTGATATATATTCAAGTCGAGATTTAATAATCTACTAAATAAAATTTTGGTTTTAAAAGTATATACATTTTGTAAATAAATTAGATTAGGTTGCAATAAATACAAAAATATTAAGAATATGTAGGCATTTAATTAAGCATTGGTGTTACAGAATGGAAACGAAACAAGTAGGACTATTCAGTATTTTCAATCACTATCAGATAAATTTTCGATCTCCGATTCCGTTTTGCTGTCGTCAGAATCATCTTGTACATTTCAACATGAGCACAAGTTTTTTTGCCACGTTTCACTGCTAACTTGGCCCAAACTTTCATTGATCAGTCTTTCCGTATTCGTCATGTTTTGCTCGATATTTTTAGATGCGACATAATTTTTAACGATCCCCCAAATATTTTCAATCGCATTTAATTCTGGGTGATAAGGGGGAAGGCGTAAGACATCAAAACCCTTGCTTTTTATAAAATCGTCAATCTTGTAGATTACGTGTTGGGCTTTGTACTTCTTTATTGTATCGTACAATTCCAATTTAAGAAGAGATTCATCAAATGCTATACCCTTATCCCTGAGCCATTGCTGCATATCGGCTTTCTTTGTAGATTGCGTCGGTAGTCGTTCAGCCCGTGTGTTGTGATAAGATGCATTGTCTAAGACAATGACAGAGCGCGGAAGTAAATTGTAAAATTATCTATATCCACTTTATTATCTCGCTTTCTCCTTTTCTTCATAGGTGAAGTGAATTTTGATGAAGTGGATGGCAATTCCTTCTCTTCTTTTAATATTCTTTGAACTGTTTTTTGGCTCACACCCGTAGCTTCAGCTGTACGGCGTGTAATGTCTCGTAAATGAGACAAATCACAGTTGAGTTCCATTAATGATTTTGTAAATTCATATTAATCTCGCAGAAAATGATAAACACTAGCTATCATGTTTCGACCCTAAAACAAAATGTAATCAAAATAATTAAGTAATATAAACATTTTATAACACAAAAAAACATTCATTTTATAAATACTTCTATTGCTATATTAAGTATCTTTGTATAACATTTTAATTGAAAACGTATAAATAAATATTACCTCACTATGGACAACTCTTCTTCGTTTTTTGCCATGCTGACCTTACTCCGTGAAACAATTTGGCGCGAACTAATAACCACTACTGATCCGGACCGTGTCCCGTTCGACACTGAGCGCTCTCGAGCACACAAAAACAATGTGCATGTGCACGCTTGACAACATTCATAGCCAAACGGACTTCGTGACATAGAACATCTGTACTTCATGTTTCATTGTCGGTCAGAACCAATAAAACGGCTTACAATGAGTATCTAGCCTTTTCAGACTAATTTTACAGTGAAGACCTGGCCTCATCATGTTATTATAGCTTTATGGTATAGAAAAATAAATCTGACAGATGACATTTTATGATAGAAATGTCAAAGAATATTCTAAGATTTATACAAAAAGAGAAAACTAAATATTCGCTTTTCAGCGGTAACAGTGTTCAAAAATATGTAAATTGTAAGTTAAATGAGTGACGAGTGAGATCATACGATTTCATACTTGAAAACATTGATTTCGGTACCAAGTTATAGCGTGCATTGTTGGGCACAGCAGCTCTTTAAGACGCTGATAACACCTAAACCGCGGTCACTGTCAGATTGCATAGAAAAGAAAGAGAAGCGCGACGACAAAACGCTTGTAATTTATTGCAAAATATGAAGTAATTATCTATTTACTCAGAATTGAGTTGAGTAATAGAAAATAAAAAACAACCAAGTTCTGCATTAGAATAAGACGTACTTGTTATTAATTAAATACGTAATTTATGTTGATATTTAATACAGATATTTTGGATTAGAACTCAAGGTAAGAGGTTAGTATAACGATAGTTTGTATCGAGATTTTTTTTTCAAAACATGTTTTGGTGACAACCAAGTTCTGGGAAATATGTTCAAAATTAACATATATTTTTTCCGCTACCACAAACTATACAGATTTGGCAATTTTCTTTCTTAAGAGAAGCCTATTTTGGTCAATTGGGTCTTGTCAGCGCCTTAAGTGGTAAATATATAAATAGAATAAAGGATGTGGTTTGTGTACCTAGCTGCTTTCTTAGCTTTCTTAACTAACTTGTACACCCAACTTTTATATTAGCTCTTCTATCTCCACATATCATAAACCTTGTCTGTCTGTATGATCGCGTTAACCTCCTAAACTACGTAACGGATTTTGATGCGGTTTTCACCACCCTGTAGAGAATTTATTCCGATTTTTTTTTGTGTATAAATCATTCAGATTTTCCGGAACAGCAAAACGCCTGTAGACGTCATAACAATAACACTTCTATTACGACTCGTTCTATTATGTTCGTTATTAAGTCGATCGAAGCAGGAGTGGGTCGCTGGTTCATAATAATTACTGTAGCATAAATGGGCCTCATTTAACAAAGGATGTCTGCCTGGGACCCTGACAGCTGCACCAAACGTACACTGCAGGCAGACAACGACTAAAATTACCTATAATGTGTGCCTTTAGCAACCATTACTCCATGACTAGATAATATTCGAGTAGCCACGTTGTGTTAGTCTATTGCAGAGTGGTTATTGGTCTCGGCTGGAAAATTACTCATGTGCAAATACCTAGGCATTATACGAGGCAGGCTTCAATATAATTTGAAGTTTTATTATAGTTTGAGTGGCAAACAAGCAGCCGGCCTACTTGGTGGTATGAGTGGTTCCCATCGCATCGCAGTTCCCGACACAAAGATGAAATGTCTCATAAAAGAATGGACGGAAGGATTTATGAGAGTGTTTTTAACTTTTACCTCATCTTTATGATTTTATGTTTTCTCTTATGTGCATGTGTAGGTATATGTAAACTGTGTCGTTAATGTTTGTTATTGGTTCTAAACCGTTTTAATTAAACTGACTAATAAATATTCAAACAAAGCTAAATTCTGAAATATTTCGAAATAAAATTACTCATGGTCGCCCACTGGTCAAAATTCGATCCCCTCTACTTAAAATCTATATAGTACTTACTGATTCCATGAGTACACTAATTCTATGCTATTATAAAGTACTTACTTATTCCATGCTCAAGCTGTCACTTACTGTTACACACTTCCGCCCCTTTTCACGGAATGCACCGCACGCAAAAACCCGGTGTCGTCTCGAAATAATTTCGGTCTGTTCGCGTATAATATTGTATCTACTAGCATTATCAACGGTGGACACGGTGGAGGTCTGCCCGGCTTGCGCAGAGCATCACCGTGTCCTCGTGGAGGCGATCGGCGGCGGAGATCTCTCGCGTCCGGCCCTGGCTCAGGCCATGGTACGGAGCGAGAGGGCATGGGCAGTCATCACCCCCTTTTGCGAAGCAGTAATGATCGCTATCCCTCGTTAGCGATCATTACAGGCAGGACGGGTGAGGGTGAGGCAAATTTCACGCACTCACGCCCCGCAGGAGCCGCCTTGGGCGTCGGGAATCCCAGGTGAATGTCCGGCCACCGTAGGCGCGGGTAAGGACCAGGTTCATGTCGACGGCGCGTTGTGTTCCACGCGCGCCTCAAAGAGATGCCAGCACATGTGTAGGGGTCCACTAGAGGCGATGCCTGCCGGGGTCGTGGGAAAATCCGAAAGAGTTATCGAGGCCCATGGTAACACAGGCGACGGAAGGAACACGGGTGGGTTTTAGTCAGTATGAATCTGACACACCCTCCCGCTCCGCCCAGAGCGGGAGAACTTATTTGATAACGTTCCACCAAAAAAATAAACACAAAAGCAAAAGTCATTTATTCAAACTAGGCTGAGAATCAGCACTTTTCGAACGTCAAAATTACTTAAGACAGTTCCCTAAAAAATTTCAACGGCAAACTTTACCTATCAACGGTTCCTACCCGTAATACCTACCTAGTTTTAATATTCCTAGGTCAGGACGTACCCTGTGTATTGAATTATCTCTTGCCAGGTTATGCTACGTTGGCGCCAAATTGCATTAAACTGAGATGGTAAAATTATCGAAAAGGTAGCACGACTTTCACATTAATATATACTTAATTAATTAAATTTATATAATTATCTTTTACGTCTTTAGCTTTAGAATTTATGTCACACGGAACTACCAACGGTGAACAAGTTTAGATTATCAAATTAACCATCTAGCGACTGATCATTGCTGTGATTGAGATCCCAATGTTTAGATAGCAATGGAAGTTTACACGATTAAGCAATGAAGATAACCCTAACTATATTCTGCTTTCGCTCCATTACCCTTCATTTTATGTTACCCTTGTAAAGGAAAACGTAAGGAAGGTCCCGGTCGCGGAGAAGTAAACCCACGACTATTCACGGGTCACTTACTTGCCTTGAATAAATAATAGGAACGTTTATTGCACGATCGATGGGACCACTTAAAACGACGGTATTACCTCTTTGCAGGAATGATTTTCTGGTACTTCACAGGATACGAAAGGATTTTTGTGCATAATGTTCCTGTTTAGTTAGTCTGTTGCTGGATTTCCGCAGTCTTGAAAAGGGCCAAATATTGCTCTAATTGGGCTCACTTTTTCGTATTTCCAGCATCTTTTATTTTCGTTCCGTAGGTAAAGTTGAAATGATTATGCTTTTCCTAAATTTCCTACGCTAAATAAGATGGTGATCCTAGTACGTTGCTCATAAGGTCGTCAGGAACCAAATTATGAATCTGATTGCTTTTTATCCCTCCTAGGACACTAAATGGAAAAAGAAAGGGTCTTCCATGGCGCATAAGATAAAACTTTCCGTTTTTAAGAGTCTCATAAAAACAACCGATATAAAATCTCGGGTTAAATGAAGAAGATTCTAGTTATTCGCTTTCGGTCATCTTTATATTTCAACTAGTGACCGGCCCCTGCTTCGCACGGTTTTCATCTTAACAAAATAACATATTTTAAAAACATAAACCTTCCGGAATATATTTTCTAAATGATGGTGTAAAAACCGTATTAATATCTGTTGCAGAGTTTAGAAGAACCAGCGGTCACACAGACAGACAGACACGAAAAGGGACTTTAGGGGTCTCTCTCTCGTTTCGCGATGTGTAAGCCCCTAAACAAGACTGCCTCGTCTGGTTGTAGAAGGTTACGGGTCCATTAATTAAAGTCTTTCGTCAAGTTAATAATGTTTGTATTTATTACATTGAAAACCCTTTAAGACAACCTTCTACGCGGACCGATGTAATGTCACTGGCGTCCATTCATACTTCTCGCTTGTATACCTTTTGCTTATCAAGTGTTCTGCCTTTCATATTTACATTGTGTCCCTACACTACATCCCCCCAAAATTTGTAAAAATAAAATTTTATTTAATTACTATTATCTTAAAAGTAGGTACTAAAACATAATACAATTTATACTTATGAATAGGTACTAGGAATTTGTATCGTAGGGTTATTTATAAATAACGTATACTGTTACATCCTGTAGGGACAGAGAACAACGAATATTAAGGTTACCTTACAACTATGGTCCCTTTGTTAACATTGTTGATATAATAGAAATTTGTTTCATATGAATTGTTTCATTGTTATCTTATATTTATATCTTTGTTCTTAGTATTTACAAAGAAATTGCTTATCGACAAATGAGTACGTGTGACCGTTGATTAATTTAGTAATAATGCACAAGTTGTTCTTTGTTATATTTAGTTTGATCAATACTAGTTATTGTGCGGGCTTTGTTCGTCATTCATTTATTTATTTTAACAATAATAGTCACTGTTGTTTGTTACACCATCGGTCCTTCATTTATTTATTTAAAAGAAAGCACAATGGTCACTGTTATTTATTACAACATCGTACGTTAGGATAGTGTTTACAGGTTAAATCTGACTGGCGGCTTAACAGTACGTCCACTGCTGGTTTTCTTGTACAATATAGACTTCTCATTATTCTTATCTGGAGGTACTATGCTATGGTCTGGATTTGTGCAAACATTGCTAGTTTCTGAATGCTCATTAAGTACATATGCAGGCTTTAACCTATCTATTGATATACCACTTTTCCTGTTTGGTAGCTGAATTACGTATACTTTGGGTGTTCTTTCTATAACGCGATAGGGACCATTGTACGTAGGCGTTAATGGTGGGCGTATGGCGTCATTGCGAACAAATACATACTCACAATTTTTTAAGTCATTATGCACAAACAGTGCGCGTGAGTCTCGTGAAATACGGGGTACAGGTTTGAGTTTACTAATGGTATTTTTAATGTTTTCCAATAGCGTATGGTTGTCGTACTGTTGCATGTCAGAGATATTGTAGAAATCTCCTGGTAAGCGAAGCGTTTGTCCGTATACGTATTCTGCGGGACTCGTGCCATTGTCGCTTCTTCCTACTGCGCGTAGTCCTAATAATACTGTAGGCAGTTCATTACACCAGTAATGGTTGTTTTCTAGTCGTGCCGTTAATGCTGATTTCAATACTCTATGCCAACGTTCTACAATACCATTACTCTGTGGGTGGTATGGTGTAGTACGCATTTTCTTAATACCCATTAGTTTCATTAATTGTTTAAATAACGCACTCTCGAATTGACGACCTTGGTCGCTTGTAATTCTTTCGGGACAGCCAAATCTGCTAATCCATGTGTCGTAGAATACCTTAGCTACTACTTCTGCTGTGATTTCTTTGACTGGTATCGCCTCAGGCCAACGTGTACACCGGTCAATTATAGTTATTAAGTACCTATTTCCATCATGTGATAATTTTAGAGGTCCGACTATGTCGATATTTACATGTTCAAAACGTTTACTTTCTGAATATTGCTGTAAGTCTGAAACAGTATGTCTAATTATTTTGCACTTTTGGCAAGCTATGCAATACTTTGCCCACCGGGTGACGTCTTTATTGAGGCCGGGCCAAAAGAACCTTTGTGCAACTAACTTGCGTGTTGCCCTAATACCGGGATGACTAACATTATGTATCGAGTCGAATGCAATTTTTCTATAACTTGGTGTTAAATACGGTCTACATGAATTAGTTGAATTTTCGCAATATACAGCTGTTTCGCAATTTGGCATAAAGTATTTCTTTATACATAAATTATCGTTTGATCCTTTCAATAGCTGTGTGAGCTCGGTGTCATTCACCTGAGTTCGTCCTAATTCCGCAAAATCAAGTACAGTCGGGCAGTCGATTGTTTGAATGCGCGATAAGAAATCTGCGCCAGCGTTTTTCTCGCCTTCTATGTACCTGATTGTTGTAGTGAATTCGCTAATGAATAAAAGTTGTCTTGTACGTCTAGGTGTTTCGGAGTCACTTTGTAGTTTGCTAAATGCGTATATTAACGGCTTGTGATCCGTGAATATAGTCGGATTATTACCTTCAAGTAGATATCGAAAATGCTTAACTGCCAAGTAGATTGCTAATAACTCCCTGTCGTACGTAGAGTACTTTTGTTGGGCTTTTGTGAACCTCTTTGAAAAGTAGCCTAATGGTTGCCAGGAGTCGTTAATTTTTTGTTGCAATACCGCGCCTGCACATGTGTCTGAAGCATCGGTCATAAGAGCTACAGGCACATTGGAATTCGGATGAGATATCATGACAGCATTCTTTAAACCTAGTTTACACTGTTCGAAGTCCTTAGTCGCCTTGTCGTTCCAATCGATAATAGTCTTATCCTTTCGTTTAGCGCCTATCAGGAATTCATTTAAGCTTGCTTGGTGACTAGCAGCGTTGGGTATACTCGCCCTATAGAAGTTTACCATACCTAAAAATTGTCTGAGCTTCTCTACCGTTTCCGGTCGTGGATAGTCTAGAATAGCCTTAACTTTACTTTCTAGGGGTTTGATACCCTCTGTTGAAACTTCGTAACCTAAAAAGTCAATTTTAGATTTACCAAATTCGCATTTTGCCAAATTTATGGTGATACCAAACTGTCTAAATCTCTCGAATACTTTACGTAACTGCATTTTGTTCTCGGCTATACTATCGCTTGCTATGATTACGTCATCGACGTAGCTGAATAAGAAATCTAGGCCATATAATACATTATTGTTCATGAACCGTTGGAATGTTTGACTCGCGTTTCGTAGTCCGAAGGTCATACGCGGGAATTCGAACAATCCAAATGGTGTGATAATTGCTGTTTTTTCTATGTCTTCCTTAGCTACCCTAATGCAATGGTATGATTTGTTGATATCTAGTTTGGTGAAGATTTTTTTACCTGAGAGCACGTAAGTAAAGTCATGTAGGCGTGGAACGGGGTATCGGTCCGGCTTGGTGATGGCGTTTAGACGCCTGTAGTCACCACATGGTCGGATGTCCCCATTTTTCTTTGCTACTACATGCAGAGGTGTCGCCCACTTTTGGACGGCCTGCAAATGCCCATCTCCTGCATGCGCCTAAATTCTTCCTTTACCTGGTGATACCTGTTCGGAGGAAGTGGCCTAGCCCGTGCATGTACTGGAGGTCCAGTAGTTTCAATGTGATGGAAAATGTTACAACTATTATTGTCTGTCTCATCATCCTTGAATGGCCTAGGTTTAGTAACGTCTGCATGCTCCGATAATAAATCGTGATACTTATGATTACTGTCTACGATGCTAACTGTGGGTTCTGTGCATTTTACTATGCAACCTATCGTATTCAAATCGGTTCGCTTATCTATTAACTTATGAGCATTCAGATCTACCAATAAAGTGTGATATTTTAAAAAATCAGCTCCGATTATCGGTTGTGTTACATTTGCAATTATAAATGTCCATCTCAATGGCCTTCTTAAACTAAGATTTAATTCTAATGTTTTTGTGCCGTATGTCTGAATTTCAGAACCATTTGCTGCATATAACTTGTACTTATAATTATAATTATCTGTTACGCACCTTTGTCTTTTGGTCACTGGTATTACACTGACGTTCGCACCTGTGTCGATGAGGAAACGTATGCCGGAAGTAATGTCCGTTACACATAGGCGGTGATTTGACGTGTCGATGCAGTTTTCCGCCGCTGACTGCATCGCTCCTAATTTCCCGATATCTGTGCTGACGATGATGATTTCTCCTGTTTCCAGTTGCAGGGCTGTACGCATTTGTTCGCCTTGTCGCCAAAACGGAAATGGTAGTAACAGGCCCAGTGTGGTGTCTGCGGGTTACGTCTTTGCGCTGAAACATTGTACCGTCTGTTTCCCGATTGCGATCGTTGTCTAGCGCCATGCTGCTGCCTCCATGTCGATCTACCTCTCTGTATCTCCTCAATTGTTTCGCGTAGTTTTGCTATTTCCGCAATAATTAGATAGTTGTTACTTGGTGACGTGGTCGTGCTCACTCCAGCTATTGATACATCGGGTTTCGCCATTTCCATCACCTTGTCAGCCATCTGTGCTAATTTATTGATATCTGCGATTTCACTTACAGTCAGTACCGCCCGTACTGAAGCTGGTAAGTGTCCGATCCATAGTATCCGTAGTGTGTCCTCTGGAAATTTGTCTTGTGCAAGATCCTGCATTTTTCGTAGCATTTGTGATGGTTTCTGTTCCCCAAGTTCTATTTCGCTGAGTAATTTTTGTACCTTACGAATTTCCGACTCTTCGTACACGGTCAAGAGCCTTTCCTTTAATGTTGTGTACGCTTTTTCTTCTGGTGGGTGTAGGATTAGATCGGCGACCTGTTGTACGTTGTCTTTGCTAAGTTTTGCCACCACGATATTAAACTTTGTGCGTTCCCCTTGCTTTTGATTCGCCATTATCGCTTCGAATTGACCGAACCATAGTCGTGGTTGGTCTGTCCAGAAGTCAGGAATTTGCGTCTTAAACGTGATTTGTGCTATCTCACTGTCTCCCTCCTTGCATTGCGGTGCCGGTTCTTGACCTGACTGCTGCTCTAGACCCATGTTTACCCGTAACGTTTACTGATTGTTATGTAAAAATATGGTACGCGTACGCGTATGTACGCGGCACTCACGACGTTAAAACGTATTGCACTAACTATTTCACTATTGTTCACGTGTAACTTTTAACGCGGGTCACCACTTTAGGGGTCTCTCTCTCGTTTCGCGATGTGTAAGCCCCTAAACAAGACTGCCTCGTCTGGTTGTAGAAGGTTACGGGTCCATTAATTAAAGTCTTTCGTCAAGTTAATAATGTTTGTATTTATTACATTGAAAACCCTTTAAGACAACCTTCTACGCGGACCGATGTAATGTCACTGGCGTCCATTCATACTTCTCGCTTGTATACCTTTTGCTTATCAAGTGTTCTGCCTTTCATATTTACATTGTGTCCCTACAGGACTTTAATTTATAATATGTAAATGTATAGAAAGTGCTGATGTTATACCTCCTCATTGCAATAAAATGTCTATATCAATAAAATACAATGCAACATACACATGAAACATTTGAGTACCTCATAAAGTAATATTATATGACGCAGTCTTTAAATCGACGTTCATCCATAACGACAGTGGACACTGACACGAATAAAGTAGTACACTAGGCACATTTATATTTAACACTATTAAAAAATCAAAAGTTTTACAGATATTTGAAAAAGGATTCTGAATACCCATATTAGCTAAACTTCCATATGAACATCTTATTCTTTCGATAAATAACGCATTTTTTTTAACTCTCAAGTGTAAATTAACATGTCCCATGTGTCTGATGTCTGACACATGGGAGTTTTAGTAACAGTTTGATTAAAAAAAAAATTGAAAATGTAAACATCTTATGTTCTCATGATCACTCAACGTCAAGTACTACATTTTTGCACCTACTTTGTGCTAGGAAGTCCAAAATTTATTTTTCGAAAAGTTATACAGAAGAGATTTTAAATTTTCAACGATGATTTTGGTCATTATACTCGTGGGTTATGCATGTTTCACTAAGTACAAATCAGACTACGCAAGAAAGCACACACATAAAATATTATGAACACACAAGCTAGCCAACGCAAAGCCACTATAATAGCAATGGTCATGAAAGAGAATCCACACAATCACTCTCTGTGGCGCTGAGAACTCGTTAAACTGTCTTAAAAGCCACCGCGAGTCTGCGACATTAATCACAAAAGAAAATGGAAGAGAACGAAGTATGGCCGTTAATTTGACGGTACAGTGTCACATACTAGGTCATTGTAGAAGACCGTGCTTGTCTGATGGAACACGACTTTGACGATACCGAAAGATCTATTTTGTTAAGTACCTGGTACTTGTTGACAGCCCTACAATGTCCTCCCATACATATCTATCACTCACTCTAATTTGAAACATTGTAAAAGCCAATTATTTTTAATTGGTCAAGGACAGCTAATGAAACACAATTGATTTTGTATTGTTGGACACCAAATAGGGTACGCGCCGGGCTTCAGTCGTTAAAAGAGTAAACTTGGAGTTTCTTGCCGGCTCTTCTCCATAGGAATCGACCAATTGGAACCGTGCACCTAGCTTCTGATGTTTCAATAGTGCCCTATAAAATGTTTTGAATTTGACCTTTTCACAGCTTCTCCTATAGGTACCCGTTTTCACTAACTTTCGGAAACCTAAAAGATTTGCTAAATATTATTGCACTGTTGGATTATTAAGGCATTCATTCAGGTGGTACAGCTAGTGTAAGAGAAAACTGACATTAGAATATAAATCTATTCTGTGAACCAAACTCGCACTAACATCATTTCTCTGTTTAATTCATTTTCACGGCATTACCCTTACTAGGGATACACATTGTATTAAAAACACTCGATGCAATACAACGTGTGCAGTAGAACTCGCGGACTTTTCGCTGTAGTTTTTAAAAGGTGTTATAAATGTAGCCAATTTTTCAGACCTCTGAACGTCCGACTCCCGTAAAGCCGAAGTCAAAATCATTTATTTGCTCAGTGTGGTAGGTTCAAAACTTCAAAAGATGGTACACTTAGTGCAATGACACATTTTGCCACAATATTGACACATTTTAATAAACAAGACGCTAATTTCAATAAATATACAACCTATAACTCAACGGCAGCAAAATAGAAAGAGTCAACTGCACTTTTTCAAAATACTCGTCTTTACATAATTCGATTAAGAATTCTTTTTTTTGTTATATGATTTTTTTTCTGTTTATTTCTGAATTTTTACTAATATTAAGTCACGTATATAAAGACAACTACACCTATTTTTCACAAAATGACGAAGTAGGCACGGACGTATACCATTAGTCCGGGTATACGTCGGACAATCGGCGCGTTTACCTATTGTAAACAAAGATATCCGTGACAGCCGTTTTAACTTCGGGTTTTTAAACTTCATTATTTTAGTGCAACAACAATAACAAGTCGCGTCGGCGCGGCGGCGTTACAAATAATGCTTAAATAAGGAAAATTATTACATTTAATTTTGATTTATTATAAAAATAAGCAATGTAAAATACAAAAAAATGGTAATAACTGCCTAATATTAAAAATTAAATAAGCTTAAGCAATATGGTGGTCAAAAACTCAAAAACTCAAAGCATTTATTTCAATTAAACCATTTACAGGCACTTTTGAATTGTCAAGGAGTCGGTCAGTCGGTCCCGCGTGGAAGCGGATATACCTATGGCAGTTGACTCATTTAGTTGACTTTTTGTACGAAATAGATAAAGATATCTGCCGTAACTTTAAAAAAAATACCGTAATTGGTGTTAACAATTTCCTTGCGGGCTATGCTCGGAGTTTCTTTGAAGGATAAGGTCAGAAATGAAGTTATCCGGAGGAGAACCGGAATTACATAGCCTGCAGAGTAAGCAAGCTGAAGTATTGTGTGCAAGGCAAACGTAGTGTGGGACGGCCCCCAGCTAGATGGACCGACGACCTTAAAAAGGTGGCTGGGACAGACTGGATGCGGAAGGCGAAGGACAGGGTGTTGTGGTGCAGCCTGGGAGAGGGCTATGTCCAGCAGTGGACTGTTATAATAGAAGAAGATAGCTTTGTTCTTCTTTTAATTATCACAGTTTTGTGTTCAAAACGATCTCCTGTAAAATCACGATTTTGTAGATAACCGTATATACTTTGCGGCCGTTGAAATCAACACAATGATGCACCTGTTAAACGATAAAATTATTTATACACTAAAAAAAAAGTCGGTAAACCCAATCGATTTTTCGGTAATCTTCACCGCTTTGGTCAGTAAAAATAGAGCCTATTGTCCAAAGAAGTAAAACTAACTGTAAAAAAAAATAGTTGAGTTATAACAGTAGATTTTACTGTGCTTCTCTTATGCTCTGAAAACGGCAATACTTAAAAGAAACTGTTTGTTTCAGTTAACTTTAATGTTCATCCATTTGAAATAACTGTTTAGCTCTTTACTGTTTTTGCCCATTTCAGTGCAATGTCAGTAATCAATTATTTTAAAATAAAAATAAGTTTCCTGAACCGTTTTTTTTTTACTATACAACAACAGTAAAAAGTATCGTTTCATTTTTTTCAGTGTATTAACATTCGGTACCTATTTTAAGTATGCCTTTAAGTTTAATAGACTGAACATAAAACGTTGATTATAGACAACATAAAAAGCTTAACAATATAAAAAAAAATCAATGACTATCATAATAACTCGTGTACGAAGCAAAGCTTTCTTACTAAGTCCTCCATACATACAGGTGTATTGAACTTTATAGCTAAATCTTCTATATCTACGTTAGCATCCGGGAAGTCGCGCACGAAGGTCTAATAGAGTAGTGTCCACTAGTGACGATGTAACATGTGAGTACATCCGGCGCTCCCTGGACCGTCACCAGCTACCATATTTTTCACGTCCGTTCGTTTTATCACGACATATACTATTTTCTTATTGCTCTTGCGGCATCATACTTTCCCAAAACTGTATACATGTTTAAGTTAGGAACTTTTATTATTTTAACAAAGTAAAACATACAATTTTGAGTCATTCCGTTTAAATTACCAATTTGAAGACCACCCATGCATGCGGATATCACCCACAGTATTCCACATTGCGCACACGGTTGTAGTACATACATACATAACATCACGCCTTGTTTCCCCGAGGCTTGGGCAGAGGTATACCTGTAGTACACCCACATTTCGCCAGTTACGTTTAAGTCCCATGTAATAATAATAATAAATTAAAAATTAATGAATTAATTATTATTTTTTGTTATGTATTTTGTGGTGTACAATAAACTATATATAAATAAATAATAAATAAATCAATAGGAGGCGAACCTATTGCCATCAACCGGGCACAAATCCAGATTTCGGGCTGTTACAGAGAAATTCCAGATAGAAAAACCCAATAACACTTTGCCCGACCCGGGAATTGAACCCAGGACCTCATGCTCAGCAGTAGCGCTAGCGACCACTAGTCCATTGAGGCAGGCTTGTAGTGATAGTTAGAAAGTGGCATTAACTATTTAAGATAGAGTTGCCTCAGATACGGCTGCGCATCTCAAAACGCACATGATGTTACTATCCAAAGATGAAAAAAAAATTTGGAGGTAACAAACAAATTGCAATGTAGGTATATAGAAATTAGAAAATAGATTCATGCTCATCTGTTCAGATGAGCATGTCATTCTTGTACTCATAAGAATGACCAACTGTTACCTACTGTATTAAAGAACGTGCTAAATAAAGACAAAAGCCCAAATTGAAAAAGGATGAAATAGAAAAAGGATGAAATGGTGGTTTCTCTCGTGTTACCCGCAAAATTTCAGTTTTCATTTTTATTTTTGGTATTTTTTTAATATTTATAATTTATACACGGGCGAAGTCGAGTCGTCATAAGATTTATGAGCATTTCAAAAATGTTATCTAAACATAACTATCTGTTTCCACGACTTATATTTAAAATCGTTTTACGCCTGAAATTTTAAAATCACGAGATACTTCTTATATAAATCTACAGACTTATCTTTGACATCGCAACACCTTGTAAGTTCGGGTGCGCGTCATTTGTTTCTGCCCGTGTCCCCCTTGTGGCCCGCTAGGAGCATGGGACTGTAAACGAAAATGGCCGCCTGTAACTACCACTACAACCGTAGGTGCGCTATATGGAATACTGTGGGTGATATTCGCGTAGGTGTTCTTCAAATTGGTGATCTAAACGGAATTCTTCTAAAACTTTTATGATTTGATGACATATTTATTATTATTGCATTGAAACAACAATCGTGTTTTCTCTGCGTACTGTTTCTGCCTTTCTTCGAAAGGACGTCGACTGAAAATGTCTTCAAGTTTTACGAGTTACGCAACGTTTACCAGTACATTGAATTTTATTATACTTTACGACTCTGTCTCAGTATGTGAATTGTTTCTTTTGTCGGCATAAATGGTTTAAAGAGTATCTTTGAGGTAGGTATGAAAGAAACACAGTGTTCTGTCTACATTGTTCAATTTTTGAGGAACGTGGCAAAACATTCCGCCAGTATTCCTTGAAGTGGTGGGCAGAGATGTACTTATACACCTACATAGTCTTCCCACAATTAAGTCTCTGATATTAAAAGATCTAATAACGATAAAATTACCGATTATCTTCGATTTTGTGCCAAATTGTAAATTCCACTCTGTGTAATCTATGATACTTTCCAATTCCGAATAAAATTGCTATGGTCCAAAATATCTTTACAAGCTTTCCAATTTCCCAACCAATATTCTCGATTGAATCGACGATCTTAACGGTTTCCAAACATTTAGTACATCAGACCGTGTAGGTACCAGGCAATCATGAATTCGAGGTGTTTGTAAAATATAGTCTCTATGAGCAAGATATGGGTGGAAATGTTCAACATTCCATATCCGTTCGCGCGCAGACGGAAATCATTTTGCGTTGGAAAAGGGAAAATCCAATTGAAGCTCGGCCCCCTGTCTAATAAAGTGTTAGTAGAGGTTTCTATTTAATTTAAGCTGAAATTGGAGTTTGGGGTGGAAAGAGAGAAAGAGACAGATATAGAAAGGTCGATAAATATGATTTTGATACAGGTCTGAATAAGAAAAACTTTGGTACTTTTTACGAGAGTTTTTTTATTAACTACCGCTTGTTTTATAGGCACTTACTACTGCCTGCCTATACTATGTTTGATCTAAGAATCGAATACAAGACAAAACGTTTAACAAAAATGGTTCAATCAATAGGATTCACGATCAAACAACGTTCTGTTAGCATAGCAATCATTTTGAAATGATTCGTTCATAATGTCACCGTTTATTGTACGTGACTGTAGGACTATTTTATTTTAGGAAGTTGCTATAGAATTGAATGAACTACTATTAAATGATTTTATGAGAACATCAAGCTGTACCTGCATGACTATATTTTATGAGAACATCAAGCTGTACCTGCATGACTATATTTTATGAGAACATCAAGCTGTACCTGCATGACTATATAATGATAATAATAATTTATTTTCTCACCACAATATCCTCATAAAACATTAACAAACACAATATTGTCCCGTGTTGGGCTTAAAGAAATATATTGTAGGAGACTGGTGCCTAAGATAAGCCGAAGCCTGTATTTCAGGCCACCAGGTCTCCGCTCCAACTACGTAATTATGGTTTCCCATAAACTAAAACTCGATAATAATTTCGCTTTTACTTAAAGGAAGGAGTGTTCGTGTGGACTTGTGTGGGTGTGTGAGTGTGTGTGTGTGAGTGTGTGAGTGTGGGGGTGTGTGTGAGTGTGAGTGCTGAAGAAGTTGGTGCGTTAAACTATTAGCTGAATACCATAGTAGTATGTGCTTGTGGTAGAGATACACATAGACGATATGAATAGAGGAAGACCAAAAAAAAAATGGATTTGTAAAAGATAATATGGCTAGAAAGGGGATGACTACCGAGATGACAACTAATAGAGAAGTATGGAAGATAGGAACATGTTGCGCCGACCACTAATACGAAGGATAAGGGCAGGAGGATGATGGTGATGGTAACCAAGCTGTATCTCCGTGGGATATCTGTCTTAAGATGTTGCAGAAAATGCAGATATAAATTTTACAAAAAATAAACTTTCGTTTATTTTCTCCGTACAGACAAACACATTTTATCTGCAACACAATTTATCATTTAGCTAATTGCAAAACGCAGTTAACTAAATTGGCAATTCTCCATTTTAAAATGTGGCGATATCTTATGGTGTCCAAAATGTTTATGGAAACAAAAGTTATACGATATGCCACAAGAATAAACGGGATCCATTTTTTCATTTTGAGGTAGTAATAATACGCGAAAACTTAAAGTACACTGGGTATATCGACTCATTAGTAGTGTTACGATTAGTATTCCTGTAACAATGCATTAATTATCCATATTTTCACAAATAACGCGTAAAATCTCAAACCACGGCATTTAGAGGTGTAATAGTGTGCCTGCAATATAATATAGGGGCTTGTGGCCAAGTAATAACAGCCGCACGGGTCGATCGATTAGGTTAAGCTACGCTTGCCGCGGTTGGTCCGTGGATGGGTGACCATCTTTACATAACAAGACCCCTCCATGCCTCGGAAAGCACGTTGAGCCGTTGGTCCCGGCTGTTATTTGTAGATCTTTGACAGCCGTTACGGGTCGTCAGAAGCCCGAAAGTCTGACAACCAGTCTTACCAAGGGGTTACCGGTTGGGGTTGGGTGTTACCCAATAAATATGTTGTGGAGGTCAGATAGGCAGTCGCTCCATATAAGATACTGGTATTCAGCTGCATCCGGTTAGACTGAACACAATATTTTTTCCCAACTACGTGTGTGGCGGCAGACGATGAGTGCCTGCAATAAACTTTATGTAAAACAATATTTTTCCCCAACTAGGTGTGGCGGCAGACGATGAGTGCCTGCAATGAACTTTATGTTAAACAATATTTTTCCCCAACTAGATGTGGCGGCAGACGATGAGTGCCTGCAATGAACTTTATGTCAAACAATATTTTTCCCCAACTAGGTGTGGCGGCAGACGATGAGTGCCTGCAATGAACTTTATGTCAAACAATATTTTTAATTAATAAATCTACTGAACCTAGGTGTTCTTATCCCCATAATGTCTACTTTCTTGTTTTTATCCTGACTAACCGTCGGATAAGTTATCCTGCAATTCGCAAATTATTTAATAAAAACTCTGGCAGCCTATCCGGAGACCCTTAAACTTGTATTCTTCACTCATGTTCTCTAAAAATGGTGGGTTGGATATGTAATTCACTTTGTTTCCTTTGTATATTTATTGTGTTATGGATTTTGATTTATTTTAATATTTTACCTTGTCAAACTTATTGTGCCTAGATTATACGTAAATGATCCACATCATTTACGTATAATCTCCTATAATTGGAAGCGCACACTTGTATTTGTCCCTGTTCTATATTGCATGTAATTGTGTAGACTCTGTTGTATAAAATAAAAAAAATACCGTAACTAAGGTGCCTTCGAAATAGTAATATTTCGAAGGCACCTTTACAGACTTGAAAAAGAAAACATTAGGTTGAAAGGCGCTACATATAGACGCCATTTAGCCCTTTATATCACTTCTAAGAACTTTATGCAACTGTGTAGGTATATTATTGGCGAATCTCCAATAAAAAACTTTTTATTGCTCAAAGATAAAGGTGAAAGCTCATAAAAGTCCCAGCAGTGTGGTTCAATACACGAGAATACACAAACAAACACATTATTGTTGTAAAATACATAGTTGCCAGCCCCGTTGGTCTAGTAGTCACAAGCGCTACTGCTGAGCTACAGGTCGTGGATTCGATTCCCGGGAAGGGCAGTGTTTCTATCTGGAATTTCTCAGTAGCAGCCCGGAGTTCGGGTTTGTGTCCAGTTGATGTCAATAGGCTCGCCCCCTATTACATGGGACTTAAACATAACTGGCGAAATGTGGGCGTACTATAGGTACACCTCTGCCCAACCCTTCGGGGAAACAAGGCGTGATGTTATGTCGATACCTAGGTAACTTTGGTCTAGTTTGAAGTCGATCCCTGCTCGGAAACCGGTAAGTATTGTTTTTCTCTTCACAGTTTCGGTATGGTGTATATGTCGCAGGTATTTTTTATAAAATTAGGTTTTTGATGAAAAACCGGAAGATGACAAATTTTAAACTCAATTTCATCATAAACCTGTAACAATCCAGACTAGTTCAGATTTTTGATCAAAAACCTGAACTAGTTTGGGTTTATGATAAAGTTCTAGTCAAAATCACGGGTTTGCTTTGATTTATGACAAATAAATCAATTTAAATTAAATAAATAAACCAATCCATCATCATTTGCAATTTATTAGAAAGAAAAAAAATATTTATTTATCAAAATTTTACATCCACGATCCGAATCCGAATAATATTGATTGGATCGTGGATGTAAAATTTTGATAAATAAATAATTGTTTTTTCCTTCAATCCAATTATGAAATGAAATGTTTCAATTTCACGTACATTACGTACGTACTATCTTAATCTGATTTTGATAAGCCGCGAAAGTTAAATTATACGACTAAACCGAGTCAAAAATAATAAAAATGTAATAAATAAACGTTTACCACGTGCTTGCTTTTTTATAAATCTGCTAGTATGCTTTATTTATTATGACAGTTTGTTGACTTGTGACATCTAGAGTTGCATAAAACATTATTTTTTTTGCATGCACATCGATTAGTCTTGCAGCGCAGTTTAGATTTTTCGCACGAGAATTTCTTAAAACCTTGGCCTCCAAATAAAGACATCTTTGAAGCAATTTCACGCAAACTCAGTTCATTTGTCGATACAGGTTCGTTAAAGGCAGTAGTTGATATTTGAATAGAGTTTCGAGGCAGCCAGTCTTTTAGAACCCCAGCTGAAGTACTAATTTTGAATAAATCGTTCTTGTTATCAATTACTTTTCCTTTAATGTTACTTGCATGCAGTGGCCCTCTATCTATTTTCGGCACATCAACTAAAATTGTAGCACCAATATCGATTTCTCCAAATTTTTCCGAAGCTGCTTTCATTTTTTTTTGCTGACATTTTTAAATTTTCAACGGTATGTTCCCTTTCGATAAGTATGTTTTGTTCTTTTTGACATAAATCACACAGAATCTTTGATCCTCTGATAATATCTTCCCGCAAATTTGATGAACTGGGTTGTTACAAACGCCACAACAATGTGTTCCAGTGGATTCTTTTCAACAGACAAAGCAAAATATTCGTGTTTCATCAATAAGCATTTCTTCTGTTTCAATTATTCTACTTCCTGATTGATCACTGATCACCTCAGTCTCAGTAACAGTAGCACAAGTAGCAACAGTTTGGGGTGCGTGCAGAAAACCTCCTCGTGTGCCTGATTGCTGCTGGTTCCCTGCGAATACGTTCGGGGGAAAGAGCAGTCATCGGGTCGGTGCATCCTGGGCACGGCCAATAGTCTCTCCATGTTTCGGAGAGGGTATTGACCGTGGCGAATTTCTGCGTGGCGGGGAGCTTCATGCTCGATCGTCGGTCGCCCACTCCCCTCTCTGCTTACAGAGGGCAGGTCGAGTGGGCGAAGAGTGGCGGTGCTTGCTGTGCACTTACCCTGCCAGCGAGCAAGCAGCGGGAGAATGATTCTTCTGTCTGCAACCGTCGAAATCGTAATCCGTAAAGAGACCACAGTCATGTTTTGTGGCTTGGAACGGGACGAGGATCTTGGCTTGATCGCCCGGATCGCGAGGAAGATAACCTCTATAAAAATTCCTCTAATATCAAGTTTTGGTGCGCGGCGAGGATATGAATGGCTGAGGAGTAGTGTCATCTGCAACTTCCGAGTTGTAGGTGGCGCATCAGTCGTTAGCGCACCCCCAGCCAGGGTACCAGTGGACCCCCTGGTTGGGTTATAAATGTACACTTGCCTAGGGACAGGGGGTGAACCTAGGTGTACTTTTTATATCCCCCATACTCGTGGGATTAAGTATGGAATTAAATAAAATCAAAAACCAAAAGACGAAAAGTCAAGTGGAGGAGAGTGATGCAGGGTCGGAGTCCGACGCTGCATCTAGCGCAAAGGGCTCAGGTCGGAGCTCGGTGCAAAAGGAGGTGGTCGGTAGGAACCGTGAGTCCATTAGGACTCGCAAGCGCCCCAACTCGGGGTCGTCCTCCAACGAGTGGGTCTTGAGCCAGAAAGAGCGGCAAAAGATCCACTCCAGCCGGCGGGGGGGGGGCCCGAGGAGGGAAAGTCGTGGGTAGAGGGTCCACCACCAGGGAGGTTGGCGAGCCTAGCAGAGCCAGCCCAGCCAAGCCAGCCCAGCGAGCCGAGAGGCGCCACCTCTCAGAGGTTTCAGGTGGTGAACCGGATGCCGCTGGCGGCTCCAATTTTGAGCGTGCGGACAGGTTTGCGGAGGTCGTGGCCGGTGCGATCAAAGCGGTATCCGTGAAGAGGCTCAGGTCCTCAAAGGATCAGGCCATTGCCGCAGCCACGGCCTCTATTGTGGCGGCAGCGGAGGCCCTTCACGTCGGGCCTCCTCAGGACAGCTTGTCTGAGATGCGGGCGGAGATCGCCCGCTTGACAGCCGCCATGGAGCTTCTCCGAAAGGAGAACGAGAAGCTCCGGGCGGACCTGGCTGGGCTCCGAGGAGCCGGCCCCCGGATGGAGCCGCAAGGGGGGCAGCAGCAGGGACAGGGACGACCCGTGCCTGTAGAGGACCGGGTTCTGACCCTGGTGCGGCAGGAAATGGCTTCCCTGCTGAGTCGATTCTCCGCCCTGGAGGCCATCGTCCTGCGCCCCCCCGTTGGCGGCGAGCCAGCCGCCGTCTGGCCAGCGGAAACCGGCTTCGTTTGCAGCCGCCGCAGGTGCCACGGCCAAACGGGGCTCGTCGGGGCAGCCAAAGGGTACGGCGACTGCGCAGGTGGCGAAGGCCCCAGCACCAGCAGCGAGAGCTCCAGCCCCGACGGCGAGGGTTCCGACCCTGGCGGCGAGGGCATCGGCCCAGGTGGCGAGACGGCCGCCCCCGCCTCCTAAATCTCTTCCGGCCGATGCCGAATGGCAAGTAGCCGGAGAGAAGAGGAAGGCGGCTAAGGCAAAGAGGGCGGCCAAAAAGAGAGAGGCGGCAGCGGCGCAAGGAGCGCTCCGCTACGGCTAGGCTCCGCGCCCCGAATTCCGCAGCTGTAGTGATTACACTACAGCCGGATGCGGAAAAGAAGGGCGTGTCCTATAGGACGGTGATGGCAAAGGTGGGTGAGGCGGTGCGCCTGGAGGAGCTCGGCGTAGCAAAAGGCCTCAAAATGAAGGTGACGGTGACTGGGGCCCGAATGGTGGAGGTCCCCGGTAAGGCCAGTGGCCCTGCCGCTGACGCCCTGGCAGAAAGGATTAGGGCGTCACTAAATGCGGATGAAGTCCGAGTGTCCAGGCCCACCAAATGCGCTAGCATGCGCATCACGGGCCTGGACGACTCCGCGACTGAAGAGAAGGTGGTCGCCGCAGTGGTTAGGACCGGGGGATGCTCTGCCGAGCAGGTGAAGGCAGGCACCATCCGTCCTGACTCCACGGGGCTGCAAACCATTATGGTGAGCTGCCCCGTGTCGGCGGCCAGAAAAATAACCGGGGAGGGCCAACGGCTATTGGTGGGCTGGGTGTCCGCACAGGTCAAACTGCTGGAGCCCAGACCTCTGAGGTGCTTCCGTTGCCAGGTGGGCGACCACGTGCAAGCCAATTGCACCTCGGAGGTGGACCGCAGCGGTCTCTGCTACCGCTGTGGTCAGCCCGGGCACAAGGCCGGCTCTTGCAACGCCACGCCGCACTGTGCCGTATGTGCGGCGGCTGGCAAGCCGGCCGACCACCGAATGGGGGGCAAGGCCTGCACCCCACCCGCCAAAGCCAAAGCCAGGGCCAGAGGCAAGCCCTCCGCCACCGCCGTCACCGCCGCAGCCGCCACCACTGCCACCGCCGCTGCCGCCTCCAACACCGCCGTCATCGCCGTCGCCACCGTGGCCGCTGCGGCAGGCCCCTCTCAGGGGGCTGGGAAGGAGGCCCAAGAGGGGGCTGACATGGAGTGCCATTAATGGCTCCATTACGCCTCCTCCAGGCGAACATCAACCACTGCGCCGCCGCTCAGGATCTGTTGCTCCAGAGCATGGCGCAGTGGTCGATTAACATCGCCGTGGTCGCTGAGCCGTACTTTGTCCCGCCCAGGAATGACTGGGTGGAGGACCTGAGCGGCTCAGTGACCCTAATTTCGTCGGCCGCCGCCGGTACCCCGTCCCTCGAGGCCGTCAAGAGAGGACGGGGCTGCGTAGCAGCACGGTTCGGGGAGATTGTCGTGGTAGGGGTCTACCTCTCTCCGAACCGAACTCTTGCCGAGTTCCACAACTCCCTTGCGGAGTTGAGAGACGTCGTCGTCGGGTTTGGTTCCCTCCCCGTGTTCGTCCTCGGGGACTTCAATGCCAAGAATTTGGCTTGGGGTTCCCGGTTAACGGACACACGGGGCAGGATGGTGGAGGACTGGGCTCTGGAGACAGGCCTGGTCGTCCTAAACCGGGGTTCTGTCCCCACGTGTGTGCGGATGCGGGGTGAATCAGTGGTGGACATCTCGTTCGCCAGCCCCGCTCTGTCGCCGCGTGTAGTTGACTGGCGTGTCATGGAGGGGGTGGAGACCTATTCCGATCACCGGTATATCCGGTTTGACGTCTCCGCCCAGACCTCGGATGCGCCGGTCCGATGGGCCCCGAGTGGTCCGCGGTGGGCGCTGAAGCAGCTGGACCGGGAGCTCCTCCTGGAAGCCTCGATCGTGCAGGCCTGGGTGTCACCACCGGACAGGCCTGCCGACATCAACGACGAGGCGGAGTGGTTCCGGGAGGCCATGTCCGACATATGTGACGTGGCAATGCCCCGGGTCCAGCCTGGACGTGCCTCGCGCCAGGTGTACTGGTGGTCGCAGGAGCTGACGGCTCTGCGCACTGCGTGCGTGGCTGCGCGACGCCGGTACACCAGGCACCGCAGGCTCCGTATCAAACCTCCGGATACGGAAGCCATTCAGGCGGAGCTGTACGAGGGGTACAGAGCGGCGAAGACCGCCCTCCAAGCGGAGATCCTGCGGGCCAGGGGGTTGGCCCGCAAGGAGTCGCTGGGGACTCTGGACAGGGACCCGTGGGGACGCCCGTACAAAGTGGTGCGGGATAAACTCCGCCCATGGGCTCCCCCGCTGACGCAGAGTCTCCGGCCCCAGCTTGTGGAGGACGTGGTGAGCGCTCTGTTCCCTTCCCGAGGGGAACACACCTCCCCGCCTATGGCTCCGCCTACTGCGGTGCCCGATGCGGACCATACCGTCAACGACGACGACGACGACGATGCTCCGGAGGTGACCGAGGTAGAAATGAGAGCGGCGGTACGCAGGCTTAATGCCAAAAATACCGCCCCGGGACCCGACGGCTTACCTGGGAAGGCCTGGGTCCTGGCCTTGGAGGCTCTCGGACCTCGACTTAGGGGGCTCCTAAGCGCATGTTTGGAGAGGGGCCAGTTCCCGCTTCGTTGGAAGACGGGAAAACTGGTCCTCATAAAGAAGGCAGGGCGCCCTGCGGACTCTCCGTCCGCTTATCGGCCCATCGTGCTGCTCGACGAGGTGGGCAAGCTCTTTGAAAGAGTCATTGCAGACCGCCTCGTCGGCCAGCTGGTGCGGGTGGGGCCGGATTTGGCGGAGAGCCAGTTTGGTTTCCGCAGAGGGTGCTCTACGGTGGACGCCATCATGCGTGTGCAAGCCCTGACGACGGGGAATGCTGTTGCCCAGGGTGGGGTCGTCTTGGCGGTGTCCCTAGACATCGCCAATGCCTTCAACACCCTGCCCTGGAGTTGCATCAGGGAGGCACTCCGGTATCACCGGATGCCGACCTACCTCTGTCGTGTGGTCGAGGCCTATTTGACGGACAGGGCCGTCATCTACCCCAGTCACCAGGGAGTGTGGAACCGGCAAAAGATGTCGTGCGGTGTCCCACAGGGATCGGTCCTGGGGCCGCATCTGTGGGACATCGGATACGACTGGGTGCTGCGCGCCGACCTCCCTAGCGGCGTCAGCGTAGTGTGCTACGCTGACGACACGTTGGTCATGGCGCAAGGGAGGTCGCACCAGGCGGCGGCCGAATTAGCGGCACACGGGGTTGCGACAATCGTAGAAAGGATCCGGCAATTGGGACTCGAGGTGGCCCTGCACAAGTCCGAGGCCATGTGTTTTCATGGTCCTCGGAATGCGCCACCGTTGGGGTCCCAAATAACGGTAGGAGGGGTTTCTATCGGCGTCGAGTCGACGATGAAGTACCTGGGACTCGTCCTCGACAGCCGGTGGAACTTCGTGGAGCATTTCCGACGTTTGGCTCCCAAACTGGAGCGGGCGGGCGCTGCCTGTGTTGCCAGGGGACTCGGTGACCCATAAGTACCTTCCCGCGACCCCGGCAGGCATCGGCCCTAGTGGACCCCTACATTTGTGCTGACATCTCTTTGAGGCGCGCGTGGAATACGACGCGCCGTCGACCCGGGCCTGGACCTTGCCAGAGCCAGACGGTGAGCTACCCGGTGCTCACCATCCGCAAGCCCGCGCCTACGGTGGCCGGAAATCCGCTCGGGATTCCCGACGCCCAGGGCGTCTCCTGCGGCGGCTAGGAGCAAGAGGGCACGAAACATGTCTTTCCCTCAATCGTCCCGCCTCTTCCTTCGCGAGCATTACTGCTTCGCAGAAGGAGGTGACGGCTGCCCATGACCTCTCGCTCCGTACCATGGCCTGAACCAGGGACGGACGCGAGAGATCTCTGCCGCCGATCGCCTCCACGAGGACACGGCGGTGCTCTGCCCAAGCCGGGCAGACCTCCACCTATGTTCCACCATGTCCTCTGGGCGATCCACATAGTGGTGACACCCAGACGTTTCCTTCCGCCTTATCCGACACAAGAACCTCCCGGTACTGCCGTGTCCGGTGAGGACCTGCGTCAGGCGGAAGGTGAGGACGCCGTGGCACCTCTCTAGCCACTCCTCAAAGAGGGGACTTATCGCCGCAATCGTGGCGTGCCCAGCACTGGGTTGCGATAACCGTACTTTCAAGGGAGCCATGAGATCCCGCCGGAGCTCCGTCCGCTGTGCCGCGATTTCTCGCGGCAGCGGACTTACGCCCCGGCGTTTCGCCTCCTCGCGCCACCCCCATACGTGCGCGAGAACTTTTGCCTCCAGATCCCATGGCGGCAATCCGGCAAGGAGGCTTGCTGCCTCACAGGAGACCGTGCGGTATCCCCGGACCATCCATCCGGATGGTCATGACCCTTTGGGCCGCGCTTTACCGGCGGGCTGGCCGCAGCGCCAGAGAGCGCGCCCATACAGGAGCCCGTAGAGGGCCATGGACCGCACGACCCCCGCGTAGAGCCTCCGGCAGGAGGCGTTTGGACCCCCTAGATTGGGCAGGAGCCGCTTCAATGCAGCGCCTGCCCGCTCCAGTTTGGGAGCCAAACGTCGGAAATGCTCCACGAAGTTCCACCGGCTGTCGAGGACAAGTCCCAGGTACTTCATCGTCGACTCGACGCCGATGGAAACCCGTCCTACCGTTATTTGGGACCCCAACGGTGGTGCGTTCCGAAGACCATGAAAACATATGGCCTCGGACTTGTGCAGGGCCACCTCGAGTCCCAATTGCCGGATCCTTTCGACGATTGTCGCAACCCCGCGTGCCGCTAATTCGGCCACCGCCTGGTGCGACCTCCCCTGCGCCAGGACCGACGTTTCGTCAGCGTAGCACACTATGCTGACGCTGCTAGGGAGGTCGGCGCTCAGCACCCAGTCGTATCCGATGTCCCACAGATGCAGCCCCAGGACCGATCCCTGTGGGACACCGCACGACATCTCTTGCCGGTTCCACACTCCCTGGTGACCGGGGTAGATGACGGCCCTGTCCGTCAGATAGGCCTCGACCACACGACAGAGGTAGGTCGGCATCCGGTGGTACCAGAGTGCCTCCCTGATGTAACTCCAGGGCAGGGTATTAAAGGCATTGGCGATGTCTAGAGACACGGCCAAGACGACCCCACCCTGCATTCCCCGTCGTCAGGGCTCACACGCACATGATGGCGTCCACCGTAGAGCGCCCCCAGCGGAAACCAAACTAGCTCTCCGGGATTGAGTTGTGTTTTGTGACTGAAGCGGGGGAAGTCCCTAAGTCCCTGTCAACGGAAATGTATATCAGATTGATTATTAACCCAAACTAGTTCAGGTTTTTTATTAAAAATCTGAACTAGTCTGGATTGTTACAGGTTTATATGAAATTGAATTTAAAATGTGTCTTCTTCCGTTTTTTCATCAAAAACCCAATTTTATGAAAACCCTGTGACATATATATAGAATGTGCCAACCAGAACATTATGTACATGTATAACTATGTAAATGTATATTAACTGCTCCCAAATTACGATGTTTACCTTTATTATATTTTTTTACAAACTTCCTCGACATAATCTTATCATTATTTGACATTATAATATACCTACCATTCTAATTTCAACTATGTATTTATTAGTGGCTTTTGTGGACAGGATATTAATTCAGATTTGTTACAGTTGTAATGGTAATCATGTCATGTGGTTTAAATAGGTTTATATTTGTATTGTTTTATTTATCTTTTATGTACATAGATTCTTTTATAATTAATGAATATGAGAACTTTGTAGGCTGAACAGATTATAGATATGAAGACCTTTTCTATTTTGTTAAGTACCGGGTACTTGTTGACCTGCACTGAGGTCTACACTGTGCTTCCATACCTATTAATACTGTAGTAATTTGAAAACATTGTAAAAGCCAATTATTTTTAAAAGAGTAACCGTGGAGAAGACAATGTTTATATGAGTTCATATAATTATTGTTTATTTTATTTGACTGTTACGTCAATTTATTTTTAATTTTGTTTTCATTTATTATTGACATAATTTTATGAGTTGTATTGCAATATGTGGTTAGCTAGCGACCTCAATAATTGATTATACTATTCGTGCAACCGGCAGAAAGTTCGTCATGCTCCCTTACATGTCACTGCTTGCGGTAGCGTCGGGGGACGGGTTGCTTCGTTCCCTCAAATATGGCGAGGGGGTAATGGCTGATCTGTGCGTTATGCTCGTGAACGGGAGCTGTTTGTGGTGACTGGCCGTCTTGCTGACCATGGTTTTGTTATTGTTATTAGTAAATAACTGTTTATTTATTTTACTACGATGGTCCTAGTTTATCATTTGTGACTGAGTTACAGCTACAGCTGTGTTACGGACGACGAAGCTTAGACACTAATGGTAGTTAAGGTTTAGATTTAAGCTTAACAATAAAAACGATTTTAAATTAGGAATCTATATACATGTTAGGGCACGTAGTATTATTCCCTAGTCATAAGTACGGATGCGAGTGCAGTTTGCATAGATATTGTAAGGTGGTAGGGAACACGACTCCGACAAGTAAAAACAAGTCAAAACCTGTCGACAGCGTCCGACACAACCACGAGCAAATACGCGCTCTAATTGGCGAGTCGTGCTCCCCACCGCCGCACCCCACCCGCTACTTACACCCGCTTACACTGCGCGCGGACGGGAATAAAAAAAGGGCGGTTAGCTGCAAAGTCGTCAGTCGTCACTCAGCCAAGGATTAGCTCGTGGCCCTAGGAGCACTATCCTTACCAGAAGTTTACTGTTTTTAACCCGCGCGGACCGCCAAGTTTTTAAAGTTTCCTCTGTGTAGGCACAGGCTACCGGAAAAGTACCTGTGCGGACACAGGGGGAGCCTGCCGTGCCGCCCGGTGGAGCCCCACCGCAGCGGTCGCGGAGGCCACGCCCCGTACTATGCCGAAACCCGGCAAGCGCGGCTCTCTGGGCCGCGATGCCGGGTCCCCGGAGGACCGTCCGGCGCTGGACCGGGCGACGTCGCTGCCGAACATCGGCGACGCGTCGTCCGGTGCGCCGCCAGCCGGACCTAGGCCAACCAAATCAAGAGGGGGAGAAGAAAGAAGAGGGGGGGGAACCAGTGCCTCGGCAGCTGCCGGCCCACCGACGTCATCGGCGCCTGCGCGCGTTGCGCCAACGCCGTCGTCGAGCCGACAGCACGAGGTACCTATCCGCCCCGCTGCATTCCGCCCGGTGCCCATACAGGCTCCGGGGCCTGCCGCGCACCACCCAAGCCGCGCGCCGCAAGCGCGCGCCACCGCGCCACCCGCGCGGGCGCCCGCGGTAACTCGCGCTACACCCGCCGCATCCGCGCCGCACGCGCATCCCGCGCCTCCCGCGCGCGCCCCTGTGCCATCCGCACGCTCGCGCGCACCACCCGCCCGTACCGCGGCACCACCGCCGCGATTCGCGTCGCCGCCCGCGCCATCCGGCGCAACGCAGCAGACGCCGCCAACCCAAGCTGTGCCAGCTCAGCGCGCGGCCGCAGCCGGCTCCCGCCGCATGCTGGCGGGACCGGCGGCGACCGAGCGCGAGCAGCCAGCGAGTGCCGGCCAATACTTCAGGCCAGCACCACCGACCACAAGGGTGCCTTATTCACCGGCGCCCCCACGCAGCGCGGCCTGCGACTCGCCCGCAGTGCTGTCGACATGCTCGTCACGTGTGGGATCGAGCATGTCGCTGGCCTCCATGGATTCGGCCGCATCTGGTCGCGAGGACGTGTCCCCGGACACGACCCCGCGATCCGGACAGCGGCCCACCGTGGGAGGAGCTGCGGGCGCCGCCGACGTCGCGACCAGAGGGCTGCTGACGTCACCAACACCGTCGCTGGGGTTCGACTACGAATTCCAGCTCGAGGCCAGACCCCAGCGACGAAGGAGGAGCTCCGGTGAAGCCGCGTCGGAGGAGGCGAAGCGCTACTGCCTCGACCCGCCGCGACCACAGCGCGATAGCGCGCCGCGGGGTCGGGGTGTGCAAGCGTCGTCGCCTACCTTCTCCGATGCGGGGCGCCGAACACCGACGCCACCAACACCGACAACATCAACCGCAGGGGTAAGTACTACGTGCCCCCCCCCTGCCCCCCCAGATGCAACCACCCTCCCTGCTACCGTTTCAGGCGCCGCGACGACAACGCAGCCCAAACCACAGCAGGGAAAAAAGGATAAGAAACTGCGGTACCCCCCATTGGTAGTAGAAAAGCTGCCGAACTGGGCCACGCATTTCCGGGCCATCAGCGCGAAGCTGGGCCGGCCCCCAAACGCTCGTCCCTACGGGAGTGGAGTGAGATTCACTCCCGACACAGAGGACGAGTACAGGCTGGTACAGCGCTACCTGACTGGCCTGGAAAAGGACAGCGGCGTGTCCTGGTTCGCCTACTCCTTACCGGCGGACAAGAGCCTAAAAGTAGCCATACGGGGGTAACCGGCGGACACGCCCCCCCAGGAGATAGAGGAGGAACTCCGGGCGTTGGGGTACCAGCCGGAGTATGTGCGCCACATAAAGGGCGCACAAGGACGACCCGGCTGCGTATTCCACGCAGTACTAAAAAAGACACCCGACGTCCGGGCTATCTATGACACCTCCGTGTTTATGTACATGCGTGGTGTCAAGATAGAGGCTTGGCGTGGCAAACGTGGGCCCGCCCAGTGCCACCGGTGCCAGCGGTTTAGACACAGCTCGCACCAGTGTCACCGCCCGCTCGCTTGTGTGAGATGCGGAGGCGAGCACGCAGCCAGAGAGTGCCCACGCCCGCGGGAGGAGCCGGCCACATGTGTCAACTGTGGTGGCCCGCACCCCGCGTGCAACATTAAGTGCCCCGTATTCCAGGAGGAAATAAAGAACAGGCGAGCGGGGACCGCCGCCATTACGGCCAGACGCCGGCCGCATGCGGCCACAGAGAGAACGCAAGAGCGGCCAATTGAGGCTCAAGGCACGACGTTGATGGCGGCGGCCAACGAGCCTACAAGCAGAGGCCAAGCCACCTCCTCAGGGCGGAGGAAAAACAGACGCGGGGGTAAAGGAAGAGGAAAGAAGCCTCAACCCGCTGCGACCCAGGATAAAATCCCGAGGGCCGACCCTGCCTCAAATGAGGCGCAGGCTGTGGAGAAGCAACGTACCACTGGCGCCGGCATAGCGCCGCGGGAAGTTGGGGAACCACAGAGGTACCGCGGAAAGCCGAACGCCGCTAGCGCTACTGACACTAGCGCCGGCACGACGCAGCGGCAAACGGGCGAACAAACTAAAAGGTTCCCCAAAGAAACGAGTGGCGGCGCTACCGGCGCACACACTACTACCACCAAGGAAGGATTCACAGCCTGTGCTATCAAACTGTTGATGGACCTAATTAAGGCCATCAGGCAGGGTCAGGATGTGGAGACAGTAATCCTCGATGGCTTAGCCACCTTATTAACGCTGTACCATGGCTGAGTCATTGAGGATATTACACTGGAATGCCCGCGGCCTCCGGGATAAGATCGCCCCCCTCCGCCACCTCCTCAGGGAACAAAACATCGACGTGGCGCTCATAAGCGAGACGCTACTGGGACCCGAAGATAGGATTAGGTTCCCGGGATACCTCGCTTATAGAAAGGATGAACGGTCGGCACATCACTCGAGGTACCGTGGTCTGGCGGTACTAGTGAAGCGAAGGGTCGTCCATCAGGAAATCCCCTTGCCGTCACTCAGTAGCTTCTACGCGCTGGGTGTCCAGCTACATGTAGCCGGCGAGGACATCAACATCTATGCGTGTTACAAGCCGCCCGCGGCCCGCTTGGACCATACAGAGCTGCGGGCCTTGTTAACCCAGTCATCGCACGCCACCCTCCTCGCCGGTGATTTAAATTGTAAACACCCAGCGTGGAATTCTTACATAACGAATACCGAGGGGAGACGACTCTTCGCGGACGCGGAAGCCTTCGGCTATACGGTGTCCGGACCAGAGACGCCGACCCACTACCCAGGTGCCGTAACGCACATGCCGGACGTACTGGACATCGTAGTCCACCGAGGGCTACATTGCCAGACCACGCAGCAAGTTATAGACGACGAGTTACAGTCGGACCACCAACCTGTACTCGTCGTCCTATCGGGTATGCCGACCCGACTGAAGCCAATTGCGCCACGTCGATGCACGGACTGGGACGTGTTCCAGGACAAAGTAGAGACCACCACGCCAACTCGGCCTATCGTCACCTCCGCGGACGTAGACCAAATGGCGGATGATGTCACTGCTTGCATACAAAGCGCCATGGAAGCGGCGACAACAACGCAGCCGCAGGGGAGAGGGCTACTGCCGCCCATGCCGGCTCGTATTAGCGCAATGATCGCCGCGAAGAGGCGCCTACGCAAGCAGTGGCAACAACTACGATGCCCGCATCTAAAAACGCAGCTAAACCGTCTCGCGGAAAAGGTGAAGGCCGAGTTACAGGCACACACCGCCGCGGGCTGGGAGGAACGGATCGACGCCACAACAGACAGTTGGCCGTCGGTCCATAAGTTATGCCGCCAGCTGACGAATGCCCCAGCCCCGGTGCGTCCGCTGATAAATAGCGACGGGGCGCTCAGATATGTAGCGGAGGACCGGGCGGAGGTCTTCGCCGAACACCTGGAGCGTCAGTTCCGCCCCAACCCGACCGACGACACCGAGCATGTCGCAGCGGTCGAGAGACACCTGGGAGACTACTTCGCTACGCCGATAGCTCCCGATGAGGACCCGATCTTCTTCCCGCCGGGCGCAGTCAGACGCGCCATCCTTAGAACGAGGCCTAGGAAGGCCCCCGGTGCCGACGGTATCACCAACACAGCGCTGCGCCACCTGCCGCACCGTATGGTAGCGGCGCTGGCGCGCCTGTACACGGCGATACTGCGCACGGGGGCCTTTCCCGCTTCGTGGAAGGAAGGGCGCGTCATAATGCTGCCCAAGGCGGGGAAGAACATCCTGAAGCCGGAGAGCTATCGGCCGATCACTCTGCTGCCGACAGTCTCCAAGGTGTTTGAAGCACTCCTGCTGCGACATCTCCAACCCCACATCGCGCCGCGTCCCGAACAGTTCGGGTTCCGGGCGGAGCACAGTACGACGCTCCAGCTGTCGAGGGTACTGCACCACCTCGCAGCCACAATGAACAGGAAGGAATACTCGGTGGCAGTATTCCTCGACATGGAGAAGGCCTTCGACCGTGTGTGGCACGACGGCCTAATATATAAGCTGGCCACCTCAGATGCGCCCCGTCGCATCGTGCGGGTGGTCTCTACTTTTCTATCCCACAGGACTTTCAGGGTGGTGGTCGACGGAGCGCTATCCAGCGCCCGACCGGTGCTGGCCGGTGTGCCGCAGGGCAGCTGCGTATCGCCGGCGTGTTACTCACGTTACACCGACGACATCCCCACCACTCCAGATGCGACGCTCGCGCTGTATGCTGACGACGCCGCGTACATTACCACCTCGCTAAATGCAAAGTACGCGGCGGTCAAGATGCAGCGCGCCCTCGACATGCTCCCTGAGTGGCTGTCGAAGTGGCGGCTCTCGGTTAACGTGGGTAAGACGCAGGCGCTGGTCACCGGTTCCGCGCCCCTCCCACCACCCTTGAAACTACAAGGAGCCGACGTCGTATGGTCGCCCCGGGTCAAGTACCTGGGTGTCATTATCGACCGTCGGCTCACGATGGGGACGCACGTCCGCGAGGTCGCCGCACGAGGTAGGGTCGCCCGCAACCTCCTTAGACCGGTGCTCTCGTCCCGAATCCCGGTGCGCGTCAAAATGGGTGTGTACAAGCTGTACGTACGCCCCATTTTGACGTACGCCGCCCCTGCATGGTTCGCCCTCACGAGCGAGACGAACCGAAAGCTGCTCCGCACGCAACAAAACCTGGCGTTGCGGACCATTGTGGACGCCCCTCGTTTCGTGAGGAACGACATAATCCA